>CM038146.1:139145453-139745453 GCA_021437245.1 Aegilops speltoides | reverse complement strand
GGGGGCGCGCCCCCTGCCTCGTGGGCCCCCTGGCAGGCCTCCGGTGCCCATCTTCTGCTATATCAAGTCTTTTACCCTGGAAAAAAATGATAAGCAAGCTTTCGGGACGAGACACCGCCGCCACAAGGCGGAACCTTGGCGGAACCAATCTAGGGCTCCGGCGGAGCTGTTCTACCGGGGAAACATCCCTCCGGGAGAGGGAAATCATCACCATCGTCATCACCATCGATCCTCTCGTTGGGAGGGGGTCAATCCCCATCAACATCTTCACCAGCACCATCTCCTCTCAAACCCTAGTTCATTTCTTGTATCCAATCTTTGTCCCAAAGCCTCAGATTGGTACCTGTGGGTTGCTAGTAGTGTTGATTACTCCTTGTAGTTGATGCTAGTTGGTTTATTCGGTGGAAGATCATATGTTCAGATCCTATATGCATATTAATACCCCTCTGATTATGAACATGAATATGATTTGTGAGTAGTTGTGTTTGTTCCTGAGGACATGGGAGAAGTCTTGCTATAAGTAGTCATGTGAATTTGGTATTCGTTCGATATTTTGATGATATGTATGTTGTGTTTCCTCTAGTGGTGTTATGTGAACGTCAACTACATGACACTTCACCATTGTTTGGGCCTAGAGGAAGGCATTGGGAAGTAATAACTAGATGATGGGTTGCTAGAGTAACAGAAGCTTAAACCCTAGTTTATGAGTTGCTTCGTAAGGGGCTGATTTGGATCCACATGTTTCATGCTATGGTTAGGTTTACCTTAATAGTTCTTTTGTAGTTGCGGATGCTTGCAATAGGGGTTAATCATAAGTGGGATGCTTGTCCATGAAAGGGCAGTACCCAAGCACCAGTCCACCCACATACCAAATTATCAAAGTAAAGAACGCGAATCATATGAGCATGATGAAAACTAGCTTGACGATAATTCCCATGTGTCCTCGGGAGCGTTTTCCTTCATATAAGAATTTGTCCAAGCTTGTCCTTTGCTACAAAAAGGATTGGGCCATCTTGCTGCACCTTATTTACTTTCATTACTTGCTACCCGTTACAAATTACCTTATCACAAAACTATTTGTTACAGATAATTTCAATGCTTGCAGAGAATACCTTACTAAAAACTGCTTGTCATTTCCTTCTTCTCCTCGTTGGGTTCGACACTCTTACTTATCGAAGGACTACGATAGATCCCCTACACTTTTGGGTCATCGGTATCTCTCATAAGGACATAATGTATCAAGTAAACACACAATAAAGTTCAACCAAATAAAGTGCAAGAGAGACAAAAAGCAACACTCTCTCTCGAAGGCTATGGTCTATACATATTTCTCCCCTTTGGCAACAAGTTACCAAAAAGTTCAAATATGCATAGTGCTATGCGTCTCTCAGGCTTGGTCTCCATGAGGTGGTGTAGTTATGACTCCAAGAACGATGGCTTTTGTTGATGTAGTTGGAGCTGATGGAGTGGCTGCTGGAGGTGGCACTGAAGATGTGGCTGCTGGTGCAGATGTAGTAGCTCGAGTATCTAGAACTGGCACTGCAGCTAACCTCTGTCCTCTTGGCACATACTGAAAAGCTTCAGTAGTTGCCTTGCCTTTCTTCTCCCCTGCTTCCTCCTGGAGCTACTCAACTACTGTCTGTATCTCAATGACTTTCAGATCAAGATCATAGAATTTTTGTTCAATGATCCTCTCCAAACTCTCCTGATTCTGAGTCAGGGTGGACAAGCCCTTATCAACCCTCAAAGTAGATTGGATCAGAAATCCAAGTTGATCTTGTTCACTCTTCAAGAACACTTGAGATGCCTCTTCAGCACTTGGCATCTTTGCAGCTTTCTCTGCCCTTGCCTTTGCTCTCTTCTCATGTGCTTGCACTGATGAGGGGTCATTCTCATCCATCACAACTGTGTTGTCTTCAAAATCTAGCTTGAGAGGTAAGTGCTCCTTGTCCAACAAGTAAGTGCCTATGCCCATCTTTGAGTTGATGAGCACCTGAATTTGTGGAGAATACCCATAAGACCTTTTCTGGTCAGCAGGTGTCCTCTTGATTGTCTCTACAATTAGACTCATGACATTGAATCTTTTAGGGACATAAAAAATGTGCAGCAAGTTGATTGAATATTCTCTTATCATCCTATGATCTCCAGATTTCGGCAATAGAGTATGCCGCAGGATGGTGTTGATAGTAGGCAGACCAGACAACAGATATTTCACAGAGCCCAACTTATGAGTTTCCAGGGCTTCATCAGGAATTTCCTTGTACATACTTGCCATGGAGTTGTGGTCTTTCTTCTTCTTGGAATACACATCCAAATCATCCTCATGATCTTCTGGAGCATTGACCAATGCTACCTCTTGAGAACTACATTGGTTTTCCCTTGAAGAGGAAAGGGTGATGCAGCAAAGTAGCGTAAGTATTTCCCTCAGTTTTTGAGAACCAAGGTATCAATCCAGTATGAGGCTCCTCAAAAGTCCCACGCTCCTACACAAACAAACAAGAACCTCACAACCAACGCGATAAAGGGGTTGTCAATCCCTTCACGGTAACTTGCAAAAGTGAGATCTGATAGAGATAATAAGATAAGATAAATATTTTTGGTATTTTTATGATATAGATTGGAAAGTAAAAGATGCACATAAAAGTAGATGGGAAACTTATATGATAAAAGATAGACCCCAGGGCCATACGTTTCACTAGTGTCTTCTCTCAAGATAGCATAAGTATTATGGTGGGTGAACAAATTACTGTCGAGCAATTGATAGAAAAGTGCATAGTTATGAGATTATCTAGGCATGATCATGTATATAGGCATCACGTCCGTGACAAGTAGATCGAAATGATTTTGCATCTACTACTATTACTCCACACATCGACCGACTCCTGCCTGCATCTGGAGTATTGAGTTCATGAAGAACAGAGTAATGCATTAAGAAAATGACATGATGTAGAGGGATAAACTCATGCAATATGATATAAACCCCATCTTTTTATCCTCGATGGCAACAATACAATACATGCCTTGCTGCCCCTGCTATCACTGGGAAAGGACACCGCAAGATTGAACCCAAAGCTAAGCACTTCTCCCATTGCAAGAAAGATCAATCTAGTAGGCCAAACCAAACTGATAATTCGAAGAGACTTACAAAGATAACCAATCATACATAAAAGAATTCAGAGGAGATTCAAATATTTCTCATAGATAAACTTGATCTTAAACCCACAATTCATCGGATCTCGACAAACACACCGCAAAAAGAGTTACATTGAGTAGATCTCCAAGAAGATCGAGGAGAACTCTGTATTGAGAATCAAAGAGAGAGAAGAAGCCATATAGCTAATAACTATGGACCCAAAGGTCTGTGGTAAACTACTCACAACTCATCAGAGAGGCCTTGGAGATGATGTAGAGGCCCTCCATGGTCGATTCCCCCTCTAGCGGAGCGCCAGCGAAGGCTCCAAGATGGGATCTCGCGGATACAGAAGGTTGCAGCGGTGGATTTAGGTTTTCGTGGTGCTCCTGGATGTTTTCATGGTACGTGGATAAATATAGGAGGAAGAAGTAGGTCGGTAGAGCCACGAGGGGCCCACGAGGGTGGGGGGCGCGCCCACCCCCTTAGGGCTGAAAGTGCGTTATATCGACTAGAGGGGGGGTGAATAGGCGATTTTTATGAATTCTTCACTGAGGAAATTGCTGGTCAGGAAATTCCTTAGCGAAGAACTACTTGCAGCGGAATAAGTACTCAGAAGTAAGCATAACAGAATACAAGCATGGTCATCATGATGAAATGAAGACAAGCACAGAGTACAAAAAGCGTAATCACAGGATAACACAAGATGAAGATAAACAGATCAAGAAATTGAACTGAGGAATTTGAGAAAGTCTTCACCAAAGTCTTCAAGCACGATATGAACAAACACTCAACACAAGAATGAGGAAATGGAAGGGTTGAGGAAATAGAACCAGTTAGTTGGTGAAGACAATGATTTGGTAAACCAGTTCCAACTGCTGCTCTCGCTTGTACGTCTGTTGGAGCGGCCGAGTATTTAAACTCGAGGACACGCAGTCCCGGACACCCACCATCGAAAGCACGTAGCTCAGACACCCACCTCACCGTATTCTCATTGAACTAAGGCCACGAGACCTCGCCCAATCACTCGTGGTAAGTCTTCAGTGACTTCCAAACCTTCACAGACTTCGGTCACTCGGCGATCCACAATTCCTCTTGGATGCTCTAGACCATGACACCTAACCGTCTGGAAGAAGCACAGCCTTCAAAGGTAACAAGCGCCGGATCCACGCAGATCGATTTCTTCAAAGATGCTCAATCACTTTGGGTTTGTGGGGTTTGGTTTTGGGTTTTCCTCACTTGATGATTTTCGCCAAAGTCCTCGGAGGATGGGTTGCTCTCAAATGACAAGTGTCAAGTTCTTCGAGCAGCCAACCAACTAGTGGTTGTAGGGGCGGCTATTTATAGCCTAGGGAGCAGCCCGACATGATAAGACATAAATGCCCTTCAATGATATGACCGTTAGGTGGATAGGATATTTTGGGACAGCCGCACGCAACACAAAGAACGGTCGGAAATTTGACTCTCAAATTCCTCGGGCTATCATGTTCTCATCAGGGCAATTCAGACCGGCGAATTCCTAACTCCTCGCCAGAGCAAAATCCTCAAGAACTGTAAGAACTGTGTCTCTCCATCAAGAAATTGACTGAATCAGTATGAGATTTCCAATGGCTTCACTCAAGGGATTGGTAGGTGTAGGGTTTTGAGTTGAGCATCACATGGAAATTTTTCCTTAGTATTTCCTCGACCCCTTTAACAAAGACGGTGTTTCCTATGACTCAAGAAAGAGAAAATGAAACTACGAAAACAAAAGTCTTCACGCTTCATGTTCCTCAAATGAATACCAAGTCTTCAAGGTCACACCAATTTCTTCACTTTCAAGGTCTTCGAAAGTCTTCGAATATCAAAGTCTTCATTGAAGAACTTCATTTTAGGGTCGACTTTCTCTCAGAAATAGCAAACTCCTCATAGACTTATAGACCTGTGTACACTCACAAACACATTAGTCCCTTAACCTATAAGTCTTCAATACACCAAAATCACTAAGGGGCACTAGATGCACTTACAATCTCCCCCTTTTTGGTGATTGATGAAAACATAGGTTAAGTTTTCAACGGGGATAAACATATGAAGTGTAAATACTGATATTGAGGAATTTGATTGCAAGATATAGAAGAACTCCCCCTGAAGATGTGCATAGTGAGGAATTTGCTTTTGAGGCAATGCACATTTGAAGAGTTGAATCGTGGAGATCTCCCCCTATATCTTGTAATTCATACACGCATTTGATATATAATATGAAGAATTTGAAATGCATGATGAAATATGGTGCCTGATGAAATTCAGCATGCGTGCAATGATATTTATGAGGAATAAGCATGCAGAATAGCACATCAAAAGTATCAGATCATAGTGCATCAAAAGTCAGAGCACCATCCAAAAGTATCAGAGCACCATCGGGTTTAAGATTACAACTCGATCCAATAAAAGTTTCGGAAGAACGAGAGTTGTAACTTAAAAAAATGCCCTTTATATAGACCCGCTTGAAGACTAACTCAGATTTCTCCCCCTTTGTCATCAAATGACCAAAAGGATCGAAACTGAGGACTAACGCCCCTGAAGAATTTCAAGTTGATGGAGGAGCGCCAGTGTTGTCGGGGTTGTTTGTTGTAGCAGGGTCTGCCATGTTGTCGCCCAAATCTTCATACTCATCGTTGTCGCGATGAAGAATAAGAGCTGGCCACCGATCAGAACTTTGACCCTCTTCAAGTTTTCGGAGGAGGTGCGACTACCAAATTCTTCCTTGAGACGATAGTCTTCGATTCTTCACGCTATAGACATGAGTGAGGACAGCCCAGGTGCGGTTGAGGGTTTCATGAAGGTAGTAGTGGTTTTTCTTCACTGCATTATGTGTTGAGGTCATGTTGTGAAGAATTGCACCAAACTGACGCTTTACCCATTTGTGATTACGATCAACCTTCTGAAGAAGACTGAGGAGTAACTCACGATCAGTCATCACCCTGGGTGCTGTGGCTTGAGGATTTTGCTTGGCTGAGGTATTTGCGGCAGTGTCATGTGTAGCAGAGTCGTCATTGGTAGAGTAAGATGTGGCCAGGCGAGAATTGACCATCCAATGGACGAGTGCCTTCATCGATCACAGCAGCTGCCTTGCCTTTATCATCAGATGATGAAACTGTCCATTTGAGGACTTCAATGGGAGGCAAGTAGCTACCATGGTTCAGAGTGTCAGCTTTGTAATTCAGTGAAGATCTTGCCCTGATGAATCTCATAATCCAAGGCACATAGGGCTTCAGCTCGAATGGTGACATAGCAACGTTTGCCAGAGTCCTCATGAAGAAATCATGGAAGTTGACGGGAACGCCATGAATGATGTTGAACAACATGTTCTTCATGATGACAACGACTTCTTCATCATGAGTCGTGGCCTTTGATAGGACTCATTGTCTTCGTCAGAATGCGATAGACAGTCCGAGGCACATAGAGCAATTCCTTGACGAGGAATTTGGTTCGTGGGGCCTGCCCTGGCTTCAAAGGCTTCATGAGCACTTGCATATAGTGATTTGTCAGCCAGGGTCATTGTAGATGCAACGTAATCGCCATGGGGAGGATCAAGAGGAAGGACACAAAGCAATTTAGTTGCCGGTGCCTTATAATGAGTGTTTTCAGTCATCCAATCTAGCACCCATGAATTGACATCTTCAGCATCTCCGGTGATATGCAGTGTAGCATAGAATTGAAGAATGAGTTCTTCATTCCAATCACAGATGTCAGTGCTGAAATTGAGTAATCCTGCATCGTGAATAACACTGAGGACTGGCTCGAAGCATGGCAGAGATTCCATATCCACGTGAGGAATGTGTTCATGATCGAAGATTTTGTCTTTGTCAAACAGCACTGAGGAATAGAAGTTGGCTTGACTTGCAATCCAGAACTGCCTTTTCCTTATGCGAGCAGAGTCATAGGGGTTGTAATCAGTGAAGAATACATGCTCGGAAAAGAAGTCTTCAGCCTTGAACTTCTATTTGTTTGAGAACGGATTCTTCGGCTTTGGCAGAGGGGTGTCAGTGATTTGCAGTACCACCTCAGGAATCGCGAGCTCAGGTTCTTCAGGCTGAGCAATTTCTGGTTCCTATTCTTGTGCAACTTGAGGATCAGCAGCAGCAGGTTCTTCAGCACTGGAATATCTTCATGAACAGAGGGAGTGGGATGAGTTTCTTCAGAGCCCATCTGAACTGTTGTTGCCGGGGACTGAGGAATCTGTTGGATAGGTGTGAATGGAGGAGTATTGGGATGCTGACTTTCCCAAAAGTCATCAGTCATCACAGGTGTGGTGCATCCAATATCCACATCTTCATCTTCAATTTCATCAACACCAGTCTCTTCAGCTGTGAACTGATGCATAGGTGAGGAAATGACTGGCGTTGAAGGGATTGCGTCCACTTCAATTTCTTCATCAAGCTGCTCTGACGTAGCAGCAGAATGATTTTCTTCATCATATCCACTTGGGATCTTATAGTCTTCTCCATAAGGAACAATTTCCTTTGATGACATGGAGGAAATTGGAACAGCATCAATAGGATTTTCAAAAGAGCTGGTCATGGGCTTCATTTTCTTCACAGCCGAAGAATTTGACGCAGCTGATGCCTTCCTTTTCTTCACTGCAGCTCGCTCTGCAGCCTTGGTCTTCTTCACTTCATAGGCCGAAGGAAGAATTGGAGTTGGTGTAGGCGCGGGAGGAGCTGAGGAATTAGGTTGATTTTCTTCAGGCGCAACTGATGTAGTTTCCCTGATCTCTTCGCTTTCTTCAGCGCACCACTAGTGGATGCCCCGGCAATTTCTTCAATGGCCGGAGGGGAGTCATCAGCCCTCGAACTTACATTTTCTTCACAGAAGTTGAAAGTCATCACGGTGCTGGCATGTTCTTCAAAGAGTTGAGCAGAGTCTGCAGCCTGAAGATTTTCTTGTTGCGATGGGGCTGCAATATTCGTGAATTTCTTCGTCAGATCAACGAATCTCACTTTGGCTCCTTGCCAATCAGCATAGTATGCATCGAAGTCTTTGCTGAGGGCTTGAATTTCAGACTGAGCCTTGAGAAGTTCCTCAGGTGTCATTCTGACAACATTTTTCTTCAGGAGCTTCTCCTTTCTGTATTGAGCTTTCTTTATCTCTCTTGCCTTCTCAAACTTCCATTTCTCTTGAGTGATGAAATGGGTCATCATGCGACTTTGACCAGGAGTCAGAGGAAGATCAGGCATTGGGGTGTTTGGATCCTTGTACCAGAGGTCAATGTAGTCGAGGATTTTCCTTGGATCCAAAAGCAGTGGCACAGGTGTGCCTTTGGCTCTAGCGGCCTTCACTTGTCTGTCTCTGATGATTTCTGCAAGTTCAGCATCAGAAGCTTCATCATCAGAGAGCACTTGAATGCGACTGATTCTTCCTTGACTTGGCCGAGGACCGGCCCACTGTTGCTTTAGTCTTCAACAGTGGGGCTGATGAGGACATTGGTGCAGTGAGGAACTTGCCGAGACACGAAGCAATTGAAAACCCGTAGTCCTTTGACATGTAGCCGATGCACAGGAGCCGAGGACTTTGATGGAGCTGCCGAGGACTTTGGTGGAGCAAGAGTGGTCTCGAGGAATTTGCCGTGAGGGCATAGCCGAGAACTTGACCGTGAGGGCGCTGTTGGTGAAGCACTTGGCTTACGAGCAGGCTTCTTTGGCATAGATTTCTCGGTCGACCGAGGCCTCGAGCTTGCAGCAGCAGAATCCTCATTGAATTTCTTCACTGCCTCCTTGGCTTGTCTTGCCAATTTGGCTTGGCGCTTAGCCCATTCTTCAGGAAAGTCCTCACCACTTTTGATGCTGGTGGGATCAGCCACTTGGCCAGGTGCCAATGGAGCTCTAGGGCATGGAGGATTGAGTGCGAATTTCTTCATGTACTTTGGAGTAACATATTGATATTCCCTCCATTCCCTTGCCCATCTCCGTTCAATTCTCTGAATGCGCACTTTACGCTGATTTTTGTTCTCTTTGCCAAACTTGGCTTCATCAGGTGTGCAATAGTCCTTATATATGTCATCAGGGATCTCGAAAGCAGTCATGACCTCAGGCTTCTTTCCTCCTTTCTGCGGTCTCTTTCCTTCAGCCATACTCTTCAGATGAGGAATTTGAACAATTGAACACTCTGAAGAAGTATGCAGTTTTTCTTCGAGGAACGCTGCAAATGAGTTAAGTTGATGAGAACCTAGTGATTCAGCAGTGGACATGAGTACCTGTGAATAGAGTGTAGGTGCGAGGAATTTGGAGAGGTCATATGCGTTCTCAGAAGGTTTTTCGAAAAGAACAAGTTTTGAGGAATTTGACCAGATGAACCTTGAGGAATTTCACCAAGCGTTTTGTCTCAGGTTCCAGAGTTGTATAGATCGCAGATCCACACAGTTAGGGAATCTTGAAGAAAATGATTGCTTAGAGAAATAGTTCAAGATCATATGATACGTGAGGTGTTCATATGTGTGAAGATTTGAAGAATAAACACCTTTGAAGATTTTCAGGAAAGTTTGAGAATCAAAGTGAGTAATAAAAGTAACTTTTAATTACCCGAAGTGAAGAACACGACGAACTGAGAAGAACAGATGCGAAGTTCGTCAGGTTAGATCTCCCACGCCCTAACTTGGCAGAGGGAGAAAGCTACGGCGACGGCGGAGTGAAGATTTCCGCAACCGGCGCGAGTACGACGGCGACGAGGTCGAGGCAGCTAAGCTCTTCCTCACCGGTGACGATGGAGTAGCGGCGGCGCTAGGGTTTGAGAAGCTCGAGCGAGAGACAACGGTCGAGCGGAGTAAATGAAGTGAGGAAGGGGAGAGGGATATTTATAGTCACGGTGAAAAACTGTTCGCCCGAAGATTTAGGACGAACATGCCCCTGCCCTTTCTCCTTCACGCGACATGTGTCACCCACGTACTGTGTAGATGAGATCGTGTAAGATCGTGGGTGAATATAATAATGCATCGTGGGATGCGAAACGGTTTGAGCAGTAAAATCAAAAATTTGGATAAGATTTGTTTTAAAGTTTCGTTCGCAATTTCTTCAGCTGACAAGGACACAGTGAAGATTTTGAACGAGTTTCAAATAGAACGCACATGAAGAATTTGTGAATAGATTGGGTTGAGTATAGCATAGAGGGGGAAGGGTCCGGTCACATTCACTTAGCAGAAAAAAACAACTTGAAGAAATAGTTATAAGTGAATGTTGTAGAGGACATAAACTCATATATATATATATATATATATATATATATATATAGCCAATGAAGAAAACGACGGAAATAGTGAAGATTTTGCAAAGTTGAAGAATTTGAAAAATCAAGAATTTCAAAAAGCGAGGAAAAACTCAAATTTGAAGATTTTCAACTTTTGTGGTGGCGTGTCCCATCAGATAAGAATGATGATTTCAGACACGCGTATAATTGTCGAGGGTTCTGAGAATCAAATTCTTCATTAATTTCTTCACAATTAGAGTGTTATTCTTCATTGATTGAAGAAAAATGTTTCTTGATGTGTTGCACATCTAAGTCATCAGTTTTGCATAAGTGTTAGGATGTGTGTCCTTTCCAAAGAACATTCGAAGATTCTAAGATATTTAGCTCACACTGCAACTTGCTAAATCTCTTCTCATCCAAGGGCTTAGTGAAGATATCAGCTAGCTGTTCTTCAGTCTTCACGTGCTCGATGGAGATGTCGCCCTTGAACACATGATCACGAAGAAAATGATGACGAATTTGAATGTGCTTTGTCTTCGAGTGCTGAACTGGGTTGTGAGCAATCTTGATGGCACTCTCATTGTCATAGAGGAGAGGCACATTCTTCACGTTGACGCCATAGTCCTTGAGGGTTTGCTTCATCCAAAGCAGCTTGAGCACAAAGAAGAGCCAAAGAGAATGTATTCAGCTTCCGCAATAGACAGTGATACGCAGTTCTGTTTCTTCGAGGACCAATAGACCAAAGATCGTCCGAGGAAATGACAAGTGCTAGATGTTGACTTGCAGTCCACACGATCACCGACATAGTCAGAGTCAGAATATCCAATGAGATCAAATGCAGAGCCCTTGGGGTACCATAATCCTAGTGTTGGTGTGTGAGCTAGATATTGAAGAATATGCTTCACAGCCTTATGTTGTGATTCCTTTGGTGCAGCTTGAAATCGAGCACACATGCAAACACTAAGCATTATATCTGGCCTAGATGCACATAAGTACAATAAAGAACCAATCATGGAGCGGTATACTTGTGATCGAAGTCAATACCATTTTCATCAAGGCATAGATGTCCATTTGTGGGCATATGAATTTTACGCCTTTGCAATCTTGCATGCCAATTTCCTCAAGACATCTTTGAGGTATTTCTCCGAGATATGAATATGCCATTGCGCTCACGATTTAATTTGAAGACCTAAGAAGAATTTCAACTCTCCCATCATAGACATTTGATATTCTTCACTCATCATATAGGCAAATTCATCACTATAACGTTGGTCAGTACAGCCAAAGATAATATCATCAACATATATTTGGCACACAAACAGTTCACCATCATAAGATTTAAGAGAGTATGGTCGAGTGAACCGGGTGTGAAGCCATTCTTCACGAAGAATTCCTTCAATGTATCATACCACGCCGAGGGCTTGCTTGAGGCCATAGAGGGCCTTATTTAGTCTCAAGACTTTGTCGATTCTTTGGATCTTCAAAACCAGGCGTTGAGCAACATATACTTCTTCCTCAAGCTTACCATTGAGGAATGCACTTTTCACATCCATTTGATATAAGATGATATCATGATGGTTAGCGTAAGCAAGTAATATGCTGAATAGCCTCAAGTCTAGCAACAGTGCAAAAGTTTCATCAAAATCAATTCTTCAACTCTGTGTGTAGCCTTGAGCTACTAGTCATGCCTTATTCCTCACCACGAGGCCATTTTCATCTTGCTTGTTGCGGTAGATCCACTTTGTGCCAATGATATTATGCTTGCGAGGATCCGGCGATTGACCAGTTCCTGACATTGTTAAGCTCGAATTGATGTAATTCTTCTTGCATAGCCCTAATCCACTCCGGCTCCATAAATGCTTCATCTACCTTAGTGGGCTCTGTGATAGAGACAAAAGCATAGTGCCCACAAAAGTTAGATAAATGTGAAGCTTTTCAGCGTGTGAGAGGACCTGGGGCTCTAATGTCATCGATGATCTTCTCCACTTGCACTTCTTTTGCAACGCGAGGATGAGCTAGTTGTTGCTGAGGAATTTGAGCATTTTCTTCAGCACCATTTTCCTCATAATGTTCTTCAGGTGCATCAGCTCGACGTTCTTCATGAACTGGAATGAATTCTTCAGCAGGTTCTTCAGTAGGAATGACATCCTTAGTTGCCTTGAATTTGATGGAATCCTCAGGTGCTGGTTCATCTAACACAGAAGGTAGGTGCTCTCTTTGCGACCCATTAGTTTCTTCGAACCGCACATCTACAGTGTCAACAATCTTGTGAAGAACAATGTTGAAGACTCAGAGGTGTGTAGTCCTTTCCGTAACCAAGCATAAAACATTCATGTGCTTTCGGTGCAAATTTAGAGTTGTGGTGAGGATCTCTAATCCAACATTTAGCTCCGAAGACTTTGAAATAACTCACATTGGGTTTCTTATCAGTGAGGAGTTCATAGGCCGTCTTCTTGAAGAATTTGTGAAGATATAATCTGTTGATGATGTGGCACGCAGTATCAATTGCATCAATCCAAAAACGCTGAGGCGTTTTGTATTCATCAAGCATAGTGCGAGCCATCTCAACAAGAGTTCTATTCTTGTGCTCCACGACGCCATTTTGCTGAGGAGTATAGGGAGCAGATAACTCATGAGTAATACCAAGTTCATCAAGATAGGCATCAAGACCGGAATTCTTGAACTCAGTTCCATTGTCACTTCTGATGTGCTTGATCTTCACACCAAAGTTGGTTGAAGCCCTCAAGGAAAATCGTTTGAAGACTTCCTGCAGTTCATGTTTGTAAGTAACGATGTGTAACCATGTATATCGAGAATAATCATCAACAATGACAAAACCATATAGAGATGCATCATTAGTGACTGCTGAGTAATGATTAGGTCCGAAGAGGTCCATGTGAAGCAATTCAAATGGAGGAGTAGTGGTCATGATAGTCTTCGCTGGATGCTTGGACTGGGTCATTTTTCCCGCTTCACAGGCTCCGCATAAGTGATCCTTGAGGAATTTTACATTCTCAATGCCAATGACATGCTTCTTCTTCGCAAGCGTGTGCAAATTCCTCATGCCTGCGTGACCAAGTCGTCGATGCCATAGCCAGCCTTCTGAAGCTTTTGCAAGTAGGAACACGGCTAGTTGTGGTCCTGTAGAGAAATCAACAATATACAAATCTCCTCTCCTAAAGCCTTTGAAGACTTTGGAATTGTCAGCTTCCATAATCACAACACAGCGATACTTGACAAAGACAACAACCATATCAAGATCACAAAGCATTGAGACTGACATGAGGTTGTATCCTAAGGACTCAACAAGCATGACTTTGTCCATGTGTTTATCCTTAGAGATTGCAACCTTACCAAGACCCAATACCGACTTTTGCCTTTGTCAAAGAAAGATGATATGCTTCAGAGGTGACAAGATAAGGAGCATCCATCAATAGATTCTTGTCACCAATCATGTGATTCGTACATCCACTATCGAGGACCCATTCAAGAGTTTTGGGTTGATCATCCCGCAGATGAATTAGTGTAGCTTACAATCTCATATGCTTCATCGGTGAAGAATATGATATCAAGTTCATCGATGAATTTCATCAAGCAATAAAATGATATAGCAAGATGAGGACGTGTGAAATGAAAGTTCATTTCATCATGATTCGCTCAAGGCCCTTTCAGCATTTTGTCGTCCCAAAGAAATTCTTCAGACGTTAAAGCACGCCCGAGACTGACCCTGCAAAAGAGATTAGTTCTTTTTCTTCACCACCCACATCTGGAGGGGTGGCAAAGAATTCATCACTCTGCGAGCACCATATGAGAAAGGTGGCAAGGATGCCAAACAATTTCGTTTCACATAAGAGGGGTTAGGGTAAGCATATGAATAAGCAGAGAAATTCTTCGAGGACTTATGAACATAATGGTTTGAAGAATATTGCACATATTCATAGCCCTTAGCTTTACCCTGTGAGACAGAGTTGTTAGCACGATCATATGAGGACTTTGATCCTTTTGAGGAATTTGATCCATGTGAGGAATTTGGTCCGTATGAGGACTTGGATCCATATGAAGAGTTTGGTCCATATGAAGAATTTGATCTGGGGTTCCTGTTCTTCACAGGTGGTGTCATGAGGACATTCACCTGAAGACTTTCAACATAACTTTTGGGAACCCAGATTTTCTTCATAGGGGAACCGCTCTGCAGCTTAGTGCCAACATATCTAGCAAATACTTCACCATTCGATTTTTGAACAGTTTATAGTTGAGTCAAATGACTCATCGTAAGAATGAGGAGATTCACATGTAAAGCCAGATAAGTTAGATGGATCAATTGAGGTCCTTTGCAGCAACCCATGAGGTTTTGGGGTACTTGCCAAAGCTTCCAATATGTTCCATCAAGATTGAGTTTCCTCACAAAGGCAATACCCTCTTTCCTAGGGTTTCGTTGAGGATCTGCTTTTAAGCACATCACAAAGAGTCTGATGCCCTTTGAGGCTTTTGTACATGCTGTCATGTACAATTCCTTCAACCCTTTCGCATCGTCAAGGATACTAGCAATGTCCTCGATGAGGAATTAGTGATAGCAGAGGCAAGTGAAGAATTTGTAACAGTTGAAGCATTTGAACATTCAGGTGAAGAATTAGCAGATTCACGTTCAATGCACTTTAAGCATGGAGGAACAAATTCTTCCTGAGAAGCGCTGATTTGTTGAGCTAGTAATGAATCGCGCTCCTTCTGAAGATCTTCATAACACACTCTTAGCTTTTCAAGATCTTCCTTTCTTTGAAGAGATTCAGAAGAATGCTTCGCATGATCAGTCAAGAGGGTATTATGTTTATCTTGAAGGGCGTCAAACTTGGAGTGAATTCTCTGAAGACATTCACCCAATGCTTTTGACTGATCCATTTATCTATGCACCATATCATCACTTTTGTCTAGCATGTTTTGAACTTGTTCCAAAGCCGTTTGTTGTTTAGTGGCAATGCAAACCAGTTTGGTATAACAAGATTCAATATCATCATCAGATTCATCATTATCAGATTCATCGTCACAAAACTCGGATGAGGAGCATTTGGTTACCTCAGCACCATCTGCCATGAGACATGATGCAGAAGATGATGATTCTGGCTCGAAAGTCATCGTTTTGAGAGATTCCTTGAAGTCCTCAAACCAGGGATCATGACGGGTTCGATGACCTTCATAGACATTAGAGATTCGGTCCCAGATAAGCTTCGAATTGCCAAGATGCATAATGCACCCGAATTGATCTCTGGATAGGCAGGAATAGATAATATCCTTCGCCATGATGTCAAGTCGAGTGTACTTGCGAATATCATCAGCATCCGCCGTCTTGCATAGATCAGTAAGACCAATCTCAGTGACGGTCCACAGCTCGCTGTTCATTGCCATGAGGCGCTTCCTCATCATGGCCTTCCACTTGGGATAATCATGACCGTCAAAGATAGGGCATGTCACTTTCTTCATACTGCGGTCGACATAACTAAAACTCCAAAGCGTTAAACTAAAATCACACGTAACAAGGAGTACCCTGCTCGATACCAATTGAAAGTGCGTTATATCGACTAGAGGGGGTTGAATAGGCGATTTTATGAATTCTTCAACGAGGAATTTGTTGGTGAGGAAATTACTTAGCTAAGAACTACTTGCAAATGGAATAAGTACTCGTAAGTAAGCATAACAGAATACAAGCATGGTCATCATGATGAAATGAAGACAAGCACAGAGTACGTAAAGCGTAATCACAGGATAACACAAGATGAAGACAAACAGATCAAGAAATTGAACGAGGAATTTGAGAAAGTCTTCACCAAAGTCTTCAGCACAGATATGAACAAACACTCAACACAAGAATGAGGAAATGGAACGGTTGAGGAAATAGAACTAGTTAGTTGGTGAAGACAATGATTTGGTAAACCAGTTCCAACTCGCTGTCTCGGTTATGCGTCTGTTGGAGCGGCTGAGTATTTAAACTCGAGGACACGCAGTCCGGACACCCACCATCGAAAGCACGCAGCTCAGGACACCAAGTCCTCACCGTATTCTCCTTAAACTAAGGCCATGCAGACCTCGTCCAATCACTCGTGGTAAGTCTTCAGGTGACTTCCAAACCTTCACAGACTTGGTCACTCGGTGATCCACAATTCCTCTTGGATGCTCTAGACCATGACGCCTAACCGTCTAGAAGAAGCACAATCTTCAAAGGTAACAAGCGTCGGATCCACGCAGGATCAATTTCTTCAGTGATGCTCAATCACTTTGGGTTTGTGGGGGTTTGGTTTTGGGTTTTCCTCACTTGATGATTTTCCCTCAAAGCCCTCGGAGGATGGGTTGCTCTCAAATGACAAGTGTCAAGTTCTCTCGGAGTAGCCAATGAACTAGTGGTTGTAGGGGGCGGCTATTTATAGCCTAGGGAGCAGCCCGACATGATAAAACATAAATACCCTTCAATGATATGACCGTTAGGTGGATAGGATATTTTGGGACAGCTGGCGCGCAGCACAACAACGGTTGGAAATTTGACTCTCAAATTCCTCTGGGCTATCATGTTCCTCATCGTAGGCAATTCAGACTGGCGAATTCCTAACTCCTCGCCGAGCAAAGTCCTCAAGAACTGAAGAACTGCGTCTCTGCACTAAAGAAATTGATCGAATCAGTATGAGATTTCCAATGGCTTCACTCAAGGGATTGGTAGGTGTAGGATTTTGAGTTGAGCATCACATGGAAATTTTTCCTTAGTATTTCCTCGACCCCCTTTAACAGTACGGTGTTTCCTCTGACTCAAGAAAGAGAAAATGAAACTACCAAAACAAAAGTCTTCACGCTTCATGTTCCTCAAATGAATACCAAGTCTTCAAGGTCACACCAATTTCTTCACTTTCAAGGTCTTCAGAAAGTCTTCAGAATATCAAAGTCTTCAGTTGAAGAACTTCATTTTGAGGGGTCGACTTTCTCTGTAAATATCAAACTCCTCATAGACTTATAGACCTGTGTACACTCACAAACGCATTAGTCCCTTAACCTATAAGTCTTCAATACACCAAAATCACTAAGGGGCACTAGATGCACTTACAAGGGCACGCCGGGCACCCTCATGGCCGCCTCGTTTGCTGCTTGACGTCCACTCCAAGTCTCCTGGTTTGCATTTGTTCTGAAAAGATCGCTCCCGAAGGTTTTATCCCGTTTGGACTCCGTTTGATATTCCTTTTCTTGGAAACACTGAAATACGCAAAAAAAACAGCAATTCGGGCTGGGCCTCCGGTTAGTAGGTTAGTCCCAAAAATGATATAAAAGTGTAAAGTAAAGCCCATAAACATCCAAAACGGGTAATATAATAGCATGGAACAATCACAAATTATAGATACGTTGGAGACGTAGCCAGCATCCCCAAGCTTAATACCTGCTCGTCCTCGAGTAGGTAAATAACAAAAACAGAATTTTTGATGTGGAATGCTACCTAGCATAATTCTCAATGTAATCTTCTTTATTGTGGCATGAATGTTCAGATCCAAATGATTCAAAAGTTCATATTGACATAAAAATAATAATACTTCAAGCATACTAACAAAGCAATCATGTCTTCTCAAAGTAACATGGCTAAAGAAAGCTATCCCTACAAAATCATATAGTCTGGCTATGCTCTATCTTCGTCACACAAAGTATTTAATCATGCACAACCCCGATGACAAGCCAAGCAATTGTTTCATACTTTAGTATTCTCAAACTTTTTCAACTTTCACGCAATACATGAGCATGAGCCATGGACATAACACTAAATGTGGAATAGAATGGTGGTTGTGGAGAAGACAAAAAGGATAATATAGTCTCACATCAACTAGGTGTATCAACGGGCTATGGAGATGCCCCTTAATAGATATCAATGTGAGTGAGTAGGGATTGCCATGCAACGGATGCACTAGAGCTATAAATGTATGAAAGCTCAACAAAAGAAACTAAGCGGGTGTGCATCCAACTTGCTTGCTCATGAAGACCTAGGGCGTTTTGAGGAAGCCCATCACTAGAATATACAAGCCAAGTTCTATAATGAAAAATTCCCACTAGTATATGAAAATGACAACATAGGAGACTCTCTATCATGAAGATCATGGTGGTACTTTGAAGCACAAGTGTGGTAAAAAGGATAGTAACATTGTCCCTTCTCTCTTTTTCTCTCATTTTTTATTTGGCCATTCTCCTTTTTTTGACCTTTCTCTTTTCTTTTTCTTAAAGTCCGAAGTCTCATCCCGACTTGTGGGGGAATCATAGTCTCCATCATCCTTTCCTCACTTGGGACAATGCTCTAATAATGAAGATCATCACACTTTATTTACTTACAACTCAAGATTACAACTCGATACTTAGAACAAGATATGACTCTATATGAATGCCTCCGGTGCTGTACTGGGATATGCAATTGTAACGCCCCGGATCCGATGCGCCAGGTGTCCGCCAGTTATTCGCCGTCGTTGCCATGTCATGTGCTTGCGTGTTGCATTTCACCATGTCATCATCCGCATTTCATCTGCATGTTTTTCAAAACTTGCATCCGCTCGGGTTCCGTCGCTTCTCTCCGTTGTCCGTTCCGAGCCCTTTCACACTCGCGACGCTACCGTGGCATGTCCGAAATATTATTTTATAAGTGGCTTAAAATGTTCTCGGAATGGGTTGCAACTTGTCGTGCAGTCTTATTATAGTGTAGACAGGCCGCCGCCAAGTTTCATCGCATTCGAGTCCATTTGATAGCCCAACCGTTAAACCTACAACCGCAATATAGTCGGTCTATACGCCGGACGTTTTCGGTATCCGAAAACCGCTGCGGGCTGTCTTCTCTTCTCTCTCTAAGCCTAACTCTTCAACACAGCCCACCGCAGCCCACCTAGTTCCTCCTCTGTCCGAGCAGCTCGATCGCGATCCGAGGGTCCAAAATCCCCTAAACCCACCAAACCCTAGCCTTTGTCTATATATAGACCCCCTCATGCCATTTTTGGTCTTCTCATACCCCTCCTTGATTTCCGCGCCATCCCAATCATCAGCCGCCGCCTCCCACCTCCTCCTCGTTTTCCCGCCTCCACCTCCACCTTGCCACTTGGCGCTGCCTCGGTGGTCACCGCCACCACCAGCCCGCCGCTCTCCACCTCTCCTCGCCCACCTCACCTCCCCAAGGCCTCCTCCACCACAGCCATGAGGCCCGAGCGCTGCCCGCCTGGCCGATCTGGGCCCGAGCGCCTGGGTCACCAAGCTTTCCCCGTCGACCGCTCCTCTCCGGCTCCCTCCGCCGTGCCGTTGCCTGGCCATTGGCTCCGCCTCAACCTCCGGCTGCCAACCCGGGACGAACCCCGACCCGGATCTCGCCGCCTGACCTGTCCCCCGCCAGAAGCTCTCCATCGCGCCGCCGGCGAGCCCTCGCGACTACCTCGCGGTCTTCTCCTCCTCGTCTCTGTCCCTCGTCTGCCACGAAGCGCGCCGCCGGCCGGAATGGGTCCCCGCCTCGTCCTCCACCGGATCTCGATGCATCCTGCCTCGCTGACCACCACCCGCCTCGCCGCCGTCCCACCATCACCGAAGCCGCCGCCGCGCAGCCTCCCCGTCTGCGTGCGTGCGGGCGCACGCAGCGCGCCCCTCCCGGTGGCCTCTGTCTGTCCATGCCCAGCGTCCCCACGCCCATCTCCTCGGCCGGCTGGCCTCCTCTTCTCAACTGGCCAGGCCCATGGGTGAGCGCCCCTCCAGCCCTCCCTCTGTTGGCCCAGCTTGCGTAGATTCGGCCCGTAGTGTTTTTTTTCCGCTGCTGCCATTTTTGCATTTATCCAGCGAATTACAGTTTTACAGAAAAGCCCCTAGTTTCATGCATATAATAACTTCACAACCGTGCATCGGATTAAAATAATTTATATATGAAAAATGCTTAGAATTTCATCTAGTTTCATAATATGCCATTTTCATCCATGTTTGAAATGTTTAACTTGCTGTTTATTTAATTTTGCTTAAATGCCATGCTAAAATGATTTATTTCATAACTAAATAACCGTAGCTCGGATTTAAATGTTCTTTATATGTATTTGGGGTGGAAAAATGCCTAGATTATCATGGTCCACTTTATTTTCCTGTTTAACAACTATAAAATATGCTTTAGGACAGAACAGTACCTAATCCATAAATATGCACATGGGGATTTTCCGGACTTGTTGTTCGCTCTTCCTACCCCATTTAAACTTGCCTAGTTAGGTAGTTTTGTTATGCTTCACCCCTTGCCATGTTAATCAACATTTAATATTGTTGGGTAGCTTAAACAAGAGAGAACTAAATAGTTCAATGTGGTGTTTCGTCAATATGCAACTCCGTTGCATATTGAGCTCCACTTAATTTGTAAGATAGTTTGTTGCATTTTGCCATGCCATGCTTCATTAAACCGGACATGCATCATACTTGTTTGTGCATCATGCCATGTTATGTGATGGTTGTTTACTATGTTGTTTGCTTCTTTCCGGGCTGCTTCTCTCGTTAGCTTCGGTTTCGTTCCGGAGTTGTGAGGATCCGTTCGACCACGTCCGCTTGTCTTCTTCTTGGACTCGTTCTTCTTCCTTATGGATCTCGTGCAAGATGATCATACCTCGAAATCACTACTATCTTTGCTATGCTAGTTTGCTCGCTCTTTTGCTATGCCAATGCTACGATGCCTACCATTTGCTTGTCAGCCTCCCAAATTGCCATGTCAAACCTCTAACTTTTGACACCATTCCTAGCAAACCGTTGTTTGGCTATGTTACCGCTTTGCTCAGCCCTCTTATAGCGTTGTTAGTTGCGGTGAAGATTGAAGTTTGTTCCTCGTTGAACATGGAGATGTTGTTCCTTGTTGGAACATGTTTACTTGTTGGGATATCACAATATCTCTTATATTATTAATGCATCTATATATTTGGTAAAGGGTGGAAGGCTCGCCTTATGCCCGTGTTTTGTTCCACTTTGCCGCCCTAGTTTCCGCCATACCGTGTTATGTTCCCGGATTTTGCGCCCCTTACGCGGTCGGGTGATTTATGGGACCCCCGACAGTTCGCTTTGAATAAAACTTGTCCAGAAGGCCCAACATTGCCTTTTACCATTTGCCTCACCTAGCCTTTTTTTTTTCCCTTGGGTTTCGGAGCCCGAGGGTCATCTTTATTTACCCCGGCCGGTGCTCGCTGTGAGTGTTGGTCCAAACCGTCGACCGCCGGTGGCTACCAGGCAACTCTGGGCTGGCCTACCGGAAGTTTGGACAATCCGGTGTGCCACGAGAACGAGATATGTGCAGCTCCTATCGATTTGTCGGCACATTCGGGCGGCTTTGCTGGTCTTGTTTTACCATTGTCGAAATGTCTTGATGTACCGGATACCGAGTCGATCGGAGTGTCTTGGGTGAAGGTCTATTCTTCGCTGATCGCGAGAGCTTGTCATGAGCTAAGTTGGGACACCCTGCAGGTTTAAACTTTCGAGAGCCGTGCCCGCGTTATGTGGCGATGGGAATTTGTTAATGTCCGGTTGTAGAAAACCAAGTTGACCTTAATTAAAATACATCAACCGTGTGTGTTACCGTGATGGTCTCTTTCCGCGGAGTCCGGAAGTGAACACGGTGTTGGAGTTATGCTTGACGAGGTTGCTATAGGATCACTTCTTGATCATACTTTTATCGACCGTGCTTTGCCTTCTCTTCTCGCTCTCATTTGCGTATGTTAGCCGCCATATATGCTAGTCGCTTGCTGCAGCTCCACCTCAGCCTTTACCTTACCCATGAGCTTAATAGTCTTGATCTCGCGGTGCGAGATTGCTGAGTCCCGTGGCTCACCAGATACTTCCAAAACCAGTTTGCGGTGCCTATGTTACCGAAAGGTGGCGACGATTCCAGCTCAAGGAGGAGCTCGACGAAGATCTTGCCCTTTGTGTTGTTTCGTTCTAGTTGATCAGTAGTGGAGCCCAGTTGGGGTCGATCAGGGTCCTTTGTCGCATTTGGGGTTCTTCTTTTATTTTGGTTCCGTAGTCGGACCTTGATTGTATCTGGATGATGTAATGCTTTATTCATGTAATTGTGTGAAGTGGCGATTGTAAGCCAACTATGTATCTTTTCCCTTATGTATTACATGGGTTGCGTGAAGATTACCTCACTTGCGACATTGCTTTCAATGCGGTTATGCCTCTAAGTCGTGCTTCGACACGTGGGAGATATAGCCGCATCGAGGGCGTTACAAGTTGGTATCAGAGCTTTCCCCGACCTTAGGAGCCCCACTGCTTGATCGTTTTTAGTGGCCGAGTTGTGTCTAGAAAAGTTGTTTTGAGTCATTTAGGATTATATATATCGGAGAGTTTAGGAATTCTTTTTACTCCCCAGTCCCTTCGACCTTCTGGTGAGGTATCCTGATGTAGATGTTTTGACTCTTCTCTTCTCAAATTTCACTAAAAAAATTTTTTAGGATCTCGCGGGTATCTTAGAATCGTTCCGATGGTTTTATGATGACAACATTGTCTTGGTTGCC
This sequence comes from Aegilops speltoides, assembly GCA_021437245.1. NCBI lineage: Eukaryota > Viridiplantae > Streptophyta > Magnoliopsida > Poales > Poaceae > Aegilops > Aegilops speltoides. The sequence goes on along the minus strand of CM038146.1, from coordinate 139,722,596 downwards.
TCCTGACATTTAGGGGTTGTGGCAGTGTCCCGGGGAGTTGAGCTCCGAGGTGTTGTCGCCATAATTTTATCGCTGCAGTTCGAATACCGAGTTTAGTACGCCGACATCGAAAATCTCTTTTATGCGTTGTTGGTGAGATAACCCCGCTAACCCAAAGATCTTGGGTGAGTACGGAGTATTGCCATGACTCAGATAACGGATGCTTTTCAAGGTTGAGGTAGACGATTTCGAAGGTTTCTTGGTTATGTGTTGATGATGGATACAGTTGTATGTAGGGATTGTTAGTTTGAGTGAGATATATTGCTCCCTGTATCCCCAACACCAGATTGCATAACCAGAAAGTTTCGGGAGTTTCATAGGTGGGAATTCAAGTAGCTCTTAGGATATTTTTCCGACGGATGTATGATATGAAATTGGGGTTCGACGTCTAGTGGTCCGCCTATTCACGGTTGGTTTTACAGTGGTCTCGTTGTGTCTTAAAGAGTCCTTGGCTATGCTGACTCGGGGACGCTTCGTATGTCATGTGCACTGCCTTGTACATGATGGTGCTGTACGATTGAGCCCGTGTAGGCCCCACCACGAAAACTTCGGACGAAATCTCTATCATATGTTTGTTCCGGCTTATTCTGCAAGCCAGTCCTTTGTTTTTGTTTTGAGTTGTGGTATTCGAGTTGCTTTGAAGTCAAATGTTGAATCCATACCTTTCCGAAATGGTGTTCTCATACTCCGATGTGAATACCAATCCTTCTCGATAATCGAGATTTTCATGTCAATCCTTTTAAACCGGCGTGTTTCTCTTCAAGTGGATCCGATCACTTCAACATCAGCAAGACCAATTATCATTTCTTCTCAACGGTGTTTGTTTCATCCGTCTCCAAGTTGCCTTTGTTCTTTCCCGCCCACCCACCCTTTTTCCTCAACAACTAAGATTTCTTTACCAAGTATCCATTTATTCATGTGAAGTCTCTTCATTCTTTTCTTTCGATGTTTTTATCCGGTGATCCCTCGTGAAGATGCTCACGAGCTTCAAGTTCATCATCCTTCATTTTTTTAATTGTCCGTGGATCCATATCAAGCTTTTGATATTCATTATATCCTTTTCCTTGTTTCAAATGCTTTTTAATACCGGTGCACCTCTTAATCTTTCACTTCTCGTTATTCATTTGTTCTGGAGTACTGAAGATATCTTGGAAGATTTGTGTTTCCATTCTTAATCCGTTCAAGCCATTTCGAGATTGGTATCTCATTCAAGTCATTTAATTCAACCGGTGCAACATCTCTTTTAAATCTTTTCAACGGTGTTCTTTTGAGTGGGCCCTAACCCACAGGTCTTTTCCCAGGATCTTACCTGACTCTTCTATTTTCCCAGAGCTATCCTAAATTCTTCTCCAAGTTTGACGAAGAATGAGTTATCATCACCAAATGCTTTTCTCCAAGATCTTTCAAATTCTTTTCATAGTTGGCTCAACCTCTTCGCTTTTGATTCTTCCGGTGTGCCTCAATAATTCTTGGTGGTGTTTCTCGTTGTCATTCTCATCATTTGAAGACCGAAGAAGAGTTTCTCTTTAATCTTGCTATATTCTTTTCAAGATTCATGGTGCTAGCTTGATGCCATCCTATCATAATTGTTTTCGATTGTGAGAATTTTTTTTCACCCATCAGGAGATATTCAAGAGTTTTCTCAGTTTGTCATCCGGAGTCCATCATGTCATAATTCTTCATTCTCAGCGTGTAGCTATCGTTCTCTAAATCTTACCGGTGCATCATTCAAGTATCCTCTAATCAGTTCTTGATCTCTTTGTTCTCATGTATCTAGTTTGTCTCAAGCACCTTCGTTCATTTGCTAATTCTTACCGGTGATGCTCCCCTACTTCGTTCATTTTCAATTCTTACGGTGGTTCGTTCAAGATTTCACTTCCTTCGTTGTCATATCAAATATTCGTTCTTTCCAAATCCCACCGGTGGTTCCATCAAGACCTTCTCAAGTTTTGATATATCTCTTTTAATCCTTTCTACGAGAATAAGTAGTATGCCAAATCCGTTGATTGTCATCAATTTAATTGGTGAAGGATACGCATAACATAATTCTTATTGTTGATTCATCCAAGTGATTAATTCTTTTCTTTCGGAGATTGTTCATGATGAAGTAATTCTCGGTTTCATTTGTTTCATCTTCTCTTTTTCCCGGAGTTCCAAGATCTAATTATCACGGAGATCCATCTAAATCATTACAAGGATTCACCTAGTGTTTTCAAGTTCTCTTTCTTTTTATCATCCTTTTATTACCGGAGTTCTTTATGGAGGCGCTACATGGTGGTTCATCAAGGATTCCTTTCATTCTTCAAGTGTTCTTCAAGATTTCTCTCGAAATTAAGATCCGTCAAGCCATACTTCAAAATAAACATGGTGCTCAACACATGTTTTGTTTTGAAGAGTTCAAGTATTCTTCATCTTGCATTCCAAAGTGCAATTCCTTCTATCTTATCTTTTCAGGTGGTGTTATGTCACTCTTGACAATTTCCTTCATGTTTCATGATTCATATGTTGTCAAGAATGAGGTATTCTAAATCCATCTTTTCTCTTCGCTCAAGAGATCTTTTCGACCAATCAACTTCTTCGTTGGAGTTATCTTGTGTCATATTTCACCTAAAGCCTTTCCTTAAGGGTTGTTGCTATTTGTGGTGATTATGTATGACCCAAGCTTGCTCTTTATCCTCTTGGTGAAAGAAGTTTTTCATCTCTTTGGTGTTCTCAACCAATCAATTGTTTCCATTAGTGGCCGGTTGTCACCTCATCATTTTGAGAAGTTTTCCATAAGCCCACTACAAGCTTGTTCTTTTCGTTGTTGGTTTTCCAACAACTCCGTTCTAACCTTCTTGCAAGGATGCTTTCCAAGTTCATTTGTGGTAGAAGTTGTCTTTTTCCTCTCCGTTCTTTTATTCCAACGATCTAACTCCTATTCTTTCGTTACGGAGGCATTGTGATGTTGTGCTTCTCACACATCACCTCGTTTTTTTTGAGGATCGTGTTTTTTTTCCTTGCTTATCCATTTAACCGGAGTGTTGTATCATCTCTTAATATCTTTTCATCTCATCAAGTTTTTCTTCTCTTTTCTACCGGAGAGCTGTCCAAATTCAGCCATTCTTGTTCCTTGGCTATCTCATTATACCGAGGTGGTCATATTCTTTTCGATCGTGAAACACTTGATTCATGTCTTTGCAACCTTCAAGTTCTCGTAATACTCCTTGTTCATCTTTTCTAACAGATTGTTTGCAATCTCGTTCATCTTTATTGTACTCTTTCTTTTAAATTGCTCAACCTCTCAAGGTTCGTGGTTTCACTCGTTTGTCAAAGAAGCAACTTAGTTATACCTCCTCTCCTCCTCTTCCGTTTCCTCCGGTGCCATCCTAGATCTCGGGACGAGATCCTCTCGTAGTGGTGGAGTGTTGTAACGCCCCGGATCCGATGCGCCAGGTGTCCGCCAGTTATTCGCCGTCGTTGCCATGTCATGTGCTTGCGTGTTGCATTTCACCATGTCATCATCCGCATTTCATCTGCATGTTTTTCAAAACTTGCATCCGTTCGGGTTCCGTCGCTTCTCTCCGTTGTCTGTTCCGAGCCCTTTCACACTCGCACGCGCCCGTGGCATGTCCGAAATATTATTTTATAAGTGGCTTAAAAATGTTCTCGGAATGGGTTGCAACTTGTCGTGCAGTCTTATTATAGTGTAGACAGGCCGCCTGCCAAGTTTCATCGCATTCGGAGTCCATTTGATAGCCCAACCGTTAAACCTACAACCGCAATATAGTCGGTCTATACGTCGGACGTTTTGGTATCCGAAACCGTTGCGGGCTGTCTTCTCTTCTCTCTCTAAGCCTAACTCTTCAACACAGCCCACCGCAGCCCACCTAGTTCCTCCTCTGTCCGAGCCGCTCGATCGCGATCCGAGGGTCCAAAATCCCTAAACCCACCAAACCCTAGCCTTTGTCTATATATAGACCCCTCATGCCATTTTTGGTCTTCTCATACCCCCTCCTTGATTTCCGCCCATCCCAATCATCACCGCCGTCGCCTCCCACCTCCTCCTCGCTTTCCGGCGCCTCCACCTCCACCTTGCCACTTGGCGCTGCCCTAGTGGTCACCGCCACCGCCGCCGCTCTCCACCTCTCCTCGCGCCACCTCACCTCCCAGCAAGGCCTCCACCACAGGCCATGAGGCCCGAGCGCTGCCCGCCTGGCCGATCTGGGCCCGAGCGCCTGGGTCACCCACGCTTTCCCCGTCCGACCGCTCCTCTGCCCGGCTCCCTCCGCCAAGCCCGTTGCCGCCATTGGCTCCGCCTCAACCTCTGGCGCGGCCAACCCCGGGGACGAACCCCCTGACCCCGGATCTCGCCGCCCTGGACCCGTCCCCCGCCCAGAAGCTCTCCATCGCGCCGCGCGGCGAAGCCCTCGCGACTACCTCGCGGTCTTCTCCTCCTCGTCTCTGTCCCGTCTGTCGAGCGCCGCCCGTCGCCGGAATGGGTCCCCGCCTCGTCCTCCACCGGATCGATGCATCCTGCCTCGCTGGACCACCACCCGCCTCGCCGCCCCCTCCATCGCCGGAAGCGCCGCCGGCTGGCCTCCCCGTCTGCGTGCGTCGGCGGGCGCACGCAGCAGCGCCCTCCCGGTGGGCCTCATCTGTCCATGCCCAGCGTCCCCACGGCCCATCTCCCTCGGCCCGGCTGGCCTCCTCTTCCTCAACCGGGCCAGGCCCATGGGTGAGCGCCCCTCCAGCCCTCCCTCTGTTGGCCCAGCTTGCGTAGATTCGGCCCGTAGTGTTTTTTTTCCGCTGCTGCCATTTTTACATTTATCCAGCGAATTACAGTTTTACAGAAAAGCCCCTAGTTTCATGCATATAATAACTTCACAACCGTGCATCGGATTAAAATAATTTATATATGAAAAATGCTTAGAATTTCATCTAGTTTCATAATATGCCATTTTCATCCATGTTTGAAATGTTTAACTTGCTGTTTATTTAATTTTGCTTAAATGCCATGCTAAAATGATTTATTTCATAACTAAATAACCGTAGCTCGGATTTAAATGTTCTTTATATGTATTTGGGGTGGAAAAATGCCTAGATTATCATGGTCCACTTTATTTTCCTGTTTAACAACTATAAAATATGCTTTAGGACAAAACAGTACCTAATCCATAAATATGCACATGGGGATTTTCCGGACTTGTTGTTCGTTCTTCCGGCCCCATTTAAACTTGCTAGTTAGGTAGTTTTGTTATGCTTCACCCCTTGCCATGTTAATCAACATTTAATATTGTTGGGTAGCTTAAACAAGAGAGAACTAAATAGTTCGATGTGGTGTTTCGTCAATATGCAACTCCGTTGCATATTGAGCTCCACTTAATTTGTAAGATAGTTTGTTGCATTTTGCCATGCCATGCTTCATTAAACCGGACATGCATCATACTTGTTTGTGCATCATGCCATGTTATGTGATGGTTGTTTACTATGTTGTTTGCTTCTTTCCGGGCTGCTTCTCTCGTTAGCTTCGGTTTCGTTCCGGAGTTGTGAGGATCCGTTCGACTACGTCCGTTTGTCTTCTTCTTGGACTCGTTCTTCTTCCTTGCGGGATCTCAGGCAAGATGATCATACCCTCGAAATCACTACTATCTTTGCTATGCTAGTTTGCTCGCTCTTTTGCTATGCCAATGCTACGATGCCTACCATTTGCTTGTCAGCCTCCCAAATTGCCATGTCAAACCTCTAACTTTTGACACCATTCCTAGCAAACCGTTGTTTGGCTATGTTACCGCTTTGCTCAGCCCTCTTATAGCGTTGTTAGTTGCGGTGAAGATTGAAGTTTGTTCCTCGTTGGAACATGGAGATGTTGTTCCTTGTTGGAACATGTTTACTTGTTGGGATATCACAATATCTCTTATATTACTAATGCATCTATATATTTGGTAAAGGGTGGAAGGCTCGGCCTTATGCCCGGTGTTTTGTTCCACTCTTGCCGCCTCTAGTTTCCGTCATACCGGTGTTATGTTCCCGGATTTTGCATCCCTTACGCGGTCGGGTGATTTATGGGACCCCCGACGGTTCGCTTTGAATAAAACTTGTCCAAAGAAGGCCCAACATTGCCTTTTACCATTTGCGCCACCTAGCCTTTTTTTTTCCTTGGGTTTCGGAGCCCGAGGGTCATCTTTATTTACCCCCGGCCGTGCTCGTTGTGAGTGTTGGTCCAAACCGTCGACCGCGGTGGCCACCAGGGGCAACTCTGGGCTGGCCTACCGGAAGTTTGGACAATCCGGTGTGCCCTGAGAACGAGATATGTGCAGCTCCTATCAGGATTTGTCGGCACATTTGGGCGGCTTTGCTGGTCTTGTTTTACCATTGTCGAAATGTCTTGATGTACCGGGATACCGAGTCTGATCGGAGTGTCTTGGGTGAAGGTCTATTCCTTCGTTGATCGCGAGAGCTTGTCATGAGCTGTTGGGACACCCTGCAGGGTTTAAACTTTCGAGAGCCGTGCCATGTTATGTGGCAGATGGGAATTTTAATGTCCGTTGTAGAAAACCTGAAGTTGACCTTAATTAAAATACATCAACCGTGTGTGTTACCGTGATGGTCTCTTTCCGTGGAGTCCGGAAGTGAACACGGTGTTGGAGTTATGCTTGACGCAGGTTGCTATAGGATCACTTCTTGATCATACTTTTATCGACCGTGCTTTGCCTTCTCTTCTCGCTCTCATTTGCGTATGTTAGCCGCCATATATGCTAGTCGCTTGCTGCAGCTCCACCTCAGGCCTTTACCTTACCCATGAGCTTAAATAGTCTTGATCTCGCGGGTGCGAGATTGCTGAGTCCCCGTGGCTCACCAGATACTTCCAAAACCAGTTTGCAGGTGCCTATGTTACCGAGCAGGTGACGCATTCCAGCTCAAGGAGGAGCTCGACGAAGATCTTGCCCTTTGTGTTGTTTCGTTCTAGTTGATCAGTAGTGGAGCCCAGTTGGGGTCGATCAGGGTCCTTTGTCGCATTTGGGGTTCTTCTTTTATTTTGGTTCCGTAGTCGGACCTTGATTGTATCTGGATGATGTAATGCTTTATTCATGTAATTGTGTGAAGTGGCGATTGTAAGCCAACTATGTATCTTTTCCCTTATGTATTACATGGGTTGCGTGAAGATTACCTCACTTGCGACATTGCTTTCAATGTGTTTATGCCTCTAAGTCGTGCTTCGACACGTGGGAGATATAGCCGCATCGAGGGCGTTACAGCAATGAATCAAGAGTGACATGTATGGAAGAATTATGAAGGTGGATTAGCCACAAATACGATGCCAACTACATGATCATGCAAAATCAATATGACAATGATGATGCGTGTCATAATAAACGGAACGGTGGAAAGTTGCCTGGCAATATATCTCGAAATGGCTATGGAAATGCCATAATAGGTAGGTATGGTGGCTGTTTTGAGGAAGGTATATGGTGGGTGTATGGTACCGGTGAAAGTTTTGCGGCACAAGAGAGGCTAGCAATGGTGGAAGGGTGAGAGTGCGTATAATCCATGGACTCAACATTAGTCATAAATAATTCATATACTTATTGCAATAATCTACAAGTCATTGAAAACAAAGTACTACGCACATGATCCTAGGGGGATAGATTGGTAGGAAAAGACCATCGCTCGTCCCCGACCGCCACTCATAAGGAAAACAATCAATAAATAAATTATGCTCCAACTTCATCACAAAGCGGTTCACCATACATGCATGCTACGGGAATCACAAACTTCAACACAAGTATTAGTCAAATTCATAATTACTCCACTAGCATGACTCTAATATCACCATCCTCATATCTCAGAACAATTATCAAGCATCAAATTGATCATAGCATCCAATTCACTTTCTATGATAGTTTTTATTATACCCAACTTGGATGCCCATCATTCTAGGACCAAATTTATAACCATAGCAAATACTATGCTGTTCTATAAGACTCTCAAAATAATATAAGTGAAGCATGAGAGATCAACAATTTCTACAAAATTAAGCCACCGACGTGCTCTAAAAAGTATAAGTGAAGCACTAGAGCAAAAACTATCTAGCTCAAAAGATATAAGTGAAGCACATAGAGTATTCTAATAAATTCCAAATCAAGTGCGTCTCTCCGAAAAAGGTGTGTACAGCAAGGATGATTGTGTTAAACTAAAAAGCAAAGACTCATATCATACAAGACGCTCCAAGCAAAACACATATCATGTGGTGAATAAAAATATAGCTCCAAGTAAAGTTGCCGATAAACGAAGACGAAAGAGGGGATGCCTTCTGGGCATCCGCAAGCTTAGGCTTTTGGTTGTCCTTGCATTTATTTGGGTGCCATGGGCATCCCCAAGCTTAAGCTCTTGCCACTCCTTATTCCATAGTCCATCAAATCTTTACCCAAAACTTGCAAACTTCTCAACACAAAACTCAACAGGAAATCTCATAAGCTTCGTTAGTGCAAGAAGGAAAAACCACCACATAAGGTACTGTAATGAACTCATTCTTTATTTATATTGGTGTTAAACCTAGTGTATTCCAACTTCTCTATGGTTCATACCCCCCGATACTAGACATAGATTCATCAAAATAAGCAAACAACACACGAAAAACAGAATCTGTCAAAAAACAGAACAGTCTGTAGCAATCTGTAACTTTCGAATACTTATGTGACTCTAAAAATCCTACAAAAATAGGAAGTCCTGGGAAATTTGTCTACTGATATATTTCAAGAAGAATAAACTAAAAATCACGTTTCTGTGATATACTAAAATTATTCTCGTGCATGCAAAAGTTTCTGTTTTTCAGCAACATCAAATTAACTATCATCGTAGGTTATCCTATAGGTTCTACTTGGCACAAACACTAATTAAAACATAAAACCACATCTAAACAGAAGCTATATTAATTATTTATTAAATAACAGCAAGGATAACTATTCGGTTGTCTCCCAACAAGCGCATTTCTTTTAAAGCCTTTTAGCTAGGCATTGATAAATTTAATGATGCTCACATGAAAGACAAGAATTGAAGCGCAAAGAGAGCATCATGAAACACGTGACAAAAACATCTAAGTCTAACATACTTCGTATGCATAGGCATATTATAGGCAAACAAATTTGCAAGGCAAGAAAAAACTAGCATATGCAAAGAAGAAGAAAGAAACGATAGCAATCTCAACATGACGAGAGGTAAATTAGTAAGATAAAAATTTCTACGATCATATTTTCCTCTCTCATGATAATTACATGTAGGATCATAGGCAAATTTAACAAAATAGCTATCACATAACATATTCTCAACACGGTCCACATGCATGTGAGGTTGACACTCTTCCAAAATAGTGGGATTATCATTAACTAAAGTCATGACCTCTCCAAACCAACTTTTATCAAAAATACCATAAGACTGAACATTCTCCAAATATGTGGGATATAAAGTTGACACTCTTCCAAACCCACTTTCAATATTATTGCAAACACTATTATCAATCTCATATTCATCATGGGACTTGAATAAATTTTCAAGATCATATGAAGAATCACCCCAATCATGATCATTGCAACAAGTAGTAGACATAGCAAAACTAGCATCCCCAAGCTTAGGGTTTTGGATATTATTAGCAAAATTGACATCAAGAGAATTTAAAATAAACTCATTGCAATCATGCTTTTTATTCAAGGAGCTATCCTGAATCTCTTCATAAATTTCTTCATCACAATTTTTAGATTCACGAATTTCAAGCAAAACCTCATAAAGATAATCTTGCGCACTCAGATCACTAGAATTTGGTTCCTCATAATTGGATCTCTTAAAAAGATTGGCAAGCTGATGAGGATCCATAGATTTAATGCTCTCCGTTCAGCAACAAATAAAAAACTATTCCAACCAAATGAGCAAACAAGCCAAGTAAGACATCAAAGCAAACGAAAAGACGAACAGAAGAAGGGCGAATAAAATGGCAAGGGTGAAGTGGGGGAGAGGAAAACGAGAGGCAAATGGCAAATAATGTAATGCGAGGGAGATGAGTTTGTGATGGGTACTTGGTATGTCTTGACTTGTGCGAAGACCTCCCCGGCAACGGCGCCAGAAATCCTTCTTGCTACCTCTTGAGCACTGCGTTGGTTTTCCCTTGAAGAGGAAAGGGTGATGCAGCAAAGTAGCGTAAGTATTTCCCTCTATTTTTGAGAACCAAGGTATCAATCCAGTAGGAGGCTCCTCAAAAGTCCCACGCACCTACACAAACAAACAAGAACCTCGCAACCAACGCGATAAAGGGGTTGTCAATCCCTTCACGGTAACTTGCAAAAGTGAGATCTGATAGAGATAATAATATAAGATAAATATTTTTGATATTTTTATGATATAGATTGGAAAGTAAAAGATGCAAATAAAAGTAGATGGGAAACTTATATGATAAAAGATAGACCCGGGGGCCATAGGTTTCACTAGTTGCTTCTCTCAAGATAGTATAAGTATTACGGTGGGTGAACAAATTACTGTCGAGCAATTGATAGAAAAGTGCATAGTTATGAGATTATCTAGGCACGATCATGTATATAGGCATCACGTCTGTGACAAGTAGATCAAAACGATTCTCCATCTACTACTATTACTCCACACATCGACCGACTCCTGTCTGCATCTGGAGTATTAAGTTCATGAAGAACAGAGTAACGCATTAAGAAAGATGACATGATGTAGAGGGATAAACTCATGCAATATGATATAAACCCCATATTTTTATCCTCGATGGCAACAATACAATACGTTCCTTGCTGCCCCTGCTGTCACTGGGAAAGGACACCGCAAGATTGAACCCAAAGCTAAGCACTTCTCCATTGCAAGAAAGATCAATCTAGTAGGCCAAACCAAACTAATAATTCGAAGAGACTTGCAAAGATAACCAATCATACATAAAAGAATTCAGAGGAGATTCAAATATTTCTCATAGATAAACTTGATCATAAACCCACAATTCATCGGATCTCGACAAACACACCGCAAGAAGAGTTACATCGAATAGATCTCCAACAAGTTCAAGGAGAACTTTGTATTGAGAATCAAAGAGAGAGAAGAAGCCATTTAGCTAATAACTATGGACCCGAAGGTGTGTGGTAAACTACTCACAACTCATCGGAGAGGCCTTGGAGATGATCTAGAGGCCCTCCATGGTCGATTCCCCCTCCGGTGGAGTGTCGGCGAAGGCTCCAAGATGGGATCCCACGGATACAGAAGGTTGCGGCCGTGGAATTAGGTTTTCGTGGTGCTCTTGGATGTTTTTAGGGTACATGGATATATATAGGAGGAAGAAGTAGGTCGGTGGAGCCACGAGGGGCCCACGAGGGTGGGGGGTGCGCCCACCCCCTTAGGGCGCGCCGGGCACCCTCATGGCCGCCTTGTTTGCTGCTTGACGTCCACTCCAAGTCTCCTGGTTTGCATTTGTTCTGAAAAGATCGCTCCCGAAGGTTTTATCCCGTTTGGACTCCGTTTGATATTCCTTTTCTTGGAAACACTAAAATAGGCAAAAAAAACAGCAATTCGGGCTGGGCCTCCGGTTAGTAGGTTAGTCCCAAAAATGATATAAAAGTGTAAAGTAAAGCCCATAAACATCCAAAACGGGTAATATAATAGCATGGAACAATCACAAATTATAGATTTGTTGGAGACGTATCAATCAACATTGCCCATTCATCAACAGTTGATTGGTACCTTGTAAATTCAGACATCCATACTATCCTTCCATCTGGATAGAAGTGAGCAGTGGAGTAGAATTTCTTGATCAACTCAGCATTCCACTTGGTGAGCTTCTGTCCAACAAACTTGTCAACTCCACATGCTTTGAAGCTGTCATATACACCTGGGAAGTGATCTTCATTCTCTCTGATGTATGTCCAGTCAACCCATCTCATGTCACAGACTATTGGCTTCTTGTCAAGCATGATGGTCTCATAGAAGTCTTGTTGTTCTTTGGTGTGGAACCTATAGTCCACTGAAGTTTTCCTTCTCATAGCATAAGGATCATTCTTCCTTCAAAGTCTTAGACTTGCATCCTTCCTGATGCTCATGTCCTCTGCCACTGGATGAGTGTCAATGTGGTCTGGGATCTTTGTTTTGAGTTTTCTTAGCACTTGGGCTTCGGCATCTTCTACTTCAACTTCAGGCACTGGGGCCTTGTTCTTCTCTTCAGCTGGGATGTTTCTGGTGCTTCTCTTGGGTGCAAACTTGGTAGTTTGAGCAGCAGCTTTGGGAGCAGGTTTGGGCTTAGGAGTAGCCCCTGACTTGATTGCATCTCCCATAAGCTTTTGGGACTTGCGTGCTGGTGCAGCATCCTCTTCCTCTTCCTCTTCAGAATCTCTCACCATAGTTGACTTTCCTAGAACTTTGGCAGTTGTGGTTCTTGCCCTCTTCTTCTTCTTGCCATCACCAACTGCTTCACCATCATCTGATTCTAGTGTGAATTTCATGGTTTCTCTTGTGGTAACTTTCCTTGGTTCGAAAGTTGGCACTCTCCTTGCTGGTGCCTTCTTGTTCATACCAGTCTTTGTGGTAGCAGCAGTGCCATACTCCTTTTTCATCACTTTCTTCCTTGAGGTGGCCTCATCTTCAACTGCAACATAATCCTCATCCTCAGAGTCTGAGGTTCTCTTCTTCCTTGCTCTACTGGCTGCCTTGGGTAAGTTACTTGGTGTGCTCCTGCTGCCATCATCATAGCTGCTTGAGGTACTAGTGCCCTCACTCATTTGCACTTGATCTTCAGACTTATTCTGGCTATCACTCTGGTCAGACATCTTGGCAGCAAACTGACAGCAACCCTGCGAATAGATATAGATGAGGTAGAGTAGATGAGCATCACAAAGTACAGAGATTTTTGCAAACCAAATGAGTCAAAAACTTAGTTTTAGTTCTCTACAGAAATGATCTCGGAGCTACCGAATTGATAAACTCGGTGATACCGAAGCAACATTTGGAACCTAAACTAGTGAACTCGGTTAGACCGAGTCACAGTTTGGTGGCACCGAGATTGCTAGGGTTTCACAGAGAATTGAACTCGGTCACACCGATTTGCAGTTTTTGGTCAGACCGAAAAGCGCATGTGCAACTGATGTCTACTACACAACCTTCTTCTTGTAGACGTTGTTGGGCCTGCAAGTGCACAGGTTTGTAGGACAGTAGCAAATTTCCCTCAAGTGGATGACCTAAGGTTTATCAATCCGCAGGAGGCGTAGGATGAAGATGGTCTCTCTCAAGCAACCCTGCAACCAAATAACAAAAAGTCTCTTATGTCCCCAACACACCCAATACAATGGTAAATTGTATAGGTGGACTAGTTCGGTGAAGAGATGGTGATACAAGTGCAAAATAGATAGTAGATATAGGGTTTTCTAAACTGAAAATATAAAAACAGCAAGATAACAAGTGGTAAAAGTGAGCGTAAACGGTATTGCAATGATAGGAAACAAGGCCTAGGGTTCATACTTTCACTAGTGTAAGTTCTCTCAACAATAATAACATAGATAGAACATATGACAAGCCCTCAACATGCAACAAAGAGTCACTCCAAAGCCACTAATAGCGGAGAACAAACGTAGAGATTATGGTCGGGTACGAAACCACCACAAAGCTATTCTTTCGGATCGATCTATAAAAGAGTTCGTACTAGAATAACACCTTAAGATACAAATCAACCAAAACCCTAATGTCACCTAGATACTCCATTGTCACCTCAAGTATCCGTGGGCATGATTATACGATATGCATCACACAATCTCAGATTCATCCAATCAACATAAAACTACTTCAAAGAGTGCCCCAAAGTTTCTACCGAAGAGTCAAGAACGTGTGCCAACCCCTATGCATAGGTTCCCAAGTGTCATGAAACCCGCAAGTTGATCACCAAAACATACATCAAGTGGATCAATAGAATAACCCATTATCACCACGGTTATCCCACGCAAGACATACATCAAGTGTTCATAAAAGACTCAATCCAATAAGATAACTTCAAAAGGGGAAACTCAATTCATCACAAGAGAGTAGAGGGGGAGAAACATCATAAGATCCAACTACAATAGCAAAGCTCGGGATACATCAAGATAGTGCCATAGATGGAACACGAGAGAGAACACGAGAGAGAGAGATCAAACACATAGCTACTGGTACATACCCTCAGCCCCGAGGGTGAACTACTCCCTCCTCATCATGGATAGCGCCGGGATGATGAAGATGGCCACCGGTGATGGGATCCCCCTCCGGCAGGGTGCCAGAACAGGGCCCCGATTAGTTTTTGGTGGCTACAGAGGCTTGCGGCAGCGGAACTCCCGATCTATCTTCTGTTCTGGAAGTTTTCGGGTATATTGGTATATATAGAAGCAGGGGGTACGTCAGTGGAGCTACGAGGGCCCCACGAGGTTGGAGGGCGCGCCCATGGGGTGTGGGCGCGCCCCCCTACCTTGTGCCTTCCACGGTTCTTCCTTGACGTGGACTCCAAGTCTCCCGGGTTGCTTTCCTTCCAAAAATAACTTCTCCAGTTGACTCCGTTCCGTTTTGTCTCCGTCTGATATTCCTTTTCCTCGAAACACTGAAATAGGCATAAAACAGCAAATCTGGGCTGGGCCTCCGGTTAATAGGTTAGTCCCAAAAATAATATAAAAGTGGATAATAAAGCCCAATATTGCCCAAAACAGTAGATAAAGTAGCATGGAGCAATCAAAAATTATAGATACGTTGGAGACGTATCAGCAATGGCCTCAGCCAAATCGGTGAGACCGATTTCTACGATTTGGTTGGTCCGAGATGAGTTCTGTGGAGAGATAACCCTAAAATTTTCGAATCTAACTAACCCTAAAGGAAGTTTTCTCTGGATAGATTGATTTCATTCGTGGCAAGAATCATGGCATTGTCCTTGTGCTTAGAATCGTAGGCAAATAGATAGCACAAGGGGTCGAACAAATACCCTAGTTCGACGGGTGTTCTCTATGGCCGTAACGATAGAGTAGATTCCTGTTGACGGTGATGAAAACCAGTGGCGGGAGGTCGCTGGCGGTAAGGAGGCGATCCGGAGACCCGAGGAGGCAGAGCAGGATATGCGCGGGCTGAGGGTTTTTGAAGAATTTTCCAAAATCTCACCCGTGGGTATATATCCCGACCCTGTCGGTGTGACTGAGTGGAACAACTCGGTGGCACCAAGATGTAGAATCGCAAGCGATTACTACAACTCGGTGTGGCAAAAATGTTCAAATCGGTTGCACCAAGATGAAAACCTAGATCAACTTAGTGAACTCGGTGTGACCGAAATGGATGACTCAGTCAGACCGAAATGCACAAAGAGGTTTTGGAAGTTTAAGTCTATGATGAATCGGGGACTCCGAGTGCTCCTCACACAGAGTGGTTCAAATCTGACTTGATCAAACTTTTGGGATGTGGCATGAATAGAGTTTGAGACGAGAAAAGCATAGATAGCTAGAGAAGGTTCTTAGGCATTATTGTCCATCCACTTGGCAAAAGATAAAGAGCCAAACAATCAATAAGTGGATGTCCTCGAATGAGTAAAATATGCAACTAACATGCTCACACAATAAAATGGCAAATGAAATATGTGGCAACGCATGCACAAACACTCTAGCATCTATCAAGAAATTTGCGATGACTAGGTCATCTATATATGAGTATATTGACTTAGGAGTCAAATGAGAACATTTGATCATAGGTCATACTCATCTTTTAAGCACAAGTGGGGTTACGAGTTTTACATAAAGCATTGTTGTGTTCACACCATTAGAGTTTCTTTAGCTCAATTCTTAGAGTAAAGCTCCCCCTAGATGTGATATCCCCCCTAAGAGGGATGAACTAACCTTGGGTTTTGTCGATGATAACTTCATGTAGGTGTTGAAGATGTGGATGCTCAATGTTGATGTAGATCATTCGGAGCAATCCATTGGAGTGAGTTGTACTTTCAATACCTACACGGGTTAGTCCCACAAGGAACAAACAAGGATATCCATAGACATAGAGTGATGTACACACAAGATGATGTCCAATAAAGCATTAGGTTACCTTGTCCCTTGTCTTACCAACAAAGGGTTTGTGACTCCATGAACTAGTGCGAGATGTGGAAGTTGTTTACACTTGTTCTTTCCAAAATGATATGAGTGAAATGTGTTGGCGGAGTCACCCTCAAGAACTCTCTAGTTCTTATTCTTTGGGATCCACATCATCTTGATGGGAATCCTTGGGGTGGTAGTCGTACTTGATGTAGTCTTGGGAACCCACTTGACAAAGGCCTTAGGAGCTTCTTCAAATGCATTAATCTCCTCTTGAAGCTTATCCTTGCCTTTTTGCTTGTGGTCTTGTGGGGGAAGATCATCTTGAGCTTGTGTCCCTTGGAAAGAAGTAGGATTATACTTCTCTTGTTGAGGAACAAACTTCGTCTTGGGGTATTGATCTTCTTCCCACTCAACTCCATTGGCATTGAACTTTCGTTCAAAACCAACACCTTGATTCTTCCGGTGCCTTCCTTGCTTGAGTACAATTTCCTCAAATTGCTTACTTCTGGCAAGGCTCTTGTAAACATCTTTCTCTATAATTCCCTTCAATAATCTATTTTCTTTCTCAAGTGTAAATTGACTAAGAGAATCATTAGTGGAATCAAGAGAACTACTAGAAGCAACAACATTGGATTTAGCATGATTATTGTTACTACTAGAAGAAGAATCTTTCTTACTTTTGTTGCTAGATTTAACTTGTGGCATGCAAGTAGACAAGAGTAAACGCTTGGCAATGTAATAAGAACTTTTTTTGTGAAGATCATCATTGATTGCCTTTAAAAACTCATGCTCTTGCTCTAGGTTGAGCTTTTCAAAGCGTAACTTCTCATGAGTCTTTAAAAGTTCTGGATGATTTTCCAAGGTAGTTTCATGAGCTAACTTAAGAGTATTTAGCTATTTAGTTATATGCTCAATCTTCTCCTTATCACTGTCATTCATTTTATCTTGATTAGTATGGTTTTAATTGATGTTTCATCATAGCATTCATCGCTAGAGTTGTCAACAAGTAAATCATCTTCGTCACTCTTAAAATCAACATACTCAGGGTGTGATACCTTTGGGCCTTTAGCCATGAAGCATCTTCCAATTCCTTCATTTGGTGAGTCAAATATGTCATAGGGGTTGGTTGACACAAGTGCTAGACCGGCAACACCTTCATCTTGAGTATATTCGGAGTCGGAGTGATAACTTCTTTCGGAGTGATGGTCGGAGTCGAACCGGATACCCATTCACCAACGTGAGCTTGATGTCTTTGTTTTGTGTAGCTCTTTGATGATTGGTCCTTCCTTTTCGAATCCTTGCTTCTCCGGGAGGTTCTTCATTCATAATGATCATCTCTACTCCTTCTCTCTCTTGGTGGTGATTCCTCTCTTCTACTTCTTTTAGGTGAATCTTCTCTTCTTTTGTAGGGAGCCGTACACTCATTGGAGTAGTTGAAAGTGCAATCATGCCCTTACATTATGTTTTGATGTTTATGACAATCTACATGTAGGGGACTAACAATGGTTGTCAAGTGAATCTCAGGTGTTGGTCCCCGGTTCGTCAAATTGTGTGTGGATCAAGAGCATACGAAGTGGGTTCTCTCAAGGTTGAAGTGTTAAAATGATGTTTCATTTTGTTTCCTTGAGTATAGGATCCCGCACTATTAAGAGGGGATCGATTGGGTTCATAACAGACTTGCTCTAGTCAAAATACTCCTTTCTATAGGTCTTTGAACCATTCTGTCTCTGGGAGTGTCGGATGTCCGGGCCTCGTGTCGGATGTCCGGGCCGCTGTCCTCCCCCGAATGTCCGGCTCATGCCCCGGATATCTGGCCTTGGCTTTTTCCTTGTCCAATAGGTTTTTGGTTTTTCGCCGGATGTCCGGGTGTGCGCCGGATTTCCGGGCCTTCTTGTCTTGCCGGATATCCGGGCCCCATTCCGGATGTCCAGCCCCTTACTGCCCGAAAAACTGATTTGGTTCTGTAAACATTTGTGGGCTCTCCGGATGTCCGGCTATCTTCCGGATGTCCGGGCTTCCCTTTTATGCCGGATGTCCGTGCTTGACCCCCGGATGTCCGGCTCCTCTGGTTCCTACTCTATTCTGCCCTGTTCTCCAAGTGGCTTGCCAGGCCGGATGTCCGGCCTCTAGCCCGGATGTCCGGCCTGCCCGTTCACTTGCACTACAACGGCAATATTTGAGCTCACACTATATATATAGCCTTTCTTCCCCACCAGAGAGGTTGACCATTCACTTTGAACAAACCCTAGAACACTTCTCACACTCTCTCTCATTCCTCCACACGAAATCTTAGATCCCCAAGGGATTTGAGAGCTTCGGAAAGAAGTTGTCCAATCAAGTGATAGATCCACTTCTCCTCCTTCTTTGCACCCAAGGAATTCGTGATTTGAGCAAGTCTTGAGCAAATCCCCATCGATCTTGTTACTCTTGGAGGTTGGAGACTCCTAGGCGGTAGGAGTCTTTCGGAGAGGAATCGACCTTTGTGATTACCCCTGGATAAGTTTGTGAGGGTTTGGAGACCACCCCAAGGTCTACCACTAGTGGTTGAGAAACGCCTTCGTGGTGTTGTCTCAAAGGGAGAATAGGGTGAGCCTTCGTGGCGTTGGTGTGCCTTCATGGTAACATCCACCTCTCTAACGGTGACGTAGCTTCCCTCCAAGGAATTGAACATCGGCATAGATCCTCGTCTCCCGGAGTTGCGGTTATTCCTAACCCTAACTCTCTACTTGTGGTTACTTGTCTCGTTGCACTTACTTACATCATATTGTGCTTGCCTACTTACGTGTTTGTGTTACTTGCTTAGTACTTAGTACTCACTTGCAATTGTTAGGCTCATCTTCATATTCCGCATTATTGCCTAAAATTGCTAAGTAATAATTAAAATTTGTAATTGTACCTATTCACCCCCCCTCTAGGTCCATCTCGATCCTTTCAATTGGTATCAGAGCCTCGTGCTCTATTCTTATGGCTTAACTGCCCTAGAGCGAGATGAACCCGGATGGGACTCCCCTAGTTGTGGATCCTAAGGATAAAGGCGAGGCTTCCTCTGAAGTCAAGACCTTTACCTCGGAGGATCTAGAATGGGCCCTTGCTAAGCAAAAAGAGGAGCATGATGCTTATCTTCAGGCCTTGGTCCAAATGAGATTAGCCAAGTTGTCCACAGTGCTTGCACCACTCTCGGGTGGTGCTGCTTTGAGGCCAACTGTGCCTACTACATCACTTGGTCAACAACCTTCTAGCAATGAACACGCCAGTGTTCCTTGGCTTTATGCAAGACCTCAGGTTGAGAAACCAAGATATAACCCTCAAGTCAAACCTCCTTTACTAAGTGCCACTTCCGATTTCGCTTTGTGGAGAGTTGCTATGCAGGATCATCTTCGACATGGAAACGATGAGATGCTGGAGATCTTGGAGTATGGCTATCATGTGGTTGATCCAAAGAACCCCACACCAAGAGAAATATATGACAAGAACCTCAATGACACTGCAATCATGTGTATAAGGAGAGGTATGGATGAAAAGCAAAGGAGACCGTTCATACACATCACAAGTGCCAAGGAACTATGGGAAAGTATTATACGATCCAAGATCTGCACCTCTACCCTCCGGAGTGCTCAATATGAAATTGCCAAGGGCAATTGCAAAACTTTTGTATGGAGAAAGGTGAAACCCCCAATCAACTCCATGAGCGCCTCATGACTCTCACTGCCGATATTGAGTCATGTGAGTGTGACAAGACACAAGATGGATTCAACATGACTAAAAGATTCCTTGTGGATAAGCTGCTTCATGCTCTTGCTCCATATCACCATCAAATGGTGTGGGACATAAGACAACACCATACCTTCAATGAAATGACTACAGATGACATCATATCCACCTTTCAACTATTTGAAGAGTCAAAGGCTAATGCCACAAAACATCTTGCCATGCATGGTTCCCCATCATCAAAGGTCAATCTTGCATTGAAGGCCAAGCATGTATGTGAAGATGAGCAAAGTGAAGAAGAAGAAGATGATGATGATTATGAAGATGGTGATGAGATTGAATCCGACAAGGGCCCTTCATATGAAGACATGGCTCTCTTTGTCAAGAAGTTTAGCGCGGGAAAATTCAAGGGAAGATTCCAAAAGAAGAAAGTAAGAAAATGCTACAACTGTGAGGAAACCAACCACTTCTCAAATGAGTGCCCTTATGAGAAGACAGAAGATAAACCAAGGTTTCCCAAGACCTTTCCTAAGAAGAAATTGCCAAATCCTTTGAACTCCAAGCTCAAGAAGAGAGATGGGAAAGCAATGGTTGCTCAAGAAGAATACGATCCGGATGATGTTAGTGGTGTTGCCGGAGTTTCTCAAGATTCTCAAAACACATTGAGGCTAGTCAATAAGAGTGGTGAAGTTGTCACCTACAACTACATGAAGGATTACAAGGGCAACGCTCACAAGTGCCTCATGGCGAAGGCCGTGGTAGAAGATGGAGAGGACCAACACTCTCCTGACAAGGTCAAGGTAACCCCACGATCAAACACTCCTCTTTTCACTCCTCCTACTCCTAGTGATGAGTATCTTGATGCGGAGGATAGTTATGAGGATGATGATCTAAATGATCCTATGCTTGCTAAACTTAATAAGTTCATGTGCTCCCTCAAAGGAAAGAAGCTCACTATGTTTCGTATGCTTATGAAGATGGTGAGTAAGCACACCATCACCATTAAGGAACTCGAAACCCTCGTCACCGAGGAAAAGGAAAAATGTGAAACCCTTGAGCGGAAAGTCCAATATGAGGAAACACGAAATGATGAACTATGCTTAAAAATTGGTGTAAATATTGATGTTCATACTAAAGATCTTGCCTCCTTGAAAAAGGCTATTGGCTCTTGTGAAGAGTTGATGAATGATAAAAGTAAGCTTGCGAAGTCTCATGCTTCTCTCTCTAAGGATTGTGAGCTTCTATCCATGTCCCTCAAGACTAAGGAAGAAGAGCTCACCCTTCTTACAAAGAGTTTTGAGATGCTCAAACTTACTTATCTTGAAACTCTAGCTAAGGCTTACTCGTCTCCTATTATAAATGTTGATGCTTGTTCTACTAACTCTAGTAGTGATCTAGCATCTATTCTTGAGGAGAATCGTTTTCTCAAGGCTCAAATTGAGAAAGGGCTCATGACATGTGCTCAAGGTCAAAAGAACCTTAATGAGGTGTTGAGCCAACACAATGAAGTGTTCGCCAAAGAGGGACTCGGGTTTGACCCAAGCACAAGCAAGAAGAAGACGTCCTCTCAAAAGTGCACCACCCCTTTAAAAGAAACTTTTGTACGAGAAGGACACAAGGAGAAAGGTAAGGTTGCTAGTGGGAAGGCCACAAGGGGCATGCCCACTCTCAACAAGCCAAAATAGTTCATGTCTCCATCCTATGTACTTCGTAAGACTAAGGATGGAGAAGTTTATGTGAAGTTTGTTGGTCCTCGAAATGCATTCCGGTTTTATGATACTTGGGTCCCTAAGATCTTTGTGACTAACTTGAGAGGTCCCATTGCAAAATGGGTGCCTCTAACCAAGTCTTAATTGTGTGTAGGTTGACTTCTCCGGTGGAGTGAAATGGGTGATTGATAGTGGATGTACAAATCATATGACCGGAGATAGCAAGTTGCTCTACGATTTCATGGAAGCTATTCAACCATTTATGAGCATTATGTTTGGTGGAGGTTTAAAAGGACAGGTACTTGGGTTGGGCAAGGTAGCTATCACAAATGACATGTCGCTTGCAAATGTCATGCTTGTTCAATCCCTTAAATACCACTTGCTTTTTGTTCGCCAATTGGCTTCTGTTGGTTATGATACACTCTTTGGACTAATGGATGTGAAAGTCTTTAAGAGAGATACTCTCGAAGTGGCCGTTGTTGGAGAGTTGGATGGCAACCTTTACACGATTGATTTCTCGAAAGAGAGCACATTCCATGCAACTTGTCTAATGGCCAAGGCTGACAAGGGGTGGCTATGGCATCGCCGGCTAGCCCATGTCGGCATGAGAAATCTTCAAGATCTCTTAAAGGGGAATCACATCCTTGGACTAACCAATGTCTCTTTTGAGAAAGATCGTGTGTGTAGTGTATGCATAGCTGGGAAGCAACATCAATCAAAGCACCCACCCAAGAACATAGTATCTACTTCAAGGCCTCTGGAGCTCCTTCATGTGGATCTTATTGGGCCTCCTTCATGGGATAGTCTTGGTGGGAAAAAGTATGGGCTTGTCATTGTTGATGATTACTCAAGATATACATGGGTGTTCTTCCTCAAGTCCAAGGACGAAACCAAGATCACCTTCATTGATTTTGCCAAGCAAGCTCAACGCAAGTTTGACAAAGAAATCCTGGCAATAAGAAGTGACATTGGCTCTGAGTTCAAGAACTATACCTGGGAAGAATTCCTTAGTGATGAAGGGATTGAGCATCAATATTCAGCTCCATACACCCCTCAGCAAAATGGTGTAGCCGAAAGGAAGAACCGTACACTTGTAGAGATGGCAAGGTCCATGCTGGATGAATACAAGTCACCACATAGTTTTTGGGCCGAAGCTGTCAACACCGCATGCCATGCATCAAACCGGCTCTTCCTCCGCACTATATTGGAAAAGACTCCATATGAGCTTCTAACTGGGAACAAGCCAAATGTCAAGTACTTTCGTGTATTTGGGTGCAAATGTTTCATCCTCAACAAAAGAGAACGGTTAGGAAAATTTCAATCCAAAACAATTGAGGGTATATTTGTTGGCTATGGATCAAACTCTCACGCGTATAGAGTCTATAACAAATCCAATGGATGTGTTGTAGAAACTTGTGACGTGGTGTTTGATGAATTTAATGGCTCCCATGGGGAGCAAGTTGATCTAAGTGATGCAGGTGAAGAAGATTCTTCTCAAGACATTTTGACCATGGGTGTTGGTGCACTTCTTCCTATGGAACAGGAACCTCATGATGAAGAAGAAGAAGATGGAAGTCTCACACATCATCAAACTACTTCAACACCCATACCCTCACAAGCTCCTAGTGCTCAACAAATGCCCTTAGCCCAAGTAGAAGAAGATGATCAAGTTCCTCTTCATGATAATCTTCAAGAACAAGATCATCATCAAGTGCAAGAACAAGAAAGTCCAATCATTGATGATGAACCTCAACAAATCCAATATGAATAAGAAGATCTTCCTCCACACATTAATGATCCAAATGTTGAGGACGCAGATGATGTACATGAAGTTGAACCTCGTGAAACCCTTACCTCTATCATGCCACGAGTGGCCGGTCGTGTTGATGTTGACAAAATTCTCACCGGCATATCGGAAGGTAGAGTCACTCGTAAACATTTGACAAACTTCTGTGCTCACTTCTCGTTTGTGTCTGGTGTTGAGCCCATCAAGGTACAAGATGCATTGATGGACAACGATTGGCTAGTTGCTATGCAAGAAGAGTTGAATAGTTTTGAACGCAACCGAGTGTGGTCATTAGTCAAGAGGCCACCTACCGAGCACAACGTCATTGGAACAAAATGGATTTTCAAGAACAAACAATATGAGAATGGTGTAATCATCCGCAACAAGGCAAGGTTAGTGGCGCAAGGGTACTCACAAGTTGAAGGTTTGGACTTTGGTGAGACCTTTGCCCCAGTTGCCCGTCTTGAATCCATTCACATCTTACTTGCTTGTGCTGCTTTCAATGGTTTTACATTACATCAAATGGGTGTGAAGAGTGCTTTCCTTAACGGTGCTCTACAAGAGGAAGTATATGTGTCACAACCACCTGGGTTCATTGATCCCGACCACAAAGACTATGTGTACAAACTTCATAAGGCTTTGTATGGCCTCAAACAAGCACCTCGTGCTTGGTATGATCATTTAAAGAAGTTTCTACTTGATGATGGTTTTGTGAGAGGGGTGATCGATCCCACTCTTTTTACTAAGAGGGATAAGGGTGATTTGATCTTATGCCAAATCTATGTAGATGATATCATATTTGGTTCTCCTTACATTCATTTGTGCAAGAAGTTTGCGGCTTCAATGACCAAGAATTTTGAAATGTCACTCAATGCGGATTTGAAGTTCTTCCTCGGATTTCAAATTCAACAATTTCAAGAAGGAATTTTCTTGTCTCAAGCAAAATACCTCAAGGATATCCTAGAGAAGTTTGGTATGTCTGATGCTAGTCCATGTAAGACACCAATGCCAACCAAAATAACACTCACTGAAGACACAAACGGTATCCCTTTCGACCCATCTAAATACCGCTCTATGATTGGTTCATTGCTTTATCTTTGTGCATCTAGACCAGACATCATGTTTATTGTATGCATGTGTGCTAGATTTCAAGCTTCCCCTAGGGAAAGTCATCATAAGGCGGTTAAGCATATTCTTAGATACCTTGTTCACACCCCAAAGTTGGGTCTATGGTATCCCAAGGATGCTAAGTTTGATCTCATTGGGTACATGGATGCGGATTGGGCCGGAGACAAAGTGGATCGTAAGTCCACTTCCGGTGCATGTCAATTTCTTGGACGCTCCTTGGTAAGTTGGTCATCGAAGAAACAAAATTGTATTGCCCTCTCTACCGCAGAAGCTGAATACATTGCTGCCGCCAATTGTGCAACTCAGTTATTATGGATGAGGCAAACTTTGAAGGATTACGGTATCACCTATAGACATGTGCCTCTTCTATGTGATAATGAAAGTGCCATCAACATTGCTGAGAACCCCAAGGATCATCTCCGCACCAAGCACATTGATATTGTATCACTTCTTGAGAGATCATGTTGAGAAGGGTGATATTCACATTGATCACATTAGTACAGATTTGCAACTGGCAGATATTTTCACCAAACCATGGATGAAGCAAGGTTCTGTCGACTTAGGCGTGAACTTGGTATCTCGGAGCTTGACAACATTATGTGAAATCTAGTACTCATCCATGCATAAACTTAATTTCCTGGCTTGATGTAGGCATATATTTAGGGGGAGACACTCAATCCATGAGTTCTCTCACATTAAATAATGCATAAATTGAACAAACACCCTCAAAGTTATCATAGTTTTTCAAACTAGGATACTTTAATATGATGGAGTCGGTGACCATGTCCTCAAAGTTTATATCTTTGTGGTACTATGTTCCATATGCTCAAACACGGTGACCTCGGTCACCGCTTGTACAATGCTTATATGGAACCTTCTTCTTAATCATGTTTGGATTATTTATGCATCTTAGCATGGCCTTAAACGTCTCAAGTTGTCCTCCTTATTAATCTCATGTAAACTACTTGGCGGTGTCTATATCAAATTACTCGTGTCGGCCCCCTCCTTCACATCTCTCCCTCGCGCTTGTCATCTGTCCGGTGACCGGACATCCGGGCCCTAGGAAAAATTCCTTGCCCATCAAAACGGTCATAAACCACCTAAAGTGGCCGGACATCCGGGCCTCAGCCGGACATCCCGGCGCTGCTTCTCTGGTCTCTGTTTTCCACTCGCCGGATATCCAGGCCTTACCCCGGATGTCCGGCCCGTCGCCCGCAAGTCGCGTATATCTGGGGAGGGGATGTGGGGTTTGGGGGCAGTTCTCCTTTTTTCGTTCGTTCCTCTCCTCATCTCTCCTCACAGCCGTTGCCGCCAGGCCATCACTCCGGTGCTGCCCCGGCCATCTCCACCGACCTCCGGCCCCGATCTCCTGCCAACGGACTCTTCTCCTCCCGATCTACGATTCTATCCAATCCATTTCTTGGATTGTGGATTGAGCCTCTCGGGAGGGGCTGGTGTTTGGTGGGATTCACCACCGAAGTTCCTCATGGCTCGTACCAAGAACTGCGGTCCCAGGCGTCCTAAGGTGTCTTCTCGGGGTAAGGGTGCTATCTCTCCTCATCTTCCCTTGCTTGTGACCAAATCTTATTGGGTTGCACTATTCTCCATGTACATCTTGCCATATCTATTGCTCTCGCGTTTAGGTTCTGTTTACCCAAGCCTACAAACACCTCTATATGTACTTGGTTACTCAACTTAACCATGGGAATGTAATTTGTTCATTCCACGGTTTAATTTGGCGTATCCTTGTTCATGTTCTTTGGCTTCTTCTTATTGGAAACCATTCATTATCCATTCCAGTTGATCACTGGCAAGGCTCCACCGACTCCGATGAGCATGTGCGGCCCAAGAAGAAGAAGGCCACCACCAAGAAGAAGAAGCAAGCACCATCCACCAGTCTGTCGTCCCTAGGATCCATATGATGCGGACTATGTTGGAGAGGAAGAGTGTCGGTGTACTAAAGTAGGGGTACCTTAGTACCCCGAACTTGTGCACGGGCAGTCGCAGCGTCCTGCGGCAAGGCTTGCCGGGCGTCCGCCAAGACCCTCCGTCATTCCTATTTTACTGCCATTCAAGAACAAAGTGTTAACCGAGAAGAAAGGCCCCGGCAAGAGAAGCTTGCCGGGAAGGACAAGACCCCGGCAAGAGGAGCTTGCCGGGAAGGCCAACCAAGGCGCTTCAGAAGACTTGCCGCGACGCACCACGCGTCCCGGCAAGACCCGACAAGCGGCAAGCTCGCGGGTGCAACAAGACAGAGACCGCGGCAAGGCACTTGCCGCGGCGAAGCCAGCACTCTGCGCTCCAGCTCACCCGACGACGTGTCGCCGCAGGATCACTCCTGGTGCACGTGGCGGGTGGCTGTGCAGCCTAGCGGTGCGAGGTGGCGTTTAAGGTGACTAGGAGGCCATCGTGGCGACGGTGGCGCCCCTAACGGTCGCTTCTGCCTTTGTTGAGCGACCGGACGGGCATTAAATGCCCTTGTCCCTGCTTCAGAGTTAGGTAGGGGCATCAGAGATAGTGGTTGTACCAACCCGCTTTTTACCTTTTACCCCTCTTTCTGCGTTGCCACTGCCGGTGACCCCTTTAGACTATAAAAGGAGGCCCATGCGCGTAGAAGGGGTTCGTGGGGTTCGGGGCTCGGTTCGACTCATTCGACACCACAAAGACACCCACGCCTCGAGCAAGAACAGAATACAAACACAAAGCAACAGTAGGAGTTTTATCTCTCCGGAGAGCTCCGAAGCTGGGTAAAATCCCCCGCGTGCTTTCGCCTCGATCTGCTCTTCGCGCGACCCTCTGCTCCCTTGCCGGACCAGAAGGGGCCCTGCCCCATAGGTGCTCGTGCTCCCAACCATGACATCTTTGGCGCGCCAGGTAGGGGGGCATCGAGGTCGTGTGAATCTGATCCGGCGTCCGCGCGTGCTACATCAACATCTTCATCAACATGCCACCGAAGAAGAAGGCTTCGGAGGTGGCCGCTCCGTCTGCGACCATCCTACCGCCACCGGAGCAAACGGGCGGTGGGGTGGACGCCGGCGGAGGAACGGGCGCCGGCGGAGGGACTCACATCGTCGCCAGGTCCAAGGACAAGGCCCCGCAAGGTTCAGCGTCTGCACATCCACCGCACCCCTCCCAGGAGGTGCAGGATCGACAACGCCACGGTGCCCCTAGCACCGTACTCGCGTTGGAACAAGGCCAAGCTGGTGGGTCGCGGGACGCTCAAGGCCAACATACACGTCAACACGCTGGCACGAGCGCGATGCGGTCGCCTGGACGAGACGTTGCTCCTTCTAACACTGTTAGGAGTTTGAGCATGTCCCGCACCTCGCGCCGCTCACCACCGCTGTCGCTGTACTAAAGTAGGGGGTACCTTAGTACCCCGAACTTGTGCACGGGCGGTCGCAGCACCCCGCGGCAAGGCTTGCCGGGCGCCCGCCAAGACCCTCCGTCATCTCCTATTACTGCCATCCAAGAACAAAGAGTCAACTGAGAAGACAAAGGCCCTGGCAAGAGGAGCTTGCCGGGAAGGCCAACCAAGGCGCTTCCAGAAGACTTGCTGCGACACCTCGCGCGTCCCGGCAAGGCCCGGCGCCCGGCAAGCTTGCTGGCGCAACAAGAGAAGGGCCGCGGCAAGGCGCTTGCCGCGGCAAGGCTGCCACCCTACACCCAAACTCCAGCACATCCAGCAACGTGTCACCCCAGGGCCGTCCCAGGAGCACGTGGCGAGGCGCTGCGCAGCCATGCGGAGCGAGGTGGCAAGCGGAGCTGACAAGGAGGCCATCGTGGCAACCGATGGCGCACTTAACGGTCGTTTCTTTGCACTGTTGGGGCGACCAGACGGGCATTAAATGCCCTTGTCCCCTGCCGTCAGAGTTAGGTAGGGGACACTGTTGGTCACTGTTGTACCAACCTGCGTTTTTACTCTTTTACCCCCTCTTCCTACGCTGCCACCTGTGGGTGCCCCCTTCAGACTATAAAAGGGAGGACCATGCGCACGTAGAAGGGGTTCGGTCCATTCGACACATCCCACACCACCATACGCTCGCACTCTCGAGCAAGATCAAATACAAACACAAAGCAGCAGTAGGAGTTTTATCTCTCCAGAGAGCTCCGAAGCTGGGTAAAAATCGCCCGTCTCCCCCGCGCGCCCGACCTCGATCTGCTCTGCGCACGCCCTCCGCTCCCTTGACGGACTAGAAGGGCCCCCCTGCCCCATAGGTGCTCGTGGCCACAGAGAGACGCCCCGACATCTTTGGCGCGCCAGGTAGGGGCTGCGTCGAGGTCGTGAGTATCTGATCCGGTCTCCGCGCGCGCTGCATCAACATCTTCCTCGACATGCCACTTAAGAAGAAGGCTTCGGAGGTGGCCGCTCCGTCTACATCGATTCTACCACCACCGCCGGAGCAAACGGGCGGTGGAGTGGACGCCGGCGGAGGAGCGGGCGCCGACGGTGGGACTCATGTCGTCACCAGATCCAAGAACAAGGCCCCGCAAGCGTCGGCAACCGTGCAGACACCACACCCTTCCCAGGAGGTGCAAGGTCGATAGCGGCCCGGTGCTCCTAGCACCGTGCTCGCGTTGGAGCAAGGCCAAGCTGGTGGGTCGCGGGACATTCGGGACCAGCGTGCACGCCAGCATGCTGGCGCAAGTGAGGTGCGGTCGCCTGGACGGGGTGTTGCTCCTTCCAATCCCGTTGGGAGTCCGAGCACATCCCGCTCCTCGCGCCGCTCGTCGCCACCACCACCCAAGACAGCAGAGAAAGTGCTAGCCCGAGCCCAGCTGCTTCTAGATTACCCTCCGGCGCCACACAAGATTGACGACTGGAGGATGACCATTTACAGCCTCATCGGCTTCGCCAACGGCGACAAGCCCCGGCAACCGAGTGCATCGAAGCCCCGGCAGGGCGCCCAGGCGCAAGCCGACACTAACAAGACCGCTGGGGGTGCCGCCTCCGTGCACTCCCAGCCCCGTAGGCCAAGATCGCCGACTCGCCAGGCCAACCCCGACGCCGACTCGACTGCGTCGTCGGACCCGCGAACCCACCGCGATCAACGCCACGTTCTCCAAGAACGACGGCATCGAAGACGCCGACTCGCATCGGCGCCAAGAGAAGCGGCGTCAATCGACCAGCATCTTGGGCCCATCGTCGATATGCATGCACCAGGGGAACCAGCGACTTTCCGTCTGACGCAGGTTGCCATGCGTTCACCCATGAGCTGAAACAAGTCCAAAGGCCCAAAACCAAGAACTTCAAGCGGGCGTGCGAGAAATGCGATGGCAGGATACATCCGTCGGAGTTCCTCAAGATCTACACCATCGCGGTGCGAGCTGCGGAGGGCGCGATGAGAAGATCCTCGCCAACTACTTCCCGCTGGTGCTTAAGCCCAACGTCAGATCTTGGCTCATGCACTTGCCGGACGGCTCTATCTCTTCATGGGCAGACCTGTGTCATCAGTTTGTCGGCGCCTTCACAGGTGACCACAAACCCCATGGCCAGGAAGCGATCTGCATCTGCTTTCGTCGTAAGGAGGAGAGCCCCGTGCAAGTACATCTGAAGATTCAGCCAGTGCAGCGCAACATCGAGCGTCCACCTGCGCGGTCATCAGCTCGTTCCACCAGAACGTGCGTAACCGCAGGATGAGGGAGGAGATGGCGATGTGCAAGATCAGAGATGTCAGCGAGCTTTATGCCCTGGCCGACAAGTGTGCACGGGCTGAGGAGGGGAGGAAAATCCCCGGAGAGATTGCAGGAGCAGAAGGATCTGACTGTGAGGATGCCGCCCCGGCAAGGAAGAACCGGAGGCGGAACAACAGGAAAAGAAAGGCTAAGAATGTGCTAGCTGTCGAGCATTCCGACAACGGAGGCGGCTCCGACAAGGCCAAAGCCGATGACTCTGGCGAGGCTGTGGTAGCCGCCGACAAGCAGGATGGCTCCGGCAAGCGGTATTGCAAGATCCACCGCACCAAGGGCCATGACCTCCAAACCTGCAAAAAAGTTGAGCAGATGGCGGAGCTACAGAAAGCTGAGTACGAGCGCCGCGACAAGGAGAGAGCCCAGGGAGGTGGAGGAGGATCTGGCAAGAAGCTTCCTGCCCGGGGAGGGCACCGCGGCAATGCCAAGCCGCGGCAAGGAGACAGGCCTCCCCGCGGCCGCGACAAGGACGAAGAGGAAGATGAGGATGATGAGATGGAGGAAGATGAGACGGATGACCAAGAGTTTCAGAAGGCAACGGAGGTGTTGTGCATCGACAGCGGTGCCTCTCTGCACACCTAACACCGCCAACTCAAGCAGTGGGTGCGAGAAGTGAGCGCAGCAGAGCCGTCCGTCGAGTCGCGCAAGCCTCTGAAGTGGTCCAGCACGCCCATCATCTTCGATGTTGAGGATCACTCTGATCGCATCACTGCGGTCGGGTGCTTGCCGATGTTGGTATCGCCAATGATCCGCAACCTCAAGGTCACGAAGATGTTGGTTGACGGCGGGGCCGGCCTGAATCTGATCTCTTCAGCGGTGCTCTAGAAACTCCAGATCCCCGACAGCGAGCTCGAAGAAACGGGTACCTTTCAAGGCATAATTCCGGGAAGGAGCAAGCCAAAGGGGAAGATCACGCTGCCAGTGACGTTTGGCAGCGAGCTGAACTTCAGGACAGAGAGGGTCACGTTTGATGTTGCTGATATCCCATTACCCTACAATGGGATACTCGGCCGACCAGCGCTTGCCAAGTTCATGGCAGCCTCTCACTACGCCTACAATGTGCTCAAGATGCCTGGTCCGATAAGTGTCATTTCTGTCCAAGGTGACAAGAAGGACGCACTTATTTGCACCGACAAGATCTACCGGGAAGCAGCCGCCGCAGTTGAGCGCAAGCCACTCGCCGCTGAAGCTCCTCGGGGGAAGAAGAATGCCAAGTCCGGCAAGAGCAGCTCTGATGCCCACTCCGGCAAGCGCACCTCTCCGGAGTGCTGCGCTGCCGTCGAGGAAGCACCATCGAGCTCCACCGGCAAGTGCAAGAAGGCAAAGGCAGATCTACCAAAGACTAAGCCCGGCAAGAACAGCTCGGTGCTGCTCCGCAGCGCACCTCTCCGGAGTTCTTGCTTGCCGTCGAGGACGTGCCATCGAGCTCCACCGCCAAGGGGCAAAAGCGGTCGTTTTAAACTTTTGAGTCGTATTCCTTGAAAATCCATACCTTGTATGGAAAACCTGTCTTATAAAGGGGTCAATCGTGGCTAAGTTCGCCCTTGGTGCATTTCGAGTCCGCTCAACGATGAAAGCACACTGCAACTAGCCCGACGAGTTCTTCTGCCGAGGCAACACCGCCAATGTTGCTGATGTTCCGCACTCAGCAAGTGTGTTTCGCGTGGCGGGTTCCACGAAGCGTGAGGGTGAAAACGCACAAGGGAGGAAGTCAAGGAGAAGTGCGGCCTTGCGGAGCGCGAAAGACGGAAAAGCTAAGTCGCCCAAGCTTGAGTCTGAGCACTTTTAGTTCTAAGTTTTATGTTATATTCCTTGAGCGTTAGGTGCCTTGTATGGAAAACCTTTGCGGAGGAACCAACTCGTGGTTAAGTTAAGCCCTTGCTTTGTTTTCGAGTCCGCTCAACAATACAAGTCGCTGCAATCGGCCGAGAAGGTTTCTTGCGGAAACAACACCGCCAATGAACTCTCGATGTTCCGCACTCAGCAAGCGTGTTAGCGCCGGCAAGTTCCCTAAAAGCGTAGGGTAAAAACGTACAAGGGATGTAATGGAGTAGAGGAAGTAACGTAGCAAGCCTTGCCGTGGGACGTCCTTTGTATGAGAAACTTGTGCGCAGAAGAGCTGACTCGTGGCTGAGTTGCACCCTTGATTTGTTTCCGAGTCCGCTCAACAATGAAAGCGCGCTGCAACTAGCCCGACGAGGTTTCTTGCCGGAGGCAACACCGCCAGCGGGCTGCTGATGTTCCGCACTCAGCAAGCGTGTATGCACCGGCAAGTCCCCTAAAAAGCGTAGAGTATAAACATACAAAGGGCGAAGCATGGCATTGCGTTGCCCAACATAAAGTTACGCCACAAAAGAGTAACTTATTGCGGCGCTGTCTAAGTTGTTTTCGTGACTGAAATAACAGTGACAAGGAAAGGACAGAAGAGTGCGCTAGCACCTGGGCCCCGGCAAACCGGCGTTGCTGGGGGCTGCGAGTACCAAAATTCCTTCGCGGCAAGCCAGGATCCCCGGGGACTGCGGCGTTAGCGACAAGAACGAAGAAAGGCGCACCGGCACCTGGGTCTCGGCGAGCCAGAGTCGCCGGGGGCTGTGATATCAGATAAGTTTTTTCGTCCCTCATCATGCATCCTCTTGTGGACTGGAGAATGCGTGGCCGCGTCCTTGAATGGGTGTGCCTTGTATGGAGAAACCTGTGCGCAGAGGAGCCAAATCGCGGTTCAGTTGCGCCCTTGATTTGTTTTTGAGTCCACTCAACAATACAAGCGCGCTGCAACTGGCCCGACAAGTTTTCTTGCCGGAAACAGCACCGCCAGCGGGCTGCTGATGTTCCGCACTCAGCAAGTGTGCTTGCGCCGGCAAGTTCCCTCAGAGCGTAGGGTGGAAACATACAAGGCACAAAATCAAGTAAAGGATAGGATGAAAAACATGAAAGAGAGGCTTACAAGTTTTAAATGCAGCTAAGGCCCGAAGGCTTACAAATTAAAAAGAGATAAGATGCCCGTAATCCCTCTCCTATTTCTCTCTTCAGGAGGTAGGTCAAGGAGGCCCCGACAAGAGAAGTTTGCCGGGAAGGGCAAAAGGGGCACCTAGGTGAGCTACGGGTGCCAGAAGACACCAAGAGAACATCCTGGGGGCCGGCCAGGGGCTTGGCGGAGACGGAGGCGCTGGAAACAGAGCTCGAAGACGGGGCGGCAGGACGTCAGCACGCTGTCGAGGGCATCACGCCCTCGTACTCCGACTTGATGGCCTTGCCGCCACCCCTCTTCCTCTTCCGCAGCCTCCCTACGCCAGCCGCCCAAGGAGACGGCCCCGGGGAGTTCAGAAGGCCGGCGACCCTGATGATGGGGTCGCCGGTGGCGCACGAGGCGACGGCCGACGCCTAGTCGGACTCACCGCCGCCGTCGTCATCGCTGTCGCTCTCCTCCTCGTCACTCTCGCTCGGAGTCTTATTGCCGGAGGAGCTGTCCACGCAGCATCTCGCCCGGGTGCCGGAGTCCCCGAAGACCTTGACGGCGAGAAGGTCGCCCTCCATTAACATAAAATGGAGGGTAAACCCCGCCGTCAAGCTGTGGATGCGGGCGAACGTCTTCCACCCTCGATCGAAGTACATCACGCCGGGGGCTGGGGATACGACACTAACTCAAGTGCCGCTGATCCCGCAGCCCCTCATGCGCAACTCCAACATCTCGGGCAGGTCCGGTTCCATCGCACTCGCAAACGGGGCCGGAAGACGGAGGCGACGACAAGGCGCCCGGCGCAGCTTGACGAAGAACTCCTAGGGATCGTCCCCGGTGTGGACCGCCTCGAGGAGAGGAGCTGCCGGCGGGGGCGAGGGTGGCGCACCACCCCGGCCGCCTCTTCCCCGAGCGCTCCGACCACGCCCTCGACCTCGCCCTCGACCTCGCCCCCTCCCTCTTCCCCTCGTGGCTGGCTCCGCCACCACTGGCGCGGGATAGGGAGAGGAGCATTGCCTGGTGGCGACCCTTGCCGCCACCGATGAAGGACCAGGGTTCCCTTCCTCCATGGCGGGTGAGAGGAAGAGAAGCAGAAGTTGAAGAAAGGAGAAGAGGAGGAAGTGCGGGATTTTTGCGCTCCCCTTCCGCCCTTTTTAAGGAGCGAGGTGGGGGCTCGGCCGCCCCGCTCAGCCAATCGGAGCACGGAGAGCGCAGAGGAACGGGGCCGGCCCACCACCTCCGCCCGTGACGGCTCGGTTTCCCACCTTCACCGCCCACGACCCCACACGCATGGGAGCCGCGTGGCGGGGATGCGAAGCCGGGGCGGCAGACGAAGTGACCTCACCCTACCCCGTGATCACGGGGATGGGCGCCTCGAAAAACGCGCACACCACCCACGCCTCCCACGACGCCGCGATTGACGCATGCCGTTACGAGAGGGTGCGGTGGATTTGGAGCGGATTCGGCTTGGACCCAGGCCGCGCGTGCCCATGCACTGTTTTGGGCCTGGCCCAACAACGCTCGGCACCGTGTATGGCCCAGGCCCGGGGGCTCCTGTCGGTGTACTAAAGTAGGGGGTACCTTAGTACCCCGAACTTGTGCACGGGCGGTCGCAGCACCCCGCGGAAAGGCTTGCCGGGCGCCCGCCAAGACCCTCCGTCATCTCCTATTACTGCCATCCAAGAACAAAGAGTCAACTGAGAAGACAAAGGCCTCGGCAAGAGGAGCTTGCCGGGAAGGTCAACCAAGGCGCTTCCAGAAGACTTGTTGCGACGCCTCGCGCGTCCCGGCAAGGCCCGGCGGCCGGCAAGCTTGCCGGCGCAACAAGAGAAAGGGCATGACAAGGCGCTTGCCTTGGCAAGGCTGCCACCCTACACCCAAACTCCAGCACATCCAGCAACGTGTCACCCTGTGGGCCGTCCGAGCACGTGGCGGCGGCGCGCGCAGCCATGCGGGCGAGGTGGCAGCGGAGTCGACAAGGAGGCCATCGTGGCAACCGATGGCGCACTTAACGATCGTTTCTTTGCCTTTGTTAGGGCGACCAGACGGGCATTAAATGCCCTTGTCCCCGCCGTCGAGTTAGGTAGGGACACTGTTGGTCACTTGTTGTACCAACCTGCGTTTTTACTCTTTTACCCCCTCTTCCTACGCTGCCACCTGTGGGTTCCCCCTTCAGACTATAAAAGGGAGGACCATGCGCACGTAGAAGGGGTTCGGTCCATTCGACACATCCCACACGACCATACGCTCGCACTCTCGAGCAAGATCAAATACAAACACAAAGCAGCAGTAGGAGTTTTATCTCTCCGGAGAGCTCCGAAGCTGGGTAAAAATCACCCGTCTCCCCCGCGTGCCCGACCTCGATCTGCTCTGCGCACGCCCTCCGCTCCCTTGCCGGACTAGAAGGGGCCCCCTGCCCCATAGGTGCTCATGGCCACAGAGAGACGCCCCGACAACCGCCACCCAAGACTCCAGAGGAAGCGCTGGCCCGAGCCCAGCTGCTCCTAGATTACCGTCCAGCGCCGGACAAGATTGACGACTGGAGGGCCGCCATTTATAGCCTCATTGGCTTTGCCAACAGCGACAAGCCCCAGCAACCGAGCACATCGAAGCCCCGGCAAGACGCCCAGGCGCAAGCCGACGCTGACAAGACCGCTGGGGGTGCCACCACC
The DNA here is from genome assembly GCA_021437245.1 of Aegilops speltoides. Taxonomy (NCBI): domain Eukaryota; kingdom Viridiplantae; phylum Streptophyta; class Magnoliopsida; order Poales; family Poaceae; genus Aegilops; species Aegilops speltoides. The sequence goes on along the minus strand of CM038146.1, from coordinate 139,686,855 downwards.
ATGCACTCCCCGCCCCGAAGGCCAAGGTCGCCGACTCGCCGGGCCAACCCCGACACCGAGTCCACAGCGTCGTCGGACCCACGAGCCCGCCGCGATCAATGCCAAGTTCTTCAAGAACGACGACACGAAGACGCTCGTACTCGCATCGAGCGCAGAAGAGAAGTGCGGCGTCAATCTGACCAGCGCGCTGGGCCCACTGTCGATATGCATGCGCCCGAAGAACGAGCGACTTGCGTCTGTGCGAGTTGCCCTGCGTTCACCCGTGAGCTGTGGCAAGTCCGGTGGCCCGATGGCAAGAACTTTAAGCCGACGCGTGCGAGAAATGCGATGGCAGGATACATCCGTCGGAGTTCCTCAGCGTCTACACCATCATGGTGCAGGCTGCTGGGGGACGCGACGAGAAGATCCTCGCCAACTACTTCCCACTGGTGCTCAAGCCCAACGTCAGATCTTGGCTCATGCACTTGCCGGACAACTCCATCTCTTAATGGGCGGACCTGTGCCATCAGTTTGTCGGCGCCTTCACAGACGGCCACAAACCCCATGGCCAGGAGAGCGATCTTCATCTGCTCGTCCAGAAGGAGGGAGAACCCCTGCGCAAGTACATACAGAGATTCAGCCAAGTGCAGCACAACATCCCAGACGTCCACCCTGCCGCGGTTATCAGCGCGTTCCATCAGAACGTGCGTAACCGCAGGATGAGGGAGGAGATGGCGATGTGCAAGATCAGAGATGTCAGCGAGCTATATGCTCTGGCCGACAAGTGCGCACGAGCTGAGGAAGGGAGGAAAATCCCCGGAGAGAATGCAGGAGCAGAAGGATCTGACAGTGAGGATGCCCCTCCGGCAAGGAAGAACCAGAGGCGGAATAACAGAAAGAGAAAGGCTAAGGATGTGCTAGTCGTCGAGCAGTCCGGCAACGGAAGATGCGCCGGCAAGGCCAAAGCTGAGGACTCCGGCGAGGCTGTGGTGGCCGCCGACAAGCGGGGCGGCTCCGACAGCGATCTTGCAAGATCCATCGCACCAAGGGCCATGACCTCCAAGCCTGCAAGAAGGTTGAGCAGATGGCAGAGTTGCAGAAAGCTGAATATGAGCGTCGCGACAAGGAGAAGGCCCAGGGAGGTGGCGGGGGATCCGGCAAGAAGCGTCCCGCCCGGGGAGGGCACCGCGGCAAGGCCAAGCAGCGGCAAGGAGATAGACCTCCCCGCGGCCGCGACAAGAATGAGGGTGAGGACGAAGATGATGACATGGAGGAAGATGAGACTGATGAGCAGGAGTTCCAGAAGGCAACAGAGGTTTTGTGCATCGACGGCAGTGCTTCGCTGCACACCTCGCACCGCCAACTCAAACATTGGGCGCGGGAAGTGAATGCAGCAGAACCGTCCGTTGAATCGCGCAGGCCTCTAAAGTGGTCCAGCACGCCCATCATCTTTGATGTTGAGGATCACCCTGATCGCATCACTGCGGTCGGGTGCTTGCCGATGTTGGTTTCGCCAACCATCCGCAACCTCAAGGTTACAAAGATGTTGGTTGACGGCGGGGCCGGCCTGAATCTGATCTCCTCCGCAATGCTCAAGAAGCTCCAGATCCCCGACAGCGAGCTCGAAGAGACTGGTACCTTTCAAGGGATAAATCAGGGAAGGAGCAAGCCAAAGGGGAAGATCACACTGCCAGTAACGTTTGGCAGCGAGCTGAATTTCAGGACAGAGAGAGTCACATTTGGTGTTGCTGATTTCCCATTGCCCTACAATGGGATACTTGGCCGTCCAGCGCTTGCCAAGTTCATGGCAGCCTCTCACTACGCCTACAATGTGCTCAAGATGCCTGGTCCGATAAGTGTTATTTCTGTCCATGGCGACAAGAAAGATGCACTCATCTATACCGACAAGATCTACCGAGAAGCAGCAGCCGCAGCAGAACGCAAACCACTTGCCGCTGAAGCTCCCGGGGGGAAGAAGGAGACCAAGTCCGGCAAGAGTAGCTCTGATGTCCACTCCGGCAAGCGCACCTCTTCGATGTGCTGCGCTACCGTCGAGGACGCACCATCGAGCTCCACCGGCAAGTACAAAAAGGCAAAGATAGCTTCACCAGAGACCAAGAAAGTGGCCGCCAAGGAGGACGGCACTGGTGGTACCTTCACCATCAGTGCCACGCTTGATCCTAAATAGGAAAGCGCGCTCGTTGCTTTCCTGCGGGCGAATGTCGATGTGTTTGCATGGCAACCATCGACATCCCGGTGTTCCCGTGGAAGTAATTGAGCACCACCTTACCGTCTGCCCTCACGCGTGGCCCGTCAAGCGAGTCGGGAAGCAAGCGATGAGCGTCAAGAGTTCATTCTTTGAAGAGATCAAGAAATTGGAAGCAGCGGGCTTGGTCCGAGGAGTACTCCATCCAACGTGGTTAGCCAATCCGGTGAGTCGTGCGCCAAAGCAAGCGGGAAGTGGAGGCTTTGTATTGACTTCACCGATGTTAATAAAGCTTGTCCCAAGGATCCATTTCCCTTGCGGCGCATTGACCAGATTGTCGACTCCACAGCAGGATGTGATCTGATTTCATTCCTTGATACATACTCAGGATATCATCAGATCTTCATGGCAGAAGAGGATGAAGAGAAAACCGCATTCATTACTCCATGTGGCACGTACTGTTTTGTACGGATGCCTTTCGGACTGAAGAATGCCGATTCGACATTTGCAAGAGTAGTCAGTCATGCTTTTGAGCCACAGCTGCACAGAAATGTACAAGCTTACATGGATGACATAGTGGTCAAGAGCAAGGACAAAGAGACGCTGATCCAAGATTTGGACGAGACTTTTGCAAATATGCGCAAGATCAATCTCAAGTTGAATCCCGAGAAGTGCGTGTTTGGAGTTCCTTACGGCAAGCTTCTCGGATTCTTTGTGTCCCAGAGGGGGATTGAAGCCAACCCCGACAAGATCAAGGCCATCGAGCAGATTGAAGCCCCGAAGCGCGTCAAGGATGTGCGAAGGCTTGCCGGCTGCGTTGCTGCTCTCAGTAGGTTCATCTCTAAGTCTGCTGAGCGCGCCCTGCCATTTTTCAAAATTTTGAAAAAGGCAAGTCCAATGAAATGGACTCCGGAAGCGGAGGCTGCGCTGCAGGACCTGAAGAGATACCTATCTTCGACTCCAACACTTGTCGCACCGAAGCCACAAGAGAAGTTGCTGCTATATCTAGTGGCAACCAATCAAGTGGTTAGTGCTGCGTTAGTAGCGGAGAGGGAGGCGGATGATGAGCCATCGGCCGCGGCAAGCGAATCCAGCGACAAGCAGGGGGCTTCCCCGACAAGTTCTGATTCCGGCAAGGATAAATCTGTGCAGCCACAAGAAGAGAGAGTTGGTTACTGGCGACTACTTTCCGGCAGAGCTCCCGAAGCCGCCGCCAAGAAGGTCCCCAGGATCAACACAGAAAGTGATGAGGAGCAGTCTGCTCCGACAAGCCCTAGGGTTTGTTTCGTTGAAGCAGACGCTCCCGACAAGCTGTGCCCAGACACGCTTGCCGGGGAGTATCACGCTCCGACAGGATCCCAGATTCTTGCCGTAGAAGCGGATGTTCCCGCAGCAGTATTGGCGCCTTTAGTCCTCGTTGTCGGAGCTTGATAACGATGTGGACTATGTGTCATTCAAAGAAGCATAGCCTTGCCGGAACACAGAAGACAGAAAAGCTAAGTTGCCAAAGTTTGAGCACAGTCAGTTTTTAAATTTTTAAGTTATACTCCTTGAACGGCTGTGCCTTGTATGGAAAACCTGTGCACGGAGGAATCAACTCGTGGCTAAGTTGCGCCCTTACTTTGTTTCGAGTCCGCTCAACAATAAAAGGGTGCTGCAACTAGCCCCGACGAGTTTTCTTGCCGGAGGCAACACCGCCAGCAGACTGCTGATGTTCCGCACTCAGCGCTCGCGGCAAGTGTGTTAGCGCCGGCAAATTCCCTAAAAGCGTAGCGTAAAGACATACAAGGAATGGAACTGAATAAAGGAGATAACATAGCCAGCATTGCCCAGGACAAAGTTATATTACGAAAGTAACTTGTTGCGGCACTGACTAAGTTGTTCTCATAACTAAAATAACAGCGACAAGGAAGGAGAAGAAGGGCGCGCCGACACCTGGGCCCTGGCAAGCCATTATTGCTGGGGGCTGCAAGTACCAAGATTCATCCGCGGCAAGCCAGATTGCCGGGGGCTGCGATATCAGATAAGTCTTTCGTCCCTCGTCATGCATCCTCTTATGGACTGGGGAATACGAAACCGCGTTTTTTCCCAAAAACCGCCGTGCCTTGTATGGAAAACCTGTGCGCGGAGGAACCGACTCGTGGCTAAGTTGCGCCCTTACTTTGTTTCGAGTCTGCTCAACAATAAAAGCGTGCTGCAGACGAGGTTTCTTGCCGGAGGCAACACCGCCAGCAGGCTGCTGATGTTCCGCACTCAGCGCTCGCGGCAAGCGTGTTAGCACCGGCAAGTTCCCTAAAAGCGTAGGGTAAAAACATACAAGGGATGAGACGGGGAGGCAGCAGGGCCGGTTACCGGGAGATGAAATGCCTGTCCGAGGGATACCAAGGATTAGCTCCTTGGCGTGGCTTCAACCCGCAAGACAAAAAACCCGGCAAGCATCGCCTTTTCATTAAAAAACATCCCACACAAGTACAGTCCATAGAGGATGAAAAACAAGAAAGAGAGGATTACAAGCTTTAGATGCAGCTGGGGCCCGAAGGCTTACAGATTAAAACGATAAGATGCCCATAATCCCTTTCCTGTCCCTCTCTTCAGGAGGTAGGTCAAGGAGTCGAGAAGGGCAAAAGGGGACCTAGGCGAGCTACAGGTGCCAGAAGAACACCGGAAAGAAATAGTACCCTTTTGGGCACCGCTTCGATTCGGAAGCCTCAGCGGAAAGCACCGGCGTGCGCGGATGCGCCCGCGTCTGCGTCGACTAGAAGAGGTAGAACTCCTCCCGCAGCGCCTTCGGGGTGAGCTCGGCGGGGAAAAGCACCCGTTTCTTGCGCAGCGCCTCAAGCCGCAACGCCTTGGCCGACTTCTCGGCCTTGCTGGTCTTCGGAGCCATGGCGGAAGCGGCGGGGGAGCGCGGAAGCGTTGGGGGCGACGGCGGCGACGGGCGGTGGGGCGCTGCTCTCTTTCGGCTTGCGAAGCGGAGGAGAGCGGCGGAGCTTTCGGAAGAAGGAACTGCAAGTGGTGAAGGTGGGGGAACGGCCCTGTTTCTCTGCTTATATCTGAGGGAGGCGAGCGTTCCGCATTTCTGGACTTAAAATTGCCCACGACCTCTCCCACGGCGCTTGCGATTGGCGCGTGCCATTCTGGGAGGCCGCGGTGGATCTGGGCGGATTTGGTTTGGACCCAGGCCGCGCCAGCGTGCCTGTTTTGGGCCTGGCCCAACAGCGCTTCGGCACCGTGTATGGCCCAGCAGGGGCTCTGTCGGTGTACTAAAGTAGGGGTACCTTAGTACCCGAACTTGTCTGCAGGCGATCGCGGCGTCTGCGGCAAGGCTTGCAGGCGTCCGCCAAGACCCTCCGTCATTCCTATTTTACTGCCATTCAAGAACAAAGTGTTAACCGAGAAGACAAGGCCCCGGCAAGAGAAGCTTGCCGGGAAGGACAAGACCCCGGCAAGAGGAGCTTGCCGGGAAGGCCAACCAAGGCGCTTCAGAAGACTTGCCGCGACGCACCGCGTGTCCCGGCAAGACCCGACGAGCGGCGAGCTCGCGGGTGCAACAAGACAGAGACCGCGGCAAGGCACTTGCAGCGCGGCTACCACCACTCGTGCTCCAGCTCACCCGACGGCGTGTCGCCGCAGATCACTCCGGTGCACGTGGCGGGTGGTCAGGCAGCCTAGCGGTCGAGGTGGCAAGCGAAGGTGACTAGGAGGCCATCGTGGTGATCGGTGGCGCCCCTAACGGTCGCTTCCTGCACTGTTGGAGCGACCGGACAGGCATTAAATGCCCTTGTCCCCTGCCGTCAGAGTTAGGTAGGGGCACTGTAGATAGTGGTTGTACCAACCCGCGTTTTTACCTTTTTACCCCTCTTTCTGCGTTGCCACCTGTCGGTGACACCCTTTAGACTATAAAAGGGAGGCCCATGCGCACGTAGAAGGGGTTCGGTGGGGTTCGGGGGGCTCAGTTCGACTCATTCGACACCACAGCACACCCACGCTCTCGAGCAAGAACAAAATACAAACACAAAGCAGCAGTAGGAGTTTTATCTCTCCGGAGAGCTCCGAAGCTGGGTAAAATCCCCCGCGTGCTTTCGCCTCGATCTGCTCTTCGCGCGACCCTCCGCTCCCTTGCCGGACCAGAAGGGGCCCTGCCCCATAGGTGCTCGTGCTCGCAACCACGACAAAGAGGATGACAGTGCACCATGACAGTCAGTTGGACAGTCCAAGCCCGGTACTAGGAGGGCGCCGATGCCTCAAGTTCGTGTTTCTGCAATACCCATTACCCATGGTCGTCGCATCTCCATGGAGCTTCCTAATAGTGGAGGTCGCCCCACTCACAACTTCACAACTGTGGGGGCGGGGCAATATCTTCAGTTCCGTCGGGATGTCAATCAATATGAGATGGTGGCTGATGCCGAAGATCCTCGGTTCTGGACTCATATGCAGCAGGATCTCTATTCCAGTTTTTTCCATGGGCGTGGCCTTGCTCCTCACTCATACTTGGATCTAAACTTCCTGCGTGATAATCCTGCCATGTTCCCTAACGATCCAGTCAAGATCATTGATGACACGACTCTTGGTCCCGCAATGACCTTCAGGTGTGATTGGAGTGAAGCTGCCATTCTACAGTTCTATGCCACCTGTTTCTTTGGTCCGGACAACACTCTCACTTGGATGACCGATGACACTACACTGAGCATCACCTATGATAGGTTTGTTCCGATTTTGCATCCACAGTATGGATCCAGAGGGCAAGCCCAAAGGGATTGATGCTTGCTTGCCTCTTGTAAAACCTACCTCTCAGCTCACTGATGAAGAAAAAGCATATCTAGTCAATGAGGTATCCATCTTCCGTGCTCCCTTCTTCATCCTCTTTTAGTGTGTGCTTCGCACTCTCTATCCTAAGAAGGGAGATCGCTCGAGGGCTCGCAACTATTGCATGACTTGATGGTTCATATGCATGAGAAACCCACTGTGCCTCTGGACACTGCCAACTTCATTTGGCATGAGATCCGTCTTTGCAATTTTATTCAGACGTGCCAGTTCCCTCATGCCCCATATATTCAGGCTCTGACTGATCACACTGCTCCATTTGAGGTGGTTAAGTCAGCTGTGCACTCCATTTGGAAACCTCCTCCTGACATGCGTGTGGTGGCTACTGCTTCTACTCAGCCTAGGAGGTCTACTGGTGGGAGGACAGCTGCTCCTACTCAGCCCACTGGTTCTTCTGTTCCATCTTCCTCGACCGCTCCTCGTGGCCATTTTGCATCATTCTTGGGTAAGGCTCAGTCTGCTATCATGAAGGCGATCACTTTCAGCTGTCAGCAGAATCATGATGTTCAGAAGCGCCTTGCCGTCTCCAAGAATCTACTCAAACAGCGCCTCCGTGACCGTGGGATTCCCGTTAGTGATGATGATCCTCTTCCCGCGGCTCCATCCTCGTCCACTTTCGGCTTTCCATCTTGTGCTGACTACCCCGAGTTTCTTGATGATGATGATGATGACATCTGCCAAGAGTGATTGAGACTGTTTAGTTCTTCGCCCCTTTTTACTTGTTGCTGTCAAATGGGGAGAAGTACTATCATAGTAATATGGTCATGCTATGATATGTTATTCCAACACTATGCTGCTACCTATGGTACTTGTTCGCTTGAGACTATGTTATGATTATGGCATGGCCATGAAATGTTCTCAGTCTATTTGAAGTGTTATGATGATTCCATATGTGCTCGTCTCTTACTTCTTTATTCTTTGAGTTACATATGCTATCATACGAACTTTTGTGTTGCTCATCCTAATATATTCATCGCATGCACACAATGAGGGGGAGCTAAAAGCAAATTGTAACTAAACATATTCTGTATCCGTTTTGCTCCCATGATTATCATTGCTAAGACTATTTATTACATCTATGATACTACATGTATGATTATCATCAACAAACAAAAAGGGGGAGATTGAAAGTGCAATCATGCCCTTACATTATGTTTTTATCTTTATGACAATCTACATGTAGGGGACTAACAATGGCTGTCAAGTGAATGTCAGCTGTTGGTCCCCGGTTCGTCAAATGGTGTGTGGATCAAGAGCATACGAAGTGGGTTCTCTCAAGGTTGAAGTGTTAAAATGATGTTTCATTTTGTTTCCTTGAGTATAGGATCCCGCACTATTAAGAGGGGATCGATTGGGTTCATAACAGACTTGCTCTAGTCAAAATACTCCTTTCTATAGGTCTTTGAACCATTCTGTCTCTGGGAGTGCCGGATGTCCGGGCCTCATGCCGGATGTTCGGGCCGCTGTCCTCCCCGGATGTCCAGTTCATGCCCCGTATATCTGGCCCTGGCTTTTTCCTTGTCCAGTAGGTTTTTGGTTTTTCGCCGGATGTCCGGGTGTGCGCCGGATTTCCGGGCCTTCCTGTCTTGCCGGATGTCCGAGCCCCATTCCGGTTGTCCGGCCCCATACTGCCCGAAAAATTGATTTGGTTCTGTAAACGTTCGTGGGCTCTGAGGATGTTCGGCTATCTTCCGGATGTCCGGGCTTCCCTTTTACGCCGGATGCCCGGCTCCTCTGGTTCCTACTCTGTTCTTCCCTGTTCTCCAAGTGGCTTGCCAGGCCGGATGTCCGGCCTGCCCGTTCACTTGCACTACAACGGCCATATTTGAGCTCACACTATATATATAGCCTTTCTTCCCCACTAGAGAGGTTGACCATTCACTTTGAACAAACCCTAGAACACTTCTCACACTCTCTCTCATTCCTCCACACCAAATCTTAGATCCCAAGGGATTTGAGAGCTTTGGAAAGAAGTTGTCCAATCAAGTGATAGATCCACTTCTCCTCCTTCTTTGCACCCAAGGAATTCGTGATTTGAGCAAGTCTTGAGAAAATCCCCATAGATCTTGTTACTATTGGAGATTGGAGACTCCTAGGCAGTAGGAGTCTTTCGGAGAGGAATCGACCTTTGTGATTACCCCCGGATAAGTTTGTGAGGGTTTGGAGACCACCCCAAGGTCTACCACTAGTGGTTGAGAAACGCCTTCGTGGTGTTGTCTCAAAGGGAGAATAGGGTGAGCCTTCGTGGCGTTGGTGTGCCTTCGTGGTAACATCTACCTCTCTAACGGTGACGTAGATTCCCTCCAAGGAAGTGAACACCGGCATACATCCTCGTCTCCCGGAGTTGCGGATATTCCTAACCCTAACTCTCTACTTGTGGTTACTTGTCTCATTGCACTTACGTACATCATATTGTGCTTGCCTACTTACGTGTTTCTGTTACTTGCTTAGTACTTAGTACTCACTTGCAATTGTTAGGCTCATCTTCATATTCCGCATTATTGCCTAAAATTGCTAAGTAATAATTAAAATTTGTAATTGTACCTATTCACCCCCCCCTCTAGGTCCATCTCGATCCTTTCAGTAGTGTCCGGGTCTTCCACAATTGTAGCAATTACGTTCGCGACTTGAAGATCTTTTATCATTGTAGGACCTTGACTTGGAACTTCTTTCCTTGCTTCTAGTGTTGTAGAATTTGTTGAAGTTCTTAACCATTATGCTCAATTCTTCATTGAAGGTTTGTTTCTCACTTGATGATGTTGGAGCATCACATGAGGCTTTGTAAGCACCACTTGACTTGTTGTGAAGTTCCTCTTTATCCTTGAGTGACATCTCATGAGAAACAATTCTTCCAATGACTTCCGTTGGCTTGAGATCTTTGTAATTGGGCATCATTTGGATCAGTGTGCACACTGTATCATATTTTCCATCCAATGCTCTTAGGATCTTCTTGATAATGAATCTATTGGTCATCTCTTCACTTCCTAAGCCGGCAATCTCATTTGTGATCAGAGCAAGCCTAGAGTACATTTCAGCGACACCTTCACCATCCTTCATTTTGAACTTGTGAAGTTGACTTTGAAGCACATCCAATTTGGATTCCTTGACGGAGTCGGTACCTTCATGCATATCAATCAAAGTATCCCAAATTTCCTTTGCATTCTCAAGGCGGCTGATTTTGTTGAATTCTTCAGGGCACAATCCGTTGAAGAGAATATCACAAGCTTGAGCATTGTATTGCAACATCTTCAACTCTTCCGCGGTAGCTTCATGGTTTGGTTCTCTCCCATCAAAGAATTCACCTTGCAAGCCAATACACACAATAGCCCAAACGGCGGGGTTATGTCCAAGAATATGCATTTTCATCTTATGCTTCCAACTAGCAAAGTTAGTACCATCAAAGTAAGGACCTCTACGGTGGTAATTTCCCTCGCTAGAATCCAAACTCTCCTAGGTTGTGAAACCAAGGCTATGATCACTAAAACCTATGGAAATCAAGGTAAATGGAGACCTTAGCTATGATTCCACTTGTAGGATCGAAATTATGTCTAGAGGGGGGTTGATTAGACTACTTGACCAAATAGAAATCTATCCTTTTCCCAATTTTAGTTCTTGGCAGATTTTAGCAACTTAGGACAAGTCAAGCAATCAACCTACACATGCAATTCTAAGAGTATAGCAGCGGAATGTAAATCATTGCATATGAAGGTAAAGGGAGGAGTTTGGAGGGAGCAAACACAATGTTGACAAGGAGATTTTTGGCGTGGTTCCGATAGGTGGTGCTATCGTACATCCACGTTGGTGGAGACTTCAACCCACGAGAGGTAACGGCTGCGTGAGTCCACGGAGGGCTCCACCCACGAAGGGTCCATGAAGAAGCAACCTTGTCTATCCCACCATGGCCATCGCCCACGAAGGACTTGCCTCACTAGGGTAGATCTTCACGAAGTAGGCGATCTCCTTGCCCGTACAAACTCCTTGGTTCAACTCCACAATCTTGAAGGAGGCTCCCAAGTGACACCTAACCAATCTAGGAGATACCACTCTCCAAAAGGTAATAGATGGTGTGTTGTTGATGAACTCCTTGCTCTTGTGCTCCAAATGATAATCTCCCCAACACTCAACTCTCTCTCATAGGATTGGATTTGGTGGAAAGATGATTTGAGTGGAAAGCAACTTGGGTAAGGCTAGAGATCAAGATTCATATGGTAGGATGGCCTCAACACATGAGTAGGTGGTTCTTTCTCAGAAAATAATGCTGGAAGTGTAGGCATGTTCTGATGGCTTCCCTCACGAATGAGGAGAGGGTGGAGGGGTATATATAGCCTCCAGACAAAATCTAACCGTTACACACAATTTACCAAACTCGGTGGGACCGAATCAGAAAACTCGGTCGGACCGATTTAGTTTATAATGTGATCGTTAGGCATTTCGGTGGGACCGACATGTCAACTCGGTGGGACCGATTTCATTAGGGTTAGGTCATAACGTAATCTCGGTGAGACTGATTACACAAACTCGGTGGGACTGACTTTGGTAATAAGCTAACCAGAGAGTTGGTCAGGCAAACTCGGTGGGACCGATTCACTCATCTTGGTGAGACCAAAACGTTACGAAAGGGAAACAGGGAGTTTGCATTGCGAACTCGGTGGGACCGATCGCTCATCTCGGTTAGACCGAAACGTTATGAAGGGAAACAGATAGTTTGCAATACCATCTCGGTGAGACCAAGATCCCTATCGGTGAGACCGAAGTGACTAGGGTTTCTGGCAGTGGCTTTGTCAAATGAACTTGGTGGTGCCGGATAGATGAAATCGGCGGGGCCGAGTTTGACTTTTGGTTTGGGACATATGTGGATATGAGAAAGTGGTTGAGGGTTTTTGGAGCATATCACTAAGCATTTTGAGCAAGCAAGCCATTAAGCAACACCTCAGCCCCTTTTAATAGTATTAGCTTCCCTATGGACTCAATGTGATCTTGGATCACTAAGAGTAAAATGTAGAGTCTTGAGCTTTGGGAGCTTGAGCCAATCCTTTGTCCTTAGCATTTTGAGGGGTCCACATTCCTAATCGATGCCATGCCAATCATTGAACTTTCCTGAAATATTCATCTTGAAATAGCATTAGTTCAATGAGCTATATGTTGTTAATCATTACCAAAACCACCCAGGGATAGTTGCACTTTCACCTGGCTCATGATGCCATTGTTGGGAATCATTACATGGAAAACAAAAAAATTCCATGCACATGCAATGATCTATCCATGGGTATGCATAGCAATGAGGGGAAGAGTATATCTACGTACCCTTGTAGACCGTAAGCGGAAGCATTTCACAAAACGGTTGATGTAGTCGAACTTTCTTCGCACTCCAACTGATCTAGTACCGAACGCACGACACCTTCTGTTCTACACACGTTTAGCTCGGGGACGTCCTACGCCTTCTTGATCCAGCAAGACGACAAGGTAGTAGATGAGTTTCGACAGCATGATGGCGTGGTGACAGTGATGGCGATGTGATCTCCGCAGGGCTTCGCCTAAGCACTACGATAATATGACCGAGGGAGTAAACAGTGGAGGGGGCGCCGCACACGGTGATACGTCTCCAGCATATCTATATTTTTTGATTATTCCATGTTATCAGTGGGATGAACCCCGGGCGGGCAATGGAACCCGAATCCTTTTCAAAAACAACGGGGCCAGCATCATTCCTCAAGCCGGCTCGCGCTTGACAGGATCGCTCAACCCGGCCAAGCCCCTCGACTCGGCCAAACTCTCCAACCCGGCCAAGCTCCTTGGCTCGGCCCCAATTGCCAGCTCAAGGCGGCCGAACCTGGCACACCAAGACTTCCCCAACAAGCCAGCTCCACCCTTGGCGTGTTCCTCAACCCAGCCACGAGTCAGCTCCCGTCCCATCCAAGCCATACGATGGGACGAGTCTCCATCTACCGATGACCAAGGCGACAGTGCTCCGCCCATGCCTCCGGTCAGCCGGGGCGTTGCAACAGTGCCCCTCACCTACCCGCTGACCAGGGCCGACGTGGCAACAGTGCCTCTGTCGTCACTGCTGACGCCAGCAAGCGGCAACCTAATGGAGTACCACTTTACCCGACTCAACCCGGCCACTCCCTGACGATCGACAAGACGGCGAACAATGCCCCTAGGCGTGGGGGGCACGCGCCCGGAGAACCCGGCGAGCCCTGACACCCGGCGGGCCCTAGCGCCGGGTTTTGAGATGCTGACAACCCGGCCCTAAGGCCTTGTAACATTACCATTGCACCCCTGGGGGTTGGCCTATAAAATCCCCCAGGAGCCCTCATGCATACAGGGAGAGAAGCAGACGACCAGATCAGTAGAACACACAAACAGACATCGGGAGAAGGAGCAGCTTAAGCCCTGGCCTACCTTCCTTCTTCCTCCAAACAACTCTAGGAGTAACTCTGTACTATTGCATATCAACCACACTCGGCAGGACTAGCGGTGTTATCTCTCCGGAGAGCCCCGAATCTGGGTATTTCTTGCGTCCCAAGCTCGCTCATGCCGACCTCGCCTCTGAAGCCCACCAGTGCCCTCGAGTCTCCTCCTCTATTTAGCCATCCCATGGCATCTGCCGTGCACCCACCATGATAGTTGGCGCCCACCGTGGGGCAGCTTGAGGTCCTGGCCGAGAGCATGCTTCAGACGGGGCTCCTCTCCGACTCTGACGAGCCCGTCATGCTGGCGGACGACGTCATCGACGTGCTCGCCGCCTCCTTTGCCACGTTGTGCATCTCCGATGTGCCTGTGGCCGATGAGTATGCTAGCGAGGTACTTGACTTTTCCGACTCCCCTCTCTCCCTCGGCGGCAGCATTCCCGCTGGGGCGATGGATCTCCACGAGGAGGTATTGAAAGCACATTTGCTCCCTGGGTGGTTTTGGTAATTAATGACAACATACTTTGTGGTTGGACTAATGCTTTTATCAAGTATGTTTCAGGAAGCTCAATCACATTGGCATGGCAAAAGGACTGGAGAGGTGGACCCCTCAAGATGCTAAGGCAAGCATTGGCAAAAGCTCAAGACTCCATTTTTAGTTTAGTGATCCAAGATCACATTGAGTCCATAGGAAAGCCAATACTATTAAAAGGGGATGAGGTTATGATAATGATCTGGTTGCTCAAAGTGCTTAGTGATACAACTCCTAAACTATCAGCAACTCTCACTGCCATATACACTCATAAGTAATCTCGGTCCCACCGATATTCCAAACTCAGTCACACCGAGATGAACCACCTCACCATAAAGCCAAACCCTAGAAATCTCGGATTTTCCGATTCGAACTCGGTCTCACGAAACTTGAGTTGCCAAGCTTCAGAACCTTCGTCATCAAATCGGTGTCACCGAGATGATGAAGTCGGTCCCACCGAGATTGGCAAGCTCTTGTCTTTGCACGAATCGGACTAACCAAGTTTGTATTTTCGGTCCCACGAAAATCCCAACGCTCACATGATTTGAACTTTCGGTCTCACCGAGTTGTCAACTTCGGTCCCACCGAGATTGGTCAAATGTGTGTAACGGTTGGATTTTGTGTGGAGGCTATAAATACCCTCCACCCCTCTTCATTCGTGGAGAGAGCCATCAGAAAGTACTACCACTCCTACCTTACATTTCTGAGAAGAGAACTACCTACCCTTGTGTTGAGATCAAGTTGCTCCACTCCCACCATATGAAGCTTGATCTCTAATCTTCCCAAGTTGCTTTCCACTCTATCCTTTCTTCCACCACAGCCAAATCAGTGAGGAGAGTTGAGTGTTGGGGAGATTATCATTTGAAGCACAAGAGCAAGGAGTTCATCATCATCAACACCATCTATTACCTTTTGGAGGGTGGTGCCTCCTAGATTGGTTAGGTGTCGCTTGGGAGCCTCCGTCAAGATGTGGAGTTGAACCAAGAAGTTTGTAAGGGCAAGGAGATCGCCTACTTCGTGAAGATCTACCCCGAGTAAGGCTAGCCCTCCGTGGGCGTAGGCCATGATGGCATAGACAAGGTTGCTTCTTCGTGGACCCTTCGTGGGTGGAGCCCTCCGTGGACTCTCGCAGCCGTTACCCTCCGTGGGTTGAAGTCTCCATCAACGTGGAATGACGATAGCACCACCTATCGGAACCACGAGAAAAATCACCGCGTCTCCAAATTGCGTTTGATCTTCTCCACTTCTCTTTACTACTTGTGCAATTTACTTTCCGCTGCCCATACTCTAGAATTGCATGTGTAGTATGCTACTTGACTTGTGTGATATGCAAAATCTGCCAAAAACTTGTTCTTGTCAAAAGGCATAATTTTTATCTTGTCGAGTAGTCTAATCACCCCCTCTCTAGACACTCTCACCTTCTTCGATCCTACAATTGGTATCAGAGCATTGGTCTCCATTGCTTTGGTTTACACACCATTGGAGGAAGATGGACGTGTCTACGTTTGGGAGTGTTAGCCATAGAGTGCCTATTCTTGATGGAGTGTCCTATAACTCGTGGAGGATTGAAATGCTTATTATCTTTAAGATGTATAACTTGCGCAAATATGTTGAAGCCCCATATGTGCCTCCATTCGACCCCTTGCACCCTACCATGGATGAAGAGATTGATTTGCTTCGTAACCTTAGAACTGTAAATCTTATCATTAGAGGTTTGCCCGATAACTTGCTTAAGCTCGTTACAAACTTTGAGTGCGCCTATGCTATGTGGAAGTTCTTGGAAGAACTTTATCCGGACTACTCTTTGAGAGGTCTTGATGAAATTCTATTCAAGACTATTGAATTTGATATGATGCACCCCAATGATCCCAACTTTGATAAATGCTTCTTTGAGCTTCGTGATCTCAAGAAAAAGAAGGGTGATCCTTATCTTATCAATGATCTAATTAGAAATGCTCTTGTATTGCATTCCGATGATTATTGTCACATTGACAAAACTAATGCAAGTCGTTTTCAAATTGACCTAGGTGTTGATGATGAACAATCTATGGGTCAATATGATGATGAGCATGAGCATGATGATGATTACTCCGATTCGGACACCGAGCTAGACAAGATCATGAAGAGTCTCAATCTTATGGCAAATATGAGAGACTACATATCCGGCAGAAAAGAGTGGATTCTTGATAGTGGATGCACCGATCACATGACCGGAGACGAAGACATGTTTCGAGAGCTTGCAAAGAACGATGGTCCACGCAAGTATGTGACTTTTGGAGACAACTCCAAGGGTAAGGTACTTGGCCTTGGTAAGGTGGCCATATCTCATGATAGCTCTATTCAAAATGTCATGCTTGTTGAATCACTTGGATACAATTTACTTTCCGTGTCTAGATTAGCTGACTTTGGATTCAATGTGCTATTCATCAAGTAGATTGCCAAGTCTTTCGTCGTGACAATCATAACATGGTTTTTACGGTATCCGTGAGAGGTGATCTATATATTGTTGATTTCACTAAGAAAGCCCAACCTAGAACTTGCTTCATTGCTAAATCCGCTAAAGGTTGGTTATGGCATAGAAGGCTTGGACATGTTGGTATGCGTAATCTAGACAAGCTAATCAAAGGTGATCATATTCTTGGTGTTAAAGATGTCTTCTTTGACAAAGATAGACTTTGTAGTGCCTGTCAAGCAGGAAAACAAGTAGGTGGAAGTCATCCCGTGAAGAACATCATGACCACAAGGAGACCGCTTGAGCTTCTTCATATGGATCTCTTGGTCCCAATGCTTACAAAAGCCTTGGTGGTAACTCCTTTGGTCTAGTTATAGTTGATGATTATTCCAGATTTACGTGGGTATTTTTCCTTGATGACAAATCACAGGTTCGTGAGAATCTTCAAAACCTTTGCCAGAAAGGCCCAAAATCAATTTGAGGTGAAGATCAAGAAAGTTCGGAGTGACAATGGAACGGAGTTCAAGAACGCCCATGTAGACTCTTTTCTCGATGAGGAAGGGATTCTACATGAGTTCTCGGCTACGTACACTCCTCAACAAAATGGAGTTGTTGAGAGGAAGAACCGAACGCTCATAGAGATGGCGAGAACGATGCTTGATGAATACAAGACACCGAAGCACTTTTGGGGGGAAGCCGTCGAGACAGCTTGTCATGCTATCAACAGGCTTTATCTTCATAAGCTTCTCGGCAAGACTTCATACGAGCTCCTCACCGGTAACAAACCCCAACTGGGATACTTTCGTGTCTTTGGTTCGAAATGCTACATCCTTGATAAGCATCGTCGGTCTAAATTTGCTCCTAAAACTCATGAAGGTTTTTTTCTTGGTTATGGATCAAACTCCCACACCTACCGTGTCTACAATAATTTCACCCAAAAGGTTGAAGAGACGGTAGATGTGAAGTTTGATGAATCTAATGGCTCGCAAGTAGAGCAAATGCCTATTGATGTAGGAGACAAGGACCCATCGGAAGCCATTCAAGATTTATCTATTGGGAAGATTCGTCCCATGGAAGTGAAGGAGAGTACCTCATCTACATATGTGGAGCCCCCTACCTCACGGCAAGATGAACCTCAAGGCAACATGGAGGCCTCCACAAGTGGAACTCACCAAGATGAGGAAGTGCAACAAGAAGATCCACCACAACCTCCTTCTCCACCGCCTCAAGACAACACCACCAACAATGAAGAAGAAGAGGAAGATGAGGATGATGAGGAAGCTTAGCCACAAACTCAACAAAAGCTATCCCGAGTCCGAGCAAGAGTCAAGAAAAATCATCCCGTGGAACAAATGATGAACGACATCGACTCCGGGAGAATCACTTGCTCTAAAACTCGCTTAGCTAACTTTTGTGAGCATTACTCATTTATCTCTAGTATTGAACCTATGAAGGTAGAAGAAGCACTTGAAGACCCGGATTGGGTGAACGCTATGCACGAAGAGCTACACAACTTCAAGAGGAACAATGTATGGACTTTGGTAGAGAAGCCCAAAGATGATCAAAACGTCATTGGAACCAAATGGGTGTTTCGGAACAAGCAAGATGAAGATGGACAAGTCATCCGCAACAAGGCTCGTCTCGTAGCTCAAGGATACACACAAGTCGAAGCGAGAAGTTTGGAAAGCTCATGTCGGAGAAGTACGAGATGTCCATGATGAGTGAACTCAAATTCTTCCTTGGGTTGCAAATCAAGCAATCTAAGGAGGGTACCTTTGTCTCACAAACAAAGTACACCAAGGATCTCTTCAAGAAGTTCAACATGCAAGAAAGCAAAGGTATGAGAACCCCCATGCCTACTAGTGGACATAATGACTTGAGAAAAGATGGAGAACCCGTTTATCAAAAGGTTTACCGATCTATGATTGGTTCTCTACTATATCTCTGTGCTTCTCGTCCTGATAATGTTGAGTGTATGCATGTGTGCTCGATATCAAGCAGCCCCCAAAGAATGTCATCTTAAAGCTGTTAAAAGAATTGTGAGATATTTGATACACACACCAAACTTTGGCATTTGGTATCCTAAGAGGGCCTCTTTCGACCTTGTTGGCTATTCTGACTCGGACTATGCCGTTGACAGGGTTGATAGAAAGTCAACTTCGGGTACGTGTCAATTCCTTGGTCGATCCCTTGTATCTTGGTCCTCCAAGAAACAAAATTCGATATCATTATCCACTGCCGAAGCAGAATATATTGCTGCTGGTTCATGTTGTGCTCAGTTGCTATGGATGACACAAACGCTTAAGGATTATGGGATACATGTGAGACATGTTCCTTTGCTTTGTGACAATGAGAGTGCGATTAAGATTGGACACAATCCTGTGCAACACTCTCGAACGAAACATATTGAAGTTTGTCACCATTTTATTCGTGATCACATTGCCAAGGGTGACATCAATCTTAAGCAGGTTCGTACTGACAAACAACTCGCTGGTATCTTTACAAAACCGCTTGATGAGAAGGTGTTTTGTCGCTTAAGGAGTGAGTTGAACATCATTGATGCTTCAAACTTGGAGTGAAAACTCCATTGATGCATGCAAGGCATGAGCCTACTTGACTAATCCTTGATATTTCTCTTATGATGATGATCATATGTCTTGGACACATTTGCCCCCTTGTATTGCATCTAACTCCTTGCAGGTACTTGGATGATCTACATGCCACAAGATTACCACACACTCAAATCTTGAGTAATCTTGTCATTGACCAAGTATCTACCCCTTTGGGATGTTGAGTTCAAGGAACAAAATTCCACATATCCTTTTTGACACCTTATACATCCAGTATTTCACTCTTGTCATCTTGGATATCCTTGAGTATTTCCTTGCTTGCCTAACCCATGTAGGAAGATGAACTACACAAGTGGAAATGGTGCTCCAACTTCACATTCTATGAGCACCTACATCAAGTTCACCTACATGAGTAAAGCAACGACAAGCCCAAGGTATGTTCTTCACATCTTTAAGGAGCTTTGCTCAAAGACCTGAGTACAAGCATCTTCATAAGATGTGATCACATCAAATGCTTAATCAAAAAATGGCAACCCCATTTTGAGCTTAAACGATGAGTATGACCTATGATCAAATGTTCTCATTTGACTCCTAAGTCAAAATACTCAAACATAGGTGACCTAGTCGCCGACCCCTATCTAGATGAAGTACATATGATTTGGAGTGTTTTATTCTTGTTTTCTCTTATGTTCTCTCATAAAAAAACTTCATCTAGGAATCTTTTTTTCATTTCTGTTCTTCTGTCTTTGTGAATATCCTTTTGGCTCTGAACAATTCCTTGAAAATCATTTACCAATTCATTGCAAATCCTTTAAAACATTCCTTGCAAAGTGAGCTGAATTATTTCTGTATTTCCTTGGAATTAAACTCGGTGTCACCGACTTAAAAATTTCGGTCTGACCGAAAAGGATCTGCCCTAAGTCCCTGACTTTCGGACCCGCCGATCCATCTTATTTCGGTGTCACCGATTTACTTCTTCCAGGATATCATCTTCTGCAGCTTCACTGATTTTATTGCCCTGTTGTGATTCTTAAGGATCCCATTTCTTTCCATCTTCCCTGACCTTCCTAGTTTGCTGTCCTTTTCGGCACTTGATGTCAAAGGGGGAGAAGACTTAGGGGGAGTAGAGAAGATTTAGGGGGAGAAGAAGAGCAATCTTACCTTAAGGGGGAGAGAATCACATCAAAGCTTTGCCGTGTTTCACATTGGATATTACATTTGGCATCATTCTTTTGATTTTGCTCTTTCCATCAAACCCCTTGATCTGAGACAACTCAAAGGGAGAGGAACCTTCGAGGAACCTTCACAATTGATATCTTATGGAAAGCAAAATCTCTCAGAGTTCATTGAAAATCTTTTAGTTTCGGAGACATGTTTGCTGATTCAAGCTTGTGCTCAATATGAGACACTCTTTACACATGTCATCCCTGGCTTGGTACTCTTGATGTTCTTGTAGTTGGTTGAAGAAATACTCTTGTGTTATCTAACCTTGTTTTCCCAAGTTTTATTTCTTCAGGTACAATGCCAAGGAACCTCAAGGTAAGTATATGCACTTTGCAGAATGTGCATGATGGTGACTTGCTTGTGAATACTTGTTTGCAAGAAATCACCATGAACATATGCATTATCACTCACTTCTTTTCATCTGCTCTGATGCATATAGCCAAGCTGCATGTAGCACATCTTGCCTTTCTCTCTTGTGTGCTTGTGGTAGTCGAAAACCATATTTTATGAAAATCTTGCACACTTGTAGGGGAGCCTGTGCACTACATGTTTGTCAAAGCTTTCGTGATAATTCTGTCTTTCTTTCAGTAAGCTTTGATGTCTTGTTTTGTGTGTTGCCATCAATTACCAAAAAGGGGGACACATTTGCTCCCTGGGTGGTTTTGGTAATTAATGACAACATACTTTGTGGTTGGACTAATGCTTTTATCAAGTATGTTTCAGGAAGCTCAATCACATTGGCATGGCAAAAGGACTGGAGAGGTGGACCCCTCAAGATGCTAAGGCAAGCATTGGCAAAAGCTCAAGACTCCATTTTTAGTTTAGTGATCCAAGATCATTGAGTCCATAGGAAAGCCAATACTATTAAAAGGGGATGAGGTTATGATAATGATCTGGTTGCTCAAAGTGCTTAGTGATACAACTCCTAAACTATCGGCAACTCTCACCGCCATATACACTCATAAGTAATCTCGGTCCCACCGATATTCCAAACTCACCACACCGAGATGAACCACCTCAGCCATAAAGCCAAACCCTAGAAATCTCGGATTTTCCGATTCTCAACTCGGTCTCACCAAACTTGAGTTGCCAAGCTTCAGAACCTTCGTCATCAAATCGGTGTCACCGAGATGATGAAGTCGGTCCCACCGAGATTGGCAAGCTCTTGTCTTTGCACGAATCGGACTAACCGAGTTTGTATTTTCGGTCCCATCGAAAATCCCAACGCTCACATGATTTGAACTTTCGGTCTCACCGAGTTGTCAACTTCGTCCCACCGAGATTGGTCAAATGTGTGTAACGGTTGGATTTTGTGTGGAGGCTATAAATACCCTCCACCCCTCTTCATTCGTGGAGAGAGCCATCGAAAGTACTACCACTCCTACCTTACATTTCTGAGAAGAGAACTACCTACCCTTGTGTTGAGATCAAGTTGCTCCACTCCCACCATATGAAGCTTGATCTCTAACCTTCCCAAGTTGCTTTCCACTCTATCCTTTCTTCCACCACAGCCAAATCAGTGAGGAGAGTTGAGTGTTGGGGAGATTATCATTTGAAGCACAAGAGCAAGGAGTTCATCATCATCAACACCATCTATTACCTTTTGGAGGGTGGTGCCTCCTAGATTGGTTAGGTGTCGCTTGGGAGCCTCCACGAGATGTGGAGTTGAACCAAGAAGTTTGTAAGGGCAAGGAGATCGCCTACTTCGTGAAGATCTACCCCGAGTAAGGCTAGCCCTCCGTGGGTGTAGGCCATGATGGCATAGACAAGGTTGCTTCTTCGTGGACCCTTCGTGGGTGGAGCCCTCCGTGGACTCTCGCAGCCGTTACCCTCCGTGGGTTGAAGTCTCCATCAACGTGGAATGACGATAGCACCACCTATCGGAACCACGAGAAAATCACCGCATCTCCAAATTGCGTTTGATCTTCTCCACTTCTCTTTACTACTTGAGCAATTTACTTTCCGCTCCCCATACTCTAGAATTGCATGTGTAGTATGCTACTTGACTTGTGTGATATGCAAAATCTGCCAAAAACTTGTTCTTGTCAAAAGGCATAATTTTTATCTTGTCGAGTAGTCTAATCACCCACCCTCTAGACACTCTCACCTTCTTCGATCCTACAGGTTTTCATCACCGGCACCGATGCCTCTTCTTCGTCAAGTGCGGCGAGGAAGGCCGCTGAAGCCAAGGCTGCAGCGGATCGGGCCGTCTCGCCCAAACCGTTGAGCGCCACGATGCAGAGCCTTCACATCCCCACCGGAACCGACATCGACGCCTCCAACATCGCCCAGGCCCGGGCTCTGCTCGAGGAGGACCGCCAGCGCCTGCTGGACCTAACCGAGACGCTCGCTGCCACGCAACATCCCTGGACTCCACTCAGCTAGAGCGTAATGCCGCCTACGGCATCACGCCTGCTGTGGCCGAGCCAAGCCGGCTCGCCGACATGCGAGCCTGGGGCGGTGTGATCGGCCGCGCCTTCGGTGCCATCCCGCCCATCTACAAGACTCCCTTGAAGAACATGCGCGCTGCCTAGGCCGCTGCAGTCGGCCTGGATCAGCTCGCGGGCGAAGAGCTGAGGGATCGCCTAAAGCGGGTGAACGACCTCCTCGACGCGGCCAACCCGCAGCAAGACCGTCTCAACCAACTCACCAAGCCGGTGGGATCTGGCTCCTCCAGCGCTGGCGGACCCGGTGATTAGCAGAACACGACATCTTCGCCACCCGGTGAAGTGCACTCCGGCCGCACCCGGACCCGGCGCGACCCCGCCCCGACGACCGCCGGCGGCTTAGTCGATGAGCCGGCCGTGGAAGACCGGCGCGGACCCGACCAACCTGGTCGGTGTCCGGCTCCTGTCGACCCGGCCCCCCGCAGTGCGGTCGCCAGCCGACTCGGCCCACGCGCCATCGACGACAACGACGCTCGCCACCGCCTTGACCGGCTCATTTTCTCCCTAGAGGTGGAGGATAGCGGCGCCATCGGGCCGGCGTGCTTCGGTCCATGCATCCGGGATGAGCCCTTTCGCAAAGGGTTCACGCTCCCCTGCGACACCCCCAAGTACAACGGCACCGTGAAGCCGGAGGACTGGCTCACCAACTACACCGCTGCCATCGGCATTGCAGGCGGCAACCACTGACTCGCGGTGCGCTACGCGCCGCTCATGCTCCAAGGGTCGGCCCGCACCTGGTTGAATAGCCTACCGGTGGGCAGCATCAACACGTGGGTCGACTTCGAGCAGGCTTTCATCCGCACCTTCACGGGGACCTACTGGCGACCTGGCCGCCCCAGCCAGCTCGCCATGTGCGTGCAGGGGCTGGCGGAAACCAGCCGCGAGTACCTCGCACGCTCGACCGAGCTCCAGAACAGCTGCTAGGGCGTCCATGAAGTCCAAGAATTCCAGTATTTTGTCAACGGGTGCCGGGATGGCACCCTCCTCAAGCAAATGCTCTTACGCTCCGAGTCGTCCACCATGGCCGCACTCATGGTGACGACGGATAAGTACCCCAACGCCGACTCTGCCATGAAGATCCACTTGACGCTAGATGAAGCCGGCAAAGCAAAGCCGGTTCCCCGTCCGAAGCCGGCCGGCGAAGGCAGTCGGCAGCAGCACAACCAGCAGAACAACAAGCGCAAGGCCGACCAGCCGGCTCAGCGCTATGACAACCGGCTCGTCTTGGCCGCCGAGCAGGCACTCACGACCGACCCGGCAGCCAAGCGCCGGCAGACTGGCAAGATGGCATGGCAGCCCGCCATGAGCTTCGAGGAGATGCTCGACGCCCCTTGCAAGCAACACAGTGGCGCGAGGCCGTCCACGCACATGCTTCGGCAGTGCACCATCACCAAGAGCATCATGAGGGGCGACGTCCCACCTCCTTCGGCCCCGGCTCCGGGAGCGGGGAAGTCGCCTCCGCCTCCTCCTCCGCCCCCAACTGGTGGCGTGATGCACGACGACGTCTATCCGGATCAGAACGCGACCTATGTCGTGTTCACCAGCCTTGGCGATGACAAGCGCAGCGAGCATCTCCTTCGGCAGGAGGTGAACACCTTCATCCCGGCCAAGCTGGAGTACATGCACTTGTCGGACCGCCCGGTCACGGGGACCCGGGAAGACCACCCGGCTGTCATGTCAAACCCGGGTGTATACTCCCTCGTCCTTAGCCCCACCATCATCGCCCCTCGGCGCACGTGCAAGTTCTCCCGAGTCCTCACCGATGGTGGCAACAACATCAACATCCTCTACCGTGACACCATGACCAAGCTCGGCCTCGAAGCCAAAGTTCTTGAGTTGACCCGTACGATCTTCCACGGCATCGTTCTCGGCCTCTCCTGCTCTCTGATCGGCCGGATCCGGCTCGACGTCTTGTTCGGCGGCAGCAACCATTTCCGACACGAGCCGATCTGGTTCGAGGTAGTGGACCTAACCAGCATGTATCATGCACTACTGGGCCGTCCCGTGCTCGCCAAGTTCATGGCGGTCCCCCACTATGCTTACCTGAAGATGAAGTTGCCGGGTCCGAAGGGCCTCATCACCATCACCAGCGACTACCGCAAGTCCCTGGAGTGCGCCCGAGATGGCACCAAGCTGGCCAAGTCGCTGGTCATGGCCGAGGAGCGGTGCCAGCTCAACCGGATTGTCGCCTTGGCAAACGAGACATCATCCACGCTGATCCCCGCCGAGGAGCCGGCTGACGAGGTCGCCTTCAAGCCCTCCAAGGAGACCAAGAAAGTGAAGCTGAACCCAGAAGACCCCAGCTGCAGCAAGTACATTGTCGTAGGTGCCCACCTCGACATCCAATAGGAAGGCGAGCTCATCGACTTTCTCCGTGAGAATCTGGATATTTTTGCATGGACCCCAAAGGACATGTTGGGTATCCCGAGGAAGTACGTCGAGCGCAAACTCCACGTCCACAAGGATGCCAAGCCTGTCCGCCAACCCCTACGACATTTCTCTAAAGAGAAGAGAAGAACCATCAGTGAAGAGGTCGCCAAGCTTTTGGCGGCCGGCTTCATCATGGAAGTGTTCCACCCCGAGTGGCTAGCCAACCCAGTGCTCGTCCTGAAGATGAACAATACCTGACGCATCTGTATCGACTACACCAGCCTGAAGAAGGCCTGCCCCAAGGATTCGTTCGCCCTCCCGCGGATCGACCAAGTCATCGACTCGACCGCTGGGTGCGAGCTCTTGTCCTTCTTGGATGCTTACTCCGGCTATCACCAGATAAAGCTGGACCCGGCCGATCCCTGAAGACGTCCTTCATCACGCCCTTTGGGGCATATTGCTACATCACCATGTCGTTCAGCCTGAAGAACGTTGGCGCCACCTTCCAGCACTGCATGCAGAAATGCTTGATGTCGCAACTCGGTCGCAACATCCACGTTTACATGGACGACATCATGGTGAAGACCAAGCAGCACCTCACTCTTCTCGACGACCTAAAGGAAACATTTGCCAACCTACGCGAATACAAAGTCAAGCTCAACTCGGAGAAGTGCGTTTTTGGCGTCCCAGCCGGAAAGCTACTCGACTTCCTTGCCGGCCTCTCCTGCAGAGCGCCATGCCTCCTCTTGGCGGGCGCTTTCGCACCCCCGGCCGGGTTCGCCGCGCGCTTCATGGCCGAGGCCCGCGGCGTGGCGTTGTCCTTCCCATGCAGCCGGCTCACCACCGGCGCCCCCCGCGACAACCCGGCATCGCCAGCGCCATCGCCTCCTCCGCCCAGCGCCACTACATCAACGACTCGCATCAGCATCGCCCACGCCGCGTTGCACCCAGCAACTCAAGGAATATGGAAAACAAAGCTTACCTGCATGGCGCCCTACACCGACGTTGACAGCCGCCTCCTCCCCTCTATTGCGGGCCACGGGCTCCTCCGACTCGGCCCGCACCACCTGCGATGGCGCCCGAGCGTAAGGATTCTGGATGAAGTTCAGAAGCACCTCCCACGTCATGTCGGGACGAATAAGAAGATGGGCGGAAGCAAAGTACAGAGACCAGGGACTCACCGTGGGCGCCGGGTTCACGTGGCTGTACGGCGGCTTCCCAAACTGCCAGTCATCTCGTAGCGCGGCCTTGGAGATGTCATTGACCCGGCTCAGGATCTGGTCCGCCCCCAGGCGCATGATCGACATGCGGTTGGGATCCTGAAGGCCGGTCATCTAACCGATGAGGTAGCTGCGTCACTGTAGCGGCAGCACCCGGCGCATGATGAAGGCAGCGATGAGGTTGGTGCCGGTGAGCCGCTCCCGCTCCTTCATCTTCGACACACGCTGGCAGAAGTTGAGTATCTCCTGCGACGGGTGCTTGGGGTAATAACCCCAGTTCTGCTTCACCCACGGCGGCACGTTGACAAAGGGCAGCAAGTTGATGCGGTCCGCGCCGAGATTGCGGACGTAGAAGAAGGAGTTCTGCCATTTCTTGGCAGAATCCTCCAGCGGCATCTTGGGGCAATCAGCGCCCGACCGCTTCGAGATGATGGCGACCCCGTAGTCGAACATCTCCCCGGCCCTTGGCCCCTGCTGCGTCAAGGAGAAGAAGCGCACCTAGAGGTCGATCGAAGGCTCGACCCCCAGGTACCTGTCGCAGAGGGCGACGAAGCCCGAGAGCTGCATGATGGCGCCGACACCAAGATGATGGGGCTGGAGCCCGAAGAACTCCAGCAAATCGCGAAAGAAGTTGCTCGCAGGAAGGCCGAGCCCGCGCTTGAAGTGCGGGAAGAAGACCACGCACTCCGTGCCCTCGGGCCGCGGCTCTCGCTCGCCCTGCAGTAGGCATGCGTGACCTCCATCTCCTCCGGCAGGCGCCTGGTGGTGCGGAGATAGGTGATGTCGTCCAGGGTGATGGTCGAGCCCATCCATGAGCCCGACGACAGTGGCATCGACGAAGATGAAGAAGGAAGAAGGAAGAAGAGTGACGATGAAGCTCTGCTCAAAACGGCGGGCGCCGTAGCATGCGGCGGTTGCGAGATGCAGAGAGAGGATGAAAAGGCAGGGGAGCGCAAGTGAGAATGATTTCCGCCACCCCCTCGCACCAATTTATAAGCCATGGTTCGAAACGTGGGGAAGTTTGCGCTCGCCCTTCCCACTTCCCCGCAATAAGTGCGCACATACGCACACAATAACGGCATCGGGAAGAGCAACCGACTTGCGGACGGCATAATAAATCCACGCGCGTGGGCTAAGGGCGCGCGGCGGCGGGGCCCAACGCGTAGCCCAGTCCCGTCATGCGCGTGGCCTATCAGGCCCTTCCGGATTCTAGGCGCCATGTGGTGCCTGCGTGAAGCCCAAGGGATTGCCTAAAGATTCGACGGACCCTCCGTTTTCCCGCCCCTACCGGGATGCTGCGATCCGGTTTCCGGAAACCGGCACACAGTGGGTGTTGCCGGACCCGGCGGTCACAAAATTTGCCTCCTCGAGGGGGGGAAATTGCAAAGGCCCTCCCATCCAAAGATGTCGCACCTTCACAGCTTCGGGGACTTCTGTCGGGGGGATGAACCCCGGGCAGGCAACGGAACCCAGCTCCTTTTCAAAAACAATGGGGCCAGCATCGCCCCTCGAGCCAGCTCGTGCTTGGCCGGGTCGCTCAACCGGCCAAGCCCCTCGACCCGGCCAAACTCTCCAACCCGGCCAAGCTCCTTGACTCGGCCCCAACGGCCAGCTCAAGGTGGCCGAACCCGGCACACCAAGACTTCCCCCAACAAGCCAGATCCACCCTTGGCGTGTTCCTCAACCTAGCCACGGGTCAGCCCACGTCCCATCCAGTCCGTATGATGGGACGAGTCTCCATCTACCGATGACCAAGGCGATAGTGCTCCTCCCATGCCTTCGGTCAGCCGGGGCGTGGCAATAGTGCCCCTCACCTGCCCGCTGACCAGGGTCGGTGTGGCAACAGTGCCCCCGTCGTCACTGTTAACGCCAGCAAGCGGCAACCTGACGGAGCGCCACTGTACCCGACTTGACCCGACCACTCCTTGACGATCGACAGGACGGCGAACAGTGCCCCTAGGCGTGCGGGGCCCGTAGCCGGAGAAGCCTGTGGGTCCTAGCGCGGGTTCCCAGACGCCGACAACCCATCCCTACGGCCTTGTAACATTACCATTATACCCCTTGGGGTTGGCCTATAAAACCCCCCAGGAGCCTCATGCATACAGGGAGAGAAGCTGACAACCAGATCAGTAGAACACACAAACACATATCGGGAGAAGGAGCAGCCGGCCTGCCTTCCTTCTTCCTCCAAACAGCTCTGGGAGCAACTCTGTACTGTTGCATATCAACCACACTCGGCAGGACTAGGGGTGTCATCTCTCCGGAGAGCCCCGAACATGGGTATGTCTTGCGGCCCGCGCTCGCTCATGCCGACCTCGCCTATGGAGCCCACCAGTGCCCTCGAGCCTCCTCCTCTCTTTAGATATCCCATGGCATCTACCGTGCGCCCACCACGACACATGTTGTTATATTATCATTCTTGGATGTTTTACAATCATTTTATAGCATCTTTATATTATTTTTTGGGACTAACCTATTGACATAGTGCCAAGTTCCAGTTGTTGTTTTCTGCCTGTTTTTTACATCGCAGGAAATCAATATCAAACGGAGTCCAGACGCAGCGAAACTTTTTGTAGATTTTCTCTGGACCAAAAGACACCTGTTGGGCCAAGAAAGTACCTCAGGGGAGCTCCGAGGGGAGCACAACTCACCAGGGCGCACCTGGGGGCCCAGGCGCACCCAGGTGGGTTGTGCCCACCTCGGCCGCCTCCCGCACCGCCTCTTTGCTCTATAAATAGCCCAATATTCCAGAAACCCTAGCAGAGTCGACGAAATCAATTCCAGTCGCCGCAAGTTCCAAAACCACCAGATCCAATCTAGACACCATCACGGAGGGGTTCATCATCCTCATTGGTGCCTCTCCGATGATGCGTGAGTAGTTCATTGTAGACCTACGGTCCGTAGTTAGTAGCTATATGGCTTCCTCTCCCTCTCTTGATTCTCACTACAATGGTCTCTTGGAGATCTATTTGATGTAACTCTTTTTGCGGTGTGTTTTTTGGGATCCGATGAAATTTGAGTTTATGATCAGATCTATGTTTTTATCCACGAAAGTTATTTGTGTCTTTTGATCTCTTATATGCACGATTACTTATAGCCTCATATTTCTTCTTCGAATCTTTGGTTTAGTTAGGCCAACTAGATCGATTTTTCTTGCCATGGGAAGAGGTGCTTTGTGATGGGTTCGATCTTACAGTGCTTGATCCCAGTGACAGAAGGGGAACCGACACGTATATATCGTTCCTATTAAGGATAACAAGATGGGGTCTATTTCTACATAAATAGATCTTGTCTACATCATGTCATCGTTCTTATTGCATTACTCCGTTTCTCCATGAACTTAATACACTAGATGCATGCTGGATAGCGGTCGATGTGTGGAGTAATGATCATTGCCTGGATATTGTCATGATTATTTGAAGTTCTATCAATTGCCCAACAGTAATTTGTTTACCCACCGTATGCTATTTTTCTTGAGAGAAGCCACTAGTGAAATCTACGGCCCCCGGGTCTCTTCTTTATCATATTTGCCTTCGAGATCTATTTTTATTTGCTTTTATTTTTAGTTCCGTTAATCCAAAAATACAAAAATACCTTGCTGCAATTTTTACTTATTTATTTTATCTCGTGTTCCCATGACATCTATTTATCCAGACTACTACAATTTTACCTATCTTTTTACCCGTGAGGGATTGACAACCCCTCTCTTACGTCGGGTTGCAAGTATTTGTTCTTTGTATGCAGGAGCTGTTTACGTGGTGTTGCGTGGTTCTCCTACTGGTTCAATAACCTTGGTCTCATCACTGAGGGAAATACCTACCATTGATGTGCTGCATCATCCCTTCCTCTTTGAGGAAATATCGACGTAGTTCAAGCCAACATCAAAAGGAATTTCTGGTGCCGTTGCCAGGGGACATCATCAAAATCTACCAGGTTCCTAATCACAAATCTCATCTCCTTGCAATTTACATTATTTGGCATTTGCCTCTCGTTTTCCTCTCCCCCACTTCACAAAAATTTGCCGCTTTATTCGCCCTCTTTTTCTTCACCCATTTTCTCGTCAGGTCTCATGTTTGCTTGTGTTGCCATGTGCCTTCTATTTGCTTGCATCTTTGCTTGCTAAAACTTTATTGATATGGATCCTCATCC
Organism: Aegilops speltoides; assembly: GCA_021437245.1. Taxonomy (NCBI): domain Eukaryota; kingdom Viridiplantae; phylum Streptophyta; class Magnoliopsida; order Poales; family Poaceae; genus Aegilops; species Aegilops speltoides. Next base: position 139,656,472 of record CM038146.1, on the reverse strand, counting down.
ACTTTCTAATCTTTTCAAAAGATCCAGTCATGATGAACCAATGACTAGTGAATTGAGTTCACTAGATTATCTTTATGAAGTTTTGCTTGAGATTTATGAATTTGTAAATTGTGATGAAGTGTTAAGCGAAGGAATTTATACAATGATTCATGATAGCTCCTTGAATGAAAAGCATGATTGCAATGATGTGATTATAAATTCTATTAATGCCAATTGTGCTAATAATATGCAAAACCCCAAGCTTGGGGATGCTAATATTACTACGTCCACTACTTATTGCAATGATCATGATTGGGGTGATAATGATTCTTATGATTTTGAAAATTTATTTAAATATCATGATGTATATGCTTGCGATAATATTAAAAGTGGGTTTGGAAGAGTGTCAACTTTAGCTAAAAATAATCCCATTATTTTGGAAGAGTGTCAACTTTGCATGCATGTGGATCTTCAAGAGAATATTTTACATGATAGCTATATTGTTGAATTTGATTATGATCCCACATGTAATTATTATGAGAGAGGAAAATATTATGGTGGAAATTTTTATGTTACTAAATTACCTCTCATCATGTTGAGATTGCTATTGTTTCTTTCTTCTTCCTTGCATATGCTAGTTTTTGTTTGTCTTAATGATTTGTTTGCTTATAAAATGCCTATGCATAGGAAGTATGTTAGACTTAAATTTGTTTTTCACATGTTACATGATTCTCTCTTCGTGTTTCAATTACTATCTTTGGAGCATCATTGAAATCTTATGCCTAGCTAGGGACATAAAACGATAGCGCTTGTTGGGAGGCAACCCAATGAATAAATATTTTTTGTCTTTTTCTTTCTGTTCTTGAGTGTTTGCACAATTATGCCTCTGTTATGATTGTGTTTTTTTTATTATTTTTATTAGTATTTATGCCAAGCAAAGCCTTTGGGATCATGTTGGGTGATAGTTGATTTGATCTTGTTGAAAAACTGAAACTTTTGCGCTAAGAAAAATATTTTTCATAAATCAAAGAAATTTTATTTTGCTCTACATTTTTTACACAAGATTGATATGCAAATTGCCCACATTGTCCTAATTGTTCAGAATATTTGGAGTTACAGAAGTGTATGAAGTTCCCTGATTACTACAGACTGTTCTGTTTTTGACAGATTCTGTTTTTTGTTGTGTTATGTGCTTGTTTTGATGATTCTATGGTTTCCTTTGAAGAGTTTTTGCCATGGAAAAGTTAAAATATAGTATATATAATACAATAAAAAAATATGAATGGGTTTGCAATAGTACTTAAAGTAGTGATTTGCTTTCTTATACTAACGGATCTCATGAAGGTTTTGTTGAGTTTTGTGTGATTGAAGTTTTCAAGTTTTGGGTGAGATCGCGAAGGATGAAGGAATAAGGAATAGCAAAAGGCTAAGCTTGGGGATGCCGGACGCACCCGAAGATAATATTCAAGAAGTATCAAGAAACTAAGCTTGGGGATGCCCCCGAGTGGCATCCCCTCTTTCTTCTAACAACCATTGGTATTTTACTTGAAACTATATTTTTATTCGTCACATATTATGAGTTTTCCTTGGAGCATCTTGTATGATATGAGTCTTTGCTTGTTTTGCTTTGTGTTTTAAGTCATCTATCCTTGCTGGACACACCTAGTCGAGGGAGCCAAAATATGCTATGACTTGTTAGAATTGCTCTCTATGCTTCACTTAAATCTTTATGAGCTATGGAATTGCTCTAGTGCTTCACTTATCTTTTTGAGCATGGAATGCTTTACTATTTTTGAAGAAATGATCTCATCCTTCACTTAGATTTATTTGATAGTTAGTAAATCTTTTAAGAAATTCTCTCTTGCTTCACTTAAATAATTTTCAGAGAAGAAACTTTTTTATGCTCATGTTCTTCACTTAGATTTGTTTGAGCTATCGAAAGAAACATATGAAATTAGTCTCGGAGTGATAGATATTCAAGAAGGACATAATAAAAACTTTCATGAAGATCATTGGACAAAATAAACTTGATTCTTTGTAACAGTTTTGAGATATGATGAGAGTGATATGTGAGTCATGTTGATGAGTAATTATGCTTTAGTAAGAATATTGGTGTTAAGGTTTGTGATTCCCTATGCAAGCACGAAAGTCAATAGTTATGCAATGAAATTACATCCTACTTGTGGTGCATTATTCGGTGTTAGTTATGCTTAATGCTCGCTTATGAGATTTCCATTTCTTGGTTGGATGCTTCCCAATCTTTTGCTAGCCTTCATTTGCACTAAGTATGATCACTACTTGTGCATCCAAAATCCTTTAAACCAATTTTTTCCATATGAGTCCACTATACCTACCTATATGCGGTATTATTTTGTGTGCCATCCCTAATTTTCAAAATAAACTTCTCTTTTGTGTGCTCGTACCGCTCATGCAACGGTAGGGGGTGGCTGATATATTTCCATGCTAGATGTGTTATTCTCAAGATGAGCGTTTGTTCACTTGTCATTGCAGGAGAGTACGACAAAGGTATTAGGGATGCCGAGTCCCGAAATGAAAAAATGAATTTTCTTTATGTTGTCAAATAATAAATTCCTTGGAAAGTGTTGGTATGGAAGGCACCCGTGGATACGGTTAGCCTTGGAAAGTTAAAGTATGGTGGAAAAAGGAATACACTTTATTTTCTGTTTGGGAACCGCCTATGATATATCTAGCATGGAAAGTATTGGAAACTACTTGATCGTTTTCGTTGACAGGAAAAGCATGCCACCCAAAAGGTTTTATCTCTATATTTTTTTGCTTTGAGCTCTGGCACCTCTACAAATCCCTACTTCCCTCCGAGAAGGGCCTTTCTATTTACTTTATGCAATTTTTATTTTACTTGAGCCTCTATCTTCTATCATAAAGAACCAACTAAGGGGCACTATGATCATACTTGAGCATTGGGTGTAGCTAATATGCAAGTGTGTTTCATGAATGCATCAATGATTGAGCATAATGGGCTAGGGATAACTTGCTTTAGTGTTGATATTTTGAAAGACACGGTTGCTTGTTGATATGCTTGAGTATTAAAGTCTTGATGTCAAAACTAGACTATTGCTTTGAATTATATAAAAGTCCAAATGTCCATGCTACAAAGAAAAGAATATGTGATGAACATGTTAGGCAGCATTCCACATCAAAAATTCTGTTTTTATCATTTACCTACTCGAGGACAAGGAGGAATTAAGCATGGGGATGCTGATACGCCTCCAACATATCTATAACTTTTTATTGTTCCATGTTGTTATATTATCATTCTTGGATGTCTTACACTCATTTTATAGCAACTTTATATCATTTTTTGGGACTAACTTATTGACATAGTGCCAAGTGCCAGTTGCTGTTTTCTGCCTGTTTTTTACATCGCACGAAATCAATATCAAACGGAGTCCAAACGCAGTGAAACTTCTTGTGGATTTTTTCTGGACCAGAAGACACCTGTTAGGCCAAGAAATTACCCGAGGGGAGCTCCAAGGGGAGCACAACCCACTAGGGTGCGCCTGGGGGCCTAGGCGCTCCCAGGTGGGTTGTGCTCACCTTGGCCGCCTCCCGCACCGCCTCTTTGCTCTATAAATATCCCAATATTCCAGAAACCCTAGGGGAGTCGACGAAAATCAATTCCAGCCGCCGCAAGTTATAGAACCACAAGATCCAATCTAGACACCATCACAGAGGGGTTCATGTTGGGAAACGTAGCATGCAATTTCAAAAAAAATCCTACACTCACGCAATATCTATCTAGGAGATGCATAGCAACGAGCGGGGGAGAGTGTGTCCACGTACCCTCGTAGACCGAAAGAGGAAGCGTTAACTTAATGCAGTTGATGTAGTCAAATGTCTTCTCGAATCAACTGATCAAGTACCGAACGTATGGTACCTCCGAGTTGTGCACACGTTTAGCTCGATGACATCCCTCGATCTCTTGATCCAGCAGAGTGTCGATGGAGTCGATGAGTTCCGTCAGCACGACGGCATGATGACGGTGTTGGTGATGTGATCCGTGCAGGGCTTCGCCTAAGCACTACGATGATACTATCGGAGGAGTAAACGGTGGAGGGGGCACCCCACATGGCTAAGACAATGTTGTGCCTTTGGGGTGCCCCCCCCACCCGCCCCTGTATATAAAGGCGGAGGGGGAGGAGGCCGGCCACCAGGGGCGCGCCACGGAGGGAGGAGTCCTACTTGGACTCCAGTCCTAGTAGGATTGCCCCCTCCCCTCTTTTTCCTTCTTACGGAGGGGGAAAAGGGGAAAGAGGTGGAGAGGGAGAAGGAAAGGGGGGTCGCACCCCCCACCCCTTGTCCAATTTGGATTGGCAAGGGGGGAGGGCGCACGCCACCTCCTATGGCCTGCACTCTCCTCTCCACTAAGGCCCATGTGGCCCATTAACTTTACCTGGGGGGGGGGGGTTCCAGTAACTTCTCGGTACTCCGAAAAATCCCCAAACCTCTTTGGAACCATTCCGGTGTCCGTATATAACCTTCCAATATATCAATCTTTACCTCTCGACCATTTCGAGACTCCTCGTCATGTCCATGATCTCATTCGGGACTTAGAACAACCTTCGGTCACCAAAACACATAACTCATATAATAATAATCATCATCGAACGTTAAGTGTGCGGACTTTACGGGTTCAAGAACTATGTACACATGACCGAGACACCTCTCCGGTCAATAACCAATAGCGGAACATGGATGCTCATATTGGTTCCCACATATTCTACGAAGATCTTTATCGGTTGAACCACAATGTCAATATAGTTATTCCCTTTGTCGTCGGTATGTTACTTGCCCGAGATTCGATCGTCGGTATCTTCATACCTAGTTCAATCTCGTTACCGGCAAGTCTCTTTACTCATTCCATAGTGCATCATCTCGTAACTAACTCATTATTCACATTGCTTAGAAGGCTTCATATCATGTGCATTACCGAGAGGGCCCAGAGATACCTCTCCGATACTCGGAGTGACAAATACTAATCTTGATCTATGCTAACCCAGCAAACATCTTCGGAGATACCTGTAGAGCATCTTTATAATCACCCAGTTGTGTTGTGACATTTGATAGCACACAAGGCATTACTCCGGTGTCCAGGAGTTGCATAATCTCATAATCGGAGGAATATATATTTGACATGAAGAAAGTAGTAGCAATAAAACTGAATAATCATTATGCTAAGCTAAGAGATGGGTCCTGTCCATCACATCATTCTACTAATGATGTGATCCCGTTATCAAATGACAACTCATGTCCATGGCTAGGAAACTTAACCATCTTTTGATCAACGAGCTAGTATTAGTAGAGGCATACTAGGGACACGTTGTTTTGTCTATGTATCCACACATGTATCAAGTTTCCGGTCAATACAATTCTAGCATGAATAATAAACATTTATCATGAATAAGGAAATATAAAGTAACAACTTCATTATTGCCTCTAGGGCATATTTCCTTAAATCTCCCACTTGCACTAGAGTCAATAATCTAGATTACATTGTAATGAATCTAACACCCATGGAGTCATGGTGCTGATCATGTTTTGCTCGTGGAAGAGGCTTAGTCAATGGGTCTACAACATTCAGATCCGTATGTATTTTGCAAATCTCTATGTCTCCCTCCTTGACCAAATCTCGAATGGAGTTGAAGCATCTCTTGACGTGTTTGGTCTTTTTGTGAAATCTGGATTCCTTCGCCAAGGCAATTGCTCCAGTATTGTCACAAAAGATTTTCATTGGACCCGATGCACTAGGTATTACACCTAGATCTGATATGAACTCCTTCATTCGCTGCTTTTGAAGTAGTTATGTACTCTGCTTCACACATAGATCCCGCCATGACGCTGATGTCTACTACACAACCTTCCTCTTGTAGACGTTGTTGGGCCTGCAAGTGCATAGGTTTGTAGGACAGTAGCAAATTTCCCTCAAGTGGATGACCTAAGGTTTATCAATCCGTAGGAGGCATAGGATGAAGATGGTCTCTCTCAACCAACCCTGCAACCAAATAACAAAGAGTCTCTTGTGTCCCTAACACACCCAATACAATGGTAAATTGTATAGGTGCACTAGTTCAGCGAAGAGATGGTGATACAAGTGCAATATGGATGGTAGATATAGGTTTTTGTAATCTGAAAATATAAAAACAGCAAGGTAACTAATGATGAAAGTGAGCTTAAATGGTATTGCAATGGTAGGAAACAAGGCATCGGGTTCATACTTTCACTAGTGCAAGTTCTCTCAACAATAATAACATAGATAGATCATATAACAATCCTTCAACATGCAACAAAGAGTCACTCCAAAGCCACTAATATCGGAGAACAAACGAAGAGATTATGGTAGGGTACGAAACCACCTCAAAGTTATTCTTTCGGATCGATCTATTCAAGTGTTCGTACTAGAATAACACCTTAAGACACAAATCAACCAAAACCCTAATCTCACCTAGATACTCCATTGTCACCTCAAGTATCCGTGGGCATGATTATACGATATGCATCACACAATCTCAGATTCATCTATTCAACCAACACAAAGTACTTCAAAGAGTGCCCCAAAGTTTCTACCGGAGAGTCAAGACGAAAACGTGTGCCAACCCCTATGCATAGGTTCATGGGCGGAACCCGCAAGTTGATCACCAAAACATACATCAAGTGGTTCACGTGAATATCCCATTGTCACCACAGATAAGCACGACAAGACATACATCAAGTGTTCTCAAATCCTTAAAGACTCAATCCGATAAGATAACTTCAAGAGGAAAACTCAATTCATCAAAAGAGAGTAGGGGGGAGAAACATCATCAGATCCGACTATAATAGCAAAGCTCGCGATACATCAAGATCGTGCCATAGAGAGAACACAAGAGAGAGAGAGAGATCAAACACATAGCTACTGGTACATACCCTCGGCCCCGAGGGTGAACTACTCTCTCCTCGTCATGGATAGCACCGGGATGATGAAGATGACCACCGATGATGGGTTCCCCCTCTCGCAGGGTGCCGGAACGGTCTCCTGAGATGTATTTGGTGGCTACAGAGGCTTGCAGCGGCGGGACTCCCGATCTATCTTCGTCTTCGATGTTTTTAGGGTGAGTGGGCTTATATAGGCGAAAGAAGTTGGTCGGGGGAGCCTCGAGGGGCCGAGGAGATAGGGGCGCGCCTAGGGGGTGGGCGCGCCCTCCTATCTCCTGGCTTCCTCGAGCCTTCCCTGGCTTCTCCCGGATTATATCCTTTCCAAAAATCACGCTCCCGAAGGTTTCATTCCGTTTGGACTCCGTTTGATATTCCTTTTCTTCGAAATACTGAAACAGGCAATAAAATAGCAATATGGGCTGGGCCTCCGGTTAGTAGGTTAGTCCCGAAAGTAATATAAAAGTGTATAATAAAGCCCGTAATCATTCAAAACAGATAATAAAATAGCATTAATGCTTCATAAATTATAGATACGTTGGAGACATATCAGCATCCCCAAGCTTAATTCCTACTCGTCCTCGAGTAGGTAAATGATAAAAGAAAGAATTTATGAAGTGTGAATGCTAGAAGGTGCACAAGTTTGATCAATGATAATTTCAATCACCTTTTCTAGCATGATTATATGTCATAATAGTAGTTCATCTCATAAAACTTCTCACGAACAAGTAACAAGCAATTCACATGTTAAAGCATAGACCATAAACTTTCTTGAAAACTAGCAAACTTCATTCTTAGTCATCAAACAATTGCAATTCATCTTATTTTCAGGAAGGGTCTATGTCAGAGCTTTGATTTTGCAAACTCCACATACTCAACTATCATATAGTCTTCTACAATTGCTAACACTCACACAATACTAATGGTTATGGAGTTTTAATCGGACACTGAGAAAGATAGGGGCTTATAATGTTGCCTCCCAACGTATTCACCTTTGGGTGATGTCAACAATAATAGTTCATGCTAACTTACATCCAATTGGATATATATATCAGGATCTTCCCAACACGAGGTGCTTGCCAAAGGATAAAATGAAAAAGGGAAAGGTGAAGATCACCTTGACTCTTGCATAAAAGTAAAAGACATAAAGTAAAAGATAGGCCCTTCGCAGAGGGAAGCAGAGGTTGTCATGCGCTTTTAGGGTTGGATGCACAAAATCTTAATGCGAATGAACGTCACTTTACATTGCCACTTGTATATGGACCTTTATTATGCAGTCCGTCGCTTTTATTGCTTCCGTAACAAGATCGTATAATGCTATTTTCTTCACACCAAAAGATCATACATATTTAGAGAGCAATTTTTATTGCTTGCACCGATGACAACTTACTTGAAGGATCCTACTCAATCCATAGGTAGGTATGGTGGACTCTCATGGCAAAACTGGGTTTAAGGATATTTGTAAGCACAAGTAGTATCTCTACTTGGTGCAAGGAAATTTCGCTAGCATGAGGGGGAAAGGCAAGCTCAACATGTTTGAATGATCCATGACAATATACTTTAACTGAGATGTGTGAAAACATAACCCATTACATTGTCTTCCATGTCCAACATCAACTCTTTAGCATGTCATACTTAATGAGTGCTCCCAACTATGAAAGATGTCTAGGATAGTATATTTATATGTGGAATCTCTCTTCCTTCAATATTCTTTCATGAATTGTTCAAATGACCAATACAATGCTTGCTAACCTTCAATAAATTTACAACCTCTAATTTTTAGATGTGAAGTCATTAATCCCCATGGGATAACCAAATGAAACATATATAATTTCAGATTTATGACAATCAACTCATTCAACAATTTACTCATAGAGTATAAGTGAAGCACACGAGTGAATGAAAAACTATTCCAGAAAGATATAAGTGAAGATCAATGAGTAGCTAAATAATTATGTAACTATGAAAAGACTCTCTCTCTCTCTCTCATTTAATAATTTCATATCTTGGTATTGTATTCAAACAGCAAGCAAAACAAAATAAAATTACATTGCAAGGATATCACAACTCATGTGAAGAAGCAAAAACTTAGGCTCAACCGATACTAACCGATAGTTGTTGAAGAAGAAAGGTGGGATGCCTAACGGGGCATCCCCAAGCTTAGATGCTTGAGATTTCTTGAAATATTATCTTGGGGTGCCTTGGGCATCCCCAATATTGAACTTTTGTGTATCCTTAATTCCTCTCATATCATGGTTTCTCTTTTTGTCAAAAGCTTCATCCACACCAAACTCAACAAGAACTCGTGAGATAGGTTAGTATAAACCAATGCAAAACCTTATTATTCTCTACTGTAACAAATCACTAAAATTATTATTCAACATTGAATACTAAATACCCATGCATATTTAATACTCCTATCCTCAAATAGAATCATTAAACAAGCAAACATATGCAAACAATGCAAACATAACAGCAATCTGTCAAAACAGTACAGTCTGTAAACAATGCAAGATTCATCATACTTTCCTAACTCCAAAAATTATGAAATAAAATTCACACTGTAGTAAATTTAACAGAGCTCATTATGCAAAAAGTTTCAACATTATATCATTCTCTGACTTTCTAGGGAATTTTTGCAATAGCGGTAAACTTTCTATTTTCAAACAGCAACATGTATACTAGCAAAATAAGCATGGCAAAGGCTATCCTTGACATTTTTTTTGGAAATAAATAAGCAAAACGTTATTATAAATAACATCAAGCAAATACTAACAAAATAAAATGACGCTCCAAGCAAAACACATATCATGTGCTGAATAAACATATAGCTCAAACTAAAGTTACCGATGAAGGAAGACGAAAGAGGGGATGCCATCCGGGGCATCCCCCAAGCTTAGGCTTTTGGATATTCTTGAATATTATCTTGGGGTGCCTTGGGCATCCCCAAGCTTAGGCTCTTGCCACTCCTTATTCCATAGTCCGTCGAATGTTTACCCAAAACTTGAAAACTTCACAACACAAAACTCAACAGAAAACTCGTAAGCTCCGTTAGTATAAGAAAATAAAACCACCACTTAGGTACTGTAATGAACTCATTCTAAATTCATATTGGTGTAATATATACTGTATTCTAACTTCTCTATGGTTCATACCCTCCGATACTAGTCATAGATTCATCAAAATAAGCAAACAACACATAGAAAACAGAATCTGTCAACAATAGAACAGTCTGTAGTAATCTGTATCAAACGTATACTTCTGGAACTTCAAAAATCCTACCAAATTAGTAAGTCCTAAGAAATATGTGTACCAATAAATAGAAAAAAGAATCATATCAAGATCACGTTTATGTGAATTAAAAAAACTAATTTACTGGGTGAAAAAGTTTCTGATTCTCAGCAGGATCAATACAACTATCACCGTAAGCTATCCTAAATGTCTTACTTGGCACTTTATTGAAACAAAAGCTATAAAACATGATTATTAAGTAGAATAATCATGTGGACACGCAAAAACAGTAAGGATAAATATTGGGTTATCTCACAAGAAGCGCTTTTCTTTAATGCCTTTCTAGCTAGGCATGATGATGACAATGATGCTCACAAAAAAGATAAGTATTGAAACATAACGGGGGTATCATGAAGCATATGATTAGAACATTTAAGCCTAACCCACTTCCTATGAATAGGGATTTTGTGAGCAAACAACTTATGAGAACAATAATCAACTAGCATAGGAAGGCAAAACAAACAAAACTTCAAAATTTTAAGCGCATAGAGAGGAAACTTGATATTATTTCAATTCCTACAAGCATATGTTCCTCCCTCATAATAATTTTCAGTAGCATCATGAATGAATTCAACAATATAACCAGCACATAAAGCATTCTTTTCATGATCTAAAAGCATAGAAAATTTACTACTCTCCACATAAGCAAAATTCTTCTCATGAATAGTAGTGGGAGCAAACTCAAAAAAACAATTATCATGTGAGGCATAATCCAATTGAAAACTAAAATCATGATGACAAATTTCATGGTTATCGTTATTCTTAATAGCATACAAGTCATCACAATAATCATCATAGATAGCAACATTGTTCTCATAATCAATTGGAACCTCTTTCGAAATAGTGGATTCATCACTAAATAAAGTCATGACCTCTCCAAATCCACTTTCATCAATATAATCATCATAAATAGGAGGCATGCTTTCATCATAATAAATTTTCTCATCAAAACTTGGGGGACAAAAAATATCATCTTCATCAAACATAGCTTCCTCAAGCTTGTGGCTTTGCATATCATTAGCATCATGGATATTCAAGGAATTCATACTAACAACAGTGCAATCATGCTCATCATACATAGATCTAATACCAAACATTTTAATGCATTCTTCTTCTAGCAATTGAGCACAATTTTCCTTTCCATCATTCTCACGAAAGATATTAAAAAGACGAAGCGAAAGAGACAACCTCAAATCCATTTTTTTGGTAGTTTTCTTTTATAAACTAAACTAGTGATAAAACAAGAAATAAAAAGATTCGATTGCAAGATCTAAAGATATACCTTCAAGCACTCACCTCCCCGGCAACGGCGCCAGAAAAGAGCTTAGTTGATGGGGTGTGAGTGTCGCTTACCTAGCCTCCCCGGCAACGGCGCCAGAAAAGAGCTTAATGTCTACTACACAACCTTCCTCTTGTAGACGTTGTTGGGCCTGCAAGTGCACAGGTTTGTAGGACAGTAGCAAATTTCCCTCAAGTGGATGACCTAAGGTTTATCAATCCGTAGGAGGCGTAGGATGAAGATGGTCTCTCTCAAGCAACCCTGCAACCAAATAACAAAGAGTCTCTTGTGTCCCCAACACACCCAATATAATGGTAAATTGTATAGGTGCACTAGTTCGGCGAAGAGATGGTGATACAAGTGCAATATGGATGGTAGATATAGGTTTTTGTAATCTGAAAATATAAAAACAGCAAGGTAACTAATGATAAAAGTGAGCTTAAACGGTATTGCAATGGTAGGAACAAGGCATAGGGTTCATATACTTTCACTAGTGCAAATTCTCTCAACAATAATAACATAGATAGATCATATAACAATCCCTCAACATGCAACAAAGAGTCACTCCAAAGCCACTGATAGCGGAGAACAAACAAATAGATTATGGTAGGGTACGAAACCACCTCAAAGTTATTCTTTCGGATCGATCTATTCAAGAGTTCGTACTAGAATAAAACCTTAAGACACAAATCAACCAAAACCCTAATCTCACCTAGATACTCCATTGTCACCTCAAGTATCCGTGGGCATGATTATACGATATGCATCACACAATCTCAGATTCATCTATTCAACCAACACAAAGTACTTGAAAGAGTGCCCCAAAGTTTCTACCGGAGAGTCAAGACGAAAACGTGTGCCAACCCCTATGCATAGGTTCATGGGCGGAACCCGCAAGTTGATCACCAAAACATACATCAAGTGATTCACGTGAATATCCCATTGTCACCATAGATAAGCACGGCAAGACATACATTAAGTGTTCTCAAATCCTTAAAGACTCAATCCGATAAGATAACTTCAAGAGGAAAACTCAATTCATCACAAGAGAGTAGAGGGGGGAGAAACATCATAAGATCCAACTATAATAGCAAAGCTCGCGATACATCAAGATCGTGCCATAGAGAGAACACAAGATAGAGAAAGAGATTAAACACATAGCTACTGGTACATACCCTCAGCCCCGAGGGTGAACTACTCCCTCCTCGTCATGGATAGCACCGGGATGATGAAGATGGCCACCGGTGATTGGTTCCCCCTCCGGCAGGGTGCCGGAACGGTCTCCCGAGAGGTATTTGGTGGCTATAGAGGCTTGCAGTGGCGGAACTCCCGATCTATCTTCGTCTTTGATGTTTTTAGGGTACGTGGGCTTATATAGGCGAAAGAAGTTGGTCGGGGGAGCCTCGAGGGGCCCAGGAGACAGGGGGCGCGCCTAGGGGGGTGGGCGCGCCCTCCTATCTCCTGGCTTCCTCGAGCCTTCCCTGGTGAGGGAGTCCTGGACTAGGGGTGTCCGGATAGCCGGACTATCATCATCGGCCGGACTCCAAGACTATCAAGATACAAGATTGAAGACTCCGTCCCGTGTCCCGATGGGACTTTCCTTGGCGTGGAAGGCAAGCTTGGCGATACGGATATGTAGATCTCCTACCATTGTAACCGACTCTGTGTAACCCTAGCCCTCTCCGGTGTCTATATAAACCGGAGGGTTTTAGTCCGTGGGGACTAACAACCATTACAACAATCATACCATAGGCTAGCTTCTAGGGTTTAGCCTCCTTGATCTCGTGGTAGATCCACTCTTGTACTACCCATATCATCAATATCAATCAAGCAGGAGTAGGGTTTTACCTCCATCGAGAGGGCCCAACTTGGGTAAAAACATCGTGTCCCTTGTCTCCTGTTACCATCCGCCTAGACGCACAGTTCGGGACCCCCTACCCGAGATCCGCCGGTTTTGACATCGACATTGGTGCTTTCATTGAGAGTTCCTCTGTGCCGTCGCGATCAGGAAGGATGCCTCTTCCCGTCTTTAAAGACGGTATCATCGCCAAAGGAGCCCTGGCCGCCGGCCAAACTATCCGGCTAGGTGGTTTTCTCATGACCGCCTGTTCGGCCACCGCTTCGACGACGACCTCTCGGGTCATCAAAAGCAATCTTCACGTCAACGCGGAATTCGCCGAGAAGTTGGATCCAATAGAGCTCTTGACCGTAAACAAGCTCTTGGATTGCATCGCCGCCCTGGGAGTCGCTACAGACTACAATCAGATTGGGCTTAAAACCGATCTGAGAGAGATTAACTCTCCCCAGGTTACCCACCACGTTGTTGTGGTAGAGGAACAACGCGGCAATTCTTCTTCTACATTGAAAACTAATTATGTCCGAACTCCCGAACCCTCCATGCCGGATTTCCGCGGAGGGACGGGCGTCGATCAAGCACTGAACCTAAAATCAGACATCGGACCAGACTCGTTGGACAACGTCCAGCAATCCAAGCTTCCAAATTTGGAAATTTTTCGGCCCTTGAGCATCGAGATGGGTAGGGTTCCGGACTCAATTCCACCCACCCACCCAAACATATGCGATCTATCTCAAATCCGGCAAGAGCCCGCTGAAATAGTATATCATTACTGGGCCAGATTCCTCCTGGTTATGGACAGGATAAACGACTGCCGTGAGGAAAACGCAATTTCAATTTTCTGCAATAATTGCACGGACAAGGGAATCTTGAACGCTGTGAGTCATCGTGAAATTACATGATTCGCCGACCTGGCGTCCATAGTACGCAAGTACTGTGCGATGGAGAGCTTCCGGAAAACCGAAACTAAGTTTTGGGACAGTCCGGCTCCGAATACAACCCTAGTCTGAAACAAAAGGGTGCATCATACTCAGGCACCAGGTACAAAAATCAAAAAGCAAAAACCCCATAAAGAACACGAAACCGTACTGGAGGGGTGGCTCAGCGGACCATGTAAAATTCACAGTACAGAAGGCGCCACTCCAACACATAGCCTTCGAGCATGTTGGATACTGCGATAGGTGGCCAAAAGTGGCGAAGAGCTTCTAACCCCAGAGAACCACTCCAACAGTACCAGTACAGTGTCAACAGTCTTCGAGACTTTCGCATCAAATAATATGCGGAAATGAACAATCCGCGGCCTTGCTGAAGTCTACCAAGTAGCAACAACAAATCCATGGAGCGACACGGCCATCACCTTCAACGCCAGCGACGAACCTAAATTCTGAACAGCCCGAGCACCAGCCGCATTGGTCCTCAGTCCAATAGTGGACGACTTTCGTCTTACCAAGGTACTCATGGATGGCGGCAGCGGATTAAACTTCATCTACGAGGAAACTCTTCAAAAAATGGAAATAGACTGGAGTCGCATTGAGCGAAGCAGCACAACCTTTAGAGGAATAATCCCTAGCCGGGAAGCACGCTGCACAGGAAAAATCACACTTGATGTGGTGTTCGGCTCGCCGGACAATTACAGGTCCGAAGAGGTCACGTTCCAAGTAGCCCCGTTGAACAGCGGATATCACGCTATATTAGGACAAGAGGCATTCACAATTTTTCAAGCCATACCCCATTACGGGTACATGAAGCTTAAGATGCCCGGGCCCGGTGGAATAATCACTCTCGTCAGTGATCCGGACACAGCACTCCGCGCCGAAAACAAGACAGCCGCACTAATCCTGGAGGCACTATCCGAAGCCCTAGCAGCGGAGGAACTCACTGTGCTGCGCTCTACGGTGAATAGGGATGATGCGATACTCGACAAGAGATCCAAGTCCACCTCCTTTAAACCAGCGGACGAAATAGTAAAATTCCAGGTCCATCCAACGGACCCAACAAAGACGGCCTCCATCGGGGCACAGTTGAACCCTGATGTAGACGCTGCACTATGAAAATTCCTTCGGGAAAATTGGGACATCTTTGCCTAGCACCCTTTAGATATGCCAGGAATCCCACGCAGATTGGCAGAACACAGCCTAAACATCCTAAAAGGATCCAAGCCAGTCAAACAGGCTCTTCGGCGATTTTCCGAACCCAAAAGATAGGCAATGGGAGAGGAGCTAGCCAAACTACAGGAAGCCGGATTCATCAGAGACATCAAACATGTGGACTGGCTAGCAAACCTGGTAATGGTACCAAAGAAGGACAAATCCTGGCGCCTATGTGTCGATTTTAAAGACCTCAACAAGGCCTGCCCAAAGGATCCTTTCCCCCTTCCCCGCATCAACCAAATAATCGATGCTACTGCAGGGCACGATTCATTGTGCTTCCTTGACGCATACTCCGGCTACCATCAAATCAAGATGGCGGAGGCGGACCAAGCCGCAACGGCATTCATTACTCCATACGGACCATTCTTCTTCAACACGATGCCCTTCGGACTCAAAAACGCCGGCGCAACATATCAGCGCATGATTCAGACATGTCTGGCTACCTAGATCGGCAAAACAGTAGAGGCATACGTAGACGACATAGTCGTCAAAACCAAACACGTCGAAACTCTAGTAGACGATTTGAGGCTCACATTCGACAACCTCCGAGCGTATGACATTAAGCTGAATCCGGAAAAATGCATTTTCGGCGTATCACTAAAAAGCTCTGGGCTTCATTGTATCTGGTAGAGGAATTGAAGCAAACCCAGCCAAGATCTGAGCTCTGTCACACCTGGATATTCCAAAAGACCTCAAACAAATACAAAAATTGACTGGATGCGTGGAGGCTCTAAGCCGCTTCATCTCCCGTTTGGGAGAAAAGGCATTGCCCCTCTATCGCCTCCTCAAGCGCACCGAACACTTTGAGTGGACGAATTCCACCACTGCCGGACTCGAAGAAATAAAAGCCATATTGGCAACAAATCCGGTCCTGGCCGCGCCTAACCTGGGCGAACCAATGTTGTTATATATCGCGGCAACAAATCAAGTTGTAAGCGCGATGCTCGTCGTCGAACGAGAAACGTAAGGGCATATATTCCTCTTCAAAACCAGTGTACTACGATCCACCGCCTTAACTCCTGCAAGTCCTGGTACCGATTATCAAAAGATAGCGACGCAGATTCATGGCATCCGGAAGCTCCGACACTACTTTCAAGAGTGTTCGATAATAGTGGCCTCCGCAGTGCCCCACAACGACATTATAAACAACCGCGACGCGACGGGCAGGATTGCAAAATGGGCCATTGAGCTCTTACCATTCGATATGACTTATAAACCTCGGCGAGCTATAAAGTCGCAAGTCTTGGCTGACTTCATCGCTGAATGGACCGAAGCCGAAGTCCCTAAAGAGTACGGCGCATACTCCAATTGGATTATGCATTTCGAAGGCTCCAAAATGTTGGCCGGCTTGGGGGCTGGCGTTGTACTGACGTCCCCAACCGAAGACATAGTCCAATACGTACTTCAGATAATGTACACGGACTCCAACAATGCAGCCGAATACGAGGCCCTCCTACATGGTCTCCGGATGGCAATCTCCATGGGTATCCAACGCCTAGAGGTGCGTGGGGATTCAAACCTTGCAATATCCCAAGTAAATGGAGACTTTGACGCCAAGGATCCGAAAATGGCAGCCTATCGTAACGCTGTCCTAAAAATGTCAGCTCGGTTCGAAGGACTTGAATTCCACCACGTAGCCCGGGATAATAACCAAGCAGCCGACGTGTTGGCACACATCAGCGCGAACCGCGATGCTGTCCCTCCAAACATCTTCCTGGAACGGCTCTTTAAGCCATCCGTACTATGGGAAGGGGAGTCCGGAAATAACAACCCGGAAACAACCGCGCCACCCAACACAGAACAATCTGACATAACCGGCAGTTCAGCCGATGAAATAACACCTTCAGCCCATGAAATAATGGCGGTAATTGCCCCGTGGACAGAACCACTCCTAGCCTACTTAATTAGGCAGGAACTTCCCGAAGACCAAAATGAGGCCCGCTGCATAGTTCGGCGATCTAAAGCCTAAAAGGTCCATGAGGGAGAACTTTATAAGAAAAGCACAACCGGAGTCCTTCAAAGGTGCATCTCTGAAGAGGAAGGGTGAAATCTTCTGGCTGAAATTCACGCCGGACTAGGCGGACACCACGCTGCAGCCCGGGCCCTTGTAGGTAAGGCCTTCCGTACAAGATTTTATTGGACGACTGCACGGGCAGATGCTCAGGACTTAGTCCAAAGATGCGTCGGTTGTCAGCTCTTTGCTAATCAGAGCCATATGCCACCCACCGCCGTCAAAACCATACCCATTACCTGGCTGTTCACGGTCTGGGGACTTGACATGGTTGGACTGATTAAAGGGGGAACCCACAAGCAAAAGTACCTATTGGTCATGGTGGACAAATTCACCAAATGGATAGAGGCCAAGCCAGTTAAAACGGCAGAATCTCGACCAGTGATAGACTTCATATACGGGGTAGTACACCATTATGGCATCCCCCATAGCATCATTACCGATAACGAGACGAACTTCACGTCCGACGAGGTCAAACTCTAGTGCAAAAATATGGGCATTAAGCTCGATTACGCTTCAGTCTATCATCCTCAAACCAAGGGTCAAGTTGAGCGAGCAAATGGTCCGATAATGAGCGGCATCAAGCCCAGACTAGTGCGGTCCCTTACGGAATCTAACACACACTGGGTAGAGGAGCTTTACTCCATACTCTGGGGGCTGCGGACCACGCCAAACCGTACTACCGGATTCACACCATTCTTTATGGTATACGGTGCAGAGGCAGTTTTGCCCTGCGACATAATTCATGACTCACTTCGAGTGCGCATGTACGAAGAAAGAGAAGCCGAGCTGGATTGGCAGGACAACTTGGACGCTTTGGAGGAAGAACGCGATGTGGCAAAGGCCTGTTCTGCATTCTATCAGCAGCAGGCTCGAAGATATCAAAGCAGAGAAGTACGGGCTAAAACTTACAATGTTGGCGAACTAGTTCTACGCCTGCCGGACAAGAAAAAGGATAAACTCAAGCCCAAATGGGAAGGTCCCTTCATCATCGACCAAGTCCTGACCGGCGGAGCGTACCGTTTGCGGAATGGATCGGACAACCGACTCGAGCCGAACCCATGGAACGCAGCCCGCCTCCGAAGATTCTACGCCTAGCGCCGGACTAAGAGTTTGTCTCCTTCCTCCGTCCACTTTGTCACACTTCAATTGTCTTCTGTTTCTCTCTCTTCTCTCACCTTTTTCATAAAATCCCTTGAGGGCCCATTTGCGCATTGTTCGCACACACTTGATGTGCTACCCGCACTCATTATACCTGGGGGCTTCTCTAACAGAAGCTTACTTATACGGGCTTCATGCCCAGCACATGTGTCAAACTTCCACATGTACCTTTTATTCACCATTATATGCATCGATATGACTTAAGTTTTGGCCAAGCTGGGTTGCCTGGCTCCTGTGCTTACCCCTACATTCCCGATTGTTCGGCTAGGAGGTAAAGGGAGCACCTCCGCGATTGTTACTGCGGGGTCAGCCGGATGTGTACCTCGGACTGGGTGAAGCCGAAAACTAGCGTTCTTAAGGGAATATTCGGTCGGTGACTTGAAAGATGATTTTTTTTACCTATTTATTTATCTGCCCCCAGATGTTTTCCTGCTCTTTTCGCAGTCCGGACATGCACTTTAGGGCATGCCTCCTGTGAAAGGAACCCTTAACGGAACTATTCTCCCCGAAGATGTTTCTTACTAACCATGTAATATAACATAACTAGTTGGGCACTTGTCTGATAAAGCACTAATGACCCCTACGCCTGGTCTCCATGCATACCCCGGTTTTTTCATAACCGAGAAGGTATTCGGACACACTCCGAACTCTAGGGTCCCGAAGTAGAAGCGAAAGGGTCGGCAAAGACAAACGATCTACAATCCGGCTAGAAGGCATTGTACATGTCATTTTAAATACATCGTCAAATTGACTGACTGCACTCCTCCTCAATCCCGCCTAACAGTGTCTAATTTACATCCGTTAGAATACTTAGCGCCAACTCTACTTGGCCGTACACTAAGCTCACAGGGATCTCCTTCCCATCGGGCCCCACAGGTCCGACCTCGGCCATGTGGTTTGGATCCGCCTTCTTGTACCGCGTCTTCACCATGGCCCAGACCTCCCTGGCACCTTGATGGCAGGCCGATATCTTCCATAAACGGAAGTGCTGCCGCGCTCCCTGAAGCTTCTCCGCGAGCTCTCCAAGGCCCTCGGGTAGGGAGACGGATGGCCATGGGGCCTGGACGATGCCATTCATCGCCTGCCGAACACGTTCGAGTAGTTGCACCAGCTCGGGAAGTTGGTCACCCGTTGAACCGGGCATTTCCTCCGCAGGGCGACCTGTGAGCAGACCTACAGACATATTTCTGTCAATTAGCTTCCTCGCCGAACTCTTCTTTTCAAAAGAATTCGCTCAAGCACTTACCATAGATGCCGCGACGAAGCCGCTGATTCTCTTTCACGGAGCCAAACAGCTCGGCCCGAACACCTTTCAGCTCTTCCCCAAGCTTGGTGTGGGCATCCTGGAGTTTGTTCCTCTCCTGCTGCACCTTCATAAGCACCCTCCCGCCGGCCTTCAGCTGGCGCAGTAGGTGTTGCTTGTCCGGATCCAGTCCAGCAACATCTGCAATATCATTGTCAGATTTACACACACGCCGCACACCGCTTGTCTTTTTTGAAGTAATGTGTTACCAGGGGGGTCTCTGTGTCTCCTCCTGCGGCAGCTAGTGCGGCCTCAAGTTGGGCCTTGCACTCTTGTAGCTCCTGGGACAATTGGGTATTCTTCTCCATAAGATCCTTAAATCAGTTATTTTAACTACTTTAAGTCTCGGGGGCTACTGGCATATACCACTATTATAATCCCTTACCCGTATGTCTTTTACATACTGCTCCGTGGCTCTGGTCAAACCATCTTGAGCAGCACGGAGGTGCGCGTCTCCTGCGTTAAAGGCATTCAACGCCTCAGGGGAGAAACACGCGTCACGAAAAAATGTCCGGCGGCACCTATGGTTCATGGCGCTCTCCACCTCAGACCTGGTGGCGGAAAGCCTGTCGGTATCCTCCGTTGGGGGAGTATCCGGCTCGCGCCTTGCGCTCGCCTCCCCCTCCGGACCAGGTGTTGGAGCCTGGCTGGCGGAGGCTTGGTTGGCAACCTCTCCGGGCGCAGTTCGGCGAGCGCTCTTTCTCCTGAAAAAGTCATGAGCATTAATACACTTCCTGGGAACCTTGTCCTAAATGACAGTCGCGAGCTATACCGTTGCGGTGACGTTTCGATTCGCACCGCACCCCTCTTCCGCCTGCAGGGCCGGACTGACCCCTGTTGGTCAGCCGCCGCAGGTTCAGCTTCCCGCCTTAAAGGCACCTCCTACAAGACACCGTTGTACACGGTGGTCACGAATGCGCAAGGATGAAGTAATGGTGTCAGGACTTCGGTCATAATTACCTGGGAAGCCGGTGACAAGCCGGGGTAGTCAGCCGTAATGGCGACTAGAGCATTGTCCATGCTGAGTTGGTGGAACACCCCGTCGATTAGCTCCACCTTTATGTCCGGATCCTCTTCGGAGGCCGGATCAAGGGGTCTTCCCGGATCCTCGGGTTGTGGAGCCGGACTATGTATGCCCTCCACATCCCGACGCAGTTCCTGCGTCGAAATCGTAAAGTAAGGTACTTAACTTTGAAAGCATGGGTTGGATAAATAAAACGTCCGCTTACCCACCGCAGAGGGTTATTCATGGAGAACCCATTCAATGGGCTCGTTTGGAGGAAGTCCTCCTTCCCCCCCTTGTACAAGCCGGACAGATTCTTCACCAGATCTTCGGCCGATCCTGGTCCTTTGCGGCCATGACGGGTGGCATCATTCTCCCCGTTGAAATCCCACATGGGGTGGCCCCTGTATTGCAGCGGTTGCACCCCCCGCATGATGCACGTGGCCATGACTCCAATCATGGTCAATCCGGAATGGGCCAACAACCTTATCCGGCCCATCAAATAATGGACGCTCTTGTCTTCCTCCAGTTGAGGGCTCCGCGGGCGCCAACTTAGGCGTTTCTTCAGAGGAGCCTTGCTGAACTCCGGGAGGCCGATCCGAACTAGGTCAGGCAATGGAGCGTCTTCTACATAAAACCATTCCGAAGGCCAGTCTTCGGACGCCTTCTTTGGGGTTCCGGATGGATATCCCGTCCCGGCGATGCGCCATATTTCGGCACCGCCCACTTGATATATTGACCCCTTGTGAGAACGCGGTACGAGGCAAAATAGCCTCTTCCACAGCGCAAAATGGGGCTCGATGCCCAGGAATAGCTTGCAAAGAGCTACGAAACCCGTGATGTGCGTAATGAGGAGGGCGGGGTGATGGAGCTGAGTCCATAGAACTCCGAAGCCAGCGGAGGAACGGATGTACGGAAATCCAAGCCCTTTATTAGATAGGGGACGAAGCACACCCGCTCTCCTTTAGAGGGGCTAGGGGTGGCCTCTGCTTGCTTCCCACCTTTGTAGGTGGCCAGCCCGGCTCGAACCGGGACCATAAAGGCCGGAGGAAGATATCCCTCCTTTTGAAGCGTCACCAGCTCGTTGTGCGGAACTGAACATCTCCTCCAATCTCCTGGCGGAGGGCTGGGAGCGCGAGAGGAGGAGCCGCGTCGACGGTCCATGATGGAATGGGTTTTTGGTCGGAAGCGCTCCAATGAGTACTCGCGGAAGGAGGATGGTGTGATTTGGATCTGGATTCTTGCCTCTCTTATAGGCAGATTACTTGCGCAGCGAGGGGGTAAAATATAAAAGATACACTGGCTTTTCGCATTCATGCGACGCATGGAAGAGGGCCATTATTGGGCGTGGAAGCCAAGGAGCGCAACATCTGTAAGGGAGCCGGACACTATCGGCAAGCACATGGAATTTGAAGGAGAACCCGCCTTCCAACACCGAAGACAATATACGCGCTGGACTCGTCGTCATTGAAGCCTGGTTCGGGGGCTACTAAGGGAGTCCTGGACTAGGGGGTGTCCGGATAGCCGGACTATCATCATCGGCCGAACTCCAAGACTATGAAGATACAAGATTGAAGACTTCGTCCCATGTCCGGATGAGACTTTCCTTGGTGTGGAAGGCAAGCTTGGCGATACGGATATGTAGATCTCCTACCATTGTAACCGACTCTGTGTAACCCTAGCCCTCTCCGGTGTCTATATAAACTGGAGGGTTTTAGTCTGTAGGACTAACAACCATTACAACAATCATACCATAGGCTAGCTTCTAGGGTTTAGCCTCCTTGATCTCGTGGTAGATCCACTCTTGTACTACCCATATCATCAATATCAATCAAGCAGGAGTAGGGTTTTACCTCCATCGAGAGGGCCCGAACCTGGGTAAAAACATCGTGTCCCTTGTCTCCTGTTACCATCCTCCTAGACGCACAGTTCGGGACCCCCTACCCGAGATCCGCCGGTTTTGACACCGACACCTGGCTTCTCCCGGATCATATCCTTTCCAAAAATCACGCTCCCGAAGGTTTCATTCCGTTTGGACTCCGTTTGATATTCCTTTTCTTCGAAATACTGAAACATGCAATAAAACAGCCATATGGGCTGGGCGTCCAGTTAGTAGGTTAGTCCCAAAAGTAATATAAAAGTGTATAATAAAGCCCGTAATCATTCAAAACAGATAATAAAATAGCATGAATGCTTCATAAATTGTAGATACGTTGGAGACGTATCAGCATCCCCAAGCTTAATTCCTACTCGTCCTCGAGTAGGTAAATGATAAAAGAAATAATTTATGAAGTGTGAATGCTAGAAGGTGCACAAGTTTTATCAATGATAATTTCAATCACCTTTTCTAGCATGATTATATGTCATAACAGTAGTTCATCTCATAAAACTTCTCACGAACAAGTAACAAGCAATTCACATGTTAAAGCATAGACCATAAACTTTCTTGAAAACTAGCAAACTTCATTCTTAGTCATCAAACAATTGCAATTCATCTTTTTTTCAGGAAGGGTCTATGTCAGAGCTTTGATTTTGCAAACTCCACATACTCGACTATCATATAGTCTTCTACAATTGCTAACACTCACGCAATACTAATGGTTATGGAGTTTTAATCGGACACTGAGAAAGATAGGGGCTTATAATGTTGCCTCCCAACGTATTCACCTTTGGGTGATGTCAACAATAATAGTTCATGCTAACTTACATCCAATTGGATATATATATCAGGATCTTCCCAACACGAGGTGCTTGCCAAAGGATAAAATGAAAAAGGGAAAGGTGAAGATCACCTTGACTCTTGCATAAAAGTAAAAGACATAAAGTAAAAAGATAGGCCCTTCGCAGAGGGAAGCAGAGGTTGTCATGCGCTTTTAGGGTTGGATGCACAAAATCTTAATGCGAATGAACGTCACTTTACATTGCCACTTCTATATGGACCTTTATTATGCAGTCCATCACTTTTATTGCTTCCATTACAAGATCGTATAATGCTATTTTCTTCACACCAAAAGATCATACATATTTAGAGAGCAATTTTTATTGCTTGCACCGATGACAACTTACTTGAAGGATCCTACTCAATCCATAGGAAGGTATGGTGGACTCTCATGGCAAAACTGGATTTAAGGATATTTGTAAGCACAAGTAGTATCTCTACTTGGTGCAAGGAAATTTGCTAGCATGAGGGGGAAAGGCAAGCTCAACATGTTTGAATGATCCATGACAATATACTTTAACTGAGATGTGTGAAAACATAACCCATTACATTGTCTTCCTTGTCCAACATCAACTCTTTAGCATGTCATACTTAATGAGTGCTCCCAACTATGAAAGATGTCTAGGATAGTATATTTATATGTGGAATCTCTCTTCCTTCAATATTCTTTCATGAATTGTTCAAATGACCAATACAATGCTTGCTAACCTTCAATAAATTTACAACCTCTAATTTTTAGATGTGAAGTCATTACTCCCCATGGGATAAGCAAATGAGACTTATATAATTTCAGATTTATGACAATCAACTCATTCAACAATTTACTCATAGGGTATAAGTGAAGCACACGAGTGAATGAAAAACTATTCCAAAAAGATATAAGTGAAGATCAATGAGTAGCTAAATAATTATGTAACTATGTGAAGACTCTCTCTCTCTCATTTAATAATTTAATATCTTGGTATTGTATTCAAACAGCAAGCAAAACAAAATAAAATTACATTGCAAGGATAGCACAACTCATGTGAAGAAGCAAAAACTTAGGCTCAACCGATACTAACAGATAGTTGTTGAAGAAGAAAGGTGGGATGCCTAACGGGGCATCCCCAAGCTTAGATGCTTGAGATTTCTTGAAATATTATCTTGGGGTGCCTTGGGCATCCCCAATCTTGAACTTTTGTGTATCCTTAATTCCTCTCATATCATGGTTTCTCTTTTTGTCAAAAGCTTCATCCACACCAAACTCAACAAGAACTCGTGAGATAGGTTAGTATAAACCAATGCAAAACCTTATCATTCTCTACTGTAACAAATCACTAAAATTATTATTCAACATTGAATACTAAATGCCTCTGCATATTTAATACTCCTATCCTCAAATAGAATCATTAAACGAGCAAACATATGCAAACAATGCAAACATAACAGCAATCTGTCAAAACAGTACAGCCTGTAAACAATGCAAGATTCATCATACTTTCCTAACTCCAAAAATTATGAAATAAAATTACCACTGTAGTAAATTTATCGGAGCTCATTATGCAAAAAGTTTCAACATTATATCATCCTCTGACTTTCTAGGGAATTTTTGCAACAGCGGTAAACTTTCTGTTTTCAAACAGCAACATGTATACTAGCAAAATAAGCATGGCAAAGGCTATCCTTGACATTTTTATTGGAAATAAATAAGCAAAACATTATTCTAAATAACATCAAGCAAATACTAACAAAATAAAATGACGCTCCAAGCAAAACACATATCATGTGGTGAATAAAAATATAGCTCAAACTAAAGTTACCGATGAAGGAAGACGAAAGAGGGGATGCCATCCGGGGCATCCCCCAAGCTTAGGCTTTTGGATATTCTTGAATATTATCTTGGGGTGCCTTGGGCATCCCCAAGCTTAGGCTCTTGCCACTCCTTATTCCATAGTCCAGTGAATCTTTACCCAAAACTTGAAAACTTCACAACACAAAACTCAACAGAAAACTCGTAAGCTCCGTTAGTATAAGAAAATAAAACCACCACTTAAGTACTGTAATGAACTCATTCTAAATTCATATTGGTGTAATATCTACTGTATTCTAACTTCTCTATGGTTCATACCCTCCGATACTACTCATAGATTCATCAAAATAAGCAAACAACACATAGAAAACAGAATCTGTCAACAATAGAACAGTCTGTAGTAATCTGTATCAAACGTATACTTATGGAACTGCAAAAATCCTACCAAATTAGGACTTCCTAAGACATTTGTGTACCAATAAATAGAAAAAAGAATAATATCAAGATCACGTTTATGTGAATTAAAAAAACTAATTTACTGGGTGAAAAAGTTTCTGATTCTCAGCAGGATCAATACAACTATCACCGTAAGTTATCCTAAATGTCTTACTTGGAACTTTATTGAAACAAAAGCTATAAAACATGATTATTACAGTAGAATAATCTTGTGGACACACAAAAACAGTAAGGGTAAATATTGGGTTGTCTCACAACAAGCACTTTTCTTTAATGCCTTTCTAGCTAGGCATGATGATGACAATGATGCTCACAAAAAAGATAAGTATTGAAACATAACGGGGGCATCATGAAGCATATGATTAGAACATTTAAGTCTAACCCACTTCCTATGAATAGGGATTTTGTGAGCAAACAACTTATGGGAACAATAATAAACTAGCATAGGAAGGCAAAACAAACATAACTTCAAAATTTTAAGCACATAGAGAGGAAACTTGATATTATTGCAATTCCTACAAGCATATGTTCCTCCCTCATAATAATTTTCAGTAGCATCATGAATGAATTCAACAATATAACCAGCACCTAAAGCATTCTTTTCATGATCTAAAATCATAGAAAATTTACTACTCTCCACATAAGCAAAATTCTTCTCATGAATAGTAGTGGGAGCAAACTCAACAAAACAATTATCATGTGAGGCATAATCGAATTGAAAACTAAAATTATGATGACAAGTTTCATGGTTATAATTATTCTTAATAGCATACAAGTCATCACAATAATCATCATAGATAGCAACTTTGTTCTCATAATCAATTGGAACCTCTTTCGAAATAGTGGATTCATCACTAAATAAAGTCATGACCTCTCCAAATCCACTTTCATCAATATAATCATCATAAATAGGAGGCATGCTTTCATCATAATAAATTTGCTCATCAAAACTTGGGGGACAAAAAATATCATCTTCATCAAACATAGCTTCCCCAAGCTTGTGGCTTTGCATATCATTAGCATCATGGATATTCAAGGAATTCATACTAACAACAGTGCAATCATGCTCATCATACATAGATCTAATACCAAACATTTTAATGCATTCTTCTTCTAGCAATTGAGCACAATTTTCCTTTCCATCATTCTCACGATTAAAAAGACGAAGCGAAAGAGACAACCTCAAATCCATTTTTTTGGTAGTTTTCTTTTATAAACTAAACTAGTGATAAAACAAGAAACAAAAAGATTCAATTGCAAGATCTAAAGATATACCTTCAAGCACTCACCTCCCCGGCAACGGCGCCAGAAAAGAGCTTAGTTGATGGGGGTGTGAGTGCTGCTTACCTAGCCTCCCCGGCAACGGCGCCAGAAAAGAGCTTGATGTCTACTACACAACCTTCCTCTTGTAGACGTTGTTGGGCCTGCAAGTGCTCATGTTTGTAGGACAGTAGCAAATTTCCCTCAAGTGGATGACCTAAGGTTTATCAATCCGTAGGAGGCGTAGGATGAAGATGGTCTCTCTCAAGCAACCCTGCAACCAAATAACAAAGAGTCTCTTGTGTCCCCAACACACCCAATACAATGGTAAATTGTATAGGTGCACTAGTTCGGCGAAGAGATGGTGATACAAGTGCAATACGGATGGTAGATATAGGTTTTTGTAATATGAAAATATAAAAACAGCAAGGTAACTAATGATAAAACTGAGTGAGGGAGTCCTGGACTAGGGGGTGTCCGGACAGCCGGACTATCATCGTCCGCCGGACTCCAAGACTACAAAGATACAAGATTGAAGACTCCGTCCCATGTCCAGATGGGACTTTCCTTGGCGTGGAAGGCAAGCTTGGCAATACGGATATGTAGATCTCCTACCATTGTAACCGACTCTGTGTAACCCTAGCATCCTCCGGTGTCTATATAAACCGGAGGGCTTTAGTCCGTAGGACACAACTTACATCACAACAATCATACCATAGGCTAGCTTTAGGGTTTAGCCTCCTTGATCTCGTGGTAGATCCACTCTTGTACTACCCATATCATCAATATTAATCAAGCAGGATGTAGGGTTTTACCTCCATCAAGAGGGCCCAAACCTGGGTAAAACATCGTGTCCCTTGTCTCCTGTTACCATCCGCCTAGACGCATAGTTCGGGACCCCCTACCCGAGATCCGCCGGTTTTGACACCGACATTGGTGCTTTCATTGAGAGTTCCTCTGTGTCGTCACCGATAGGCTCGATGGCATCTTCAATCAACAACGCTGTCCAGGGTGAGACTTTTCTCCCCGGACAGATCTTCAGATTCGGGCGGCTTCGACTGCAGCTAATTCACTTGGCCATCCGAGCAGATCGAAGCTACGCCCTGGCCATCATGTCGATTCGAAGCCTAAACTTCACAGCCGACATCCGCGGGGACTTGATCTTGACGTGCTCGAGCCAAAGCCAAGCGCCACAGACTGCGATGGGCATGATCTAGCTCTGCCGCCGAACAGTGCCTTGGTGGCCGCACACGAATCCGCTTCGGCCCTTAGTCCGGAGCCGATCGCCCAGATCGAGGACCGGTGGATGGACACCACCTTGGGGGCTTCAACTTCCACGGCGATGGAGCCAAACACTAACCTTGTCCCTCGCGAAACTCGTGATTCCGAGGTGCCGGACTCCTTGCCGGACTCCGGACCTCCCACGCCCCTACCAATCGAATCGGATTGGGCGCCGATTATGGAATTCACCACCGCGGACATCTTCCAATACTCGCCCTTTGGCGACATGCTAAATTCGCTAAAGCATCTCTCGCTATCGGGAGAGTCCTAGCCGGACTATGGCCAGGATGGTTGGGATACGGACAATGAAGAAATTCAAAGCCCACCCACCACCCACTTTGTAGCCACTGTCGACGACCTAACCGACATGCTAGATTACGACTCCGAAGACATCGACGGCTTGGACGACGATGCCGGAGACGAACAAGAACCAGCGCCTATAAGGCACGTAAAGACCACCTCGTCATACGACGTATACATGGTGGATACCCCAAAAGGAAGCGACAACGAGGACCAACGGGGCGCGGCAGAAGATAATCCCGCCGACAAACAACAAAAACAGCTACGCAGACGCCGCCCTAAGTCCCGCCTCGACAACAACAGCGCTCTTAATGACCCAGCAATACAGCAGGGCAAACCAGTGGACGATGACAAGCAACCGTCCGAACAAGACGAGTCAGACAATCAGTCCGGGCCCGGTGGAAAAAAATAGTCCGGACGATCTCACGCCGGACACACCGCCGGAGAATAAAAACCTTCGGAAAAGACTCGTCAACACCGCAAGAAGCTTGAAGAAGGAAAAACGGAAGCTCAAAACAGCGGAAGATACACTTAGAATGAGGTGGAGCAAAGTGCTCAAAACCGCAGATAAATACGGCAATGGCCATCAATCAAAGAGCTACCCGAAGCGCAAGCTACTGCCAGAATTTGATGAGGAGGCCATAGAGCCCCCACTGTCAAAAAACAAAGAAGCCGCCTGGTTGGATAGACGGCCAGATGATAGGCCAAAATCTGAAAGCGGCGCCGCATATAAACCGACTAATGACCCTGGAAAGACAGATGGCCCAGCCAGGTCCATTTACGGGCCAAAGAAGAGGGCCCCAGGAAGCAATACAACACGCCAAGTGTCCGAAGACAGCGGTACACCCAAATACAGGGGCGCCGCACACCCACTATGTTTCACCAGCGAGGTGCTGGATCATGAATTCCCAGCAGGATTTAAACCCATAAACATAGAGGCCAATGACGGAACAACAGACCCGGGAGTCTGGATAGAAGATTATATACTACACATACACATGGCTAGAGGAGACGATCTCCATGCCATAAAATACCTACCCCTCAAGCTCAAAGGGCCAGCCCGTCATTGGCTCAAAAGCCTCCTAGAAAACACTATTGGAAGTTGGGAAGAGCTCGAGGATGCGTTTAGAGCAAATTTTCAAGGAACTTATGTCCGCCCTCCGGATGCAGACGATCTAAGTCATATAACTCAACAGCCCGGAGAGTCAGCGCGCAAATTCTAGAACAGGTTCCTCACCAAAAAGAACCAAATAGTCGACTGTCCGGACGCCGAAGCCTTAGCAGCTTTTAAACACAACGTCCGAGACGAATGGCTCGCCAGACACCTCGGCCAAGAGAAGCCGAGGACAATGTCCACGCTAACAAGCCTCATGACCCGCTTTTGTGCGGGAGAGGACAGCTGGCTAGCAAGATGCAGCACCAGCGACCCAAGTACATCCGAGATCAGAGATGGAAACGGAAAATCACGGCGCAGAAAAGAGCAGCGCCGGAATAAAGAGAAAAGCCGAAGAACACGCGATCAACGCCGGATTCAAAAGCTCACGGCCAAACAACAAAACACCGCCCCTTAAGGATAACAGCGATGAGCTATCCAATTTAAACAAGATTTTGGGTCGGATATGTCAAATCCACAGTACCCCCGGAAGGCCTGCAAACCACACCCACCGAGATTGTTGAGTTTTTAAACAGTCCGGCCGGCTAAGCGCCGAACACAAGGGGCTCGACGCATCAAGCGAAGATGATGACAAACCCCACCAGCAGAGCACCAGACAACAAAAGACTTTCCCACAAGAGGTCAAAGCAGTAAGCTCACTTCATGTGATAATACGGAAAAATAGTACGGCACCCTCTATAAAGGGTCTCGGACGGTCCAACCCAGCAGAACATAGAGATTGGACATCGAAACCAATCACTTTCGACCACCTGGATTATTCCAGAAGCGTTCGAAACGCAGGATGGACTACCCTGATATTGGATCCTGTAATCGGCGGACTGCAATTTACACAAGTCCTGATGGACGGAGGCAGTGACCTAAACCTGCTGTATCCAAACACAATCCGCAAGTTGGGGATAGACCCTACTAAAATTCGACACAGCCGCACTTCCTTCAAAGGAGTGACGCCAGGCCCTTACGCCAAGTGCACAGGCTCCTTATTACTAGAAGTTGTGTTCGGATCACCGAAAAACTTTCGACGCGAAAAACTAATCTTTCATATCGTCCCATTTAAAAGTGGCTATCAAGCACTCTTGGGACGAGAGGCGTTTGTCTGTTTCAACGCCATACCACATTACGCGTCTCTTACACTCAAGATGCCCGGTCCATGTGGCATCATTTCAGTGCGAGGGTCACTTAAAGACCCCGGACACAGTTAGACGAGTCCGGCATAAGTAAGCTAGGGGCTCCCTAGCCGCACATCCCTTTACAAGGGTCTGCGCGCACAAACAACAGCGAGCTCACACAGACTCCGCTTTACTTATTTATATTTCTTCCTTCGTATATATTTTCTGCACAAGTTTCTTTCAAGCTAAAGTTCCTCTCTTTTTATAGATGAACAACGTGCACACCCGTCCAGGATAACGGCACAACAGAGACACAGGCGCAGACGTGCAGTAGGGACCCGTCGCGAGGATTCTTTTCAAATTAAGACCCTGCGTAAACCTTTTTTACTGTCTCTTGTTGTTATAATCCCTTGGTTCCTCATTATAACCAAAGCGGAACCTGACGTTTTGGCATCGGCCGTGTCAGAAGACCATGCCCGTACCTGGACACTAGGGGCTTAGGGCATTGTTCTGCCCATTATTACAAAGACCGAACACCTTAGGGAGTGTTCGGTGTCTCGAGTTAGGCCTTATATGCATCAGCTCCGAATCATGTCTTTGGTCAAATGTTGGGTTTGCCCGGCTCCTGTGTTTTGCTGCCTTACGTTCCGTATCATCGGCTAACGCGCACCGGGAGAACTCTGCGATTGTGTCCCGGTTAATTTGGGCGAGCACCTCGAGAGAAAGCCAAAACTGATCACATGATACAATGAGAGACTGCTCAACCACTCGATCGACTACCGGAATGTTTAGAATTCCCTGCTTTGACAAAGGACCGTTTCCCGGTCAGGCACACACGCGCCCCGAATTCGGAGAAGCACGGTGCCCCAAGGGGCTATATCGTAGCCCCACCCTCGAACTCCACTGGCTAAGTGAAAGTGATAAATCATCGTAGTCCGGATTGCCTCGTTCGCTACGCTACCACCTCCTTAACAGGAACGAGACATCGGATTAAGTGTGAAAACGCGCTATTTTTTGCGAACACCCCCGCACCTTGTGCGTGGGGGCTGAAGCCGAAGACTGCAATCTTTCAGGTTATACAAATGTATACATAAACGACCGCATAGGAGATATTTTAATACTTGGAACACACAAGTATAAAAAGCGGTTACATCATAAGCATTGTCTTACAAGATAAAACGTTCATTTGAACGTGACATTTTTCGAGCACTGCGACTCTATTACATGAGCGCCACGCATAACTTCCCCAAAATAGTGCTCGGCGGGTAACCGGCTTTCGTCCGAACCCTGGGCGACAATAGCGGTGGCATCCATCTCTATCAAATGTGTCTTCACATGGGCAAGGGCCATCCGCGCGCCTTCTATGCAGGCCGACCGCTTCATCTCCTTGATGTGCGGCACCGCTCCAAGAAATTGCTGCAATAAGCCGAAATAGCTCGTCGCCTTGGGTCTCTCTGGCTAGACATGAGCCACGATATCAGTCATGGCAAGTCCGGACAATCTATTTAGCTCAGCCTATTCGGCCAACCGATCGGTCAACGGAAGCGAACGATCTGGACTATGGAATTGAGACCAAAATAGCTCTTCCGTCTTGTGATCCTTCTGGCTCCGAAAGTGCTCAACGGCATCAGCCGCACTTGCCGCTAAATCCATATATGGATCCTCCGGACCCCACAACTAGCCAAGTTGGGCATATTTTTGATCCGTAAACCGGCGACGCAGCAGAAACGGCTTGCCAGCCACAATATCTCCGGCCTGGCGCAACTCCTCCTTCATAGCCCGCATTGCAGAATGGGCATCCTTGGCCTCGGGTGGCCTTCCTCAGGTTTTCCCGCTCCGATAAGCGCTCCTTTTCAAGAACCTCGTTGCGGTCGACAGCATCTTTTAATTTCACGGCCAATTCGGCCATCTTTTCCCTGCTTAGGCAGTGTGCAGCCTTTTCGGCTTTCAACTCCTCGGGTGCCCTCGTGGCAGCCGCATCACTCCTTCGGGCTTGCTCCTTGGCTTGAGCAAGTTCAGCCCGAAGGCTCTCCACAGCAGCAGCACCGTCTGTAGCACAGCATATACATTATCAGAGGCGGGCTTTGACTCCCTTAAATAAGTGACTGTGGAGAATTCATTTACCTTGCGACTCGTCAAGTCGCCGGTTGACAAGCGCGATGTCCGCATCCGCCACGTCAAGTTGCCGCATTAACTCGGCAACTCCACTAGTCCGGCTAGCCCTCGGACTATCCGCCA
Source organism: Aegilops speltoides (assembly GCA_021437245.1). Taxonomy (NCBI): domain Eukaryota; kingdom Viridiplantae; phylum Streptophyta; class Magnoliopsida; order Poales; family Poaceae; genus Aegilops; species Aegilops speltoides. The sequence continues at coordinate 139,623,169 of CM038146.1, read as the reverse complement.
CCTACATAGGAACGACGACATTCATTACTTGAGATTATGATCCTCGGCACGCTGTCGCTTTCGACAACCTACCGAGTCTCAGGGGCTATTATCTATACAGGGCGCACTTCTATGTGCCAAACTGTCAAAAAGGTGCATCGTTCTTGCGTACCTCAAACCCCGCAGTAAACTCCTGACGGCATTATGCAATCCGCTTTCAGCGGACGAAATCCTTCCAATCACCATACGCATCAAAGCACGGTGATCTTCTGAGATGGACGCCCTCTCAAGCAGATTCTTCAGTTCCCCCGGCCGGACACTAGTGGGCGCCGAACTCTCCGGTCCCTCCGGACTCTGGGATACCCTCCGTGACGATACTTCAGGCTTGTTTGCCCTATCCGACGGCGCAGCAGACAGAGGCGTTTCGCTCTCCATCATCGCCGGAAGAAGATCCCCCGAAGACGAACTCATCTGAGAAGGCCACAGATCCGAACTGCAAGGTAAAAATTTCGGTCATCCACAGAAGCACAAATAGGGGTATTTTCTCATTAATAAACCCCCCTTTTTTTACTCACGGCTCGCTGGAGGGCTGACCCTTTAGAGACGATTGTACGTCCGGACTTTCCCCGGACGCAGGACCCTCCGGTAAAGATTTCTTCCCCCGCTTAGGGGCTTTGGCCTCCGGGTCTTCGGAGGCGGTCCTCTTCTCCCCCTGGAAGGAGGGATTGTCGATCCCCCCCTCTTCAGGCGCCCCCTTGGGCAAGGTGATAGCTCTTCCATTTTCCCCATCGCCCCCTTCTACGGGCGCGACCTCCAACATTCTGACCAGCACGGGCTCCGGTGCGGTCTCTGGGAGGGGGGCCGGACACCTTATCAGCTTTGATCACGCTACCCACTCCTGATGAAGAATAATGGGTTAGAAGGCGAATTTCAGAAAAGCAAACAGAACGTCCGGACTCTGAGCTACTTACGTGTGTATCCAGGCGATTGCAGCTTAGGCCTGCGTCCTCGATCAATTCCGGACACTCCACCTGCGGTCCGAAGAACAACTTGTACATCTCCACGGGCGTCATACCCATGAAGTGTTGGAGAATTCATGGCCCCTCCGGATTGAACTCCCATAACCGGAGAGGATGGCGTTTGCAGGGCAGAAGACGCCTGATTAGCATGAATTGCATCACCACCACCAAAATTGATCTCCCTCGCTTGGAGGTCTCGAATCCGGCCCTGCAATAAGGGCACGTCTTCGGACACCCCTTGGTTGACCCACGACATCAATCGGCGTGGAGGTCCCGGGCGGAATGAAGGCGGCGGCTTTTGCTTGCTGCCCTTCGGAGCGGTGACATAGAACCACTCCTGCTGCCATAAGCCGAGCTCCTCTTGGAAGGAGGGCCACGGGGCATCGGCCCTTCTGCTTATGGCCGCCCCGCCGCACTCCGCTTGACGCCCCCCGATCATCTTCGGCTCCACATTGAAGGTCTTCAGCCATAGGCCGAAGTGGGGGGTGACGCGGAGGAAGGCTTCACAGACAATAATGAATGCGGAAATATGGAGGATGGACTCCGGAGCCAAGTCGTGAAAATCCAGCCCGTAGTAGAACATGAGCCCTCTAACGAAGGGGTCCGTCGAGAAGCCTAAACTCCGACGGAGGTGGGATACAAAGACGACATACTCACCGGGCTCGGGAGTGGGTACGGCCTTCCCTCGGGCGGGCAACCTGTGCGAAATCTTGTAGGACAAGTACTTGGCCTCACGCAGCTTTAACACGTCCTCCTCCGTGACGGAGGAGGGCATCCACCGGCCCTGAAGGTCAGAGCCGGACATTGTTGAAGATCCGAAGCGCTCGAATCTGGGGCTCTGGGTGTTGGAACTTGGAGCAAGGAGAGGATTCGATGGAAGATTGAGAAAAAGAAACGAGCCTTGGTCCCCTTATAAAGGGGGAAAATACCAAGAGCCGTCTCCGTGACCATTCGGGATTCACCTTCGATAGAGGAGGTGTGGCGACGGGCACGGTTGTGTTACCCACGCTCGTATTGATGAGAATCCCGGGATAAGGGGAGCACGATCTCTGCTTCGACAGGACGTGCCAAGGAAACCCCTTCGCCAAACGTGCTGAGGTGGTATAATAAAAAACGATTCAAGAAAAAGCTTGGTAGCGGTGTGATGTCATGCCGCATAATACGTCAGTAGATTGGACTGGTGTAAATTTTATTCTCTCTATGGTGGAATGTGGAATTTATTTTGCAGAGCCGAACACTATCCTGGTGTTCATGATCTTCTCTGGATTATTCAAGGAGGAACCCGCCTTGCAATGCCGAACATTATGCGCTACCGGACTTATCGTCATTGAAGCCTGGTTCGAGGGCTACCGAGGAGTCTGGACTAGGGGTGTCCAACAGCCGGACTATCATCATCCGCCGGACTCCAAGACTACGAAGATACAAGATTGAAGACTCCGTCCGTGTCCGGATGGGACTTTCCTTGGCGTGGAAGGCAAGCTTGGCAATACGGATATGTAGATCTCCTACCATTGTAACCGACTCTGTAACCCTAGCCTCCTCCGGTGTCTATATAAACCGGAGGGCTTTAGTCCATAGGACACAACTTACATCACAACAATCATACCATAGGCTAGCTTTAGGGTTTAGCCTCCTTGATCTCGTGGTAGATCCACTCTTGTACTACCCATATCATCAATATTAATCAAGCGGGGCGTGGGTTTTACCTCCATCAAGAGGGCCCGAACCTGGGTAAAACATCGTGTCCCTTGTCTCCTGTTACCATCCGCCTAGACGCACAGTTCGGGACCCCCTACCTGAGATCCGCCGGTTTTGACACCGACAGTGAGCTTAAACGGTATTGCAATGGTAGGAATAAGGCATAGGGTTCATACTTTCACTAGTTTAAGTTCTCTCAACAATAATAACATAGATAGATCATATAACAATCCCTCAACATGCAACAAAGAGTCACTCCAAAGCCACTGATAGCGGAGAACAAACAAATAGATTATGGTAGGGTACGAAACCACCTCAAAGTTATTCTTTCGGATCGATCTATTCAAGAGTTCGTACTAGAATAAAACCTTAAGACACAAATCAACCAAAACCCTAATGTCACCTCAATACTCCATTATCACCTCAAGTATCCGTGGGCATGATTATACGATATGCATCACACAATCTCAGATTCATCTATTCAACCAACACAAAGTACTTCAAAGAGTGCCCCAAATTTTCTACCGGAGAGTCAAGACGAAAACGTGTGCCAACCCCTATCCATAGGTTCATGGGCGGAACCCGCAAGTTGATCACCAAAACATACATCAACTGGATCACGTGAATATCCCATTATCACCACAGATAGCTACTGGTACATACCCTCAGCCCCGAGGGTGAACTACTCCCTCCTCGTCATGGATAGTACCGGGATGATGAAGATGGCCACCGGTGATGGGTTCCACCTCCGGCAGGGTGCCGGAACGGTCTCCCGAGAGGTATTTGGTGGCTACAGAGGCTTGCGGCAGTGGAACTCCCGATCTATCTTCATCTTTGATGTTTTTAGGGGACATGGGCTTATATAGGCGAAAGAAGTCGGTCAAGGGAGCCTCGAGGGGCCCAGGAGACATGGGGCGCGCCTAGGGGGGTGGGCGCACCCTCCTATCTCCTAGATTCCTCGAGCCTTCCCTGGCTTGAACTCCAAGTCTCCCGAATCATATCCTTTCCGAAAATCACGCTCCCGAAGGTTTCGTTCCGTTTGGACTCCGTTTGATATTCCTTTTCTTCGAAATACTGAAACAGGCAATAAAACAGTAATATGGGCTGGGCCTTCGGTTAGTAGGTTAGTCCTAAAAGTAATATAAAAGTGTATAATAAAGCCTTAATCATTCAAAACAGATAATAAAATAGCATGAATGCTTCATAAATTATTGATACGTTGGAGACATATCAGACGCTCTGCTTGGAAATGCACCAACTGACAGCTCCACCATTCAATAAAAATACATATCCGGATTGTGACTTAGAGTCATCCGGATCAGTGTCAAAGCTTGTGTCGATGTAACCATTTATGACAAGCTCTTTGTCACCTCCATAAACGAGAAACATATCCTTAGTCCTTTTCCGGTACTTCATGATGTTCTTGACTGCTGGCCAGTAATCCACTCTTGGATTACTTTGGTACCTCCCTGCTGAACTTATAGCAAGGCACAAATCAGGTCTAGTATATAGCATATATAGCATATATGATAGAACCTATGGCTGAAGCATAGGTAATGACTTTCATTTTCTCTCTATCTTCTGTAGTGGTCAACCATTGAGTCTGACTCAACTTCACACCTTGTAACACAGACAAGAACCCTTTCTTTGACTGATCCATTTTGAACCTCTTCAAAACTTTATCAAGGTATGTGCTTCGTGAAAGTCCTATCAAGCGTCTTGATGTATCTCTATAGATCTTGTTGCCCAATATGTAAGTAGCTTCACCGAGGTCTTTCATCGAAAAACTCTTATTCAAGTATCCTTTTATGCTATCCAGAAATTCTACATCATTTCCAATCAATAATATGTCATCCACATAAAACATTAGAAATGCTATAGAGCTCCCGCTCACTTTCTTATAAATACAGGCTTCTCCAAAAGTCTGTATAAAACCATATGCTTTGATCACCTCATCAAAGTGTATATTCCAACTCCGAGATGCTTGCACTAGTCCATAAATGGATTGTTGGAGCTTGCACACTTTATTAGCATCTTTAGGATCGACAAAACCTTCTGGTTGCATCATATACAACTCTTCTTTAAGAAATCCATTAAGGAATGAAGTTTTGACATCCATTTGCCGGATTTCATAATCATAAAATGCGGCAATTGCTAACATGATTCGGACAGAATCAAGCATTGCTATGGGTGAGAACGTCTCATTGTAGTCAGCTCCTTGAACTTGTCGAAAACCCTTTGCAACAAGTCAAGCTTTATAGACAGTAACATTATCGTCAGCGTTAGTCCTCTTCTTGAAGATCCATTTATTCTCTACGGGTCGCCGATCATCGGGCAGATCCACCAAAGTTCACACTTTGTTCTCATACATGGATCCTATCTCAGATTTCATGGCCTCAAGACATTTATCGGAATCTGGGCTTATCATATCTTCTTCATAGTTCGTAGGTTCGTCATGGTCAATTAACATGACTTCCAGAACAGGATTACCGTACCACTCTGGTGCAGATCGTGATCTACCAGACCTACGAGGTTCTGTAGTAACTTGATCTGAAGTTTCATGATCTCTATCATTAGCTTCCTCTCCAATTGGTGTAGGCATCACGGGAATAGTTTTCTCGGATGACCTTCTTTCCAAATTGAGAGCGGGTACAATTACCTCATCAAGTTCTACTTTCCTCCCACTCACTTCTTTCGCGAGAAACTCCTTCTCTAGAAAGGTTCCGTTCTTAGCAACAAAAATCTTGCCTTCGAACTTGTGGTAGAAGGTGTACCCAATTGTTTATTTAGGGTAACCTATGAAGTCATATTTCTCCGACTTGGGTTTGAGCTTATCGGGCTGAAGCCTTTTGACATAAGCATCGCATCCCCAAACTTTAAGAAACGATAGCTTAGGTTTGCTACCAAACCACAGTTCATACGGTGTTGTTTCGACGGATTTTGACGATGCCCTATTTAAAGTGAATGCAGCTGTTTCTAATGCATAACCCCAAAATGATAGTGGTAAATCGATAAGAGACATCATAGATCACACCACATCCAATAAAGTGTGGTTACGACGTTCGGACACACCATTACGCTATGGTGTTCCAGGTGGCGTGAACTGTGAAACTATTCCACATTGTTTTAAATGAAGGCACTCGTAACTCAAATATTCTCCTCCATGATCAGATCGTAGAAACTTTATTTTCTTGTTACGATGATTCTCCACTTCACTCTGAAATTCTTTGAACTTCTCAAATGTTTTAGACTTGTGTTTCATTAAGTAGATATACCCATATCTGCTCAAAACATCTTTGAAGGTCAGAAAATAACAATACCCGCCATGAGCATCAACACTCATTGGACCGCATACATCGGTATGTATTATTTCCAATAAGTCTGTAGCTCGTTCCATTTTTCCGGAGAATGGAGTTTTAGTCATCTTGCCCATAAGGCACGATTCGCAAGTATCAAATGATTCATAATCAAGTGATTCCAAAAGTCCATCTTTATGGAGTTTCTTCATGCGCTTTACACCGATATGACCCAAACGGCAGTGCCACAAATAAGTTGCACTATTATTATCAACTTTGCATCTTTTGGCATCAATATTATGAATATGTGTATCATCACGATCAAGATTCAACAGAAATAGACCACTCTTCAAGGGTGCATGACCATAAAAGATATTACTCATATAAATAGAACAACCATTATTCTCTGATTGAAATGAATAACCATCCCGCACTAAACAAGATCCAGATATAATGTTCATGCCCAATGCTGGCACCAAATAACAATTATTCAGGTCTAAAACTAATCCCGAAGGTAGATGTAGAGGTAGCATGCTGACGGCGATCTCATCAACCTTGGAACCATTTCCGACGCGCATCGTCACCTCATCCTTAGACAATCTTTGTTTAATCCGTAGTCGCTACTTTGAGTTACAAATATGAGCAACCGAACCAGTATCAAATACCCAGGCACTACTACGAGAATTAGTAAGGTACAAATCAATAACATGTGTATCAAATATACATTTGTTCACCTTGCCTTCCTTCTTATCCGCCAAATACTTGGGGTAGTTCCACTTTCAGTGACCAGTCCCTTTCCAGTAAAGCACTCAGTTTCAGGCTTGGGGTCCAACTTTGGGTTTCTTCTCGGGAGTGACAACTTTCTTGTCAGTCTTTTTGAAGTTCCCCTTCTTTTGACCCTTGCACTTTTTCTTGAAACTAGTGGTCTTGTTAACCATCAACACTTGATGCTCCTTCTTGATTTCTACCTCCGCGGCCTTTAGCATCGCGAAGAGCTCGGGAATAGTCTTATTCATCCCTTGCATATTGTAGTTCATCACAAAGCCTTTGTAGCTTGGTGGCAGTGATTGAAGAACTCTATCAATGACACAATCATATGGAAGATTAACTCCCAGCTGAGTCAAGTGATTATGGTACCTAGACATTCTGAGTATGTGCTCACTCACAGAACCGTTCTCCTCCATCTTGCAGCTATATAACTTGTTGGAGACTTCATATCTCTCAACCCGGGCATTTACTTGAAATATCAACTTCAACTCCTGGAACATCTCATATGGTCCATGACGTTCAAAACGTCTTTGAAGTCCCGATTCTAAGGCGTAAAGCATGGCACACTAAACTAACGAGTAGTCATCAGACCGAACTTGCTAGGTGTTCACAACGTCAGCTTCTGCTCCTGCAGCAGGCCTTGCATCGAGCGGTGCATCAAGGACATAATTCTTCTATGCGGCAATGAGGATAATCCTCAAGTTACGGACCCAGTGCGTGTAGTTGCTGCCATCATCTTTCAACTTAGCTTTCTCTAGGAATGCATTAAAATTCAAAGGAACGGTAGCACGGGCCATTGATCGATCTACAACATAGATATGCAAAAAACTATCAGGACTAAGTTCATGATAAATTAAGTTCAATTAATCATATTACTTAAGAACTCCCATTTAGATAGACATTCCTCTAGTCATCTAAATGATACGTGATCCAAATCAACTAAACCATGTCCGATCATCACGTGAGATGGAGTAGTCTTCAATGGTGAACATCACTATGTTGATCATATCTACTATATGATTCAAGTTCAACCTTTTGGTCTCCAGTGTTCCGAGGCCATATCTGCGTGTGCTAATCTGGCTTGCACCCATTATATTTGAACGTAGAGCTTATCACACCCGATCATCACGTGGTGTCTCAGCACGAAGAACTTTCGCAACGGTGCATACTCGGGGAGAACACTTATACCTTGAAATTTAGTAAGGGGTCATCTTATAATGCTACCGCGGTACTAAGCAAAATAAGATGCATAATAAGATAAACATCACATGCAATCAAAAATATGTGACATGATATGGCCATCATCATCTTGTGCTCATGATCTCCATCACCGAAGAAACGTCATGATCTCCATCGTCACCGGCTTGACACCTTGATCACCATCGAAGCGTCGTGGTCGTCTCGCCAACCATTGCTTCTACGACTATCGCTACCGCTTAGTGATAAAGTAAAGCAATTACATAGCGCTTGTATTTCATACCATAAAGCGACAACTATATGGCTCCTGCCAGTTGCTGATAACTTCTACAAAACATTATCATCTCACACAACAATCTTTATATAACATCATGTCTTGACCATATCACATCACAACATGCCCTGCAAAAACAAGTTAGATGTCCTCTACTTTGTTTGTTGCAAGTTTTACGTGGCTGCTACGGGCTACTAGCATGAACCGTACATACCTACAACACACAAACCACAATGGTGATTTATCAAGTTTGTTGTTTTAACCTTCACAAGGACCGACAGCAGTCAAATTTGACTCAACTAAAGTTGGAGAAATAGACACCCGCCAGCCACCTTTTATGCAAAACTAGTTGCATGTCTGTCGGTGGAACCGGTCTCATGAACGCGGTCATGTAAGGTTGGTCCGAGCCGCTTCATCCAACAATACCGCTGAATCAAAATAAGACATTGGTGGTAAGCAGTATGACGATCACCGCCCACAACTCTTTGTGTTCTACTCGTGCATATCATCTACGCATAGTCCTGCCTCGGATGCCACTGTTGGGAAACATAGCATGCAATTTCAAAAAAGAATCCTACACTCACGCAAGATCTACCTAGGAGATGCATAGCAACGAGAGGGGGGAGTGTGTCCATGTACCCTCGTAGACTGAAAGCGAAAGCGTTAGCTTAACACGGTTGATGTAGTCGAATGTCTACTCGAATCAACCGATCAAGTACCGAACGTACGGCACCTCGGAGTTCTGCACATGTTCAGCTCGATGACGTATCTCAACCTCTTGATCCAGCAGAGTGTCGATGGAGTCGATGAGTTCCGTCAGGACGACAGGGTGATGACAGTGTTGGTGATATGATCCACGTAGGGCTTCTCCTAAGCACTACGATGATACTATCATAGGAGTAAACGGTGGAGGGGGCACCGCCCCATGCCCCCGTATATAAAGGAGGGGGGAGTAGGCCAGCCACCAGGGGCACACCATGGAGGGGAGAGTCCTACTAGGACTCCACTCCTAGTAGCTCCCCCACCCTCTTTTCCTTCTTACGGAGGGGTGAAAGAGGAAAGAGCTAGAGACGGAGAAGGAAAGGGGGGCTGCACCCCCCACCCATTGTCCAATTCGAGGTGGCAAGGGAGACGCGTGCCACCTCCTGTGGCATGCCCTCTCCTCTCCACTAAGGTCCATGTGGCCCATTAAATTTACCGGGGGGGTTCCGATAACCTCCCGGTACTCCAAAAAATCCCCGAACCTCTTTGGAACCATTCCGGTGTCCATATATATAACCTTCCAATATATCAATCTTTACCTCTTGACCATTTCAAGACTCCTCGGCATGTTCGTGATCTCATCCGGTACTCCGAACAACCTTTGGTCACCAAAACACATAACTCATTTAATACTAATCATCATCAAACGTTAAGCATGTGGACCCTACGGGTTCGAGAACTATGTAGATATGACCGAGACACCTCTCCTGTCAATAACCAATAGCGGAACCTGGATGCTCTTATTGGTTCCCACATTTCTATGATGATCTTTATCAGTCGAACCGAAATGTCAATATAGTTATTTCGTTTGACATTGGTATGTGATTTGCCCGAGATTTGATCGTCGGTATCTTCATACCTAGTTCAATCTTGTTACTGGCAAGTCTCTTTACTCGTTTCGTAGTGCATCATCATGTAACTAACTCATTAGTCACATTGCTTGCAAGGCTTAATATGATGTGCATTACCGAGAGGGCCCAGAGATACCTCTCCGATACTCGGAGTGACAAATCCTAATCTCGACCTATGCCAACCCAACAAACACCTTCGGAGATACCTATAGAGCATCTTTATAATCACCCAGTTACGTTGTGACGTTTGATAGCACATAAGGCATTCCACCGGTGTCTGGGAGTTGCATAATCTCATAGTCACAGGAATATATATATTTGACATGAAGAAAGCAGTAGCAATAAAACTGAACGATCATTATGCTAAGCTAACGGATGGGTATTGTCCATCACATCATTCTACTAATGATGTGATCCCGTTATCAAATGACAACTCATGTCCATGGCTAGGAAACTTAACCACCTTTGATCAACGAGCTAGTCTTAGAAGAGGCATACTAGGGACACATTGTTTTGTCTATGTATCCACACATGTATCAAGTTTCTGGTTAATACAATTCTAGCATGAATAATAAACATTTATCATGAATAAGGAAATATAAAATAACAACTTTATTATTGCCACTAGGGCATATTTCCTTCAGTTCATCATCCTCATTGGTGCCTCTCCGATGATGCGTGAGTAGTTCATTGTAGACCTACGGGTCCATAGTTAGTAGCTAGATGGCTTCCTCTCTCCCTCTTGATTCCCAATACAACGGTCTTTTGGAGATCTATTTGATGTAACTCTTTTTGCAATGTGTTTGTTGGGATCTGATGAAATTTGAGTTTATGATCAGATCTATGTTTTTATCCATGAAAAATATTTGAGTCTTTTGATCTCTTATATGCATGATTACTTATAGATTTGTATTTCTTCTTCAAATCTGTGGTTTAGTTAGGCCAACTAGATCGATTTTTCTTGCCATGGGAAGTGGTGCTTTGTGATGGGTTCGATCTTACGGTGCTTGATCCCAGTGACAGAAGGGGAACCGATACGTATGTATCGTTCGTATTAAGGATAACAAGATGGGGTATATTTCTACATAAATAGATCTTGTCTACATCGTGTCATCGTTCTTATTGCATTACTTCGTTTCTCCATGAACTTAATACACTAGATGCATGCTGGATAGCGGTCGATGTGTGGAGTAATAGTAGTAGATGCAGGCAGGAGTCGGTCTACTAATCTTGGACGTGATGCCTATATAATGATAATTTTCTGGATATCATCATGATTCGAAGTGCTATTTTTCTTGACAGAAGCCACTAGTGAAATCTACGGCCCCCAGTCTCTTCTTTATCATATTTGCCTTCGAGATCTATTTTTATTTGCTTTTATTTTCAGTTCTATTAATCCAAAAATACCTTGTTGCATTACTTATTTATTTTATCTCGCATTCCCGTGAGATCTATTTATCCAAACTACTACAATTTTACCTATCTTTTTACCTGTGAGGGATTGACAACCCCTATCTAATGTCGGGTTGCAAGTATTTGTTCTTTGTGTGCAAGCTGTTTACATGGTGTTGCGTGGTTCTCCTACTGGTTCGATAACCTTGGTCTCATCACTATGGGAAATACCTATCGTTGATGTGTTGCATCATCCCTTCCTCTTTGGGGAAATACCGACGTAGTTCAAGCCAACATCACACGGCTAGGCAATTGTCTATTGTGTGCTAGGCGCCCCCTCCCACATATGTATAGGTGTGAGGGAGGGAGGAGCAGCCAAGGGAGGCACCCAAGTAGGAGGAATCCTACTTGGAGTCCCTCCCAAGCCGCGCCCCATGCCTTATGTAGGTGCGGGGAAAAGGATGGGGAGGGTGGCGCCCCCACCCCCTTCCTTTCTCCGATGAGAGGGAAAGGCAGGAGGCGCTAGCCCTGCCTCCTTTCCTTCCTTTAGGGCCTACTGTCCAAAGAAGGGGCGCACCAGGGGCTAGTCCGTCTCTCCCTTGGCCCATTAGGCCCATAACACCTACCGGGGGTGTCCGGAACCCCTTCCGGTGACCCGATGGCTATCCGGTGCATCCCGAAACCCTTCCGATGTCTGAATACCATCGTCTTATATATAAATAATTACCTCTGGACCATTTTGAGACTCCTCGTCATGTCCATGATCTCATCCGGAACTCCGAACAACATTCGGTCACCAAATCATGTAACTCATATAACACTATATCGTCAATGAACGTTAAGCGTGGGGACCCTACGGGCTCGAGAACTATGTCGACATGACCGAGACACCTCTCCGGTCAATAAACAATAGCGGAACCTAGATGCCCGTATTGGCTCCTACATATTCTACAAAGATCTTTATCGGTCGAACTGTTATGACAACATACGTAATTCCCTTTATCTATCGGTATGTTACTTGCCCGAGATTCGATCGTCGGTATCTTCATACCTAGTTCAATCTCGTTACTGGCAAGTCTCTTTACTCGTTCCATAATACATCACCTCGTGAATAACTCCTTAGTCATATGCTTGCAATCTTATGATGTGTATTACCGAGAGGGCCCAAACACACCTCTCCGAAACTCGGAGTGAGAAATCCTAATCTTGATCTATGCCAACTTAAGAAACACCTTGAGAGATACCTATAGAGCATCTTTATGATCACCCAGATACGTTATGACGTTTGATAGAACAAAAGGTGTTCCTCCGATATCCGGGAGTACACTACAGGAATCAGCTTCTTTGCCATCTGCCATGGCGGACGGCAAAGACACCGACGGCGGACGACAAAGAGCTTTGCCGTCAGCCGTGGACGGCAAACAGCTCCGGCAAAGACAGGGTCGGCAAACACCTTCTTTGCCATCTGCTTTTTGCAGCGGACGGCAAAGAGGCCTTTGCCGTCAGTGGCGGACGACAAAGAAGGTGGACGGCAAATAGTAGGCGTTAGCCACGTTAGGTGCTAACGGAGGTAACGGAGGCTTTGCCGTTCGCCAAACTAATGTTTTGCCGTCTACCAATTAATATGTAACATTCCAATTTTTCAATTTGGTATGTTATACATTAGTTCATCAATGCATATCATATTTTATTTGCTTTTGGTTTTGATCCTAGAAATTCTACGCAACTCAAGGACCCACGGAGAGAGTTGGGGATTTAGTTATTTTCATATTTGAGTTTTTCACAAATTTTGAGAATAGGATCATTTGATTTTAATTATTTTATCATCAATTATTTCTATTACAAAATATGAGAGGGAATAAAATGACTTTCCCAAAATAAAGAAATATTGAGGATTTAATATTAAAATCAAATAAGATTTTATTTGGAGTTTTTCGCCCTTTTATTTGAATTTAGGAAAAATGTGCGTTTTTCGAAATTGCATTTAGGCCCCAAATAAATGTTCATCTTGTCCGGCTTGATTTTAGAAGCCGGGGAAAATTTATTTCGGGATTTTTGGAGTCTGTTTATTATTTCTTTTATTTGTTTTTCTCCACGGAATTATTTAAAAAAAAGCGAACCGACTTCGGGCTATACCCGAGTGGGACTCACTTGGGCAGCCTTTAAATAGCCGCCTTGAGCCGCCTGACCCACCACCGCGCCGCCAGCCCACCCGCCCCGACCCTAACCCTAGCCGCCAGATCCGCCGCCACGCACGCCGACCAAGGCCATTACCGCCGCGCCAGCCGCCGTCGTGACCCGCCGCCCGAGGTGCCTCGTTTTCCGCGCCGCCGGTTTTTCTCGAAAACTGTTCTGTTTTTCCGATGGTTTTTCGCCGTTTTTTTAGTTTCCATTTTTTATTTAGATCGGGTTTTTTTCGGTTTAGGTTAAATAGCGAACGTTCATTCGTTCATTCGTTTTAACAAACGTATTCGTCGTTTAGATCCAGTTAACGAACATTCGTTCGTTAAGCTGTTCATCGTTTTTCTTTTTCTCGGATTTATTCCGCGATTTTTCTCATCGCGATTCCTGACCCGATTTTCGTTCTAGTATAACTTTTCGCTCGTTTATCGGAATCAGGCGATTCAAGCGCCTGGAGTTTCGCCTCGAAACCCTCTTTCCGAACAACCAACTTAAACAAGTTTTTGCTTCTGTAAAATTTGACTTAGATCCAGATTAGTAAAACGAATCTGTTTTCTTTTGCCGTTTGACTTTCGTCGCTTCGTTTGATTTGATCTTTTTGCAAACGAGAGTTCTTAAGTTGAACCTTCTGTTAGATCTTTTATTCGAGTTTCACCCATGCATTAGATGAGTACTTATCGTATGCTTGTTTGTTTGTCTGTGATAGAATACCCAGAGTGCGCTGCCTGTTACTTCGAGTCTCTAGGTTTCGCGGATCATCAGGAAGGCAAGTAACACTTTGATCATACTTTTTCTACTACCCAGTTTTATTGCATTAGATCAATCCTCAAACATTGCATGATTAGGATCTAAATAAATTGTGGGATGGCAAGTAGATGAGGTAGTACCTATTACCTGTTTTAATATCAAACCCTTGGGAGCTACTTCTACCTTTGCTTATATTGCCGTGCTATGCTAGTAGACATGGATTGGGTGAGTGTTTTCATGACAGATGTGAGTTTGTTAACTAAGGGATTATCTAAGGTCGCAACTTAAACACACATCTGGGTGGATTGAGGTACCTGGGTATTCCAGGAATGCCTGTTGTTTTTCTCTATGGACCGCCACCTAGGCTCAAAGGGATCATAAGATAATTCATGCTAGAAACTTTCGTGTGCAGCCACAAGCTATTATGGGCTCTGGCACAGTTGATTAAGTTGTGCGAACTCTTACGGGTAGACTAGCAGATGTAGGGGAAAGTAGGTGTACCGGTCTACCCTTAGTAAGGTGCTAAGCGCTTACGAAGATCGTGTCTCGGTCATCCGTTTCTCAAACATCATGTAGTGCGAGAAATCAAACGGAGGCGATCGAGTCTTGTGGGGAAAAGTGCGCAAACCTCTGCAGAGTGTATAAACTAATCATGATTAGCCGTGTCCTCGGTTATGGACGTTTTGAGTATCTAGTACTTGGATATCATGTGAATCTCATCATGTTACATCTAAATTAATCTTGTTGGGTTTTTAATGATGATTACTTTTAATTGGGATTGAGGATGTTGTCAACCATTCTCAATGTTTCACAACCACCATGTTAGTTAACTAAAATTTATTCCTTTGCAGTAGGGAAAACTTGGCTTTACGCAAAACTGTAACCATAGAGCTTTCCACCAGCCATATATGCATGTAGCATAGCTTATCCTATCATTATTCTCTATGTGTTACATTGCCAGCATATTCCATGTGCTGACCCGTTTTCGGGCTGCAACGTTTCATGTTGCAGATTTTTCAGACGACGGGTAAGGTGCTTTTAGGTCGTGGTTCTATACTCAGTGATGCCGTTGGAGTTGATGGACTCTCTTATCTTCCAAGTCTTCCACTGTTATCGTTATTAGATGGCCTTAAGCCATATTTATATTAATAAGTTCTCTTTTGAGACATTCGATGTAATAAGTGTGTGATTGTTACTCTGTTATAAATCCTCCAAGTACTGTGTGGTGTCAGCATTACTGATCCAGGGATGACACCTGAGCACAGAGATTGGACTGTTTGAGGTCTGGTCGCTACAAAGATGGTATTAGAGCACATGCTGACTGTAGGACACGGCCACTAAGCTAAAGCCCTAGATCACTATTCTTTCTCCTCATTTCTGACTCCTCATCTTTTCTATTCTTTTAGGATGGCGGATGCAAGGACCAAGTTGACACAACCAGATGAATATACACCCTTTGGTCATCACCTGAAGGAAGTCACTAGATACCTGAACATAGGAGTACCAAGCTTCACCGGGACCTACAACGCCATTTTACCCGAAGAGGAGCGCTGGATGGTTCAAGTTCAAATCCCAGGAAGGACATTTGCACCAGTCATGGAGCCCATAGAGTTTTCTTTTGATGCACCAACCTGGAGTCTAGGAAAGAGCATGGCAGCCCACATCGCCATGGGACGAATTGGAGAAGTTTATCAAAATGATCTCAAGAGTACTATCTATTAGATTTGTGGGCGCCGAGATGAGCAATGGGAGATGATCAGCACCAGGAGGGATAGATCAATCGCAGCTTATATCCAGTAATTAAACCAGCACATCCGACGCGAAGAAAACCAGATGTGCGCAGGTATGGAGGATCTACAGAAGGCTATGACCAAGATCAAGGAGCTAGAAGAAGAACTCAAGGCTACACGTAAAGACTACATGGAGGAGATCGTCGCTTTAGTGAGACAGAACGGCGACCTTAAGGAGAAGATTGGAGTATTCATGGGAGGTTCAGCACCCAAAAGAGAAGAAGACGATTCCACTTGCCCGGATAATTATATCATCATCGACGACACCGACTCAGATCCCGATGATAGTGATAATGACTATGTTGATGAAGATGGAGCAGATATTATGGAGTCTTCATCGGAGCAGTTTTTTAGTTGACCACCATAACAGTAGTAAAGTCCCACCATGTACATAGCATAGTCCCCGCACTTTTGCGATTTTTCTAGACCGTTTGTATGCTCTTGCTTGATTGAATAAAGTGATTTTGTGTGCATTTGTCTCATTTGCATTTGGGTAGTGTTTCTCTTTAGACCTCATTCTATTCTTAACTCTCGTCTTTTCTATAAAGCCTCAGATGCCTCCGAGACGTGACAATGGATTTGCTTTCCCACCGGAGCTCACTCAGTTGATCCAGCAGCAGAATGCATTGATGCAGTTGCTAGTCCAGAACCAGAACAATAACAACAACAACAACCCACCACCACCACCACCTGTTGACCATTTGACCCGTTTTCTTGGCTGAATCTGACGTTGTTTTCCAGTACCACCGAGACGATAGTGGCAGATGATTGGCTCCGTAAGATAGGAAGGGAGTTGACCACTGCAGGATGTACATATGGGGAAAAGGTGAAATTTGTCGCACATCAGCTTGAAGGACCCGCAGCAGCATGGTGGGACAATTTTACAGCCACTTACCCTGTAGACACTGTCACATGGGATCAGTTTCAGCAAGCTTTCCGTACTGCCCATGTTTCAGTAGGAGCAATGGCCATAAAGAAGCATGAGTTTCGCAACTTACACTAAGGAGGACGGACAGTTGGCCAGTATGTGGATGAATTTAGTAAGCTAGCACGTTATGCCCCAGATGACGTTGCTACGGATGCAGCTAAGCAGGAGAAGTTTCTGGAAGGACTGAATGACGAGCTGAGTATGCAGTTGATGGTAGAAAGCTTCAATAACTACCAGGAGTTGGTAGATCGTGCTCTTATGATTGAGGGAAAGCGGCAGCAGATTGAAAACCGCAAGAGGAAGTATGGACAAGGGAAGTACAATTCTGGAGCCCACCAGAAGCCCCGTTTTACCGCTAAACCGGGTATTAATTTTTAACATACCCATGGAGGAGGCAGCTCGCACAACTATAATGGCCCCAAGAATGGTAATGGGAATGGAGGAAGTAACGGCCAGAACCGTACCACCCCATCAACCCCAGCCAAGAGAGACCTGAGTCAAATCACCTGCTTTAAGTGTCAGAAGACCAGACATTATGCCAATGAATGTCCTGTAGGCCAGAACGGCAATGGAAGCTCTAGAAAGAAGCCGAACCCTTTCAGCAGGGGACAGGTGAGCCACGTTAGCGTGGAGGAGGTTGAAGCTCAGCCTGATGCAGTAATAGGTAAGTTTTTGGTTAAGACATTTACTGCACTTGTTCTTTTTGATACTGGTGCATCGCATTCATACATATCAAGGGGATTTGTGGATAAGTATAGCCTGCCTACTAGGATTCTTAAAAACCTATGCTAGTAAGCTCACCAGGAGCGGAGTATATGGCCAGTCAAGGATGTTTTCAAGTGCCTTTAAGCACAGGAAGCCATATTTTTCCAACGGATCAAATTATTCTGGAATCCCAAGGATTGGATGTAATTCTTGGAATGGATTGGTTGTCGATGTATGGAGGAAACATCGATTGTGCAAGTAAGACAATTCCGCTTACAACGCCGGAAGGAACAAGGATCAAGTATGTATCCCGGCATGCGCCAAATAAGACGCAAGTAAATTCCTTATCAGGAGTTGTGCAAGAGGAAGTACCAGTGGAAAAGGATTTCCCTGATGTATTTCCAGAAGAGTTGCCAGGCATGCCACCAGATCGAGATATTGAGTTTTTGGTTGAGCTTTTACCAGGCACAGGGCCAATATCGAAGAGACCATATAGGATGCCCGCAAAGGATTTGGTGGAGATTGAGGAGTTACTGGATAAGGGTTACATTCGCCCAAGTTCTTCGCCTTGGGGATCACCTGTACTTCTAGTGGAAAAGAAGGATGGATCGTTAAGAATGGTTGTTGATTACCGTGGATTGAACGAAGTAACGATCAAGAACAAGTACCCACTACCGATGATCAATGATCTCTTTGATCGGTTGCAAGGAGCTAATGTATTTTCCAAGATCGATTTGCGATCAGGGTACCATCAGTTGAAGATTCGAGAGCAGGATATACCTAAGACAGCATTCACCACAAGATATGGACTGTATGAGTATACCGTTATGTCATTTGGTATGACTAACGCACCTGCCTATTTTATGAACATGATGAACAAGGTGTTTATGGAGTTTTTGGATAAGTTCGTCGTAGTGTTCATTGATAATATTTTGGTTTACTCGAAGAATGAAGATGAACATAAGGAACATTTGTGCTTGGTACTGGAGAAGCTCAGAGAACATCAGTTATATGCCGAGTTCAGCAAATGTGAGTTTTGGTTGAAGGAAGTAGGATTTCTGGGACATGATATATCTAGAGAAGGTATAGCAGTAGACCCCACTAAGGTTATCACTGTGACCAATTGGGAAGCACCAACAACAGTTGGAGAGATCCGGAATTTCCTTGGACTCGCAGGATACTACCGGAGATTTATTGAGAACTTCTCAAAGATTGCGAAACCTATGACGGAATTGTTGAAGAAGGATACCAAGTTCATATGGACTGAGGAGTGTGAGGCTAGTTTCCAGGAGTTGAAGAAATGTTTGGTTACCTCACCAGTGTTAATTCTGCCAGATCAGACTAAAGATTACGAGGTGTTTGGCGACGCTTCACGTCGAGGACTTGGAGCAGTGCTCATGCAGGAGGGAAGAGTTGTTTCGTATGCTTCACGACAATTGAAACCCCACGAGTTAAATTATGCCACGCATGATTTGGAGTTAGCGGCCATAGTGCATGCATTGAAAACATGGAGACATTTTCTTATTGGGAACCATTGTGAGGTGTACACGGATCACAAGAGTTTGAAGTACATTTTCACGCAGAAGGAGTTAAACCTCAGACAAAGGAGATGGTTGGAGCTCATTAAGGATTATGACATGAGATTGCATTATCATCCCGGAAAGGCTAATGTAGTAGCTGACGCATTGAGCCGTAAGAGCCATGTCAATACACTAATGACGGGAGAAATACCAAAGGTGTTAGCTGAGGATCTTCGTGAACTATGTTTGGAAATAGTTCCGAGAGGCTATGTAGCAGCATTGGAGATTCAGTAAACTTTGATGGATAGGATCAGAGAAGCTTAGAAGACTGACAAAGAGATTGCCTCTATAAAAGAGAATTGAGCGAAGGAAAGGCTAAAGGATTTCGTGAGGATGAGCATGACACCCTATGGTTTGAAGACCGTGTTTATGTGCCCAATGACCCGGAGATCAGGAAGTTTATTCTGCAAGAGGCACATGATTCACCATATTCGATTCACCCAGGAAATACCAAGATGTATTTGGATTTGAAGGATACTTTCTGGTGGACCGGAATGAAGAAAGATATTGCGGAGTATGTAGGAGTTTGTGGTGTATGTCAGATAGTAAAGGCAGAGCATCATAAGCTAGCAGGATTGTTACAACCATTGCTGATACCCGAATGGAAGTGGGAAAAACTAGGCATGGATTTTATCACGGGATTACCCAGGACTCGTTCAGGCTATGACTCGATTTCGGTTATAGTTGATCGATTGACAAAGGTAGCACATTTCATCCCGGTAAAGACCACTTACACTAGTGCTAAGTTGGCAAAGATATACATGACCAGGATTGTATGTTTACATGGAGTTCCGAGGAGTATCGTATCTGACAGAGGAACCCAATTCACCTCAAAGTTCTGGAATCAGTTGCATGAAACTTTGGGTACCAAGCTAGAGTTCAGCACAGCTTTCCATCCGCAGACAGATGGACAGACAGAGAGAGTCAATCAGATTTTAGAGGATATGCTGAGAGCTTGTGCACTGGATTACGGATCTAGTTGGGACGACAATTTACCTTATGCAGAATTCTCTTACAACAACAGTTATCAATCCAGTTTGAAAATGGCCCCTTTCGAAGCCTTGTATGGAAGGAGGTGCTGGACTCCGTTGTTGTGGGATGAAGTGGGAGACCGCCAGTTGTTTGGACTAGATTTGATAAAGGAGTCTGAACTAAAAGTGAAGTTGATTCGCGATAGGCTCAAGGTAGCCCAGTCCAGACAGAAGAGCTATAAAGATTCTAAACGCAAGGAGACAGTTTACGAAATCGGAGACCGAGTTTATCTTCGAGTATCTCCCCTATGAGGAATTAAGCATTTTGGAGTTAAGGGAAAGTTAGCGCCACGCTTTGTAGGACCATATCGTGTTTTGGAACGTATGGGAGAAGTGGCCTACAAGTTGGAATTGCCCGAAGGTTTTTTAGGAGTTCATGATGTATTCCACGTTTCCCAGTTAAAGAAGTGCCATGCGGAAATGGCTGATATACCACTAAGAGGTACAGTGCCATTGGAGATGATTCGGTTGAATAACGATTTGACCTACGAGGAGAAACCAGTTAAGATTCTCAAGTTTGCCAGCCGAGTTACACGCAGCAAGGTTATCAAGTTTTGCAAAGTTTAGTGGAGCCACCATACGGAGGATGAAGCCACCTGGGAGCGAGAGGAAGATTTGCTAAAGGACCACCCTCACCTATTTTCTAGCCAACCCGAATCTCGAGGGCGAGATTCATCTTAAGGGGGTAGGTTTGTAACATCCCAAATTTCCAATTTGGTACGTTATACATTAGATCATCAATGCATATCATATTTTATTTGCTTTTGGTTTTGATCCTAGAAATTCTACGCAACTCAACGACCCATGGAGAGAGTTGGGGATTTTATTATTTTCATATTTGAGTTTTTCTCAAATTTTGAGAATAGGATCGTTTGATTTTAAATATTTTATCATCAATTATTTCTATTACAAAATATGAGAGGGAATAAAATGACTTTCCCAAAATAAAGAAATATTAAGGATTTAATAATAAAATCAAATAAGATTTTATTTTGGAGTTTTTCGCCCTTTTATTTGAATTTAGGAAAAATGTGCATTTTGTCAAAATTGCATTTAGGCCCCAAATAAATGTTCATCTTGCCCGGCTTGATTTTAGAAGCCGGGGAAAATTTTTTGGGATTTTTGGAGTCCGTTTAGTATTTCTTTTATTTGTTTTTCTGCGAGGAATTATTGTAAAAAAAAGCGAACCGACTTCGGGCCGTACCCGAGCGGGACTCCGCCCGGGGCAGCCTTTAAATAGCTGCCGCCCGAGCCGCCCCAGCCCACCCGCCGCCGCCGCCAGCCAACCCGCGCCTCGAACCCTAACCCTAGCCGCCCGTTCGCCGCCGCGCTCGAACTGCGCTTCCGCTTCCGCTTAGCCGCCATGCGCTGCCGCCTCGCCAAAGCCACCGCCTGCCGCCGTCGTGACCATCGCCCGAGGTGCCTCGTGTTCCGTGCCGCCGGTTTTTCTCGAAAACCGTTCGGTTTTTCCGTCGGTTTTTCGCCGATTTTTTTAGTTTCCGTTTATTTATTTAGATCGGTTTTTTTTGGTTTAGGTTAAATAGCGAACGTTCGTTCGTTCATTCTTTTTAACAAACGTATTCGTCGTTTAGATCCAGTTAACGAACATTCATTCGTTAAGCTGTTCGTCGTTTTTCTTTTTCTCGGATTTATTCCGCGATTTTTCTGATCGCGATTCCTGACCCGATTTTCGTTTTAGTATAACTTTTAGCTCGTTTATCGGAATCAGGCGATTCAAGCGCCTGGAGTTTCGTCTCGAAACTCTCTTTCCGAATAACCAACTTAAACAAGTTTTTGCTTCCGTAAAACTTGACTTAGATTCAGATTAGTAAAACAAAGTTGTTTTCTTTTGCCGTTTGACTTTCGTCGCTTCGTTTGATTTGATTCTTTTTGCAAACCAGAGTTCTTAAGTTGAACCTTCTGGTTAGATCTTTTATTCGAGTTTTACCCGTGCATTAGATGAGTACTTATCATATGCTTGTTTGTTTGTCTGCGATAGAATACCCGGAGTGCGCCGCCTGTTACTTCGAGTCTCTAGGTTTCGCGGATCATCAGGAAGGCAAGTAACACTTTGATCATACTTTTTCTACTACCCAGTTTTATTGCATTAGATCAATCCTCAAACATTGCATGATTAGGATCTAAATAAATTGTGGGATGGCAAGTAGATGAGGTAGTACCTATTACCTGTTTTAATATCAAACCCTTGGGAGCTACTTCTACGTTTGCTTATATTGCCGTGCTATGCTAGTAGGGTGGATTGGGTGAGTGTTTTCATGATAGATGTGAGTTTGTTAACTAAGGGATTATCTAAGGTGGCAACTTAAACACACATCTGGGTGGACTGAGGTACCTGGGTATTCCAAGATTGCCTGTTGTTTTTCTCTATGGACCGCCACCCAGGCTAAAGGGATCATAAGATAATTCATGCTAGAAACTTCCGTGTGCAGCCACAAG
Organism: Aegilops speltoides; assembly: GCA_021437245.1. Classification (NCBI taxonomy): domain Eukaryota; kingdom Viridiplantae; phylum Streptophyta; class Magnoliopsida; order Poales; family Poaceae; genus Aegilops; species Aegilops speltoides. The sequence goes on along the minus strand of CM038146.1, from coordinate 139,600,514 downwards.
CTATTATGGGCTCTGGCATAGTTGATTAAGTTGTGCGAACTCTTACGGGTAGACTAGCAGATGTAGGGGAAAGTAGGTGTACCGGTCTACCCTTAGTAATGTGCTAGCGCTTCTGAAAGACTGTGTCTCGGTCATCCGTTTCTCAAACATCATGTAGTGCAAGAAATCAAACGGAGGCGATCGAGTCTTGTGGGGAAAAGTGTGCAAACCTCTGCAGAGTGTATAAACTAATCATGATTAGTCGTGTCCCCGGTTATGGACGTTTTGAGTATCTAGTACTTGGATATCATGTGAATCTCATCATGTTACATCTAAATTAATCTTGTTGGGTTTTTAATGATGATTACTTTTAATTGGGATTGAGGATGCTGTCAACCATTCTCAATGTTTCACAACCACCATGTTAGTTAACTAAAATTTATTCCTTTGCAGTAGGGAAAAATTTGCTTTACGCAAAACTGTAACCATAGAGCTTTCCACCAGCCATATATGCATGCAGCATAGCTTATCCTATCATTATTCTCTATGTGTTACATTGCCAGCATATTCCATGTGCTGACCCGTTTTCGGGCTGGAACGTTTCATGTTGCAGAATTTTCAGACGACGAGTAAGGTGCATTTAGGTCGTGGTTCTATACTCAGTGATGCCGTTGGAGTTGATGGACTCGCTTATCTTCCAAGTCTTCCGCTGTTATCGTTATTAGGTGGCCTTAAGCCTTATTTATATTAATAAGTTCTTTTTTGAGACATTCGATGTAATAAGTGTGTGATTGCTACTCTGTTATAAATCCTCCAACTACTGTGTGGTGTCAGCATTACTGATCCAGGGATGACACCTGAGCACAGAGATCGGACTATTTGAGGTCTGGTCGCTACATAATAACAGACGGCAAAAAATGTCCATCTGCACGTTTATTAAAATCAGAGACATCAAAGGATTTTGTTTAAAATATAGTGAACCAGCAGCCCAAGTGCACCACAGTATCCATCTAAGCTTTGTTCCAACAATCGACAGCAAATGAACAAATTTCACAATACCAAATTAGTCTATTTACATAGAATAGATTTGCATCTGCTCCATCTACACAAAATTAGTCCATTTACATGAACAGCGTGGTGACCCGGAAGAACAAGTGCCTGGCGAACGTGAGTTCGCTCCTCATCTTCGCAACTGCCCCGGCCTCGACGTCCATATCGATGGCGGTCCTTGCTCTTCGGGGGCGCCTCGACGACAAGCTAGAGGCTAGCGTGGCAGGAGTCGTCGTTGACGGCCACGAAGGCCATGGTTCTGCCGCACTGGACGCGGCCGGCCCGGACCCAGCCGCCCACAACCACACGCTCGCCGGCGAGGGTGTCCGTGGCGGCCTGGATTGCGCGGATGGGCATGCGGGACGCGGCCTTCGGGGGCTACAGGTGGTCGGCGGCCATCGGGAGCTCAGCCGTCGATGCTGCTGCTGCCATCAGGGCGACGAGGCACGGATTCCACTGGGGGCGATGGGCGATGGGGCACGGAGGTCGCGGGCGAGCGGCGGCGGGCGGGGCTGGCCGGCCAGGGCGAGATGGCGGCCGAGGTCAGGCCTGTGGGCGAGATGGCGGCAGCGAGGCTGGGGGCGGGCGAGATGGCGGCCAGCGAGGCCGGGCCGACCGGCGAGATGGCGGCTCTGCGAGGTGGGGCGGCCGTGAGGTGGTGGTGGCCCAATGGCCTCTGGGGCGACGGGAAGTGGTCGGGGGCGAAGGAGCTGGGGATGAAGGCGGAAGTGGCCGCAGCCGGCAGGCGATGTGGTGGCCGGCGAGGACGGGGCAGGGGCGGTGGCGGGTGGTGGCAGGTAGGTGAGATCGGGAGCAGGGAAAGAGATGAGAGAGAGACGTGGCGGGGTGGGTGAGATCGGGAGCAGGAAGAGAGATGAGAGAGAAGTGGTGGGTGGGTGAGAGCAATGGATAAGGCAGGCAGTGGGGGCGTGGGGCGCGCGGGTGTTGTCATGGGGGCGCGTGCATTGTGGGTGTGTGGGGTATGCGTCCGACAGAACGTGTGTCTGAGATCTTGCCAACTCATCGATCCAGGTGATTGATCCGCGAGCTGTGCTTTCTCTTTGCCGTGAGTGTTTCTTTGCCATCTGCCTTTGGAACCTTTGACGTCCGCTGGCAGACAGCAAAGCTTCAGAAGGCAGACGACAAAGATTTGGCAGACGGCATTCAGCCAGCCCGTCTGGATTAACCAACCGCAGGGTCCAATGGGGCCCAGTTGGGCTCTTTGCCATCTGCCTTTTGAAGCTTTGCCGTCCGCTGGCCGGCGGCAAAGAAATGGCAGATGGCAAACAATATATTTGCCATCAGCTAGTTTTTTGCCGTCTGCTTTTTAAAAGCAGACGACAAAGACCCTCTTTGCCATCTGCTAGCAGACGGCAAAGAACAAGCTGATGGCAAATTCCCTGATTCCTGTAATGAGTTGCATAATCTCATAGTCAAAGGAGTATGTATTTGACATGAAAAAAGCAATTGCAATAAACTGAACAATCATTAAGCTAAGGTAACAGGTGAGTCTTGTCCATCACATCATTCTCCTAATGATGTGATCCCCTTATCAAATGATAACACATGTCTATGGTTAGGAAACCTTAACCATCTTTGATCAACGAGCTAATCTAGTAGAGGCATACTAGGGACATAGTATTAGTTTATGTATTCACACATGTTTTTAAGTTTCGGATCAATACAATTCTAGCATGAATAATAAAACTTTATCATGAATAACGAAATATAAAATAACAACTTTATTATTGCCTCTAGGGCATATTTCCTTCACTTTATAGTCACCCAGTTACGTTGCGCCATTTGATACACACAAGGTACTCTTCCGATGTCAGTTAGTTGCATGATCTCATGGTCATAGGAACAGATACTTGACATGCAGAAAATGATAGCAATAAACTTGATATGATCATATGCTACTCTTATAGTTTGGGTCTTGTCCATCACATCATTCTCCTAATGATGTGATCCCATTATCAAATAACAAATCATGTCTATGACTATGAAACTATATCCATCTTTGATCAACGAGCTAGTCCGATAGAGCTCACTGAGGAAATGTTGTTGTCTATGTGTCCACACATATATTCGAATCTCCAGTCAATACAATTATAGCATATGTGTCTCCAGTCAATACAATTATAGCATGGATTATAAACGATTGTCATGAACAAGGTAATATAATAATAACCACTTTATTATTGCCTCGAGAGCATATTTCCAACATGGTCAACCATAGTTGCTGTGTGTGATTAACTAGTTGCCACATATGCACAAATGTAGTTGCCATCTATCACCGTGCGAGCGTCGTGTGGGTGAAGAACAATTTCACCCACATGTTCGGGCGAGTGTTGTGTGTTCGTTCGGACAAGGAGCGCCCACACGTGTGGCACTAAATGATAACACCCACACAATTTGGGTGCTTACTTGGCTCTTGACCCAAATGCTAACTGCTCCAATATTCGTGCAAATGAATCGAATGAGGACTGTGTTTGGACCATGTTGATAAGTGTCACACGTGTGGACATTATCGTTTGATATATAGGATGAAAAACATGGCTAATATAATTTATTTGCAGCCACTGAATCATAATAAGACTTGACTAGAACGTTTAATCTGTTACAAAAATTCAGCAAATAACTTGAAAGTATATGATGACATCTCAGTTAGAGAACATACATCTCACTTATTGGTAAACATTTGTTCTACACAAAAAAGACATGTGTTTACATAAGTAAAAAGGAGACATGTGTCAATCTATTAATAGAGCGCAATTTAATTGATGTTCCTGCACTTGTTACTAGAATAGAGGCTAGAGATGAGACTAGATGCGAAGAAGCAACATCTACTTCTTTAGACTCGGAAAAAAGAAGCATGCGAGATCGAGGCTCCATAGATCAACAATGAATGCATCTAAAAGGCACTAACCAAAGTTATGGGAGCAATTATGAAAGTTTGATGCCTTCTAAAATGTCTTCTTATGATTCTTGTTTTGTTCGGTCTTACTATTCTAGTCAAGATTTGGTGATGTGCTCGAATGTATCAAAATCAATGATGAAAATAATAAGATATGTGTCGTGGATTTGTCATGGCAGATGTTCTCGTGAAAGGACTTAGGTGTGGAGCCATCACAATGTAGGTAGCTTGAAGGGGTTGAACGGGTTAAAGCACACAAAGGGTTTAACCAGGTTTGGCCCCTCTCAGCGAGGTAAAAGCCTACTCCTGCTTTGCTGACTTATTGCTTGAGTATCGATTACAAGGGAGCAATTATGCTTGAACTAACTCTTGATCAACTCTTTCTTCGCCTTTGCCGCCGCCGGGTCTCGCCTTTATATATATAGGTTGAGGCCTGGTGGCTTACAAAAGTTCAGGTCGGATTACACAACGTAACTGACCCTGTCTCTAAGTCATCTTGCCTTGTTAGGCAAGCCACGATCGGGCGGCTTGCACCTTTGGGTCTTGAGTCGCCTCCGGGTCGCGGGCCTTCAACAGGCCTGCTTGTAAGCCGCCTTCAGTTCATCTTGTCTTCTTTAGGCCTTACTGGGCCTTCAATTATGAGTCGCCAATAATATGACCAGGCCCCTCCTGGGCGGGTCATACCACGGGATTACATCCCCAACATTAGGCCCTAGATTGATTTGAACCTGTTCACATCAATCTCCATCCTTCAATTGGCGACTTCTTTGAACCTTTTCAACTCTTGACCTGATAAACTTATACAACCCACCATGACGAAGAGATGACGCCACACCATTAATTTTATAAGAAATCTTATGATGTCATAATGGATCTTTGTATTCATTGACCATTCCGAGAATTGAGGTGCTTCTGTTGTTAAGATAATGATCATGTCTCCTTGATTTCCGTGCCTGGTATTTTACTGTTCACCTTTCCCATTATAAATAGGCACGGGGGGGGGTCCCTTTTCACCCTTTACCACTGCCTCTTTCTCTTCTTCATCTTCTTCTTCCTCGCAAGAACCGAAACATCCAGAGCTTCGCCGCCGCCGTCGACCTTCACCAGTGATTCCGACTTGCCCGCTGCATCAACCTGACTCTAACCAAAAACCGCGGCGCCCCTCTGCTGTTCAGCAACACCATCATGTATCCATCTCTCCTTGTCTTCGATCTGCATTAGACTGCCCTTGTTCATCGGTGCTCGTCGCCTGCCCGTCGAAGTTCGTCGTCGTTCTTCCATCCATGCTTAGTTCAATCTAAAAGTAGTTCTGGAATTACGTGGTACCAGTTTTAGCATCCGTATGTATCCATAGATGCATCCCTTCTGCCTGAGATTCAATCCCAACCTGTATGTTCTTGCACTGCCATATTTTAGGTTTAGCAATATTTCACCTTTTCTGGACTGTTGTAGATCCATAAATATAGGCACGATTTGTGAAACTTGTTTGTTTAGTACTTAGTGAAATTCTCCCCAAATTCCAGACCTGTAGATGCCTTAGTACTGTTGCATATAGGCGGCTCAAATGACACCTCCATAATTCGACACTTTCCAGCCGGCTTACATATAAACTGTTAAACCTCCAATATTTGCCCAACTTTAATTACGACGGTATAACCCGCCGGCATCTCGCCGGTTTAATCATATTGTGTATCTCCATTCTCCATAGCAGTCGATCTTTGCACGCATAATGACCGTTTAATAGCAAGCTTATTTTCTTAACTATTAAACGGCTTATCATCGCAACATTAACCCGCCAATTCTTCACTCTCAGGCTTTAGTTAGCGAAAAATGACTAAGACCGTCAACTCCTGTGATTGGGTTGTTTCCACTATTGCAGAACAATATCCTAAAGAACATGTTGAAATGGGCATCTTGCCAGCAAAAGATATTATCCACTGGCGAGTCCCGGGGACGGAGGTTAGACCTCAGCCAAGGGAGGGTGAAGTCATAATCTTTGATAATCACATTCTCCGTGGTTTCTTTCCGCTTGGCTCATAGTTCTTTCGTGATGTTCTGCACTTCTTCCAGCTTCACCCTCAAGATATTGGCCCTAACTCCTTCTCCAATATCTACAATTTTTAAGTCTTTTGTGAGGTGTACCTTCAAGAAGAGCCCAACATTGATCTTTTCACAAAGTACTATTATCTAAACCACCAAACCGAAATGATGGACGGGCCCAGCCTTGAACTTGGTGGAATTTCAATTCAAAGGCGAAGAGACGTTATCTTTCCTGCGACCACACTTTTCAGTCACCCCAAGGACTGGAATCGGACTTGGTTTTATTGCCAAGGTACTTCTCTGCCGGGTGAAAATCCTCTGTCGGGTTTCCGCAACTGCCGACTTAGCCCTAAACATCCACTCCCAGATCGGATCAGTGTTATAGAACGGGTCAAGTATGGGCCTAATTTTCAAAGGTAAGGGCTTTGCTAGCCAACGGCCTGACCGGTATTGATTTGGTCTGATGTTGGGTTGCTTGGAGGATCATGCCCTTGAGCCGCTGCCCCGGCTTAATGTGCGAATATACATGTGATGTAGAAAATCCACAACGCTATAACCAAACTCATCTTGAAGACCAACAGATCAATGAAATGACCAAATCATTGCTCCGGGAGTCCCTTGAAAACTGCAGTAAAACGGGTCTAAACCCCTTCTGCACTCTCAACCCGGCTCCTCACGTAAGTATTTCAAGCCATTTTTTACTTTACTCATTATTCTCATAAACTGCACATTTTCTTACTGACATTTGTGTTTTCAGGCTGACTCTCCCTTCTGGAACAAAAAGCTACAGGATAAGCCGGCCAAGAAAACCAGAGGAAAAACCAAGGCTAAAAAGAAGACCAAAGGAAAGAAACAAGAAACTGAAGATTTATTCGCCCTTGACCATGAGTCGGAGGTAGAACTCGATTCTCTTGGCTTTCTGTTTATGCAACTTATTAACACTGACCTCTCAAGACGATGTGGAGAATAGCCACGCAGATGCAGTAGACGTAACCACAATCTCCTCCGACTCAGAACCTTTACCAAGGCAAAAAACTCGGTGGGTCTCCCAAAAAGTAAGATTTTCTCATCCCATTGCTTATCTGGATCCCAATTTTCTTTTGAAGAAACAACAGCACGAAGTCAGGCATACAACTCGGAGACCTTGCGACCGGCTTACCCAACACACTGCTCCTCGCAAAAGCCGCAAAGAGGTGCCTCAAAATCCAATCTTCTCCTTTCCAAAGGCGGGTCTCATGCATCAACCACTTAACCCTTCCGACTCAAATTATCAGGGAACCTCTCACTCATCATTCGGTGACTCTACCGGGACCTAGTATCCTACCTTCAAATTTGCCCATGGTAAGAACATTTCACTTGCTTAGTTAATACCTTATGATGACATGCTCATATCCTTATGCACCTTCCTTTCAGTGGTGTACCAAGGCAGGCAAGAAATCGATGATGGGCGGACCGTCAGAACACCCCAAGGTGACCGAGGCGGAGAAGCAGGTGCCAATAGTCTCAGAAGCTTCAATTCAGAATCCTGAAGACACTCCTCATGACCTACTACCGGCAACTGATGACACCACCGTGGATCCAATGAACACGGATGCTGATCCGCCAAGCCCTAAGCCGCCAAGTCCTACCAAGCCTGTTGAGGAAGCTGCTCTGGACAAGACTGCAGAAGATGTCCACATTATTGGCATAGGTTACACAGAGCCAGGAAACCCCACAGTCTTGGCCAAACACAGTGCCAAAGAAGAGCCACCACCAGGAAATAAGTTGAAATTGGACTTGGAAAGTTATGCTGCTCTTGGTGCTTGTGACATTCACTCAGGCTACCTTCACCGCCTCCACACTAGGTATGGCTATTAAACCCTCTTCATATATATCCATTTAGCCGCCAAGTCTAGAGGATAGAAACAACGGGAATATGTTGTAGACTTACAAATATATTTTAGACTGTAGTTCTCTTGGTTAACTTAGCTACTAAGATCCAACAATATAGCCCCCAAGGGCCGGCTTAAACTGACAAGTCAAGCTGGGACTTCTAGAAAAAAATGACCTACATTAGCCCCAAGTGCCAAGAATATTGCTCGCAATGTGCTTGGGACTTTTATTACTATTATTGAGTAAAATATTAATCCTGATATGTCATATCTGACCTTTTCCTCATGAAGCTTTATCTCTGAAGGATGTAGAGCTTGGCAACTTAGCCAAGAAGATTAAACATCAAGAAGTTGAGACTGTGAAAGCAGAATCAAAATTTCAATTAGGAAAATGAGAAGCTCAAGGCCAACTTTGCTACCGAGAGAGTCGCTGTCGGTGTCAAAACCGGCGGATCTCGGGTAGGGGGTCCCGAACTGTGCGTCTAGGCGGATGGTAACAGGAGACGAGGGACACGATGTTTTTACCCAGGTTCGGGCCCTCTCGATGGAGGTAAAACCCTATGTCCTGCTTGATTAATATTGATGATATGGGTAGTACAAGAGTAGATCTACCACGAGATCAAGGAGGCTAAACCCTAGAAGCTAGCATATGGTATGATTGTTGTAATGTATGTTGTCCTACGGACTAAAGCCCTCCGGTTTATATAGACACCGGAGGAGGCTAGGGTTACACAGAGTCGGTTACAATGGTAGGAGATCTACATATCCGTATTGCCAAGCTTGCCTTCCATGCCAAGGAAAGTCCCATCCGGACACGGGCGGAGTCTTCAATCTTGTATCTTCGTAGTCTTGGAGTCCGCGGATATTGATAGTCCGGCTGTCCGGACACCCCGATCCCAGACTCCTCAAGAGCCTCTCTAACCAGGCTTCAATGACGATAAGTCCGGCGCATATAATGTTCGGCATTGCAAGGCGGCTTCCTCCCTTGAAAAATCCAGAGAAGATCATGAACACCAGGATAGTGTCCGCTCGCAAAATAAATTCCACATTCCACCGTAGAGAGAATAAAATGTACACTTAGTTCAATCACGACGTATTATGCGCGTGACATCACACCGCCACCAAGCCTTTGTTTGAATCATTTTTACTATACCACCTCAAAGCACGCTTAGCGGCGCGTTTCCTTAACACGCCTTGTCGAAGTAGAGATCGTGTTCCCCTTATTCCAGGATTCTCATCAATACGTGCGTGGGTAACCCAACCGTTCCCGTCGCCACGCCTCCTCTATCGAAGGCGAATCACAAACGGTCACGGACACGGCTCTTGGTATTTTTTTCCCTTTATAAGAGGACCAAGGCTTGTCCTTGTTCTTCAATCTCGCATCAAATCTCTTCCCCACTCCCAGTTCCAACACCCAGAGCCTCAGATTCGAGCGCTTCGGATCCTCAACCATGTCCGGCTCCGACCTCCAAGGCCGGTGGGTGCCCTCCTCCGTCATGGAGGAGGACATATTGAAGCTACGTGAAGCCAAGTACCTGGCCTACGAGGTTTCGCACAGGTTGCCTGCCCAAGGGTAGGTCGTGCCCGCCCCCGAGCCCGGTGAATACGTCGTCTTCGTATCCCACCTCCTTCGGGGTTTAGGCTTCCCAACGGACCCCTTCGTGAGAGGGCTCCTGTTCTACTATGGGCTGGACTTTCACGACTTGGCTCCGGAGTCCATCCTCCACATCTCCGCATTCATTATCGTCTGCGAAGCTTTCCTCCGCGTCACTCCCACTTCGGCCTATGGCTGAAGACCTTCAAGGTGGAGCCGAAGATGATTGGGGGGCGTCAAGCGGAGTGCGGCGGGGCGGCCATAAGCAAAAAGGCCGATGCCCCGTGGCCCGAGGGTTCCTTCCAAGAGGAACTCAGACTGTGGCAGCAGGAGTGGATCTATATCACCGCTCCGAAGGGCAGCAGGCAAAAGACGCCGCCTTTATTCCGCCCGGGACCTCCACGCCAACTGATGTCGTGGGTCAACCAAGGGTTCAATTGGGGGCCGTCCGAAGACGTGCCCTCATTGCAGGGCCGGATTCGAGACCTCCAAGCGAGGGAGATCGACCTGATCAAGGTGATGCAGGTTATGCTAATCAGGCATCTTCTGCCCAGCAAACACCGTCCTCTCCATCTATGGGAGTTCAACCCGGAGGGACCCCGGATTCTCCAACACTTTATGGGTGCGACACCCGTGGAGATGTACAAGTTGTTCTTCGGACCGCAGGTGGCGTGTCCGGATTTAGCCGAGGACGCAGGCCTAAGCCGCGATCGCCCGGATACTCAGGTAAATAGCTCAGAGTCCGGACATTCTATTTTATGTGCCTTTCTAGGGTTCGCCTCCTGGCCCCTTGTTCTTTACAGGAATGGGTGGCGCGATCAAGGCTGATAAGGTGTCCGGCCCCTCTCCCAGAGACCGCACTGGAGCCCGTGCTGGTCAGAATGTTGGAGGTCGCGCCCACAGAAGGAGGCGAAGGGGAAAACAGAGGAGCTAATATTTTGCCCAAAGGGGCGCCTGAAGAGGGGGGAATCAAGAATCCCTCTCTCCAGGGGGAGAAGAGGACCGCCTCAAGATCCGGAGGCCAAAGCCCTAAGCGGGAAGAGATCTTCACTGGTCCGCGTCCGGAGAGAATCCGGACGCACAATCATCGCCAAAGGATCAGCCCTCCAACGAGCCGTGAGTATGAAAAAAAGGGAATTAATCAGTAAGGAAATGCCTTCATTTGTGCTTCTGTGGGTGACCGAAATATTTATATTGCAGTTCGGATCTGCAGCCTTCTCAGATGAGTTCGTCTTCGGGAGACCTTCTTCCGGAGATGATGGAGAGTGATACGCCTCCGTCTGCGGCGCCGTCGAGATAATGCGGCGAGCCTCAAGTATCGCCACGGAGGTATCCCCGAGTCCCGAGGGGCGAGAATTCGCACCCACTAGTATCCGGCGGGAGAATCAAGAATCTGCTTGAGAGGGCGCCCATTTCGAAGATCACCGTGCGTTGATGCGTATGGTGATTGGAAGGATTTCGTCCGCTGAGAGCGGATTGCATAATGCCGCCATGAGTTTGCTGGCGGGATTTGAGGTATGCGAGAATGACGCACGCCTTTGTCTTTTAACAGTTTTGCACATAAAAAATGCGCCCTGTATAGATAGTAGCCCCTGAGACTCGGTAGGTTGTCGAAAACGATAGCGTGCCGAGGATCGAAATCTAAAGTAATGAATTTCGTCATTCCTATGTAGGTGGCGGATAGTCCGGGGGCTAACCGGACTAGTGGGTTTGCCGAATTAAATCGGAAACTTGACTTGGCAGATGCGGACATCGCACTTGTCAACAGGCGACTTGACGAGTCACAAGGTAAAAGAGTTCTCCGTAGTCGCTTTATTAAGGGGGTCGAAGCCCTCCTCTGATAAATTATATGTTGTTGTACAGATGGTGCTGCTGCTGTGGAGAGCCTTTGGGCCGAACTTGCTCGAGCTAAGGAGCAAGCCCGAAGGAGTGACGCGGCTGCCTCGAGGGCGGCCGAGGAGTTGAAAGCCGAAAGGGCTGTGCACTGCCTAAGCAGGGCAGAGGTGGCCGAATTGGCCATGAAAGTAAAAGATGCTGCCGACCGTAATGAGGCTCTTGAAAAGGAGCGCTTATCGGGGCGGGAAGACCTGAAGAAGGCCACCGCCGAAGCCAAGGATGCCCGCTCTGCAATGCGGGCCATGAAGGAGGAATCGCGCCAGCCGGAGATATCGTGGCTGGCAAGCCTTTTTTGCTGCGTCGCCGGTTTATGGATGGAAAGTATGCGCAATTTGAGCGGCTGTGGAGTCCGGAGGATCCGTATATGGACTTAGCTGCAAGTGCGGCTGATGCCATTAAGCACTTCCGGAGCCAGGAGGATCACGAGACGGAAGAGTTATATTGGTCTCAGTTCCACAGCCCGGATCGCTCGCTTCCATTGACGGACCGGCTGGCCGAATGGGCCGAGCTAAATAGATTGTCCGGACTTGCCATGACTGACATCGTGGCCCATGTATGGCTAGAGAGGTCCAAGGCGACGAGTTACTTCGGCTTATTGCAGCAATTCCTTGGAGCGGTGCCGCATATAAAGGAGATGAAGCGGTCGGCCTGCATCGAGGGCGCGCGGATGGCTCTTGCCCGTGTGAAGGCACATTATCTGGAGATGGATGCCACCGCTGTTGCCGCCCAGGGTTCGGATGAAAGCCGGCTCCCTGCCGAGCACTACTTCGGGGAAGTTATGCGTGGCGCTCGTGTAATAGAGTCGCTGTGCTCGAAAAAATATCACATTCAAATGAACGTATTAGCTTGTAAATCGGTGATTATGTTATGACTGCTTTTTATACTTGTGCGTCCCAAGTAGTAAAACTTCTCCTGTGTGGCCGTTTACGTATACATTTGTATAACCTAAAAGATTGCAGTCTTCGGCTTCATCCCCCATGCACAGGGTGCGGGGGTGTTCGCAAAATATAAGCGCCACACTTAATCCGACGTCTCGATCCTGTTTAAGGAGGTGGTAGCGAGCGAACTAGGCAATCCGGACTATACCGCTTTATCACTTTCACTTAGCGATGGAGCTCGAGGGTGGGGCTACGATATAGCCTGGTGGCACCACACATCTCCGAATTCGAGTGCGATGTGCTCGACCGAAACGGTCCTTCGTCAAAGCGGGAATTCTAAACATTCCGGTAGTCGATCGAGTGGTTGACCAGTCTCTCGCATCATCATGATCGATTTTCGGCTTTCATCGAGGTGCTCGCCTAGCGAATCGGGCACAATCACGAGAGTTCTCCGGTGCCGCGTTAGCGGTGATACTGAACGTAAGGCACCAAAACACGGAGCCGGCAAACCCAACATTTGACCAAAGACATGATTCGAGCTGATGCATATAATGCCTAACTCGAGACGCCAACACTCCCTAAGGTGTTCGGTCTTTATAATAATGGGCGAGATGCCCTAAGCCCCTAGTGTCCGTGTACGGGCATGGTCTTCGACGCGCCGATGCCAAAACGCCGAGCTCTGCTTTGGCTATAGAAAGAAACCAAGGAGAATAACAACAAGAGACAGAAAAAAGGTTTACGCAGGTCTTAATCGAAAAGAATCCTCAACGGGTCCCTACCGCACGCCTCACGTACTCGTGTCTCCGTTGTGCCGTTATCCTGGACGGGTATGCACGTTGTTCATCTGTAGAAAGAGAGGAACGTTTAGTAAAAACAATTCGTGCGAAAAATATGTGTAAAATAAGAAATATAAATATTAAAGCAGGGTTTTTATGAACCCGCGGTTGTTTTGTGCGTGCAGCCCCCTGTGAAGGGGTATACGGCTAGGGAGCCCCTAGCATACTGAGGCCGGATTCGTCTATCCGAGTCCGGGGTCTTTAAGTGACCCTCGCACTAAAATGACGCCATGCGGACCGGGCATCTTGAGTGTAAGAGACGCGTAATGTGGTATGGTGTTGAAGCGGACAAAAGCCTTTCGTCCCCAGAGTGTTTGATATTCACTTTCAAATGGGACGATATGAAAAAATAATTTTTCTCGTCGAAAATTGTTCGGCGATCCGAACACGACTTCTAGTAATATAGAGCCTGTGCACTTGGCGTAAGGGCCCGGCGTCACTCCTTTGAAGGAAGTGCGGCTGTGTCGGATTTTGGTTGGGTCTATCCCCATCCTACGGATTGTGTTTGAGTATAGCAGGTTTAAGTCGCTACCTCCGTCCATTAGGACGTTAGTAAATTGTAATCCGTCTATTATGGGATTCAATATCAGGGGAGTCCGTCCCGCGTTTCGAACGCTTCTAGAATAGTCCAGGTGGTCGAAAGTGATTGCTTTTAATATCCAATCTCTACAGTCTGCTGGGTTGGACTGCGCGAAGCTCTTTTTAGAAAGTGCCGCACTATTTTTCCGTATTATCACATGAAGTGAATTTACTGCTTTGACCCCTTGTGGGAAAGTCTTTTGTTTTCCGGTGCTCTGCTGGTGGGGTTTATCGTCTCGCTGACGCTGCCGAGCCCTTTGTGTTCGGCGTTTAGTCGGCCGGATGTTTAAAACCCAGCAATCCTCGTGGGTGTGATTTGCGAGCCTTCCGGGTATTGTGGATTTGACATATCCGACCCAAAATCTTGTTTAAGTTGGACAATTCATCATTGTCATCCTTGAGAGGCTGTGTTTTGTTGTTGGGCGCGAGCTTTTGAATCCGGCGTTGATCGCCGTGCTTTTGGGCTTTTCTCTTTATTCCGTATTGCTCTTTTCTCGCTACCGTGATTTGCCGCTTTCCATCTCTTATCTCGATGTACTAGGGTCGCTGGTGCTACATCTTGCTAGCCAGCTATCTTCTCCCGCATAGAAGCGGGTCATGAGGCTTGTTAGTGGGGACATTGTCCTCGGTTTCTCTTGACCGAGGTGCTGGCAAGCCATTCGTCTTGACATTATGCTTGAAAGCTGCTAAGGCTTCGCGTCCTGGACAATCGACTATTTGGTTCTTTTTGGTAAGAAACCTGTTCCGCACTTCCGCGCCATTCTCCAAAGTGTTGAGTTATGTGACTTAGATCATCTCAGATCCGGAGGACTAACATAAGTCCCTTGAAAATTTGTTCTAAACGCATCCTCAAGCTCTTCCCAACTTCCAACAAGAGTTTTCGGGAGGCTCTTAAGCCAATGACGGGCTGGCCCTTTGAGCTTGAGGGTAGATATTTTATGGCGTGAGATCATCTCCTCTGGCCATGTGTATATGTACTATATAATCTTCTATCCATACTCCGAGTGCATTGTTCCATCGTAGGCCTCTATGTTTATGGGTTTAAATCTTGCTTTGAGGAATTCATGGTCCAAAGACCTCATTGGTGAAACATAGTGGGTGTCTGGCGCCCAGTATTTGTGTGTGCCGCTATCATCGGACACTTGACGTGTTGCCTTGCTTCTTGGGGCCTTCTGCTTTGGCCCGTAGATGGACTGGCTGGGCCATCTATCCTTCCAAGTTCGTTGGTTGGTTTATGTGTGGCGCCATTGTCGAATTTGGCCTATCATCGCCGTCTATCCAACCAAGCAGCCCTTTATTTTTGGACGGTGGAGGCTCTATGGCCTCCTCGTCGGTCTGTAGCAGCTTGCGCCGGTAGCTCTTTGATTGGTGGCCATTGCCGTATTTATCTGCGGTTTTGAGCACTTTGCTCCATCTCATTCTGAGTGTGTCTTCCGCTGTTTTGAGCCTCCGTTTTTCCTTCTTCAGGCTACTTGCAGTACTGACGAGTCTTTTCCGAAGGTTCTTGCTTTCCGGCGGTGTGTCCGGCATGAGGTCTTCACCTAGCCTGGACTGATTATCTGACTCGTCATGGTCGGACGGTTGCTTATCTGCATGTTCGTCGTCCGTTTGTGAGCCCTGCCGTATTGCGGGCTCCTTGGGAGCGTTGTTGTCGTCGAGGCGGGACTTAGGGCGGCGTCTGTGCCGCCGTTTTGGTCTTTTGTCGGCGGGGTCATCTTCTGCCGCTGCCCGTTGGTCCTCGTTATCGCTCTCCTTTGGGGTGTCCACCATATATATGTCGTGTGACGAGGTAGTCCTCCCGTGCCTTATAGGCTCTGTTTCTTGTTCGTCTCCAGCATTGTCGTCTATTCCGTCAATGTCTTCGGAGTCATAGTCTAGCATGTCGGTTAGGTCGTCGACAGTGGCTACAAAGTGGGTGGTGGGTGGGCTCTGAATTTCTTCGTCGTCTGCATTTCAACCATCCCGCCACGATCCGGCCAGGACTCTCCCGATAACGAGAGGTGCCTTAATGAATTCAGGATATCACCAAAAGGGGAGTATTGGAAGATGTCCGCGGCGGTGAATTCCATAACCGGCGCCCAATCCGGATCGATTGGTAGGGGCGCGGGAGGTTCGGAGTCCGACAAGGAGTCCGGCGCCTCGGAATCACAAGCTTCGCAGGGGACAAGATTAGTGTTCGGCTCCATCGCCGTGGATGTTGAAGCCCCCAGGGCGGCGTCTATCCACCGGCCCTCGATCTGGGCGATCGGCTTCGGGCTAATAGCCGAAGCGGATCCATGTGCGGCCACCAAGGCACTGTTCGGCGGCAGAGCTAGATCATGCCCATCGTCACAGTGCGGCGCGCTTGGCTGTGGCTCGAGTCCGTCGAAGATCAAGTCTCCGCGGACATCGGCCGTGAAGTTTAAGCTTCCGAATCTGACCTGACGGCCAGGGGCGTAGCTTTCGATCTGCTCCAGATGGCCAAGTGAATTGGCCCGCAGCTGGCGGCCGCGGATCTTTAAGATCTGTCCGGGAGAAAAGTCTCACCACAAACGGTTGCGTTAGTTGAAGATGCCATCAAGCCTATCGGTGACGACACAGAGGAACTCTCAATGAAAGCACCAATGTCGGTGTCAAAACCGGCGGATCTCGGGTAGGGGGTCCCGAACTGTGCGTCTAGGCGGATGGTAACAGGAGACGAGGGACACGATGTTTTTACCCAGCTTTGGGCCCTCTCGATGGAGGTAAAACCCTATGTCCTGCTTGATTAATATTGATGATATGGGTAGTACAAGAGTAGATCTACCACGAGATCAAGGAGGCTAAAACCTAGAAGCTAGCCTATGGTATGATTGTTGTAATGTATGTTGTCCTACAGACTAAAGCCCTCCGGTTTATATAGACACCGAGGAGGCTAGGGTTACAGTGTCGGTTACAATGGTAGGAGATCTACATATCCGTATTGCCAAGCTTGCCTTCCACGCCAAGGAAAGTCCCATCCGGACACGGGACGGAGTCTTCAATCTTGTATCTTCGTAGTCTTGGAGTCCGCGGATATTGATAGTCCGGCTGTCCGGACACCCCCCAGTCCAGGACTCCCTCAGTCGCCTTTGAGATGGAGAAAGCAAATTTGATCAAACATGCACAAGACGCGGAATCCCAACTGAAGTCGATTGCTGATGAGCTGGCCTGTTTAAAGGGACATATTACTCATATGACAGGCGCCATCTTTGGTAAGATTCATACTCAGTTCAGACTCTGTTGTAATATGTTAAGCCGCCAAGAAATTCTCAATCCTTGTCATATGAATGTATGAATAGGCCCCAGAAGCACTAGTCTTGGTCAAGATATGCTGCTGAAGCTGAAGGCCATCTACTCTTTCGCATAGCATCTATATAGTGGCAATCTCCGCAGTTTGGTGGTGTTAGGAGACAACACAAAACCGCCAAGTCACATTAAAGCCGTGCTAGATCATTTATCCGCTCTTCCCAGCCAAATCAAAGAACAGAGATTATCATCTGCCCGAGCCGGAGCCCTTGTTGCTCTTGGCCGTGCAAAAGCGTGGGCCTCAGAACTTGACCCGGTGAAGATAGCCACCGGATGCCCCAAATTCAAATATGACAAGTCGCCTTTGAGGAGAAGGATTTCAACCAGTGCATTCGTGAGATGCGGCCCGCGGCCTGCAAACTGGTGGAAGAGCTGAATCTGACCAACTGCACGACGACTTACGATGAGAATAACGAGAAAATACTGCCGCCGACTTTCAACCCTGTCAATCTCGTTCCTCCTCGGCCTAAGCATATCTTTCCTCCTGACATTGATCATTCCCTTATTCTCAATGATGAAGCTACTTTCGAAGCATTCACCAGCATTGATTGGACAACGGCTGATCTCCAGATGATCGATGAAGAAGAAGAGCCGGCGCAGGATGACCCGCAATCTTCAAAGCAGCCAGGGGAAGAGTAGGCAGTGGTGATCGGGGCGGCTCTCAGGCCGGCTTATGGGAACACAACTCTTGAAACATTTGTAGTTTGACACTTTGTTGAAGGCCCAGAGCTATGCCTTTGTAATAGGATAGCATAAAACAATGATCTGCCTTGTTATGCCTTTGTGCATATTTAACTTTGTGATTTGTAACCCGCCGCTGTGACTTCTCATAATATCATCATTCATATGGGTCACACCAGTACTTCATATCTCCTGTACACAAGCTAAACAACATATGCCCTGGCGGTTTAAGCCAAGTTGGTTAACAATCCCAATATAATAGTCCTCATAAAATTGACAGGAAAACTAGGATAAAGGCCATCTAAGCCGAAACATTTTGGCGATTTATAGTTAAATTCCAAGGTGGGTTACCAAACCCAAAATAGTCATGTAATTATTGAAAGACACACCAGCAAATTAAAATTATGGTGACGTCTTGGTCATTAATATCCATAGCGGGTACCAACCCGAAGTCATGCAATATCATGATCTTGATTGCTCAAGGCAAAAAATATCCTAGTGACTTAAAGCCCACAACCAGGGCGGGCTACCAAACCCAAAAAATACCCAAATATTAGTCATATAATCATAGGTTCATGACCCTGATTGTAAAATATTTTTAGGAAACACAAATCAAAAAGATTCAGAAAAGAAAACTCCAAAAAATCTCCAATAATGTGTGGCCGGCCTATCAAAGCATGACCAGACAAGTTGGCTCACAGGGCCATGTGCTTCCAATGGCAGCATGAGCCTTTTGGCACTTAAGCAACATGATTATTTTCAAGGCTGCAATAGTCGGTTTCGCACTCAGGCCACATGATTGGTTTGAAGGCAGCAACAACCGTATTGGCACTTAGACCACATGATTGCTTTGAAGGCAGCAACAGCCATATTGGCACTTAGGCCACATGATTCCTTTGAAACCAGCAACAGTAGTATTGTCATTCAGGCCACATGATTGCTTTGAAGGCAGCAACAACCATATTGGTACTCAGGCCACATGATTGCTTTGAAGGCAGCAACAGCCGTGGTTTTACCTAGCTTACTGTAAGCTGGCTCTCACATGACATAAGCCGCCATTCGAACCTTAACAAGTTCAGGGTCTTAAAAAGATTGACTATTGAAGAATCGGGCAGGTCACCTGGTGGAGCACCCAGTTGCAAACAGGCAGGAAAAACCCATAAGAAGTGGCATTCAAGTCGGTCCAGAGGGTATGAAAGCTAAACCCAGTGGTTGGAAGCCCCCAAGTGACTGTATGATCAATCAATAAAGGCTCAGATACTCAGAAATGAAACGGTAGAGACCCCATAATTCGGGGATGCCAGCTTTATTATACTGGTCATAAAAAGTATATACATCGATAGAAGTATGTACAAAGGTAAGAGCTGGCGGCTCAAGTATAGTATGGCCGAAGGTGTGTGATATTCCACGGACGACGGGTCTCCTCCGACTTGCGAGAATCTTTATTCTCATGTACATAAATGAGGTAGTACGACCCGTTATTCAGGTTCTTGCTGGCCACAAAGGGCCCTTCCCAAGGTGGGGATAACTTGTGCATATCTGTTTGATCTTGGATAAGCCCGAGCACCAAGTCGCCTTCTTGAAACTTCCGTGTCTGAACTCTGAGGCTATGATAGCGATGCAGATCTTGTTGATATATAGCTGAACAAGCCGCGCCGGATCACGCTCCTCATCAAAGCATCGAGTGCGTTTTGACGTGCTATTTCATTTTCAGCTTCAACATAAGCCACCACACGAGGCGAGTCATGACGGATATCACTTGGAAGAACCGCCTCAGCCCCATAGACCATGAAGAAAGGCGTATAGCATGTTGACTTGTTGGGAGTGGTGTTGGTACTCCAAAGTACTAAAGGTAACTCCTCAACCCAACAACCCGACGTTCGCTACAAAGGAACCATAACCCGGGGCTTGATGCCTCTCAAAATTTCTTGGTTTTCCCTCTCAGCTTGACCATTGGACTGTGGATGAGCCACATAAGAGACGTCAAGACGAATATTCTCTTGTTGACAAAACTCTCTCATAGCATCTTTAGACAGATTAGCACCATTATTAGTTATGATACTATGAGGGTAACCAAAACGGAAGACCAATTTTTCAACAAACTGAACTGTCGTTGCCGTGTCACACTTGCTGACCGGCTCTGCTTCAACCCACTTGGTAAATTTGTCAACCGCCACCAAGAGGTGGGTTTTCTTATCCTTAGACTTCTTGAAGGGTCCAACCATATCAAGCCCCCAGATTGCAAACGGCCAAGTAATTGGTAATGATGCCACATCACCTCGATTATTGTTGATAATCTCGCGTTAGTTCAGAACTGATCCAACTTCAAATTTGAATTAAAGTCAAAACAATTAAAGTTTTCAAAAGTCAAAACTAAATTGTTCCTAATGTGTCAAATAATCTATAATAAATGTTGGTGAAGAAATCATCTTTTAATAAAATACTTAAATGCACTAAATAAACTAAAACAATGATAAAATAATTATCTAAAATGCTTTTAAGATAATAGGCAAATGCAAAATACTTTATTTAAAGTGCCAAAGTATTTGGGGCAGTGACCTATTTAAAAACACCAAATTAGTTTTCGCTTTTAAATTTTATAAAACTAAAATAACAGAAAACAAAAAACTAATAGAATAAAAAAAAGGAAAGAGAAAACAGAACAAACAAAAAAAAGAAGGAAAAGGCCCCCCGGCCAACTGGGCCAGAAGGCCCAACTGGCCGACCCACTCGGCCCAGTCGCGGCCCATCCCCTGCCTACTAACCCACTCCCCCTCCCACCGTAACCCTAACCGGTCCACTCATTTCCCCCACTCCCACGTTGCTCACCCCACTCCCCATCTGCCTCCCTCCCCGATCCAGATCGGGATCGGGCGCTTCATCATTGCCGCGCCGGAGCCCCTATACCTCAGATCGTCTGCTTGGCCCGCCATGGCCGCGTTTCGTCACTGAACCACTCCGCCTCGCCTACTAGTTGCGTGCTCGCACCCGGAGCCCCTATACCCTCGGCCATCACCAAGGCCACAGACGCTGTGCCTGACGCCACGCCCCACCGTGCTTCTTATCATGTTCCGCCCACTGCGTGCCGCTCGTCGCCGTCCTTGCCGGCTCATGAAGACGCCCCATGCCCTCAATGCCGCCGCGCGCCATGCGTCGTCTGTGGCGCGCCTGCGCCCCTCGGCTCGCGTCTGCTCGGCTCCTCACGCCATTGCCAGATGCCGCTCGGGTGGCGCTTGACTTGCCCGACGCCTGTCCCGCTATGGCCTCCATGCCACTGCCAAACGGGGCCCATGCCCTAGAACTTTTTTTAAAAGAGGGATTAAAAATAATAATAAATAGAAATATCAATCAATTAATTAATTAACTAAATAATTAACTTAATTAATTCTGGTTAAATTAACTAATTAAGATTAATTAACCTAATTAACTATTAATTAGCTAAACAGTCCCTAACAGGTGGGACCCACCAGTCAGGTTGACCAGGTCAACCGCACAGTTGACTGCTGACATCACACGTACGTCATGCTGACGTCATCCCATACTATTCTGGATAATGTTGATTTAAATTAATTAAATAAATTCGAAAAAGTGATTAAGACTTTAGAAAATCATAGAAAATAAACCGTAGCTGAGATGAAAATACTTTCTACATGAAAGTTGCTCAGAACGACGAGACGAATCCGGATATGCAGCTCGTTCGTCCGCCACACACCCCTAGCATAGCAAACACACAACTTTCCCCCTCCGGTTCATCTGTCCGAAAACGCGAAACACCGGGGATACTTTCCCGGATGTTTCCCCCTTTCGTCGGTATCACCTACTACCGCGTTAGAGCACACCGAACACCGCGTATTGCCTTGTTACGCTTTGTGATGCTTTGATTGCTCTGTTATTTATTGTGTTCCCTCTCCGTTACTTCTTTCCGGTAGACCCCAAGACTGCTGGCAACCCCCAGTTCGACTACGGTGTTGACGACTCGTCCTTCTTGCCAAAGCAACCAGGCAAGCCCCCCCCCTTGATCACCAGATATCGCCTATTCTCCTCTATACTGCTTGCATTAGAGTAGTGTAGCATGTTACTGCTTTCCGTTGATCCTATTCTGATGCATAGCCTGACACTGTTGTTACATCTGTTGATACCTTACCTGCAATCCTAATGCTTAGTATAGGATGCTAGTTTATCTTCATTGGCCCTACATTCTTGTCAGTCTGCCTTGCTATACTATCGGGCCGTGATCACTTGGGAGGTGATCACGGGTATATACTATACATACATACATACTACAGATGGTGACTAAAGTCGGGTCCGCTCAAGAGTACCCGCGAGTGATTCACGCAGTTTAGGTGAAAGGACCTTTGTCCCGACGGCCCTCTGTGTGGATCTTTGTGGCGGAGCGGCAGGTAGGTTGAGACCACCTAGGCGAGAGGTGGGCCTGCCCTGGTCGGCGTCGCGGTTGCTTCATAATAACACGCTTAACGAGATCTTGGTATTTGATCCGAGTCCGCCATTTGGTCTATACGCACTAACCATCTACGTGGGAGTAGTTATGGGTATCCCGACGTCGTGGTATCACCGAAGCCTTCTTGACATCGGCCGATCCGAGTGGCGCGCGTCGGATTAATTTGACGCCACTAGGCTAGGTCTGCTTCGGCAGCGTCACGCAACGTGTGTGTGCAAAGGCGATGGGCCTGCACCCTGCGCCATAGGAGTTAGACCGGCGTCTTGACCTCTCTGTTGTGCCTAGGTGGGGCTGCGGCGTGTTGATCTTCCGAGGCGGGCATGACCCAGAAAGTGTGCCCGCCAAATGGGATCGAGCGTGTTGGGTTATGTGGTGCACCCTGCAGGAAGTTTATCTATTGAATAGCCGTGTCCCTCGGTAAAGGGCGACCGGAGTTGTACCTTGACCTTATGACAACTAGAACCGGATACTTAATAAAACACACCCTTCCAAGTGCGGATACAACCCGGTGATCACTCTCTAACAGGCGGCGACGAGGAGAGGATCGCGGGTAGGATTATGCTATGCGATGCTCCGGAGATGCTACTTGGTGATGCTACTTGGAGATGCTACTTGGAGGACTTCAATCTACTCTCTTCTACATGTTTGCAAGACGGAGGCTGCGAGCGTAGTCTTCGACGGGATTAGCTATCCCCTTTATTCGGCATTCTGCAGATTCGGTCCATCGATATGGCCCTTTACACATATACCCATGCATATGTAGTGTAGCTCCTTGCTTGCAGTACTTTGGATGAGTACTCACGGTTGCTTTCTCCTCCTTTTCCCCTTTCCTTTCTTTACGGTTGTCGCAACCAGATGTTGGAGCCCAGAGCAGACGCCACCGTCGGCGGCGACTACTAAACTGGAGGTGCCTACTACTATGTGCGGGCTGCTAACGGCGACCAGAGTAGTTTAGGAGGATCCTGAGGCGGGAGGCCTGCGCCTCTTTCAATCAGATCCCGCTTTGTGCTAGCCATCTTATGGCAACTTGTATAACTTATGTCCGTACTCAGATATTGTTGCTTCCACGACCGTCTATGATCGAGCACTTGTATTCGATCCCTCGAGGCCCCGGCTTGTATTATGATGCTTGTATGACTTATTTATGTTTTTAGAGTTGTGTTGTGATATCTTCCCATGAGTCCTCGATCTTGATCGTACACGTTTGCGTGCATGATTAGTGTCTGATTGAATCGGGCGTCCAAGTTGGTATCGAGCCAACCGCTGTAGAATCCTTTCCAACTCCTTGGCCGAAGTTGAGTCTAGACATTGCAAAACTTTTACTAACATGGCTGTGCGGCCCATGGGCCCATGTCGCCATTGGGTGGTACTAGGATCTTTTACTCCTCGACCTTTACTCTGGGATTCTGAACTCTCTTCTATTCGGGTTAAACGATTTTTACAAAAATCTAACTTTAGGTTCTCGAAAATACTTTCTCCCGGAGAGGCCCTTCAGTCCAGATGATCACCGACTGCACCAGAAGATTTCGAAGATACTCTCCGATTTTCTCTCGAGACCTTGTGCCCGTTGCTTTTGCAATTCCCTACCACCGAAATATCTCTATGGATAAATACTTACACCTATCGTGCTTACTTTTATTCCCAGTCGATCTTGTTATTACAAGATACCCCGAGAATATTTTGTGCCTCTCGCCTTGCGTTCTTTGCCACTGAATACCCCTAAGAATAATTTCTCGCACCTTTCGAGTATCCGCTCATCCCGCTTGTTCGGTGTTTCACAAAAGTCTTTGAAATACTATTCAATCCTCCAAAATCCTTAGCAGCTTTATTGCTCGCAAATACTTGTCTACTAGCATTATGGATGCTTCCCATATATCTGGCAATATTCACTAGTATCTTTTGACACCGTCATTTTGATCCTATTGATTCAACATGTGTGTGAATGCACACAATCATCTATCAACCCTTCTAAATTATCTTTCCGACTCAGACATCATTTTTGAACATGAGCTGGTTCTCGACCAAACTATTTGTCGCCAATTGTGCCTCTGGTTTATCCAACTTATCCATCCTTGATCAGAGCGACTGCTTCTGATCCTTTGTTTTGGAAATCGTAATTCCTTTGTTATCTAAGCATCGAATTATTCTGATGTTCTATAATATGATGCTCGTGCATTCTTTCTTCCTCTGATGGAGTACCGATACTCACATCAGCTCCGTTGTGGATCACCCGATCCATTGTTGGGTTGTTATCCGACAGTGTCCTTCATATTCAATCACCTTGCGAGTGATACATAGTGCCTTTGGTAAATTGTATCATCTGCTTGGCCAACCAAGCTCTGCTTTCGAGCTGGTGGTATTTACTATTGAAGCTTGTGGTATATGTTTCGACGATACCCTGACGGGTTGAACCTATGCCTTCCTTTATATGTGTGAACTCGGGAGTTTTCACGAGTCATACTCATCTGGTATTTCACCAGGTAAAACTTTCAACACTAATGCCTTTATCAAAGCGAGAAGTGAATGGAAGGTTATACATTGAAGAAGTGGGAGTCGACCTTGAACTTTGTGTTCATGCCCATGGACACGATGTAGATCCTATCATGGAAGCTTCTTGTAATAATAACTATTTCCTTGTTATAATATCATTTGGAATCTATGAATTGATCCTTTGCAATCATGGATCCGACCATATTTTCTACTTGATTCCATTTCTCGGACAAGTTAAACCACTTGTCTCTACATGTCAATGCACCCATCCAACCTCTATTTTGATCTACCTTCAAGTACTAACCCCCTAGTATCTCGAGGATATCAACCGATTGCACTACATCTTATGCATTTCTGATAAAGTAGTGCCTTTCCCCGTCATAGTCACTCCACGGGTTCTGGGTTGTCGTCAACCGAGAACACCGATTAGTGAATCGAATCGCCCTTGTGATTCAGTACTCATAGTACATTGTGGATGAGAAGTTTAATACTCCATCATGTCATTCCTAACCTGATCGGCTATATCATTTTGTGCTAAATTTTAACTATGCTACCTGGTCCTTTCTTCCTGGAGCACAATTTTCGACGGTGAGCTAAGCTTACGTCAATTTTCCTCGTCATATCATTTCACCTTGAACAACAAGCTTGATTTGAAGTTTGTGTCGTACCCATGGTTCCAATAACCTTTTGCTTCATAATTCCTTTAACTTAATGTCATCGCCGATGGATTACATCTTCGTGGAGCCTCTCGACAAAATTTGTCGTGATCATCATCAACATCTTGACTCCTTCCTGGATATCAATTGAAATCATGATGAGAAATACCATCCTTGCGCTCAATGATTTGTGTTGTCATCAACCACTTTAATGCCTCCCCTCCAACACAAACATGTTCGTGTTTTGTGTTGTAACTTGAGATCCTTGCTACCCAACTTATGTTTTGTTCTACCTTGGAGTATTGCTATCTTCTGTCAAGAATGTCATGGGAAATTCACCACCCTTAATAATTCTTGATACAAGTGATACTTATTAACATCACCATTCTTTTCTTGGTCCTCGTGTTGTTTCTAATCGGAATACCGACAAATGGTCTGTGATGTGTAAATTCTAAACTTCTAGCAACCCTATTGCTTTGAAGTTATTGGTCTATAGTTTCATTCTACGTCTATGGCTTATTGAATCATCATTCGAACATTTATCGTGCAACCCATCCCATATTTCGGGTGCACCTGTGAACCAAGGTTTAATTGTGGATGTTTTTCTCGGACATACATCATTATATCATTTGATATGACAAATGATATCTCCTTGTTCACATAATTGTGGAAATCCATCTTTTGAAAATCTCGGTGAATTGTCGCTGAGTTCATCAGCTACCTCCTCTTCCTCTCCTTGATTTACTAAGGAACTCTTGTTTCGGAACTCGCTTCCATTGTACATTTCCCGAGAATCTTGCCATGACATCTCGTCAATTTGTTTTGCACCTTTTCTTCTCGGGCATCCTGAGTCTGAGGTATCCTAACACCAATCAGATCTGAACCTCGGTCGGATATGATGGTTGGAGCATATTTTCAAGAGTTATAACATTGGTCCTTGTATGACCCGGTAAGGTGATGGCATGCCTAGCACACTTGACCGGAGGACCTATTGTTATAGTATCCTCTTTAGCAATGTTACGAGGAAATTGTAAAACTTATTCTACAAGTTGTTCCTGATGGATCCTGTGTGTATCCAAAGTCCGACCTTTGCTTGAAGACCATGTCAATGCTATCTCGAAGCATGTCTGTGCTACTCCGATCATCAATAAGAGCATTTGAAGCACAATGCTAAATTCTCTTTATCAGTTATCCAAACACCGTTGTATGGGTAACATCTTGATTAATCCTTGCCTCTTTTTTTTGAATGGTGAGGTACTTGCTCTCCTACCCCGTATCCCATGTTCTGCTTGTACATGGGAAGGATATACTCCTACTAATTGTGTGTAATCACAATTTTTCTTTAATCAGATAATCGCGTTTTCCTTTCCATTCGTTTGTTTAACCTTTCCGGAATCTGACTTAACTAAGCAGAGATAACTCCCTGCTTAGGTAGGCACCTTGTTGTACCACTCTGTCTGTAAGATCCTGTTACTACTGTTGATGACATTCCGGTAACCACCGATGGGTGATAACTTTGCCAATTGGTTCGCCTTGTTTAACAAGCAGGAAAATTGCTCTCTTCGTTCCCCGTCCTTGGTACCGACATTGTTGCTGGCATAGCTGACAAGCTATTCACTAACATGCCTCCCTGTCGCGGCTGTGCAAGATGTCACCACCCTTCCTACTTTCAACCCACATGGTGGGCCCATAACCTACAGGTCCACTGGATCGAAACCTGACTCTTCTTTACATTCCGGATACTAATGTATCCTTTGCACCTGGCTTCGTATGTGATTCACCAGCTAAATTATATACCATTATTCATCCTAGAATCAAACACCATGTTATTCTCGTTGTTCAAACCCCCATTCCAGCTTCTGTCTATTCATTGAATGATTTCCTACCCGTTTGAAACTTTGGTACCATCGTATATTGCACTCAACGAATCCATTGAAACACAACTCGTTGGGGTACCTTGTATATTTCCCATTGAGTTCACCTTTAGATGCCCATCTTAGTGGAGATGTGTTCTTCCGGAGTTTTTCCCCTTGATCGCGTTCGTAGGACGACGGAGATCCTGAAGAAAGGATGACGACTTGATCATGGAGACTTGAAGCAGAGAAATGAAGACATCAACGAAAGGGATCAACCTCTTCAAAAGGGCAGCCAAGACCGAGAACACTCGTTAGGTTTTTCGCTACGAGCACCTTTCCCCCCTTACTCCACCGCTTAAATCTCGGGACGAGATTTCTTTTAGTGGAGGAGAATTGTGACGCCCGGGTAATCAAGCTACAGTAACCCTTTGGTAATGATGCCACATCACCTCGATTATTGTTGATAATCTCGCGTTAGTTCAGAACCGATCCAACTTCAAATTTGAATTAAAGTCAAAACAATTAAAGTTTTCAAAAGTCAAAACTAAATTGTTCCTAATGTGTCAAATAATCCATAATAAATGTTGGTGAAGAAATCATCTTTTAATAAAATACTTAAATGCACTAAATAAACTAAAACAATGATAAAACAATTATCTAAAATGCTTTTAAGATAATAGGCAAATGCAAAATACTTTCTTTAAAGTGCCAAAGTATTTGGGGCAAAGGACCTATTTAATAACACCAAATTAGTTGTCGCTTTTAAATTTTATAAAACTAAAATAACAGAAAATGTAAAAGTAATAGAATAAAAGAAAGGAAAGAGAAAAGAACAAACAAAAAAAAAGAAGGAAAAAGGCCCCGCCAATCGGGCAGAAGGCCCACCGTGGCCGAACCCTCTGCCCAGCCAGCGCCCATCCCCGCCTACTAACCTACTCCCTCCCACCGTAACCCTAACCGTCCACTCATTTCCCCCCTCCCACGTCGCTCACCCCACTCCCCTCTGCCTCCTCCCCGATCCAGATCGGGATCGGGCGCTTCATCCGCCGCCGCCGCCGGAACCCCTGCCGAGCCGCCCGCCACCCCGCCACTATTAGTGCCGCATGTCCGCTCTCCGTCGTTCCCCTCGGCTCCTCCACGCCGGATGCCGCCGGTCGCGCCCGCCTACAAGAAGACCGCCGTCGCAGCCACCTCGCCGCCGGAGCTTCCCACCGCCTACCTCCCATCGCCGGCCTGCTTCGCCTGCGCACCGCTGCCCCGTCCGACCACCCCGACCCACGCTGCCCCGTCCCTACGAATCGCGGTGAGGCTCCGGCCTCTTCTCACTCCCCTCTCCTCGTGTTGGACGTCGCCGTGACTGCCGTCTGCGTCCTCCCGTTACCGCGCCCACTACCGCTCACGGCTCTGCCGCCCAGTCTTGGCCTCACCTCGCATCGTCGCGGCGCGCCCGCCATGGCTGTTCGGTCACTGAACCACACCGCCTCGCCGCCCATTGCCGTGCCCGGCACCCGAGCCCCTATACCCTCGGCCATCACCTCGCCACAGATGCACTCGATGCGCCGGCGCGCCCGCCGCGCTTCTCGCGCCCCGCCTCCCACCGTGCCCGCTTCGTCGCCGTCCTTGCGGCTCGCGGAAAGCGCCCGCCTGCCCCCTGCGTCGTTGGCGCCGGCGATGCGTCGTCGCACACTCGCCCCCTCGGGCATTATTTAACTAAATAATTAAATTAATTAATTCTGGTTAAAATAACTAATTAAGATTAATTAACCTAATAACTAGTTAACCTAATTAACTACTATTAATTAGCTAAACAGTCCCTAACAGGTGGGACCCACCTGTCAGGTTGACCAGGTCAACCGCCATTGCCGATCACGACATCACACGTGACGCTATGCTTGACGTCATCCCATACTATTCTGGATAATGTTGATTTAAATTAATTAAATAAATTCCAAAAAGTGATTAAGACTTTAGAAAATCATAGAAAATAAACCGTAGCTCAGATGAAAATACTTTCTACATGAAAGTTGCTCAGAACGATGAGATGAATCTGGATATGGAGCCCGTTCGTCCGCCACACACCCCTAGCATACCAAACATGCAACTTTCCCCCTCCGGTTCATCTGTCCGAAAATGGGAAACTCCGGGGATACTTTCCCGGATGTTTCCCCCTTTCGTCGGTATCACCTACTACCGCGTTAGGGCACACCGAACACCGCGTATTGCCTTGTTACGCTTTGTGATGCTTTGATTGCTCTGTTATTTATTGTGTTCCCTCTCTGTTACTTCTTTCCTAGAGACCCCGAGACCGCCATGACCCTAATTCGACTACGGTGTTGACGACTCGTCCTTCTTGCCGAGCAACCAGCAAGCCCCCCTTGATCACCAGATATTGCCTATTCTCCTCTATACTTTGCTTGCATTAGAGTAGTGTAGCATGTTACCGCTTCGCTGATCCTATTCTCGATGCATAGCTTGACACTTGTTACATCTGCTGATACCTTACCGCAATCCTAATGCTTAGTATAGGATGCTAGTTTATCTTCATTGGCCCTACATTCTTGTCACCGCCTTGCTATACTATCGGGCCGTGATCACTTGGGAGGTGATCACGGTATATACTATACATACATACATACTACAGATGGTGACTAAAGTCGGGTCCGCTCAAGAGTACCATGAGTGATTCACGGATTGGGGCTGAAGGACCTTTGTCTGACGGCCCTCTCGTGTGGATCTTTGTGGCGGAAGCGTTAGGGCAGGTTGAGACCACCTAGGCGAGAGGTGGGCCTGGCCTTGGTCGGCGTCCGCGGTTGCTTCATAATAACACGCTTAACAAGATCTTGGTATTTGATCTGAGTCGGGCCATTTGGTCTATACGCACTAACTATCTACGTGGGAGTAGTTATGGGTATCCCGGCGTCGTGGTATCAGCCGAAGCCTTCTTGACGTCAGCGACTAAGTGGCGCGTGCCGGATTGGACTGGAACGCCACTAGGCTAGGTCTGCTTCCGGCCGCGTATGCAACATGCAGGTGTGCAAAGGGCGATGAGCCCAGACCCCTGCGCCATAGGAGTTACACCGGCATGCTGACCTCTTTGTTGTGCCTAGGTGGGGCTGCGACGTGTTGATCTTCCGAGGCCGGGCATGACCCAGGAAAGTGTGTCCGGCCAAATGGGATCGAGCGTGTTGGGTTATGTGGTGCACCCCTGCAGGGAAGTTTATCTATTCGAATAGCCGTGTCCCTCGGTAAAAGGACGACCCGGAGTTGTACCTTGACCTTATGACAACTAGAACCAGATACTTAATAAAACACACCCTTCCAAGTGCCAGATACAACCCGTTGATCGCTCTCTAACAGGGCGACGAGGAGAGGATCGCCGGGTAGGATTATGCTATGCGATGCTACTGGAGATGCTACTTGGTGATGCTACTTGGAGATGCTACTTGGAGGACTTCAATCTACTCTCTTCTACATGTCGCAAGACGGAGGCTGCTGTAGTGTAGTCTTCGACGTGATTAGCTATCCCCTTTTATTCAGCATTCTGCAGCTTCAGTCCTGATATGGCCCTTTACATATACCCATGCATATGTAGTGTAGCTCCTTGCTTAAGTAGTACTTAGGATGAGTACTCACGGTTGCTTTCTCCCCCCTTTTTCCCCTTACCTTTCTTTTTGGTTGTCGCAACTGATGCCGGAGCCAGGAGACAGACGCCATCGCTCGATTTATGACTACTACTGGAGGTGCCTACTACTACGTGCGAGTGTCATTGACGACGACCGGGGAGTAGTTTAGGAGGATCCTGTGCGGAGGCCTGCGCCTCTTCGATCTGATCCCGTTTGTGCTAGCCATCTTATGGCAACTTGTATAACTTATGTCTCGTACACGATATTGTTGCTTCCGCTGACCCGCCTATGATCGAGCACTTGTATTCGAGCCCTCGAGGCCCCCGGCTTGTATTATGATGCTTGTATGACTTATTTATGTTTTTAGAGTTGTGTTGTGATATCTTCCCGTGAGTCCCTGATCTTGATCGTACACGTTTGCGTGCATGATTAGTGTACGATTGAATCGGGGGCGTCACAGACCCAAACTGGCTCAAAGCATCAGCCGCCTCATTCTTCCTTCGATCAAGATGATCCACCTGATAACCTTTGAAGTGACCAACAATATTGTCAACCGCACGGCAATAAGCCACCATGAGCGGGTCTTTGGAATCCCAAGTGCTTGAAACTTGCTGAGCCACTAAATCTGAGTCGCCAAAGCACCTGACCTGACTTAAGTTCATCTCTTTGTCCATCCTAAGGCCATGGAGCAAGGCCTCATATTCAGCCGCATTGTTAGTACAAGGAAACATCAACCTTAAAATGTAACAAAATTGGTCACCTCGTGGGGAAGTCAAAATAACTCCAGCCCCCGAGCCTTCTAATTGCCTGGACCCATCGAAATGAATAGTACAATATGTGTTGTCAGGCTTCTCCTCAGGCGTTTGAACTTTGTCCAGTTATTGATGGAATCCACAAGAGCTTGAGATTTGATAGCTCTCCTTGGCACATACTTCAAACCATGGGGCCCAAGCTCAATGGTCCATTCAGCCACTCGGCCTGTAGCCTCTCTGTTCTAAATAATATCCCCCAAGCGGGTAGAATTGACGACAGTAATGGGATGGCTAAGAAAATAATGCTTCAGCTTACGACTAGCCATGAATACCCCATACACCAGCTTTTGCTAATGTGGATATCGCTGTTTAGACTCAATTAGCACCTCGCTGACATAATAAGCTAGCCTCTGGACTGGGTACTCTTTACCCATTTCCTTGCGTTCTACCACAATTGCCATGCTGACAGCCCTGCTGTTGGCAGCGACATATAAAAGCAAAGGCTCTTTCTTGATAGGAGCTGCAAGGACACGCGGCTCAGCTAATTGTTTTTTGAGCGCCTCAAACACCTCATTAGCAGCATCACTCTAGATAAAGTGATCTGTTTTCTTCATCACCTGGTACAGAGGAATTGACTTCTCTCCCGGTACCGGCTTAAAGCTGCAATACGACCCGCCAGGCGCTGGACGTCATTGACACACGCCGGCTTAGCCAATGAAGTAATAGCCTTAATCTTCTCTTGGTTAGATTCAATACCTCTCTCGAAGACTGGAAAATCTAAGAGCTTGCCTGCAGGCACACCAAAACAAATTTGGCCGAGTTAAGCATCATCTTGTAGACCAGAAGATTATCAAAGGTCTCTTTCAAATCATCCAGCAGAGTCTCTTTCTTTCCGGACTTCACAACAATATCATCAAAATAAGCGTGAACATTGTGTCCAATCTGGCTATGGAAAGAGTTCTGTACACAACATCGATAACTCGCATGGGCACTCTTGAGCCCAAAAGGCATAGACACATAGCAGAAAGCTCCAAAAGGTGTGATAAAAGTCGTCTTCTCTTGGTCTTTAACTGCCATCTTAATCTGATGGTAGCCAGAATAGGCATCCAGGAAGCACAAACGCTCACAACCTGTCGTGGCATTTATGATCTGATCAATATGGGGAAGAGCAAAAGGATCAACTAGACAAGCTTTGTTAAGGTCTGTATAATCCACGCACATGCGCGAGGTGCCATTTTTCTTAAGCACCAGCACCGGGTTAGCCAACCACTCAGGGTGAAAATCTTCAATGATGAACCCGGCCGACAAGAGATGGGCCACCTCTTCCCCAATGGCCTTACGCCGCTCTTCATTAAAACAATGAAAGAATTGCTTCACCGACTTAAATTTAGGATCAATATTGAGAGTGTGCTCAGCGAGTTCCCTCGGTACACCTAGCATGTCCGAAGGCTTCCATGCAAAGATGTCCTGATTCTCATGGATGAACTTGATGAGTGTGCTTTCCTATTTCGGATCCATGTTAGCTCTGATGGTGAACAGCCGAGAAGAGTCTCCAGGGACAAAGTCCACCTGCTTGGTGTCATCAGCCAACTTAAATTTAAACAAAGGGTCTTGCTTAGTAGTCGGCTTCTTCAAAGGGGTCATATCAGTCGGGTCAACATTGTCTTTATAAAACTTGAGCTCCTTCGTAGCACAAGCCAACTTAGCATATGCAGCATCTCCTTCTTCACACTCCAAAGAAATTTTTCGATTACCATGGACTGTAATAGTACCCTTGTGTCCTAGCATCTTAAGCTGCAAGTAAACATAACAGGGTCGTACCATAAATTTGGCGTAAGCCGGGTGCCCAAACAAGGCATGATAAGGTGTAGCGACCCGACCTCAGATGGTCAAGTCTCTATGCTTCCGTGTCATCCCTGGATCGGTAATGCTGACACACACAGTACTCGAAGGATTTATAACAGAGTAGCAATCACACACTTATTACATCGAATATCTCAAAAGAGAACTTATTACAATAATATGGCTTAAGGCCATCTAATGCGATAACAGCGGAAGGCTTGGAAGATAAAGTGAGTCCATCAACTCCAACGGCATAGCTGAGCTGCATGACAACGACCTACGAACCTTACTCCTCGTCTAAAAAGTCTGCAACATAATACGTTGCAGCCCGAGAATGGGTCAGCACAGGGAATATGCTGGCAATGTAACACAAAAGAGCAATAACAAAATAATGCTACC
This sequence comes from Aegilops speltoides, assembly GCA_021437245.1. Lineage (NCBI taxonomy): Eukaryota > Viridiplantae > Streptophyta > Magnoliopsida > Poales > Poaceae > Aegilops > Aegilops speltoides. The sequence continues at coordinate 139,566,810 of CM038146.1, read as the reverse complement.
ACTACATGCATATTTGGCTGGTGGAAAGCTCTATGGTTACAGTTTTTGCGAAAAGCCAATTTTTCCCTACTACAAAGGAATAAATTTTAATTTAACTATCATGGTGGTTGAAACATCATTTGAGAAGGTAACCCCAACTCAATGATCCCAATTAAAATAGTTAACAACCCAGCAAGATTAATTAAGAGTGTTGAGATACATGCGAATACTCAAGTACTAGATACTCAGAATTGTCCATAACCGGGGACACGGCTAACCATGATTAGATTGTACACTCTGAAGAGGTTTGTGCACTTTTCCCTGCAAGACTCGATCGCCTCCATTGATTTCTCGCACTGCATGGTGTTTGAGAGACGGATGACCGAGGCACAGTCTTTCGGAAACATTAACTCTCTACTCCGGGTAGACCATACCAAACCTAAAAACCCACTACCTAGTGATCCACCTCTTCGAGAGCTTCACGTAAATTACTCAACTATGCTAGAGCCCATAATAGCTTGCGGCTGCACACAGAAGTTTCTAGCATGAATAGACTCAGTTCCCTTTGAGCCTGGGTGGCGGTCCATAGGAGAATCACACGGTAACCCCGGGATTTCCAAAAATAAAACAGGCCAACACTGGATACCCCAGGTGCCTCAGTCCACCCAGATGTGTATTAAAGTTGCCACCTTAAGTAAACCATTAATTTAACAATCTCACATCTGTCATGGAAATCACTCAAACCCAATCCACGTCTACGAGCATAGCATAGCAAAATAAGCATAACGTAGAAGTAACTCCCAAGGGTTTGATAATAAATAGGGCAATAGGTTCTACCTCAGCAACTACTTCCCAATACCCACATATTAAAGGCATCCTAGTCATGCAATGTTTGAGGATTGAAACTAATGCATAAAACTGGGTATGAAAAGAGTATGATCAATGTGTTACTTGCCTTGCTGACAATCCGTGAATCCTAGAGACTCGTAGTAACACGCTTCGCACTCCGGAAATTCTATCGCAAGCAAACAATAACATACATAAGCAACAATCAAAGATGCACAAGTAGAACTACAAATAAAAGAGTTTGACCAGAGAGTTCAACTTAAGAACTCCGGTTTGCAAAAAGAACCAAATCAAACGGAGCAACGAAACTCAAACGGCAAAAGAAACAAGATCCGTTAACTAATCTGAACTAAGGTCAAATTTTACAGAGATAAAAACTTGTTTGAGTTGATTATTCGGAAAGAGAGTTTCGAGATGAAACCCCAGGCGCTTGAATCGCCTGATTCCGATAAACGAGCGAAAAGATAAACAGGTTTGAACATCGGTTCAGAAATCGCGATCAGAAAAATCGCGGAATAAATCTGATAAAAAGAAAAATGACGAACGGCTAAACAAACGAACGTTTAACAGAAACTAAACGTTGAACGCGTCCGTTAGAACGAACGAACGAGCGAACGCTCGCTAAGTAAATAAACCGGAGAATAAAAACCGATCTATATAAAAAACGAACTAGGGTTTTTCTAAAAAAATGAAGGGGTTTATTTTAAAAAAATTGGAGGCGAGGGGGTGTGGCTACCTCCGACGAGGTCGTCCAGCGGGGCGGGCGGCTCCGACGGCTCGGCGAGGGGTGGCGGGCTTGGGAGGGGCGGGGTGGCGGCGACTCGGCGGCGGCTCGGCTCAGGCTCGGCTCGGGCTCCGGGCGGCGATGGTGGTGGTGGGCTAGAGGCGGGGTGGCGGTATTTAAGGAGGGTGGCGGCTCCACTTGGGAAGGGGCGCTGGGAGGAGTCCGCTCGGACTCCCTCGACGTCCGTCTGGCGCGCGACGTGGCCCAAGGAGGCGGCGGCGGGCGGGCTGTCTGCTTGGCCGGGCCTTTGGCCCGATCGGTATTTTTTAAAACATTCCGCCGAATAGAAAATTCCTAGAAAAATAAAATAAAAATCTAAAAATTCCAAAACAAGTTTTCTCCGTCTAAATAAAATATTTAGAACAAGATGAACTTTTCTTGGCCCCTAAAAATGCAATTTTTAAAACATGCAAATTTTTCTAGGGCAAATAAAATTCCGAATAAACTCAAATAAAATCCAAATAATGATTCTAACATTTTACCTCCGATATTTCAATTGTTTTGGAGAAGTCATATTATCTCGCCTCATTTATTATTTTAAAATGAAATATTTTTTGGAGAGAAAATAATTAAAATCAAAATCCTCGTCTTCACTATTTGATAAAATTTTCAAATATGAAAATTGGAAAATCCCCAACTCTCTCCGAAGGTCCTTGAGTTGCTTAGGATTTCGAGGATTGCAAACGAAAAAGCAATAAAATATGATATGCATGGATGACCTATGTATAACATGCCAAATTGGAAATTTGGGATGTTACAAACCTACCCCCCTTAATATGAATCTCGCCCTCGAGATTCGGGTTGGCTAGAAAATAGGTGCGGATGGTCCTTGCGAATATCCTCTCCTCGCTCCCAGGGGGCTTCCTCCTCAGTATGATGACTCCACTGAACTTTGCAAAACTTGATCACCTTGTTGCGAATGACTCGACTATCAAACTCAAGAATCTTTACTGGCTTCTCCTCATAGGTCAGGTTATTATCCAGCTGAATCGCCTCCAAAGGTATTGTATCATTCAAAGGTATATCGGCCATCTCAGCATGGCACTTCTTCAGCTGTGATATGTGAAACACATCGTGAACTCCTGACAACCCTTCAGGTAACTCCAGCTTGTAGGCAACTTCTCCCATCCATTCCAAAATACGATACGGTCCTACAAATCTCGGGGCTAACTTTCCTTAACTCCAAAACGTTTTACTCCCCTCAAGGGTGATACTCGTAGATAGGCTCTGTCTCCAATTTCATAGGTTACTTCCTTGCGTTTTGAATCTGCATAATTCTTCTGTCTGTACTGAGCAATCTTTAGTCTGTCTCTGATCAGTTTAACCTTCTCTTCTGATTCCTTGATCAAATCTGGGCCAAACAACTGACGGTCTCCTACCTCATCCCACGTCAATGGTGTCCTACATCTGCGTTCATACAGAGCTTCGAACGGTGCCATCTTCAAACTGGCCTGGTAGCTGTTGTTATAAGAGAACTCTACGTACGGTAAATTGTCATCCCAACTAGATCCATAATCTAGCGCACAGGCTCTTAGCATGTCCTCCAGAATCTGATTGACTCTTTCTGTCTGTCCATCTGTCTGAGGGTGAAAAGCGGTACTGAATTCCAATTGGGTACCCAAAGTCTGGTGTAACTGATGCCAAAACTTTGAAGTAAACTGGGTTCCTCTATCTGACACGATGCTCCTCGGAACTCCATGCAAACATACAATCCTGGTCATATATATCTTGGCCAACTTTGCACTTGTATACGTTGTTTTCACCGGGATGAAGTGAGCTACTTTAGTTAATCGATCCACAACTACCCATATAGAATCATATCCTGCCTTGGTTCTGGGTAATCCAGTAATAAAGTCCATACCAAGTTTGTCCCATTTCCACTCGGGTATTGGCATAGGCTGTAACAGTCCTGCTGGCTTCTGATGCTCTGCCTTCACTCTCTGACATACATCACAAACGGCTACGTACTCGACAATATCCTTCTTCATACCAGTCCACCAGAAACGTTCCTTCAAGTCCAAATACATCTTGGTGTTTCCGGGATGAATCGAGTACGGTGAGTCATGGGCCTCCTGAAGTATCAACTTCCTGATCTCCGAATTGTTGGGCACATAAATCCGGTCCTCAAACCACAAGGTATCGTGCTCATCCTCGCGAAAACCTTTGGCTTTACCTTCGCCCATCCTCTCTCTTATCTCAGCAATCTCTTTGTCCTCCTTCTGAGCCTTTCGAATCTTGTCCAACAACGTCGACTGAACCTCCATTGCTGCAAGAAAGCCTTTTGGAACAATCTCCTACCAAAGTTCCATGATCTCCGCAGCTAACTCTTTTGGCATTCCTTGGCTCACAAGAACATTAGCATAACTCTTCCGGCTCAAAGCGTCTGCTATGACATTGGCTTTTCCTGGATGATAATGTAGCTTCATATCGTAATCCTTTGTAAGTTCCAACCATCTCCTCTGTCTGAGGTTCAACTCCTTCTGTGTGAAAATGTACTTCAAGCTCTTATGATTCATGTACACATCACAACGGTTTCCAATAAGATAATGTCTCTAGGTCTTTAGCGCATGCACTACGGCTGCTAACTCCAGATCATGTGTGGCATAGTTCAACTCGTGTGGCTTTAGTTGTCGTGAGGCATACGAAACAACTCTTCCTTCCTGCATAAGCACACAACCAAGTCCCAAGCGAGAGGCGTCACAATACACTTGAAACTCCTTATGTATATCTGGCAAGGTCAGTACTGGGGCTGTAGTCAATCGCTCCTTCAGCTCTTGAAAACTTGCCTCGCATTCCTCCGTCCATTTAAACTTAGTATCCTTCTTTAACAACTCTGTCATTGGTTTAGCAATCTTGGAAAAATTCTCAATGAATCTCCGATAATATCCTGCGGATCTCGCCAACTGAAGTGGGTGCCAACCATTCAGTGACCGACTGAACCTTAATGGGATCCACTGCTATACCCTCTCTGGATATAACATGCCCAAGAAATCCAACTTCTTCCAACCAAAACTCGCACTTGCTGAATTTGGCGTATAACTGGTGTTCCCTGAGTTTTCGAGAACCAAACGCAAGTGTCCCACATGCTCCTCTTCGTTCTTTGAGTATATCATAATATCATCAATAAATACCACAACAAACTTGTCCAAATACTCCATGAACACCTTGTTCATCATACTCATGAAATAGGTAGGGGCGTTAGTCAGTCCAAATGACATGACCGTATACTCATATAATCCATACCGCGTGGTAAACGCTGTCTTGGGTATATCCTTCTCTCGGATCTTCAACTGATGGTATCCTGATCGTAGATCAATCTTTGAAAACACCTTAGCTCCTTGTAACTGATCAAACAGATCATTAAGCATCGGTAAGGGATACTTGTTCTTTATCGTTACTTCATTCAGTGGCTCGTAATCAACAACCATCCTCGTGGATTTATCCTTCTTCTCCACCAAAAGTACCGGGCTCCCTAAGGTGATGAACTTCTCTAATGTAACCTTTCTCCAACAACTCATTAATCCGCTTCTTAATTTCCTCCGTGTCATTTGTCGGCATCCGATAGGGTCTCTTGGATATCGGCCCAGACAGCAATAGCTCTATCAAAAATCGATGTCTCTATCCGGTGGCATACCCGTAACTCCTCGGGAAAACATCCGAAAATCCTTTACTACTGTGTACTTCCTCCCCGCATAACTCCCATGAGGGCGCTTACTTGGCTCCTCCTAGGCACATGCCTAGATACATACTTAATCCTTTTTCCCTCCGGGTGGTAAGATAGATTGACTTACTAGCACAGTCAATACTTCCTCCATACTTTGACATCCACCATACCTAATATCACATCCAATCCTTGCGACTCCAAGATAATTAGGTCGATGGAAATACATGTGTGCCAATGATTAGGGGTATCTGGTGCACCATCTGCTAGCCATGTACTCGCCTCCAAAGTAGCTCACTAAAAGGGTGTCCTAAGGGTTTGGGTTGGTAACTTGAACTTTTCCACTAATCCCTTGATATGTATGAATGCAATGCACCAAGATTTCGAAAAGAACAATTATGTAAATGATGTAACCAAAAACTTACCTATTACAAGATCCGCTGCTCTTCAACTTCCTCCAAATTAACGTGGTTCACTTGTCCTTTGTTGAATGGATTGGGCTTCTTCCCTGCGCTCCCATTTCCGTTTCCATTCTTTCCGTCAGAGTAGTCATTGGCATAGTGCCCTGTCTTCCCGCACTTGTAGCAAACAACTTGGCTTAAGTCCCTCTTTGCGGGTGTAGATGGGTTAGAGCGGTTCTGATTATTGTTGGCTCCATTCCCATTCCAGTTCTTCGCACCATTATGGTTATGCAATCCTCCTCCAGCATGGTTATGACCTCCATGGTTATGAACAATTCCTCCCTAGTTCGGGGTTAAGCGAGGCTTCTGGTGAGCTCCTGAGTTGTATTTCCCTTGTCCATACTTCCTCTTACGATTATCAATCTGCTGCTGCTTTCCTTCAATCATTAGGGCATTATCTACCAACTCCTGATAGTTGTTGAAGGTTGCTACCATCAACTGCATACTCATCTCATCATTCAGCCCTTCCATAAACTTCTCCTGCTTCGCGGCATCTGTGGCCACATCATCAGGGGCATAACGTGATAACTTACTAAACTCATCCACGAACTGGCCAACAGTACGGTTCCCCTGGCGTAGATTGCGAAACTCACGCTTCTTCATCTGCATAGCTCCAGTCGAGACATGGGCGTCTGAAAAAGCTCGCTGAAACCGAGCCCATGTGACGGTGGCGATAGGATAGGTGGCTGTGAAATTCTCCCACCATGCTGCCGCAGGTCCATCCAGTTGGTGTGCGCAAAACGCACCTTCTCGAGATCTCGCATCCTGCGGTGGTTAGCTCCTTCCAATACGACGTAGCCAATCATCTGCAACTATTGGCTCGATGCTACTGGAGAACACTGGCGGCTGTAACCTTAAGAAACGGGTGAGGTTATCCACTGGCAGCGGGTTGTTGTTGGCATTGTTGTTATTGGCATTGCCCTGGTTCTAAACTAGCAATTGCATCAAGGCATTCTGCTGCTGGATCAACTGGGTGATCTCCGGTGGGAAAACAAAATCGGGGTCTCTTCTCGGAGGCATCTGATGGGTTTAGATGGAAGAGATTAGAATAGAAAAAGATCTAGGGGAGAAACACTACCCATATGTATATGAGGCAAACACAAGCATTCATTCAATCAATCAAGCAAGGGCATACAAAACGGTCTAGGACTATCGCAAAAGTGCTCACTACTACTAGTTACATGGGGGAATACTATTATTATAGGGTGGTCATCTAGAAATTTTGATCGGTGGAAGACTCCATGATATCTGCTCCAGCTTCATCTTCGTAGTCATCATCACTTGAATCTGAATCGGTGTCGTCGATGATGATGTAGTTGTCCGGACGAATGGGGTCTCCGTCATCTTCTCTTGGAACTGGTCCTCCCATGAAAATTCCGATCTTCTCGACTAGGTCATCATTCTTCTCCAATAGGGTCTTGATTTCCTCCTCATATCCATCGCGTGTGAACTTAAGTTCTTCCTCCCGCTCGATGATCCTAGTTTTCGCCTTCTTCAACTCGATCATGTCTGCGCACATCTGGTTCTCCTGACGTCGAATGTGCTGGTTTTGCTCCTGGATAAAGGCTGCGACAGATCTATCCTTCCTGGTGCTGATCATCTCCCATTGTTTGTCTCGGCGCCCACATATTTGATAGGTGGTATCCTCAAGTTCCTTGTTGTAGATTTCTCCAATGCGTCCCATGGTAATATGAGCTGCCATACTCTTGCCAAGGCTCCAAGTGGGTGCTTCGACGAAAACTCTATGGGTTTAGAATTTGGCAGAACGTTCTTCCCGAACTCGTGATTTGAATTATCCAACGCTCTTCTTCCGGTAGAGTGGCGTTGTACGTCCCGGTGAAGCTTGGTATTCCAATATTCAAGTACCTAGTGACTTCCTTCAAGTGGCGTCCAAAAGGTGTGTCTTCATCCGGTTGTGCAAACTTGTTCTTCATCTCCTTCATCCTAAAGAGTGGAAAAAGAAGAGGAGTCAGAAGTGAGAAGAGAAGGGTGACCTATGGTTTATCTTAGTGGTCGTTTCCTACACTCAGCGTGTGCTCTGATACCATCTTGTAGCGACCCGACCTCAGATGGTCAAGTCTCTGTGCTTCCGTGTCATCCCTGGATCGGTAATGCTGACACACACAGTACTCGAAGGATTTATAACAGAGTAGCAATCACACACGTATTACAACGAATGTCTCAAAAGAGAACTTATTACAATAATATGGCTTAAGGCAGCGGAAGGCTTGGCAGATAAAGTGAGTCCGTCAACTCCAACGGCATAGCTGAGCTGCACGGCAACGACCTACGAACCTTACTCCTCGTTTGAAAAGTCTGCAACATAATACGTTGCAGCCCGAGAATGGGTCAGCACAGGGAATATGCTGGCAATGTAACACAAAAGAGCAATAACAGAATAATGCTACCACTACATGCATATTTGGCTGGTGGAAAGCTCTATGGTTACAGTTTTTGCGAAAAGCCAATTTTTCCCCTACTAAAAAGGAATAAATTTTAATTTAACTATCATGGTGGTTGAAACATCATTTAAGAAGGTAACCCCAACACAATGATCCCAATTAAAATAGTTTACAACCCAGCAAGAATAATTAAGAGTGTTGAGATACATGTGAATACTCAAGTACTAGATACTCAGAATTGTCCATAACCGGGGACACAACTAACCATGATTAGATTGTACACTCTGCAGAGGTTTATGACTTTTCCTGCAAGAATCGATCGCCTCCGTTGATTTCTCGTGACCGCATGGTGTTTGAGAGACGGATGACCGAGACACGCCTTTCTAAACATTAACTCTCTACTCCGGTAGACCATACCAAACCTACAAACCCACTACCTGCTGATCCACCTCTTCAAGAGCTTCACGTAACTTACTCAACTATGCTAGAGCCCATAATAGCTTGCGGCTGCACACGGAAGTTTCTAGCATGAATAGACTCAGTTCCCTTTGAGCCTGGGTGGCGGTCCATAGGAGAATCACACGGTAACCCCGGGATTTCCAAAAATAAAACAGGCCAACACTGGATACCCCAGGTGCCTCAGTCCACCTAGATGTGTATTAAAGTTGCCACCTTAAGTAAACCATTAATTTAACAATCTCACATCTGTCATGGAAATCACTCAAACCCAATCCACGTCTACGAGCATAGCATAGCAAAATAAGCATAACGTAGAAGTAACTCCCAAGGGTTTGATAATAAATAGGGCAATAGGTTCTACCTCAGCAACTACTTCCCAATACCCACATATTAAAGGCATCCTAGTCATGCAATGTTTGAGGATTGAAACTAATGCATAAAACTGGGTATGAAAAGAGTATGATCAATGTGTTACTTGCCTTGCTGACGATCCGTGAATCCTAGAGACTCATAGTAACATGCTTCGCACTCCGGAAATTCTATCGCAAGCAAACAATAACATACATAAGCAACAATCAAAGATGCACAAGTAGAACTCCAAATAAAAGAGTTTGACCGGAGAGTTCAACTTAAGAACTCCGGTTTGCAAAAAGAATCAAATCAAACGGAGCAACGAAACTCAAACGGCAAAAGAAACAAGATCCGTTAACTAATCTGAACTAAGGTCAAATTTTACATAGATAAAAACTTGTTTGAGTTGATTATTCGGAAAGAGAGTTTTGAGATGAAACCCCAGGCTCTTGAATCGCCTGATTCCGATAAACGAGCGAAAAGATAAACAGGTTTGAACATCGGATTAGAAATCGCGATCAGAAAAATCGCGGAATAAATCCGATAAAAAGAAAAACGACGAACGGCTAAACGAATGAACATTCGTTAACAGAAATTAAACGATGAACGCGTCCGTTAGAATGAACGAACAAGCGAACGCTCGCTAAGTAAATAAACCGGAGAATAAAAACCGATCTATATAAAAAAATGAACTAGGGTTTTTCAAAAAAAATCGCAGGGGTTTATTTTTAAAAAAACGGCGGCGAGGGGGTGGGGCTACCTCCGGCAAGGTCGTCCGTGGGCGGGCGGCTCCAGCGGCTCGGCGAGGGGTGGCGGGGCTTGGGGAGGGGCGGGGTGGCGGGAGGCGGCGGAGGCGGCGGCGGCGCTAGGGCGGCGGCGGCTCGGTGGTGGCGGCTCGGGGCTCATTGCGGGGCTCGGGCGGCGATGGTGGTGGTGGCTAGAGGGGCGGGCGTCGGTATTTAAGGAGGGGCGGCTCGCTTGGGAAGGGCGCCGGGAGGAGTCCGCTCGGACTCTCCTCGGCGTCCGTCTTGGCACGGCGGTGCATGGGAGGCAGCGCCGAGGCGGGCCGGCTCGCTTTCGGTGGGCCTTTGGCCTAGTCGGTAGGTTTTTAAAAACATTCACTAATAGAAAATTCCTAGAAAAATAAAGTAAAAATCTAAAAATTCCAAAACAAGTTTTCTTCGTCTAAATAAAATATTTAGAACAAGATGAACTTTTCTTGGCCCCTAAAAATGCAATTTTTAAAACATGCAAATTTTTCTAAGGCAAATAAAATTCCGAATAAACTCAAATAAAATCCAAATAATGATTTTAACATTTTACCTCCGATATTTCAATTCTTTTGGAGAAGTCATATTATCTCCCCTCATTTATTATTTTAAATGAAATATTTTCCAGAGAGAAAATAATTAAAATCAAAATCCTCGTCTTCACTATTTGATAAAATTTTCAAATATGAAAATTGGAAAATCCCCAACTCTCTCCGAAGGTCCTTGAGTTGCTTAGGATTTCGAGGATTGCAAATGAAAAAGCAATAAAATATGATATGCATGGATGACCTATGTATAACATGCCAAATTGGAAATTTGGGATGTTACATAAGGGCTCTTTATCTTAACCACCTCAAACCATAATGTCTCTGCCCTCTAGTCATAATCATCCCCAAAAGCCTCTTCCAAGGCAATTTTACAAATTGGATATGTCGACTTACCAAGTACCACGCCATGGAAGACCGTAGAGGATGGCTTAAGCTCCTTGTCAGTTAAATTCATCCGGCGAAAGGTATCATAATAAAGGATATTGATGTTGCTGCCTCCATCCATGAGCACTTTAGTGAATTTATAACCCCGACTTGAGGGGCTACCACTAATGCTAGCTGACCCAGATTGTCAACCCGGGGCGGGTGATCCTCACGACTCCATACAATTGGTTGCTCCGACCATTGCAAGTATCGAGGTACCGCCAGCTCAGTCGCACTGACCGCACGTTTATGAACCTTCTGATCTCGCTTGCAAATACTTGTAGTGAAAACATGATACTGACCACTATTAAGCTGCTTTGGATTACTATGGTATCCTGACTTATGCTGCTGGTTATCCTGACCAGACTGTTGGTTATAACCACCCTGGTTGCCTTGTCCTTGGTACCAAGAATTTGAGCCACCACTGCCAAAACCGGCACCCTGTGAGCCGGAACTTGACCCGCCAGGCGGGCCATTATTGTTGCCATGGTTCTGGTTGAAGCTAGAATTCTTGTACTCCTTCATGATGAAACAGTCCTTCCAAGCATGAGTTGAAGGCTGACCAGGTAGACTGTGCTTTCGGCAAGGGTCATTAAGCATTGCCTCAAGGTTAAATTTTGGTCCTCCAAATTGCGGCTTACCCTTACGACACTGATCTTGTGTTGAGCATTAGTGTTAGCCACAAAATCTGACCCGCCATAATACGTAGGTATGATGGCTGTTTTGAGAAAGGTATATGGTGGGTGTATGGTACCGGCGAAACTTGCGCGGCACAAGAGAGGCTAGCAATGGTGGAAGGGTGAGAGTGCATATAATCCATGGACTCAACATTAGTCAAACAGAACTCACATACTTATTGTAAAAATCTATTACTCATTGAATGAAGTACTACGTGCATGCTCCTAGGGGGTAGATTGGTAGGAAAAGACCATCGCTCGTCCCCGACCGCCACTCATAAGGAAGACAATCAATAAATACTTCATGCTCCAACTTCGTTACACAACGGTTCACCATACGTGCATGCTACGGGACTCACAAACCTCAACACAAGTATTTCTCAAATTTACAATTACTCCACTAGCATGACTCTAATATCACCATCTTCATATCTCAAAACAATCATAAAGAATCAAACTTCTCATAGTATTCAACGCACTTTATATGAAAGTTTTTATTATATCCCTCTTGGATGCCTATCATATTAGGACTAAATTTATAACCAAAGAAAATTACCATGCTGTTCTAAAAGACTCTCAAAATAACATAAGTGAAGCATGAGAGTTCATAGATTTCTATAAAATAAAGCCACCGCCATGCTCTAAAAAGAAAAATGAAGTACTAGAGAAATATTGCCTAGCTAAAAAGATATAAGTGAAGCACATAGAGTATTCTAATAAATCACGATTCATGCGTGTCTCTCCCAAAAGGTGTGTACAGCAAGGATGATTGTGGAAAACTAAAAATCAAAGACTCAAATCATACAAGACGCTCCAAGCAAAACACATATCATGTGGTGAATAAAAATATAGCCTCAAGTAAAGTTGCCGATAGACGAAGATGAAACTGGGGATGCCTTCCGGGGCATCCTCAAGCTTAGGATTTTGGTTGTAGTTGAATATTACCTTGGGGTGCCTTGGGCATCCCCAAGCTTAGGCTCTTGCCACTCCTTATTCCATATTCCATCAAATCCTTACCCAAAACTTGAAAACTTCACAACACAGAACTCAACAGAAAATCTCATGAGCTCCGTTAGTATAATAAAATAAATCACCACTTTAAGGTACTGTTGCAAACTCATTCTTTATTTATATTGGTGTAATATCTAATGTATTCCAACTTTTCATACCCCCTGATACTACCGATAGATTCATCAAAATAAGCAAACAACATGCAAAAAAACAGAATCTGTCAAAAACAGAACTGTCTATAGCAATCTGTAACTCTTAAATACTTCTGTAACTCCAAAAATACTGAAAAATTAGGATGACCTGAGAAATTTGTGTACCAATCAAGAGAAGAAATAATCAGATCAAAAGCACGTTTATATGAATTACGAAAACTAGTTTACTGGATGCAAAATTTTCTGATTTTCAACAGGATCAACACAACTATCACCGTAAGCTATCCTAAAGGTTCAACTTGGCGCAAACACTAATTAAGACATAAAACCACATCTAACTAGAGGCTAGATGAATTATTTATTACTAAACAGGAACAAAAAGCAAAGAACAAAAATAAAATTGGGTTGCCTCCCAACATGCGCTGTTGTTTAACGCCCTTAGCTAGGCATTGAGATTTCAATGATGCTCACATAAAAGAGAAGAATTGAAGCACAAAGAGGGCATCATAAAACACGTGACAAACACATATGAGTCTAACATACTTCCTATGCATAGGCATTTTATAAGCAAACAAGTTATCAAGGCAAGCAAAAACTAGCATATGCAAGGAAGAAGAAAGAGGCGATATCAATCTCAACATGAAGAGAGGTAATTTAGTAACATGAAAATTTATACAACCATATTTTCCTCTCTCATAAAAATTACATGTAGGATCATAAGCAAATTCAACAGTATAGCTATCACATAACATATTCTCAACATGATCCACATGCATGCGAAGTTGTCACTCTTCCAAAATAGTGGGATTAACATTAACTAAAGTCATGACCTCTCCAAACCCACTTTATAAAAAAAATTCATAAGATTGAACATTCTCCAAATATGTGGGATCTAAAGTTGGCACTCTTCCACACCCACTTCCAATATTATTGCAAACATTATTATCAATCTCATATTCATCATGGGGCTTAAATAAATTTTGAGGATCAAAGAAGAATCACCCCAATCATGATCATTGCAACAAGTAGTAGACATAGCAAAACTAGCATCCCCAAGCTTAGGTTTTTGCATATTATTAGCATAATTGACATCAATAGAATTTATAGTAAAATCATTGCAATCATGCTTTTTATTCAAGTATCTACCGTGAATCTCTTCATAAATTTCTTCATCACAATTTTCAGATTCACGAATTTCAAGCAAAACTTCATAAAGATAATCTAGTGCACAAAACTCACTAGCAATTGGTTCATCATAATTGGATCTCTTAAAAAGATTAGCAAGTGGATGAGGATCCATAAACTTTTAGCAAGCGAACATGCAAGCAAAAAGAAGGCACATGGTAACACAAGCGAACAAAAGATTGAACGAAAGAAGGGCAAAGGGCGAATCTTTTCAAAAATTGTTTTAGAGGTGGGGGAGAGGAAAACGAGAGGCGAATGGAAAATAATGTAATGCAAGAGATGAGAGTTTATGATGGGTACTTGGTATGGCTTGACTTGGCGTAGATCTCCCCGGCAACGGCACCAGAAATTCTTCCTGCTACTTCTTGAGCTTGCATTGGTTTTTCCCTTGAAGAGGAAAGGGTGATGCAGCAAAGTAGAGTAAGTATTTCCCTCAGTTTGAGAACCAAGGTATCAATCCAGTAGGACACAATGCACACGTCACCGAATACCTGCACAAACAATCAACAAACTTGCACCCAACGCAATAAAGGGGTTGTCAATCCCTTCGCGGTTACTTGCAAAAGTGAGATCTGATAGAGATAGATAAACGGTAAAGTAAATATTTTTGGTTTATAGATCGGAAAGTAAAAGATTGCAAAATAGTAGATCGGAAATTAGTATGATGGAAAAGAGACCTGGGGGCCATAGGTTTCACTAGTGGCTTCTCTCAAGATAGCAAATAATACGGTGGGTGAACAAATTACTGCCGAGCAATTGATAGAAGAGCGCATAATTATGACGATATATAAGGCAATGATCATGAATATAGGCATCACGTCCGTATCAAGTAGACTGAAACGATTCTTCATATATTACTATTACTATACACATCGACCGACTCCTGCCTGCATCTAGAGTATTAAGGTCATGAAGAACAGAGTAACGCATTAAGTAAGATGACATGATGTAGAGGAATTAAATCAAGCAATATGATGAAAACCCCATCTTTTTATCCTCGATGGCAAAAATACAATACGTGCCTTGCTGCCCCTACTGTCACTTGGCAAGGACACCACAAGATTGAACCCAAATCTAAGCACTTCTCCCATTGCAAGAAAAAACAATCTAGTAGGCCAAACTAAACCGATAATTCGAAGAGACTTGCAAAGCAAATCATGCATATAAGAATTCAGAAAAGACTCAAATAATATTTATAGATTATCTGATCATAAATCCACAATTCATCGAATCTCGGCAAACACATCGCAAAAGAATATTACATCGAATAGATCTCCAAGAACATTGAGGAGAACACGGTATTGAGAGTCAAAGAGAGAGAAGAACCATCTAGCTACTAGCTATGGACCCATAGTGTCGGGGGGATGGACCCCGGGCAGGCAACGGAACCAGAATCCTCTTCAAAAACAATAGGGATGGCACCGCCCCTCAAACCAGCGTGCGCTTGACCGGGTCGCTCGACCTGGCCAAACCCCGCAACCCGGCCAGACTCGCTGACTCGGCAAGACGCGCCGACTCGGCCTCGACAAATAGGGCAATACAGCCGAACCTGACACAACCAAAGCTTCCTCTACAAGCCAGCTCCACCCGTGGCATGCTCCGCAATCCAGGCACAGGTCAGCTCCCGTCCCATCCAGGCCGTATGATGGGACGAGTCTTCAATTAGAGATGACTGAGGCAACAGCGTTCTCGCCCATGCCTCTCGGTCACCGGAGGTGGTAACAAGGTTCTCACCTCCTCACGACTAAGGCCGGCGTGGCTATAATGCCCCGCCTCATCACCGACGGCAAAGAAGCGACAACCTGACGGAGAGCCACTGTACACGACTCGACTCCGCCACGCCCTGACGATCGACAAGATGGCGCACAGTCCCCCTAGGCACGCGGGGGCCGCAACTACGGGAACCCGGCGAACCACAAGACCTCGGCGGGCCCAGCCCGGGTCCCCGGACACCGACAATCCGGACCCACCGACTTATAACATTACCATTGTACCCCTGGGGGGTTGATCTATAAAACCCCCCCAGGAGCCCATGCACATAGAGAGAGATCTAGAGACAGAGAGACGCATGTAACAAGAGAAAAGCAAGCAAGCACAGAACTAGCCACCAAACAGCAGCATCAGGGAGAAGGAGCAGCCCAAGCCTTGGCCAGCTTCCTTCCTCCCCCATATAGCTCGAGGAGCAACATTGTACTATTGAACATCCAACTACACTCGGTAGGACTAGGGGTGTTATCTCTCTGGAGAGCCCTGAACCTGGGTATATCCGGCGTCCCGCGCCCGCTCATGCCAACCCCACCTCTGGAGTCCACCAGCGCCCTCGAGCCTCCTCCTCTCTTTAGCCATCCCTTGGCATTTGCCGTGCGCCCACCACGACAGTTGGCGCCCACTGTGGGGCAGCTCGAGGAGCTGGCCGGGAGCATGCTTCAGACGGGGCCCTTCTCCAACTTCGACGAGTCCGTCGCGCTGGCGGACAATGTCGTCGGCGCGCTCGCCGCTTCCTTCGCCGCGCTGCGCATCTCCGGTGCGTTCACGGCCGACGAGTACCCCAGCGAGGTGCTGTCACGCCCAAGATGCGACCCTATCCTAAAGGAACTCGAAGGTCGTCCGGCGCCCACCTGCGCCACGGCTTCCCCGGCCACCTCCCGCTCCTCCCAGTTCCGTCCAGATCCGGTCGGGCCGGACCGGATCCGGCGACTCCGAGCCGGCCGCCGCCTTCCCCTCGCACGCCGGCCGCCTTCCCCCTCAATTCCGGTGGAGTTCCGGCCAGATCCGCCGCCATCCTCGATCCCCGCGCCGAGTTGACTTTTCCCAAGGTTGACCCCGAAATCCTCCAAGTCCCGAAATATTTTGCATAATCATGCCATGTTCATCGCATCATAACTTTGTGCATAGTGCTCTGTTTCATGCGTGTAATATGTCCAATTGTTCGTCTCGACGAGTACTTCATTTCATTCCATTGCATCTTTTTCATTTGAGCTCATCTTGATGCCCGAAATGCTGTTGGAAGAGTGCATGTTGATGTTGATCTGCTGGAAATGTTATAACATGCTCATTTGTCATTTTTGCCATGTTTAATGTGTGCATCCTATGAGGTTGATGTCTACATGTGTTTTGATCTATGCTATGCCATCTTCACAGAGGTGCCATCCATGTATTTTTGTGAGTTGCGTGCTGAGTGAATCAAGCTTGCTAAGGAGGGTACTTGCTGTTACTGTTTTGCTAGGCTGATTCTGTTATATTTTGTTGCTATGTAAACATGCTTCTACTAGTTATTCTATGCATAAGCTGGAGATGTTCACTAAGGATGTTTTGTTATACATGTCTTGCTCTATCCATTCATGCCCTTGGTTGCAACTATATCCTGCTGTAGCTTGTTGTTATCTTGCTCTAAAGTTGCTAAATGATGTTGATGTCAGCCTGTTAACATTAAGTTCAATGTTTCCATGATTGTTTGCTAGTGATCCATGCACCCTATGACCTTGCTCTTGCCATGTATAGCTTCAAAAACATGTATTCTTACTGTTGGTTGCCTTGCCATGCCATATTTTGCTCTGTGGTGAGTGATTCAAGCTCACCAACATGTCTACCTATTGTTGTTCCTGCCATGTATGAATCTGTCATATCTTTTGCCATGTTTACATGGGTGCCATCATATTTTCTGTGCCCTTTTGGCTCATGGTCAGTAAGGGACTTTTGTTCTATGCAATTAGTAGATTCATGCCATGCCTTTGTTTGCCATGATAAGTTCCTGTAACATGTTGTTTGATAGCTCTAAACATTGCAACCTGATGTTATTTCTGCAAAGTCTGAAAACGTTATTATTTGCAATCTTCCCATGTCCTTTTGAGCATGTTCTAGTGATTTCTGGAGATAGCTCAGTGTTCATGTTTTGATATGCTTTACCTGTACTTCATGCTCATGCCTTTTGTTGTTATGTTGGGGTGCTCTACCATATTTTTTGATGCTTGCAATATGCCTAGTTGCTGTTTTGGACAGATTGTTGCTATAACTTGTATATAGTGTATGTGTTGAACCGTTGCTCCGTTTTGAGTGTGCTCTATATGAAACTTGCTTGTTTTTGCATGTAGCTTCATATTATCATGGTGCATCCTTGTTTGGGAGTGTTTGCTTGATGTTTGGGTGCATTTTGCATCAATGCCATGTTTAACTAGTTTTGCTCATATCTTCTAGGCCGTAGCTCCAAATCTAGTGAACTTTATATGTAACTTGACCAAAATTTTGTGTAGATCATCTTGGTGCATCTTAACTTGCTGTTTAACAACTTGAACATAAAGTTTATTCAGTTCTGGACCAATTTCGAAACTTTCTTATGAGGACTTACCGGATTTGTTATATGTTGTTTCCGGCCTCATTTAAACTTGCCTTGATGTGTTGTTCTTGTTTGCATCATCTCTTGCCATGAGTAGCTTCATGTAGCTTGGTCATGCATCATGCTTGTTGTGCATCATGTCTTGTCTATGTGTGGTGTGTTTACTATGTTGTGTGCTTCTTCTCGATAGTTCCCGTTTCGTTGCGATCGTGAGGATTCATTCGTCTCCGCTTGGTTCGTCTTCATGGCTTCATCTTCTTCATGGACTCGTTCTTCTTCCTTGCGGGATTTCAGGCAAGATGACCGCTACCCTGGATCTCACTACTATCATTGCTATGCTAGTTGCTTCGTTCTATCGCTTTGCTGCGCTACCTATCATTTGTTCTTCAAGCCTCCCCAAATTGCCATGAACCTCTAACCTTTGACACCCTTCCTAGCAAACCATTGCTTGGCTATGTTACCGCTTTGCTCAGCCCCTCTTATAGCGTTGCTAGTTGCAGGTGAAGTTGAAGATTACTCCATGGTGGACAGGATTTTTGGTTGGGATATCACAATATCTCTTATATTATTAATGCATCTATATATTTGGTAAAGGGTGGAAGGCTCGGCCTTATGCCCGTGTTTTGTTCCACTCTTGCCGCCATAGTTTCCGTCATACCGTGTTATGTTCCGCGCTTTTGCGCTCCTTACGCGATCGGGTGATTTATGGGACCCCTTGACAGTTCGCTTTGAATAAAACTCCTCCAAAGAAGGCCCAACCTTGGTTTTACCATTTGCCTCACCACCACCTACCTTTCCCTTGGGAGTAATTAACCCAAGGGTCACCTTTATTATAGCCCCCCCGGGCCAATGCTTGTCTAAGTGTTGGTCCGAATCGAGCGCTCATAGGCCCCCTCGGGGCAACTCGAGGTCTGGTTTTACTCGTAGCCTGTCTCATCCGGTGTTGCCACGAGAACGAGATATGTGCAGCTCCTATCGGGATTGTCGGCGATCGGGCGGCTTTGCTGGTCTTGTTTTACCATTGTCGAAATGTCTTGTAAACCGGATTCCGAGACCGATCGGGTCTTCCGGGAGAAGGTCTATTCCCGTTGATCGTGAGAGCTTGTCATGGGCTAAGTTGGGACACCCCGCAGGTATAAACTTTCGAGAGCCGTGCTCGGTTATGTGGCGATGGGAATTTGTTAATGTCCGGTTGTAGATAACTTGACACCAGATCTGAATTAAAACGCATCAACCGCGTGTGTAGCCGTGATGGTCTCTTCTCGGCGGAGTCCCGGAAGTGAACACGGTTTCTGTGTTATGTTTGACGTAAGTAGGTGTTCAGGATCACCTCTTGATCATTGCTAGTTAACGACCGTTCTGTTTGCTCTCTTCTCTCTCTTATTTGTGTATGTTAGCCACCATATCATGCTTAGTCGCTGCTGCAACCTCACCACTTTACCCCTTCCTTTCCCATTAAGCTTTGCTAGTCTTGATACCCATGGTAATGGGATTGCTGAGTCCTCGTGGCTCACAGATTACTACAACAACAGTTGCAGGTACAGGTTATGCGATGATCCTGACGCGAGAGCGATGCTTGCTTGTTTTGGAGTTCTTCTTCTGCTTCTTCTTCGATCAAGGGATAGGTTCCAGGTCGGCAGCCTGGGCTAGCAGGGTGGATATTGTTTGAGTTTCTGTTTATGATTCATCCGTAGTCGGATGTTGTTTTTGTATGTTGTATTGTTGTATTTGTGTGGCATTGTATGCCTCTTATATGTATCCCCACTATTATGTAATGTTGATGTAATGATATCCACCTTGCAAAAGCATCTTCAAGATGCGCTTCTATCCTTGGTGGGACCTTCGAGTTCCTTTAGGATAGGGTCGCATCTTGGGCGTGATAGGTGCTCAGCTACTCTGACTCCCCCCTCTCCCTCGGCGGCGGCGTTTCTGTTGGGGCAATGGACGTCCATGTGGAGGTCTTCGTCACCGGCAATGGCGCCTCCTCCTCACCAAGCAAGACGAGGAAGGCTGCCGAAGCCAGGGCTGCAACGGAACGGACCGAGCCGTCAAATCCGTTGCGCGCCGCGATGCAGAGCCTCCGCATCCCCATCGGCACCAACGTCGACGCCACCAACGTCGCTGAGGCCCGAACCCAACTCGAGGAAAGGCACCAGTAGATGCTGGACCTGTCCGAGACGCTTGTCGCCACTCAGCGTCGCCTGGATGCCGCTCAGCTGGAGTGCAATGCCGCCTATGGAATCACGCCCGCCGCGGCCGAGCCAAGCCGGGTCGCCGACGTGCGTGCCCGGGGACGAGCAATCGGTCGGGCCCTTGGCCCCATCCCGACCGTCTACGAGACCCCAGCGAAGAACATGCGTGCTGCCCAGGCAGCCGCAGCCGGCCTGGACCAGCTCACCGGCGAGGAGCTGAAGGAGCGCATTGGGCGGATGCGCGAACTCCTCCACACGGCTAACACCCAGCAGGACCGCCTCAACCAGCTTGCCAAGCCGGTGGGATCCGGCTCCGCCCGCCTCGGTGGACCCGGCGAACTTCTACACATAGCTTCCTCGCCACCCGGTGAGGCGCACTCCGGCCGAGCCTGGACTCGGCGCGATCCGGCCGGCACAGCCGCCGGTGGATTGGGTGATGAGCCCGCCCCTGAGATCCAGCGTGGACCTGGCCAGCATGGCCGGCGTCCGGCTCCAACCGACCCGGCCCCTCGTGGCCTGGCCGCTAGTTGACTCGGCCCGCACGCCATTGACGACGCCGACGCTCACCACCGCCTCGATCAGCTCGCTCGCTCCCTGGAGGTGGAGGAGAGCGGTGCAAGCGGGTCGGCATGCTTCGGCCCATGCATCCGGGAGGAGCCCTTCCCCAAAGGGTTCATGCTCCCCCGCGACACCCCCAAGTACAACGGGACCGTGAAGCCAGAAGACTGGCTCACCAACTACACCACGGCCATTGGCATCACCGGTGCCAATCGTCATCTCGTCGTGCGCTACGCACCGCTCATGCTCCAAGGGTCGGCCCGCACGTGGTTGAATAGCCTACCAATGTGCAGCATCAACACATGGGTCGATCTCGAGGAAGCCTTCATCTGCAACTTCAAGGGGAACTAAAAGCGACCTGGCCACCCTAGCCAGCTCGCCATGTGCGTGCAAGGGCCTACGAAGACTGGTCGCGAGTACCTCGCACGCTAGACCGAGCTCCGGAACAGCTGCGAGGGCGTCTATGAAGTCCAGGCATCCAGTACTTCGTCAGCGGGTGCCGAGACAGCACACTCCTCAAGCACAAGCTCTTACGCTTCGAGCCGGCCACCATGGCCGCGCTCA
The DNA here is from genome assembly GCA_021437245.1 of Aegilops speltoides. NCBI lineage: Eukaryota > Viridiplantae > Streptophyta > Magnoliopsida > Poales > Poaceae > Aegilops > Aegilops speltoides. Next base: position 139,545,454 of record CM038146.1, on the reverse strand, counting down.
TGGTGACGGCGGACAAATACGCCGACGCCGACTCTGCCATGAAGATCCCGGTGGCACTGGACGACGCCGGCAAGGCGAAGCCGGTTCCCCCTCCGAAGCCGGCCGACGAAAGCAGACGGCAGCAGCATCACCAGAACAACAAGCGCTAGGCCGACCAACCGGCGCAGCGCCACGACAACCGGCTCGTCGCGGCCACCGAGCCCGCGGCGGACCCGGCGGCGAAGCGCCGACAGGCCGGCAAGACGGCATGGCAACCCGCCATGAGTTTCGAACAAATGCTCGATGCTCCATGCAAGCATCACAGCGGCGCAAGACCCTCCACGCACACGCTTCGGCAGTGCGCCATCACCAAGCGCATCACGAGGGGCGATGTCCCACCTCCTCCGGCTCCGGCTCTAGGCGCGGGACAGCCGCCTCCACCTCCACCGCCGCCTCCGGCTGGCAGTGCGATGCGCGACGATGCCTACCCGGACCAGAACACTCCTACGTTGTCTTCACCAGCCTCGGGGACGACAAGCGCAGCGAGCGCCTCCTTCGGCAGGAGGTGAACACCATCGTCCCGGCCAAGCCGGAGTTCATGCATTGGTTGGACCGCCCGATCACCTGGACCCGGGAGGATCACCCGGCGGTCATGCCGAGCCCGGGTGGTTATGCCCTCGTCCTCGACCCCACCATCATCACGCGGCGCACATGCAAGTTCTCCCGAGTCCTCATCGACGGCGGCAGCAGCATCAACATCCTCTACCGCGACACGATGACCAAGCTCGGCCTCAAGGCTGAAGACCTGGAGCCGACCCGGACGATCTTCCACGTCATTGTTCCCGGCCTCTCCTGCTCTCCCATTGGCCGGGTCCAGCTTGATGTCCTATTCGGTGACAGCAGCCACTTCCGGCGCGAACCAATCTGGTTCAAGGTGGTGGACCTGTACAGCGCGTACCATGCATTGCTGGGCCAGCCCGCGCTCGCCAAGTTCATGGCGGTTCCACATTACGCGTATCTGATGATGAAGATGCCGGGTCCCAAGGGCCTCATCACCATCACTGGCGATTACCGCAAGTCCCTGGAGTTCGCCCGAGACAGTGCCAAGTTGGCCGAGTCGCTGGTCATCGCCGAGGAGCGGCGCCAGCTCGACCGGATCGTCGCCCTGGCCGGCGAGGCCTCCGCTGCGTCGATCCCGACCCCGGACCAGGCCGACGAGGCTGCCTTCAAACCCTCCAAGGAGACCAAGAAAGTGAAGCTGAACCCGGTTCACCCCAGCTGCAGCAAGTACGTCGTCGTAGGCGCCCGCCTCGACAGCAAATAGGAAGGCGAGCTCATCGACTTCCTCCGTGAGAATCAGGATATCTTCGCATGGACCCCCAAGGACATGCCTGGTATCCCAAGGAAGTACGCCGAGCACAAACTTCACGTCCGCAAGGACGCCAAGCCTGTCCGTCAACCCCTACAACGATTTTCCGAAGAGAAGAGAAGAACCATTGGTGAAGAGGTCGCCAAGCTTTTGGCGGCCGGCTTCATAATGGAAGTGTTTCACCCTGAGTGGCTGGCCAATTCAGTCCTCGTCCTGAAGAAGAACAAGATCTGGCGCATGTGTATCGACTACACTAGCCTCAACAAGGCCTATCCCAAGGATCCGTTCGCTCTCCCGCGGATCGACCAAGTCATCGACTCGATCGCCGGGTGCGAGCTCATGTCCTTCCTGGAAGCTTAATTCGGCTACCACCAGATCAAACTGGACCCGACCGACGCCCTGAAGATGTCCTTCATCACGCCCTTTGGGGCGTATTGCTACATCACCATGTCGTTCGGCTTGAAGAATGCCGGCGCCACCTTCCAACGCTGCATGTAGAAATGCCTGCTGCCGCAACTCGTCCGCAATATCCACATGCACGTGGACGACATCGTGGTGAAGACCAAACAGCACCTCACGCTCCTCGATAATTTGAAGGAAACATTCGCCAACTTCCGCGAATACAAGGTCAAGCTTAACCCGGAAAAATGCGTCTTCGACGTCCCGGCCGGAAAGCTACTCAGCTTCCTCTTCTCGGAACGCGGCATTGAGGCGAACCCGGAGAAGATCAAGGCCATCGAGCGCATGCGCAAGCCGACTCCGATGCGATGTCCAGAAGTTCATCGGATGCTTGGCCTCGGTCAGCCGGTTTCTAAGCCAGCTGGGCGAGAGGGCGCTACCCCTGTACCAGCTGATGAAGAAGACGAGCCCGTTCGAATGGAACGGCAAGGCAGACGAGGCCTTCCAAGACCTCAAGCGCATGCTCTCCACCGCACCAGTCCTGGCCGCGCCAACCGACAAGGAGCCGCTGTTGCTCTACATAGGCGCGACCTTGCGGGCGGTCAGCACGGTGCTGGTGGTCGAGTGACCAGAGAAGGGCAAGATCCAAGCTGTCCAGCGCCCAGTCTACTACCTGAGCGAGGTGCTCTCCATCTCCAAGCAGAACTACCCGCACTACCAGAAGATGTGTTACGGCGTGTACTTCACCGCCAAGAAGCTGAAGCAGTATTTCCAAGAGCACGTCGTCACCGTGGTCAGCACGGCGCCTATCGGAGAAATCATTGGGTGCCGGGATGCATCTGGCCAGGTCGCCAAGTGGGCGATCCAGCTAGCCGGCCACACCATCCTCTACGAGCCCCGCACCGTGATCAAGTCTCAAGCCATGGCCGACTTCCTCGTCACCTGGACTGAGACCCAGTACTTGTCGCCTCCTCCCGACTCAACGCACTAGCGCATGCATTTCGACGGGTCCAAGATGCGACTCGGCTTGGGGGCCGGCATCATACTGTCGTCCCCGAAGGGCGACCGACTCCGCTACGCGCTCCAGATCCACTTCGCCACCTCCAACAACGTCACCGAGTATGAAGCCCTTGTGCACGGCCTCCGGCTTGCCAAGGAACTCAGCATCCAGTGCATCCTATGCTACGGCGACTCGAACCTGGTGGTGCAGCAGTGTTCCGGCGAATGGGACGCCCGCGACTCCAACATGGCAAGCTACCGCTTCCTCATCCAGAAGCTGTCCGGATCCTTCGAGGGCTGCGAGTTTCTCCACATCCCGCGCGCGGAGAACAAAGCAGCTGACACGCTCTCCAAGATCGCCTCGTCCCAACAAGCCATCCCATCCGGCGTCTCGGTCGAGCACCTGCGCAAGCCGTCCGTCAAGCCATCGCCGGACTCCGAGTCCATACACCTCCTAGACGACCCGGCCGCACCACAAGCCGGCCCGGGGGCTCCTCAGCTCGGCCCAGGGACTGCTGAACCCGGCCCGGGGGCTGCTCAGCTCGACCCGGCCACCACCGCCCCGGACCCGGCCGTCGCCATCCCCGACCCGGGGATTGCTCAACCCGGCTTGGGGGCTGCCGACTCGGAACCCACCCTGGTAGTTGTCTTCACCGTGGTGAGGGCTCCATCTTGGTCCCTCCCAATATCAGAATTCTTGGAGAACGGGGTTCTCCCCATGGACGAGACCTAAGCTCGGCAAGTGCAGCGCCGGGCGTCCGCCTACAGCATCATCAACAACGAGCTCGCCAAGCGCAGCTCCACTGGCGTGTTCTAGTGCTGTGTCGAGCAGGAAGAGGACATCAACATCCTCCTTGACATACATCAGGGCGAGTGCGGGCACCACGCCGCATCGCGATCACTGGCGGCCAAAGCGTTCTGCCACGGTTTCTACTGGCCCACAGCCCTCCAGGATGTCGAGCCGCTTGTCCTCAAGTGTGAGGGATGCCAGTGCTTCAGCAAACGCAGCCACCAGCCGGTGTCAGCACTCTTCACCATACCGATCGCCTGGCCCTTCGCGGTCTGGGGACTCGACATGGTGGGACCCTTCAAAACCGCTCGAGGGGGCATGACGCACCTGCTGGTGGCAGTAGAAAAATTCACCGAGTGGATCGAGGCAAGACCAATCAAGAAACTGGACAGACCAACAGCAGTTCGGTTCATCAAGGACATAGTGGTGCGCTATGGCATGCCGAACAGCATCATCACAGACAACGCAACCAACTTTGCCAAGGGCGCGCTCGAGCAATACTGCTCTGTCTCCGGCATCCGCCTCGACCTGGCCTCCGTTGCACATCCGCAGTCCAACGGGCAGGTCGAGCGGGCCAAAGGACTCATCCTGTCCGGCGTCAAGCCACGACTCATCGAGCCACTCATCCGCTCACCCGGCAGCTAGCTTGACGAGTTGTCGGCCGTTCTCTGGAGTCTACGCACCACGCCGAATCGGTCGACCGGGTTCACCCCGTTCTTCCTCGTCTACGGAGCCGAAGCCGTCATCCCGATCGACGTCGAGTTCGACTCGCCGCTCGTTGTGATGTACATTGAAGCCGAAGCCAGAGAAGCCCGCGAAGATGGCATCGACCTGCTCGAAGAAGCACGCCTCCTGGCGCTCAGTCGTTCGGCCATCTACCAGCAAGGCCTGAGGCACTACTACAGCAAAAAGATCAAGCCCCTCGCGTTCCGCAAGGGCGCCCTCGTCCTACGACTCGTCCAAGAGCAAGCAGGCCAGCACAAGTGGTCCCCTCCATGGGAGGGCCCATTCATTGTAAGCAGGGCCTTGCGCGACGACAATGCCTACTACCTCATTGATGCATGCAAGTCAAGGAAGTGCAAGAAGGACACCGCCGGCGAAGAAACGACCCGACCGTGGAACGTGGTTCTCCTCCGCCCGTTTTACAGTTAGCTGCACGAGTGTATGTATCGTCGCCTTTTGTGAACTCATGAAACTATGGGGTTCTCGAACGAGACTCGGGGGCTACCTTTTGTCGACCAATTTATTGTGTACCTATTTTCCTGCATCACTATGCCACTAAACCCGGCCACCGGTCCGACTCGCTCGACCCGGGGGCTCGGGGGCTGGTCGGCTCGGTCGCCACCCCGCCGCCTTACTTGGTGATTGCTGATACAGTGAGGATGCCGCGGTCCCCCACTTCGCCCTAAAGCCATAGATCCAGTTTTGGATGTCGGCTGGAATGCACAACAGGCCAGAGCTCCTTTACGCTTCATACACTTCAAAGGCTGCCGGGTCGATCAACCTGGCCCGCCACTCATCAAATGAACAGCCGCACGATCGGCTGCTCGCCAACCGGCTTCGTCGGATTGCCGCCAGCCGGCCCAGTGGGTGTTTCGCTCACGCTCAACGTTTTGAAAGACCCAAGTCCTGCGCGCTCTTCTCGAAGAATCAAACTCCTTGTCACGGACCGGAGCCTCGGCCGTCTGACTCGCGGGGGGGGAAGTTTGAGAGAGGAAAAGCACATGAAATCGGTCCAAAAAGACGGAAGGCAAAAGCAAAAATAGTCACGACACTTGCACACAAATATTTAAAGCAAAGGCCAACAGACCGAGTTCATTACACCCTAAAAAACCCCAGTGGGTGGGTGGACCTGCTACTTAACAAATTTTACATAGAATGTCTCAGACATCTCTAGCGCTGCGTCGCGACGTCGACGGCTCTCCCCTGGCGGCCTCCGGGTCCAGCGAGGTGTCGGTGTCCTCCTCGGCACCCCATCGCGGTAGACGCCGTCTCCTCCGAGATCCCCTCCGGATCGTGGAGAAGCAAGCCGTAGTCATCGCCGCCCACGACCCTACCATCTTCCGTCCGCTCCGGGTGGAACTCGTTGTGGAAGGCGAACTCGGCAATGTAGCTGGCCTGGGAGGCAATCTGGTCGGCTTCCTCCTGCAAGAGCTGCTCTGAGCCGGCCCACTGGCCCATCAACGCGTCCAGCTGCAGGTCCGGATGCCAAGACAGTGCGAACCAGAGTGCCATCTCGGCACCGGCATGAGCGGCGGAGACGCGCCACTCGTGAAGCCGGTCTGGCCCCATCTCCAACTAATGCGCCAGGCGCGTGAAGCTGCTCGGCTCGACGGACTCCGGCCAGAGGGCCGCTGTCATCGTCGTGCTGGCCTGGGACAGCCACCCCATCTACGTTTCCAAGACCTACAGCCGGGCCTCAGCGGCGGCGATGATCTCCGGGAAGGTCCACGCCACCCGCGTATCCGTCCCGGACCCAACAACTCCGGTCGGGTCGCACTGATAGCGGGCGGCTTCCTCCGCCAGCCGCTGCGTCTCTGGGAAGGCCCCAGCCACAAAAGAAGAAGCTCGTTAGAAGAAGAACAACAAGGACGAAAGGCCGGGTCCCGACCCGGCAAAATGCAAGAAAAAACACTTACTGGAGAAGGATTCTTACAGGTGCTGTGCTACGAGCAACGTACCACGCTGCTCCCGTTCAATGGCACGGTCGCGCTCCTGGAGCGCCTTCTCCATATCGGCCGCCTTGGCAAGGGCCGCCTTCAGCTCGGCGTCCTTGTCGTTGGCCGCCTTCTCGGCCGCCTCGCGGCAAGGGGCCTCGTCCTGACGGGCCCCCTCAGCCGTGGTGACCTGCCCCCGTAGGCGATCCACCTCGGCCTGGAGCCGGCCCTTGTCATCGGCTAACTGGCCGCGCCGCTGGTCCGCCTCCATCAAGGCTCATTGCCGGTGTCAAACCGCGGATCTCGGTAGGGGTCCCGAACGTGTGCGTCTAGGCGGATGGTAACAGGAGACAAGGGACACGATGTTTTACCTGTGTTCGGGCCCTCTTGATGGAGGTAAAACCCAACGCCCCGCTTGATTAATATTGATGATATGGGTAGTACAAGAGTGGATCTACCACGAGATCAAGGAGGCTAAACCCTAAAGCTAGCCTATGGTATGATTGTTGTGATGTATATTGTGTCCTACAGACTAAAGCCCTCCGGTTTATATAGACACTGGAGGAGGCTAGGGTTACACAGAGTCGGTTACAATGGTAGGAGATCTACATATCCATATTGCCAAGCTTGCCTTCCACGCCAAGGAAAGTCCCATCCGGACACGGACGGGTCTTCAATCTTGTATCTTCGTAGTCTTGGAGTCCGCGGACGATGATAGTCCGTTGTCCGGACACCCCTAGTCCAGACTCCTCAAGAGCCCTGAACCAGGCTTCAATGACGATAAGTCCGGCGCGCATAATGTTCGGCATTGCAAGGCGGGTTCCTCCTTGAATAATCCGAGAAGATCATGAACACCAGGATAGTGTCCGCTCGCAAAATAAATTCCACATTCCACCGTAGAGAGAATAAAATGTACACCAGTCCAATCTGGCGACGTATTATGCGGCATGACATCACACCGCTACCAAGCCTTTATTTGAATCGCTTTTTATTATACCACCTCAAAGACGCTTAGCGGCGCGTTTCCTGGCACGCCCCGTCAAGCAGGATCGTGTTCCCCTTATTCCGGAATTCTCATCAATACGGACGTGGGTAACCCAACCGCACCATCGATGGTGGCGCTTGGGAGATAAGCGAGTTTTACCAGGCCGGTGGGGGACGCATAGTCTTCATCCGCCTATATATAAGGGATAAGGATTCACCTTTTCACCCACGCCTTCTTCCTCCTTTGCTCATCCACCTCCGCGCACTCAAGCTCCAACGCCTAAGCTCACAGATCTCGTCTTAACCTTCCCCGACCATGTCCGGAGGGGAGGCAAGTGGTTGGCTTCCACCGTCAAGGAGGAGCACATCACCAAGCTGCGCAACGCCGGATACCTTTCCAACGATATTGCGCACCGGCTGCCCGACGAAGGGCAGCTCATCCCTACCCCTGGGCCCCATGAGAGGGTCGTCTTCCTTCCCCACTTCCTCCACGGACTGGGCTTTCCACTGCACCCTTTCGTCCGGGGGCTCATGTTCTATTACGGCCTGGATTTCCACGATCTGGGGCCGAACTTCATCCTCAACATCTCGGCGTTTATCGTCGTGTGCGAGGCCTTCCTCTGCATCCAGCCCCACTTCGGCCTGTGGCTCAAGACCTTCAATGTCAAGCCGAAGGTAGTGAAGGGCACGCAAGCGGAATGCGGAGGCGCCATGTTGGGCAAGTTGCCCAACGTCCTTTGGCTCGAAGGGGCCTTCGTGGACTCCGCTAAGGGGTGGCAATCGGGTGGTTCTACAGCTCCGAGCCGCAAGAAACCCACGGGCGGCGGCCCCGAGTTCAGATCTGGCATCCCCACGCAGCTCACCTCCCGAAAGAGAAGGGCTTGCTGTGGGGCAACCCAAGGAGCCGACAGACTCGAGCTCAGATCCGAAGCCGGTGAGCAATAAGCTCAGGCTTGTCGACGTGGTCCAAGTCATGCTCATCCGCGGATTCTCCCATGCCAAGAACGGGCATTCAATCTGTGGGAGTTCAATCCGGAACAGCACCAGGCGCTAAGCGGGCTCTTTGACACGACGTATGAAGGCGCCTGGAGGGTGCTGTTTAAGGGCGCCGAAGCCCCCGCATCCGCAACGGAAGATCGCGGATTTCGCTCGCAGCATCCAGCTGACGAGGTAAGTGATTCACCCTTTACGGACACTTGTGGTAAAAGATTGATTCTAAGAGGGTTTCAATCTCTCTTTTCCTTTGGCAGGAATGGATGGAGAAGGCCGAGCAGCTCATCTGTCCGGCTCCCATGCCAGAAGACCCAGTGAACGCCCGTCTAGCGGGGCTGCTGGTTCCGGCACCACACGTGGTGCCGGAGAAGAAGGCCAAGAAGGTGGCCACGGTGACTCGAAAGAGTTCCCGCAATCAAGCGTCCGACGACGAGGCGGACTCCTCCCCCAAAGACGAGGAGGAGGAAGAAGACTCTCTCCCGGAGGAGGGAGAGAGGAAGAGGAAGGCTTCCCCAATAGGGGAGGCCGAAGGGTCCAAGAGGGGGAGAACTATTCCCCCGGACAGTTCTGCCAACACCATCGTTGGCGAGGAGGAGTGGCCTTCAAGGGCCAGGCCTCCGGCGAGATCGTAAGTATCCAGATCCCTAATATGCAATTTCTTTCGCGTCACCTAGTGTCCTACTAATGCCGCGTACTGTCCGCAGTCCGGCCGATGATGATCTCCCCGCTTCATCGAGCGGGTCGTTGGCCCCGTCGGATGTGGATTCACTTCCGACTGCCTCTACCCCCCGCGCCGATGAGGACGCCGAGGTGGGATCCCAGAGAGGGACCCATCAAGAGGAGGCTCCGGAGGCGCCGCCAGGCAGCCTCCTGGACTTTGCGTCGGACTCTACATCGGAACCTGCAACGGTTCCAGAGTCCGGCAGGCGGCCCCTTCGAAAGAAGGGCAAGACTGTGACGCCGGCCAACCGGAGGCGCCGGACAACCTGTTGGAGGTGCTTAAAGGCGCTTCCATCGAGGAAGAACACCGCACTATCATGAGTGCGGTGATTCAGAAGGTTCGGCTCGCCAAGAGCGGGCTGACCGAAGCCTGCAGCAGCCTTCTAACAGGCTTTGAGGTAAGAAGTTATAATTATGTAATGTAATACCGCATAGACAGTAGCCCTTGATGCTTAGTTCGGTGTTCGGAAAGAAAAGCCGGACTGAGGATCTAAGAAGATATACGCAGGGTTGCTTAAAATATGTCAATATGGGTTTGCGAGCTGCGCTCTCGATCGCCGCGCCTTGACCGCGGAGGTCGGTGCGTTGAAGCAGATCTCGAGCGGTCCGAGCAAGAGCTCGGCCATGCCAAGAAGCAGCTCGAGGACAAAGAAGGTGAGTAACACCACTTTGAATAGTTACCTTACAGAAAAGGATTTTGGTTGCAATGAAATTAACAAGGATAATATGACTATTGCAGGGGCCACGAACGAGGTGGCAGCCCTGAAGGACGCTGTGTTCGCGGCCGAACGCAGTGCGGCCGCGGAACGGGCAGAGCGAGAAAGGCAGGAGGCACAGGTGACAAGGGACACGATGTTTTACCCAGGTTCGGGCCCTCTTGATGGAGGTAAAACCCTACGTCCTGCTTGATTAATATTGATGATATGGGTAGTACAAGAGTGGATCTACCACGAGATCAAGGAGGATAAACCCTAAAGCTAGCCTATGGTATGATTGTTGTGATGTATGTTGTGTCCTACGGACTAAAGCCCTCCGGTTTATATAGACACCGGAGGAGGCTAGGGTTACACAGAGTCGGTTACAATGGTAGGAGATCTACATATCCGTATTGCCAAGCTTGCCTTCCACGCCAAGTAAAGTCCCATCCGAACACGGGACGGAGTCTTCAATCTTGTATCTTCGTAGTCTTGGAGTCCGGCGGACGATGATAGTCCGGCTGTCCGGACACCCCCTAGTCCAGGACTCCCTCACCTGCTGCGCCTCCACCACCTTGGCGGCTTCCGCCTTGAGAAGCTCCACCTCGGCCTCGAGGTGGCTCTTGTGACCCGCCAGCTGCTCATGTAGCTGGTTGGCCTCGTCAAGAGACCGTCGGGCTGTGGCCGCCTCCGCCCTCGCCTGCGCCGCCTCGACGCCAAGACGGCAGGTGTCGGCAACGAGCCGGTCATAGTGATGACCGACCCGGAGGAGACTAATCCGCTAGGACAGCACCTCGGCTGCGAAAAAGAAGAATTCAGCAAATGAGAAACAAAACTTAAGATTTGGCCCAACTGTTACATAGTTGGCCCGAATCTCGGGGGCTACACCCAGTGGGTGCGCTAGCGCGCCCCCACTAGAAAAGAGCACAAGGATACGTGTGGCAACGCGAAGCTCCTCCTCCTTGGCGGCGAGCTGCTCCTTGAGCTCCCGGTGCTTGCCCAGGAGATGGTTGAAGGCGGCAACCCGGAAGGCGTCGAGATGCTGAAGAAAGCAGAAGTCAGAACAAGGCAAAACGCTCTAAAAAGATTTGACCCAACTACTATGTAGTTGGCCCGAACCTCGGGGCTACACCTAGTGGGTGCGCTGGCGCGCCCCCACAAAGAAGAAATCGAAAGGAAGAGAAGACTTACCAGAACAACGCGTGATGACCCACAAGTGTAGGGAATCTATCATAGTCGTTTCAATAAGTACGAGTGTCGAACCCAACAAGGAGCAGAAGGAAATGATAAGCGGTTTTCAGTAAGGTTTTCTCTGCAAGCACTGAAATTGTAGGTAACGAATAGTTTTGTGATAAGATAAATTGTAACGAGTAACAAGTAAATAGAGTAAATAAAGTGCAGCAAGGTGGCCCAATCCTTTTTGTAGCAAAGGATAAGCCTGGACAATTTCTTATAATGAGAAAAGAGCTCCCAAGGACACATGGGAATTATCGCCAAGCTACTTTTCATCACGCTCATATGATTCGCGTTCGGTACTCTGATAATTTGATATGTGGGTGGACCGGTGCTTGGATAGTGTCCTTACTTGGACAAGCATCCCACTTATGATTAACACCTATTGCAAGCATCTGCAACTACAACAGAAGTATTAAGGTAAACCTAACCACAACATTAAACATATGGATCCAAATCAGCCCCTTATGAAGCAACGCATAAACTAGGATTTAAGCTTCTGTCACTCTAGCAACCCATCATCTACTTATTACTTCCCAATGCCTTCCTCTAGGCCCAAATAATGGTGAAGTGTCATGTAGTCGACGTTCACATAACACCACTAGAGGAGAAACAACATACATCTCATCAAAATATCGAACGAATACCAAATTCACATGACTACAAATAGCAAGACTTCACCCATGTCCTCTGGAACAAACATAACTACTCACAAAGCATATTCATGTTCATAATCAGAGGAGTAATAATATGCATTAAGGATCTGAACATATGATCTTCCACCAAGTAAACCAATTAGCATCAACTACAAGGAGTAATCGACACTACTAGCAACCCACAGGTACCAATTTGTGGTTTGGATACAAGATTGGATACAAGAGATGAACTAGGGTTTTGAGAGGAGATGGTGCTGGTGAAGATGTTGATGGAGATTGACCCCCTCCCGATGAGAGGATCATTGGTGATGACGGTGGTGATTGATTCCCCCTCCCGGAGGGAAGTTTCCCCGGCAGAACAGCTCTGTTGGAGCTCTAGATTGGTTCCGCCAAGGTTCCGCCTCGTGGCGGCGGAGTTTCGTCCCATAATCTTGCCCACGATTTTTTCCAGGGTAAAAGCCTTCATATAGCAGAAGATGGACACCGGAGGGCCACCAGGGGGCCCAGGAGACAGGGGCGCGCCCCCACCCTCTTGGCCAGGGCGTGGGCCCCCTCTGGTGTTTCTTCCGCTCAATAATTCTTACTAATTCCAAAAATAAGTTTCGTGGAGTTTCAGGATTTTTGGAGCAGTGCAAAATAGGCTTCCAATGTTTGCTCCTTTTCCAGCCAGAATTCCAGCTGCCGCCATTCCCCCTCTTCATGGTAAACCTTGTCAAATAAGAGAGAATAGCCATAAGTATCAAGATATAATGTGTAATAACAGCCCATAATGCAATAAATATTGATATAAAAGCATGATGCAAAATGGACGTATCAACTCCCCCAAGCTTAGACCTCGCTTGTCCTCAAGCGGAAGCCGAAATCGAAAAATATGTCCACATGTTTAGAGATAGAGGTGTCGATAAAAATAAAATACGGACATGAGGGCATCATGATCATTCTTATAACAGCAGCATAAATATATTTTGTCATATAATTTCCCATGTTCAAGTAACGATCAATTCACAATGTCAAGCATGGTTCAGAAACTTCATTGAGAACTAACAAACTATAATCTTAGTCATTGAAGCAATTGCAATTTATCATAACATCAGAAAGAGTCAAAAATAGAGCTTTTCAGCAAGTCCACATACTCAGCTACCATGTAGTCTTCTACGATTGCTAACACTCACGCGGTACTTGTGGTTATAGAGTTTTAACCGGACACTGAGAAAGATAGGGGCTTATTGTGTTGCCTCCCAACGTATTCACCTTTAGGTGATGTCAACAATAATAGTTCATGCTAACTTCGATCCAATTAGATATATGTATCTAGATCTTTCAAACACGATGAGCATGCCAAAGGATAAAATGAAAAAGGGAAAGGTGAGGATCACCTTGACTCAAGCATAAAGTAAAAACATAAAGTAAAAGATAGGCCCTTCGAAGAGGGAAGCAAAGGTTGTCATGTGCGTTTAGGGTTGGATGCATGAAATCTTAATGCAAAAGAACGTCACTTTATATTTCCACTTGTATGTGGACCTTTATTATGCAGTCCGTCGCTTTTATTGCTTCCAAAACAAGATTGTATAAAGCTTATTTTCTCTGCACTAATAAGTCATACATATTTAGAGGGCAATTTTTATTGCCTGCAACATGACAACTTATTTGAAGGATCTTACTCAATTCATAGGTAGGTATGGTGGACTCTCATGGCAAAACTTGGTTTAAGGATATTTGGAAGCACAAGTAGTATCTCTACTTAGTGCAAGGAATTTGGCTAGCATGAGGGGGAAAGGCAAGCTCAACATGTTTGGAAGGTCTATGACAATATACTTTAACTAAGATGTGAGAAAACATAAACCATTACGTTGTCTTCCTTGTCCAAGGTCAACTCTTTTAGCACGCCATACTTAATGAGTGCTTCACAATCATAAAAGATGTCCAAGATAATATATTTGTATGTGAAACCTCTCTTTCCTTATTACTTCCTATTAATTGCAACGATGACCAAGACTACGTTTATCAACTCTCAATAACTTTTATGCCTCATACTTTCTATGTGTGAAGTCATCACTATCCATAAGATCAATATGAACTCTTTTATTCTCTACTTTCTCAAGATCATAGCAAGATAGCAAAGCCCTTGACTCAACACTAATCTTTATTATAGATAGCTTACGGACTCGATTACATAAAGAGATCACAAAGCAAAACTCAAAACTACTTGATATCAAAACTTCAATCTACTAGATCAAGAAACTACTAAAAGGATTGAACTAAATAAAACGGTAAAGATAGGAGTGTGATGGTGATACGATACCGGGGCATCTCCCCCAAGCTTGGCAGTTGCCAAGGGGAGTGTCCATATCCATATGATTATGTCCTCGGAGGTGATGGAGGTGGTGATGATGATGGTGGATAATCGCACATCGAGCGTAAAAGCTCCTCCAACTTGCGGATAATGCCCTTGAGTCCGACGATATGCTCCTTCAACAAAATATTCTCCTGTGTGAGATACTTATTCTGTATGCGAGCTAACTCAATCATCTTGAAAGCTTCAATCTCTGTTGGAGTAAATAAGTTAGGTAAAGGTTGAGGGATATCTTCCTCTTTCACCGCCGGAGCTTGAATCTCCATAGCTTTCTTGATCCCTTCATCCTTGTTGATCTCTTTCGGTTCTTCTCTTTTCAGCTCTGTCTTCAATAGCCAAGCATCCTTGTCTTCATTGTTGAAGGAAGGTGACGTCATGGTGCTCTAGATCTGTAACAGAAAACAGCTCGAAACGAAAACAGAGAATATTTGCATGATACGACGGTCAAAACCTTCAGGAGATTATATAATGAATTTTTACCAACCAAAATAAATAACATGCAAGAAAACGGAGTCCGGAAGGCACACGAGGTGGCCACGAGATAGGGGCGCGCCCAGTAAGGGTGGGCACACCCCCCACCCTCGTGGAGGCCTCGTATCCTTCCCGGACTACTTCTTTCTTCCTAAAATTCTTAAATATTCCAAAACTGATAAAAGTTGCCATTAGAATTGTCTTGGAGTCGGTTTACTTTTTTTTTTTGACTGGGTGAGTCGGTTTACTTACCGTACCACATACCTATTCCTTTTCAGAATCTGGAACGTTCTGGAAAGTGTCCCTTATGTATTCTTCCGGGGTTACGGTTTCAATAATATTAGTTTCAACATTGATAGGATTACCTGATATGTAATGTTTAATTCTTTGACCGTTCACCACCCTCGGACTTGTGCCTTCGAAGTTGTTGATTTTTATGGCACCATAACGATAGACCTCCTCGATAACGTAAGGACCTTCCCATTTAGAGAGAAGTTTTCCTGTAAAAAATCTTATATGAGAGTTGAATAATAACACATAATCACCTACGTTAAACTCACGCTTTTGTATCCTTTTGTCATGCCAGCGTTTGACTTTTTCTTTGAATAGCTTGGCATTCTCATAGGCTTGGGTTCTCCACTCATCAAGTGAGCTAATATCAAATAACCTCTTCTCACCGGTAAGTTTGAAGTCATATTTGAGCTCTTTAATAGCCCAATATGCTCTATGTTCAAGTTCTAGAGGTAAATGACAAGCTTTTCCATAAACCATCTTATATGGAGACATACCCATAGGATTTTTGTATGTAGTTCTATAGGCCCATAATGCATCATCAAGTTTCTTGGACCAATTCTTTCTAGATCTATTGACAGTCTTTTGCAAAATTAATTTGAGCTCTCTATTGCTCAACTCTACTTGACCACTAGACTGCGGATGATAAGGAGATGCGATTCTATGATTAACATCATACTTAGCAAGCATCTTACGAAAAGCACCATGAATAAAATGTGAACCACCATCAGTCATAAGATATCTAGGGACTCCGGAAAGATAACTTCTTTAAGCATTTTAATAGAAGTGTTATGATCAGCACTACTAGTTGGAATAGCTTCTACCCACTTAGTAACATAATCAACAGCAAAATATGTGTATAACCATTAGAGGCAGGAAAGGGTCCCATATAATCAAAGCCCCAAACATCAAACGGTTCAATAACAAGAGAATAATTCATAGGAATTTCTTGACGTCTACTAATATTACCAATTCTTTGACATTCATCACAAGATAAGACAAACTTACGAGCATCTTTGAAGGGAGTAGGCCAATAAAAACCGGATTGCAATACCTTGTGTGCAGTTCTATATCCAGCATGGTGTCCTCCATATGA
The DNA here is from genome assembly GCA_021437245.1 of Aegilops speltoides. NCBI lineage: Eukaryota > Viridiplantae > Streptophyta > Magnoliopsida > Poales > Poaceae > Aegilops > Aegilops speltoides. The sequence continues at coordinate 139,529,769 of CM038146.1, read as the reverse complement.
TTCAGAGAGACACTTGCTTAGGATCTGTTCCTGTTCAAGCTCAGGTACACAACGTCTAACACCATCTACTCCTTCTTTATAAAGGTGTGGGTCATCCCAGAAGTAATGTCTTAAATCATAAAAGAACTTTCTCTTTTGCTGGTATGTGAAACTAGGAGGTATAAATTTAGCAACAATGTAATTAGCATAATCAGCATACCAAGGAGCAGTACAAGAAGCATTAATGACCGCTAATTGTTCATCAGGAAAGCTGTCATCAATAGGCAGTGGGTCATCAAGAACATTCTCTAACCTAGACAAGTTGTCTGCAACGGGGTTCTCAGCTCCCTTTCTGTCGATAATATGCAAATGAAATTCTTGGAGCAAGAGAACCCATCTAATGAGTCTAGGCTTAGCATCTTTCTTTTCCATAAGATATTTAATGGCAGCATGATCAGTGTGAATAGTAACTTTGGAATCAACTATATAAGGTCTAAACTTATCACATGCAAACACAACTGCTAAGAACTCTTTTTCAGTAGTAGCATAATTTCTCTGGGCAGTATCAATTGTCTTACTAGCATACTAGATAATATTCAATTTCTTATCAACTCTTTGCCCTAGAACAACACCTACAGCATAATCACTAGCATCGCACATAATTTCAAAGGGTAAATTCCAATCGGGTGGCTAAACAATAGGTGAAGTGGTCAAAGCTTTCTTAAGTATTTCAAATGCTTCTACACAATCATCATCAAAGACAAAAGGAATATCTTTTTGCAATAAATTAGTTAGAGGCCTAGAGATTTTAGAAAAGTCCTTAATGAACCTCCTATAAAAACCGGCATGACCAAGGAAACTTCTTGTACCTTTTATGTCCTTGGGACATGGCATATTTTCAATAGCATCAACTTTAGCTTTATCAACTTCAATACCTCTCTCGGAGATCTTGTGCCCCAAGACAATGCCTTCATTAACCATAAAGTGGCACTTTTCCCAATTCAAGACGAGACTAGTGTCTTCGCATCTCTGCAAAACTCGATCAAGGTTGCTCAAGCAATCATCAAAAGAGGATCCATAAACAGAGAAATCATCCATGAATACCTCACAAATCTTTTCACAAAAGTCAGAGAATATAGCCATCATACATCTTTGAAAGGTAGCAGGTGCATTACATAAACCAAAAGGCATACGTCTATAAGCAAAGGTACCAAAAGGGCAAGTAAAAGTAGTATTCGATTGATCCTTAGCTGACACAGGTATTTGAGAGAAACCAGAATAACCATCTAGAAAGCAGAAATGTGTGTGTTTGGATAATCTTTCTAGCATTTGATCAATAGAAGGTAAAGGGTAATGATCTTTCTTAGTAGCTTTACTTAATTTACGGAAATCAATTACCATCCTATAACATGTAATGATTCTTTGCGGGGTCAATTCATCTTTATCATCAGGAACAACGGTAATACCTCCCTTTTTAGGAACACAATGGACAGGGCTTACCCAATCACTCTCAGCAACGGGATAAATTATACCTACCTCAAGGATCTTTAGTATCTCCTTTCTTACCACTTCGTTCATCTTAGGATTCAATCGTCGTTGAGGATCTCTAACTGGTTTGGCATCATCCTCCAAATTAGTTTTGTGTTGGCATAATGTGGGACTAATGCACTTGAGATCATTCAGAGTATATCCAATGGCAGCACGGTGCTTCTTCAGAGTTTTCAATCATCTTTCTTCTTCTTGCTCTGAAAGGTTAGCACTAATAATAACAGGATATATTTTCTTTTCATCAAGATAAGCATACTTAATATTATATGGTAATGGTTTGAGCTCAAACATGGGATCACCCTTGGGTGGAGGGGGATCCCCTAGAATTTCAACGGGAAGGTTATGTTTCAGGATAGGTTCCTATTGAAGGAACACTTTATCTATTTACCTTATTTCCTTCATGAACATATTGTTTTCATGGTCTAGCAAATATTGTTCTAACGGATCAGTAGGAGGCACGACAATAGAAGCAAGACCAATAATCTCATCCTTACTAGGTGATTCTCTATCACGAGGTTGTCTACGAAACTTAGCAAAATTAAACTCATGAGACATACCCTCTAAGCCAATTGTAACGGTATCCTTTTCACAATCAATCTTAGCATTAACAGTATTCAAGAAGGGTCTACCAAAAATAATGGGACAAAAGTCATCTTGTGGGGAACCAAGAACAAGAAAATCAGCAGGATATTTAACCTTCCCACACAAGACTTCAACATCTCTAACTATCCCAACTGGTTTAATGGTATCCCTATTAGCAAGCTTAATAGTAACATCAATATCTTCTATTTCAGCGGCTGCAGTATCATGCATAATTTCCTTATATAAGTCATAGGGTATTGCACTAGCACTAGCACCCATATCACATAAACCATGATAACAATGATCTCCTATTTTAACAGAAATAACAGACATACCTACAACAGGTCTATGAATCTTAGCATCTGGTTTAACAATATTAGCAGTCTCACCACAAAAATAAATAACATGCCCATTTAAATCATCATCCAAGGGATCTTTAACCATAGCAATACTAGGTTCAACTTTGATTTGCTCAGGAGGTGTATAAGTCCTAGTATTACTCTTACGAATAACAGCCAAAATTTTACCATGATCCGTTATCCTAATAGGAAAAGGAGGTTTCTGAACATAAGTAGTAGGAACAATAGGATCACTATAAGTGACAGTCTTTTCTTCAACTGTAATAGGTGCAACTACTTTTACTTCAATGGGAGAATTATATTTAAACCACTTCTCCTTAGGGAGATCAACGTGAGTGGCAAAAGATTCACAGAAAGAAGCTACTATCTCGGAGTCAAGTCCATATTTAGCGCTAAATCCACGAAAAGCATCGATATCCATAAAAGATTTAACACAATCAAACTTAGGTGTCATACCTGACTCCTTACCATCGATGGAACTCCAATCTTCAGAGTTGCATTTAATTATTTCCAATAAGTCCCATTTGAATTCAATAGTCTTCAGCATATAAGAACCAGCACAGGAAGTATCGAGCATGTTGCGATCATTGAGAGAAAGCCGAGCATAAAATTTTTGAATAATCATTTCTCTGGAGAGCTCATGATTGGGGCATGAATATCACATTGACTTAAGCCTCCCCCAAGCTTGAGTGGTGCTTTCTCCTTCGCGAGGCCAGAAATTGTATATGTAATTACGATCACGATGAACAAGATGCATAGGAAAGAACTTCTGGTGAAATTCCAACTTCAATCGTTTATAATTCCAAGATCTCGTATCATCACATAGCCTATACCATGTCAATGCATCTCCCTTCAAAGATAAAGGGAAGACCTTCCTTTTGACAACATCATCGGGAATACCTGCAAGCTTAAATAATCCACAAACTTCATCCACAAAGATAAGGTGTAAATCGGGATGCAATGTTCCATCTCCTGCAAAGGGATTAGCTAGCAGTTTCTCTATCATACCCGAAGGAATCTCAAAGTAAATATTTTCAGTAGGTTGATTAGGTTGGGGAGCCACTCTTTGCTCTTCTGGTCGGGGTTAAGATACCCCGAACAAGCCCCTCAAAGGATTAGTTTCCATAGTAACAAGTGATAGAAAATTTCAGCACACTATATGAATGTTTCCTTACCAAGTTTCACTCACCAAAATTGTTACACTCCCCGGCAACGGCGCCAGAAAAGAGTCTTGATGACCCACAAGTGTAGGGGATCTATTGTAGTCCTTTCGATAAGTAAGAGTGTCGAACCCAACGAGGAGCAGAAGGAAATGATAAGTGGTTTTTAGTAAGGTTTTCTCTGCAAGCACTGAAATTGTAGGTAACGGATAGTTTTGTGATAAGATAAATTGTAACGAGTAACAAGTAAATAGAGTAAATAAAGTGCAGCAAGGTGGCCCAATCCTTTTTGTAGCAAAGGATAAGCCTCGACAATTTCTTATAATGAGAAAAGAGCTCCCAAGGACACATGGGAATTATCGCCAAGCTACTTTTCATCACGCTCATATGATTCGCGTTCGGTACTCTGATAATTTGATATGTGGGTGGACCGGTGCTTGGGTAGTGTCCTTACTTGGACAAGCATCCCACTTATGATTAACACCTATTGCAAGCATCTGCAACTACAACAGAAGTATTAAGGTAAACCTAACCACAACATTAAACATATGGATCCAAATCAGCCCCTTACGAAGCAACGCATAAACTAGGGTTTAAGCTTCTGTCACTCTAGCAACCCATCATCTACTTATTACTTCCCAATGCCTTCCTATAGGCCCAAATAATGGTGAAGTGTCATGTAGTCGACGTTCGCATAACACCACTAGAGGAGAGACAACATACACCTCATCAAAATATTGATGGAATACCAAATTCACATGACTACTCATAGCAAGACTTCACCCATGTCCTCAGGAACAAATGTAACTACTCACAAAGCATATTCATGTTCATAATCAGAGGAGTAATAATATGCATTAAGGATCTGAACATATGATCTTCCACCAAGTAATCCAATTAGCATCAACTACAAGGAGTAATCAACACTACTAGCAACCCACAGGTACCAATTTGTGGTTTGGATACAAGATTGGATACAAGAGATGAACTACGGTTTTGAGAGGAGATGGTGCTGGTGAAGATGTTGATGGAGATTGACCCGCTCCCGATGAGAGGATCATTGGTGATAACGATGGTGATGATTTCCCCCTCTCGGAGGGAAATTTCCCCGGCAGAACAGCTCTGCCGGAGCTCTAGATTGGTTCCGCCAAGGTTTCGCCTCGTGGCGCCGGAGTTTCGTCCCGTAAGCTTGCCCACAATTTTTTCCAGGGTAAAAGCCTTCATATAGCGAAGATGGACACGGAGGGCCATCGGGGCCCGAGGAGGCAGGCGCTCCCAAGAGGGGGGGCGCCCCCCACCCTCTGGCAGGCGTGGGACCCCTCTGGTGTTTCTTCCACTCAATAATTCTTATTAATTCCAAAAATAAGTTTCATGGAGTTTCAGGATTTTTGGAGCGGTCAGAGAATAGGTTTCAAAGTTTGCTCCTTTTCGGCCAGAATTCCAGTTGCTGGCATTCCCCTCTTCATGGTAAACCTTGTAAAATAAGAGAGAATAGCCATAAGTATTGAGATATAATGTGTAATAACAGCCCATAATGGAATAAATATTGATATAAAAGCATGATGCAAAATGGACGTATCAGCGCGCTCCAAGTCGCGCGTCCGCTCCACCTCGACCTGGGCAAAGGCCTTGAGCCGGTCCGTCCGGCCTCGCAGGCGGCGGCTGATGGTGTCCAGCGCCGCCTCCTCCTGGGTCTGAGGCCCGAAGACAATGGCGCCCCTGCTCCGCGCCGGCTGCGGCTCGGCGCCCTCCCTGCCGGGGCACCAAGGTGTGCTCCCCGCTAGCCGCTCGCGACGTGGCCAACACCTCCTCCGACGCCCCTCCCGGCGCCGTCGACGACCCAGACGCCGCGACGCCCTGCGTCGCCGCCTTCGGTCTGGACGCCAGGACGGCCTGCTACGCCACCACCGGCTCGGCTGCTGGGGTGGCCTCCGGCACCGCCATCTGCGGCACCTCCTCCAACACCGGCGGCACCTCCGGCACCGCCACCCGCAGCACCTCTTCCAACACGGTGCCGCCTCCACCGCCACCAGCCCCCGCTCGCTCGACTATGTCGGCCCGCGGCGGGGTGTCATCACCCACCTCCACGACCTCCCGGTCGAGGATCACCACCTCAGCGCGGCCTTCACGGCCGCGCTCCCTCACCGATGACGGCTCAAAGACCGTCGCCGCCACCATCGTGCCCTCCGGCATCTCGCGCCAGGCCGGCTCCGCGCCGGCTCGCGCCCATGACGCCGCCGCGTCGGTCCAGGCCCGGACCAACGCCACCTCCAACTCCGCCTCGGCCCTGTTCCTGTCCCGCCAGGCCAAGCCTTCGGCATCGTTCGGGTCCAGGCCAAGGTCCGAGTCAACCCGTCCCTCCACCTCGGCTTGGTCGGCGAGGTCGGACCGGCTCCTGCGGAACGCGGTCCTTTCGGCAACCGCGACGTCCGCCGCCGCCCTCGCCAGCGCGATTGACGACTTGAAGAAGAAGACAGAATGGGCAAACAAGAAACAAGGCCAAGCTCAACAATCCGGATGTGTGCGGGAGATGAAGCTTACCCTGACAAGACCAAGACCGGGGTTGGCCTCCCGGGTCCGCAGTGCGCTTCGGGTCCCGGGGTCGCGGCGCGACGCTGTCTTTCCCGTGCGGGTGGCTCGGCGCCGCCCCATGCGAAGACCCGGCTCCGCCCGCATTGCCGCCTCCCCCGCCCAACGCTGCTACACCAACAACCGCCGTCAGCATCGCCCGCGCCATGCCATGATCAAGCAATTCAAGACACATGAAGAAAAATACAAGACTTACCCACGCGACGCCCAGCGTCGGCTTCGGCCTCGGCCTCCTCCTCCCCGCCGTGAGCCACGGGCTCCTCTGGCGCCAGCGGCGCCACCTGCGATGGAGCCCAGGCGTAAGGATGCCAGATCGCGTTCAGGAGCACCTCCCTCGTCGCGTCGGGACGGATGAGAAGGTGTGCAGCAGCAAAGTAAGACGACCAGACACTCACCTGTGGTGCCGAGTTCGACTCGTTGTACGGCACCTTGCCGAACCGCCAGTCCTCTCCAAGGTTAGCCTTGGAGATGTCATTCACGCTGCGCGCAATCTGCTCCAACGATAGTCGCGTCGATCCCATGCGGTTGGGATCTTGAAGGCCGACCAATCTTCCAATGAGGCAGGAGCGCCTCTGCAGCGGGAGGACTCGTCGCATGATGAACACGGCAAGGAGGTCGGTGCCGGTGAGCCCCTCCTGCGTCCTCATCACCATCACCCGCTCGCAGAGATTGACAATCTCCTGCGACGGGTGCCTGGGCGAGGAGCCAGGTCGCCTTCGCCCGCGACGGCGCGATGGCGAAGGCCAGAAGGTTGATGCGGTCCGCACCCATGTTGTGGATGTAGAAGAGGGAGTTCTGCCATTTCTTGGCAGAATCATCCAGCGGGATCTTGGGGAAGTACGCACCCGACCGCTTCGAGATGACGGCGGCGCCACAGTCGGCGAACTCTCCGGCTGACGGGCCCTGCTGCTTCAAGGAGAAGAAGCGCGCCCAGAGGTTGATCGTGGGCTCGACCCCCAGGTACCCCTCGCAGAGGGTGACGAAGCCGGAGAGCTGGACGATGGCGCCGGCGCCAAGATGATGCGGCTGGAGCCTGAAGAACTCCAGGAAGGTGCGGAAGAAGGTGCTCGCCGGCAGCCCAAACCCGCGCTCAAAGTGCATGAGGAAGACCATGCGGTCCTGCTCCTCGGGCCGAGGCCTCTGCTCGCCGCGCGGCAGACGGACGCCGACATCCGTCTCCCATGGCAGCCGTCGCGACGCCCGAAGCTGGGTGATGTCCTCGGTGGTGACAATCGAACCCATCCAGGACCCCGACGGCAGCGCCATGATCGAAGGAAGAAGAAAGAAGATGGACGGCGAAGGAGTTCTGCTCGGAGCAGCGGGCGCTGCAATGCGTCGGTTGCAAAGAGCGGAGCAAGAGCAAGGGGACAGGAGGGTGCGAGCGAGAATGAAGTCCGATGCCCCCTGCCCCCTCAATTTATAACCCTCGGTTTGAACGTGGGGGAGTGGGATCGTCTGCATGCGCCCGTTCCACTACCCCGCAATAAGTGCGCACGTACACGCACACTAACAACCCAGGGAAGAGCAACCGGCCTCCGGACACCGCAATAAATCCACGTGCGTGGGCCAAGGGCGCAGCCAGGGCCCAACCTGTCGCCCGTCCGTCACGCGTGGCTGTCGAGCCCTCCGACTTCTGGGCACCATGTGGCGCCTGCGCGAAGCCCGAGGAATTGCCCCAAGATTCAACGGACTCCTCGGTTCCCGCCATGGCTGGGATGCCGCGATTCGATTTCCGAGAAAATCGGCACACAGTGGGTGTTGCCGGACCTGGCACTTGCAAAATCCGCCTTGCTTAAGGGGGAAACTGCGAAGGCCCACTCATCCGAAGACGGTGGACCTTCACAGCTTCGGGGACTACTGTCGGGGGGATGGGCCCCGGCCAGGCAATGGAACCCGGATCCTCTTCAAAAACAATAGGGCTGGCACCGCCCCTCAAACCGGCGTGCGCTTGACCGGGTCGCTCGACCCGGTGAAACCCGGCAACCCGGCCAGACTCGCCGACGCGGCAAGACGCGCCGACTCGGCCTCGACAAATAGCGCAAGACAGCCGAACCCGGCACAACCATAGGTTCCTCGACAAGCCAGCTCCACCCGTGGCGTGCTCTACAATCCAGCCACGGGTCAGCTCCCGACCCATCCAGGCCATACAATGGGACGAGTCTTCAATCAGCGATGACCGAGGCAACAGTGCCCCGCCCATGCCTCTGGTCAGCCGAAGCATGGAAACAGTGCCCCACACCTACCCGCTGACCAAGGCCGGCGTGGTTACAGTGCCCCCACCCTCACCGCTGACGGAAGCAAGCAGCAACCTGACGGAGAGCCACTGTACACGACTCGACTCGGCCACGCCCTGACGGTCGACAAGACAGCACACAGTCCCCCTAGGCACGCGGGGCCTGCACCTAGGGGAACCCGGCGAACCACAAGACCTCGGCGGGACCCAGCCCGGGTCCCCGGACACTGACGATCCGGACCCATCGACTTATAACATTACCATTGTACCCCTGGGGGTTGGTCTATAAAACGCCCCAGGAGCCCACGCACATAGAGAGAGATCCAGAGACAGGGAGACGCACGTAGCAAGAGAAAAGCAAGCAAGCACAGAACTAGCCACCAAACAGCAGCACCAGGGAGAAGGAGCAGCCCAAGCCTTGGCCAGCTTCCTTCCTCCCTCATACAGCTCCAGGAGCAACATTGTACTATCGAACATCCAACTACACTCGGCAGGACTAGGGGCGTTATCTCTCCGGAGAGCCCCGAACCTGGGTATGTCCGGCGTCCCGCGCCCGCTCATGCCAACCCCGCCTCTGGAGTCCACCAGCGCCCTCGAGCCTCCTCCTCTCTTTGGCCATCCCTTGGCATCTGCCGTGCGCCCACCACGACACATAGGTCTAAGATAAACTACTAACGCTTCATCGGAAGGGTAATGTGTTGATGTAGAAGTCCTCCGTGATCGAATCCCCCCCCCCCGGCAGGACGCCGGAAAAGGCCCCTAGATGGGACCTCATGGGTACAGAAGGTTGTGGTGGTGGAAAAGTGTTTTTGTGGCTCCCCCTGATGTTTTTGGCGTATAAGAATATATATAGGCGAAGGAACTAGGTCATGAGAGCTCCGAAGGGCCCACAAGGTAGGGCACACCCTACCCCCCTGGGCGCGCCCTCCACCCTCGTGGCCGCCTTGTTGAGTCTCCGACTTCATCTCCAAGTCTCCTAGTTTGCTTCTGGTCCAAGAAAGATCATGGCGGAAGCTTCATTCTGTTTGGACTCCGTTTGGTATTCCTTTTCTCTGAAACTCTAAAACAGGCAAAAAAACAGAAACTGGCACTGGGCTCTCGGTTAATAGATTAGTCCCAAAAATATTATAAAATAGCATATAAATGCATATTAAACATCCAAAATAGATAATATAATAGCATGGAACAATCAAAAATTATAGATACGTTGGAGACGTATCAAACTCAATGGTGAGCCGACTCATCCTCTCACTTCACACAGTTGTCCAAGTCAATAATCGACAGAGGTTGCTTACATGTTCCTTTAATAATCTGAATGAAGCATGCCTTCAACTTGGCCCATAAATTGATGGAATTGGCAGGTAGCCCTTTCAACCAGGTTCGGGCCGGCCCATCCATCATCATGGTGAAATACTTGGCACATACAGCACCATTAACATGTAACATGTCCATGGCCAGCTCATAGCTCTCGATCCAAGCCTCACGCGGAAGGTCAGCTGTATAATTAGGCACCTTACGAGGGGCCTTAAAATCCTTGGGCAGACGCTCATTGCACAGAGCCGGCACTAGACATGGTACACCAACTGTCCTGGAAGTCATCCCAGCCTCCACACACGGTGAAGGGTTTAACTAAAACTGCTGGTGAGCCCCCAATTGAGCCACCAATTCTGCCTCACGACGGGCTCTAGCCTAATCCACAAGGGCCTGAGCATGGTTATCATCACGGGGTAGGTTATGCCCATGGGGCGGGTCATCATGGCGAGGCGGGTTACGATGTCGTTCGCTGCTGGAAACCGCCGGCGACTCAACACACCGGCTGTAACTTCGACTTTGGAGCGGCGTTTAGTGAATCCGCTCATGGCTGTACGAGTAAGCCACCTGCTGAGCCACGGCTGTCTGGAGAAGCTCTGCGGTGTTCCGGGTCTCTATCGCGGCTGGAGACTCGCCCTCGATTGGAATAGCTACCAAATGTGAAGCTGCGGCAATCATATTTTCCAACGGGTTGGAGTAATGACCAGAACGTGTTGGTATCCGTTGAGGCGGTGTCAAATCCATACGAGGCGGGTCTGGCACACGAGGCTGAGTTGCTACTCCAGTCAGGCGCCTCAGCAGCCCGGGTCACACCGAGCAAGTTACTTGTTCCCGCTCCAGGCGTATTAAAAAGATTCCACCCCTCGAACTGTGAGGGTGGCGGCTCTGGTGCCTCCTTCAAAGAACAACATTTGATGCATTCTGATCGAGATTTAAACGAAAAAGCTTCCACCCTTATCCGCTGTATTTTGGCCTCCAACGCGGCTCGTTCCGTGGCCATCCTGACATTCTCTGTATCAAGATCCTCTCGGGCCTTTGCCACCTCGTCCCGCAGGTTTTCAACCTCTACATTGTGTTGTACTTGATTCGTCGGAGTTACCTCTGCAGCTAACAGAGTCACCAAGGCGTCCAAGAGCTCAGATAAAACTTGTGCCGTCGGCTGCACAGAGGCGCTTGCCCCGGTTGTCACAGCGGTAGTTGAGCCGGATGTCATGGCCGCGGCAGTTGAGGAGTTAACATTGGTTGTGTGCTAGCCATAAAAATAAGAGCACTGCTAGGCGGCTCATAGGGGTCCAGAATACTGTCACCATCGAAATAGCCCCCAAGACCACCATCCTGAAGCTGATAGATTGACTCACTCTCCCCAGTTGAGGACTCATCACCTGAATAGATGGTCATCTCTCCACCAGACACAAATCCTTCCTCAAGATCAGCCCCATGAACAAAGCCAACAAAGGCACGCTTCCGGCCGGGTTGAGCCTTGGTGGGTCGTGTGCGCCGAGCCATCTCGATGATGGCGGTGCAGGTGTCCGACCCAGCCTCTGACTCGCCGATCTTGCTGATGAAGATGTGGATTCCGTCAAAGGGGACCCGGTACTCATACTCGATTGAGTCGGCCTCAGGATCCCAGCCAGCGCTGTCGATGTAGATATTGCCGCGGCGACTCTTGGTCATCCAGCCCATGGCGTACCCTTCAATCCCTGAGAAATTTCCCTTCAACAACTCGGAATCACCGTGCTGTGGCCCCACGGTGGGCACCAACTGTCGTGGATTTGTCATGGCAGATGTCCTCGTGAAAGGACTTAGGTGTGGAGCCATCGCAACATAGGTAGCTTGAAGGGGTTGAATGAGACAAAGGACACAAAGGGTTTACCCAGGTTCGGCCCCTCTCAATGAGGTAAAATCCTACTCCTGCTTTGCTGACTTATTGCTTGAGTATCAATTATAAGGGAGCAATTATGCTTGAACCAACTCTCAATCAACTCTTTCTTCGCCTTAGCCGCCATCAGGTCTCACCTTTATATATACAGGTCGAGGCCCGGCAGCTTACAAAAATCCAGGCCAGATTACATAATGTAACCGACCTTGTCTCTAAGTCATCTTGCCTTGTTAGGCAAGCCACCATCGGGCGGCTCGCACCTTCAGGTCTTGAGTCGCCTCCGGGTCGTGAGCCTTCAACAGGCCTACTTGTAAGCCACCTTCAGTCTTCTCATCTCGTCTTCTTTAGGCCTTACTGGGCCTTCAATTATGAGTCACCAATAATATGACCTGGTCCCTCCTAGGCGGGTCATACCACGCGGTTACATCCCCAACAATATGTGTTGCAAAAAAATGTATGCTGACGAGATGCAGCCAAGATGCAGCTGCGCGTTGGGCGCACGGCTGGCGCACCACAAATTCGGGCGAGCACGACCCCATTGCCACCGCAAAACGGATGAAAAGTGGATGAAAAGGATGTTAGTTTAGGGTCATGTGTTGGAGTTGGCCTCAATACCCCCTAGTCCAGGACTCCATCTGTAGCCCCTTGAACTGTTCTTCAAGTTAGGGACACTCCTCGGTTCGTCCAAGCTGTTCTGCATCTTCAATCATCGGTCTTGAAAGTTGGTTCAACAATTCTTCCCATCACTGATCTCGAGGATCACCGAAGTGTATCCGAAGAGTTCATACGTTTGGGTATCCGAGGAGTTCACACGTTGAGCACTCGTGGAGTTCACACGTCGGACATTCGAGGGCCTCATTTAAGTTCTTGGCCTTTATCAATGCCTTGTTATTTTTATGCCACACATCGGGTTTGAAGTTTTTTCCCGTGTGGTGGTGTCCTCTTGCCGCCGAGCTTCAACTCGGGTCTGCATCAGAGGTATCTTTTTGCAACCAACCTCCAACGCCGGTTTGCATCCAAGGTGTCATAGAATATCTCGGTCTTGAAAAAGTTGAAGGAGTTTTAACCGAGCTTAACGCCAAAAAAGTTCTCTATGGAGCCAACCACTCGCAGCTGAGCTTTATGCCCGAATGTTTTTCGAGGTGGGGCACCACCTCAGCCTTAGGTTGATTTTTTTACAAAATTGTTCTTATTTGTGCAATTTATTCTCTGTCGAGATGTATAGCCAGCGCTCAAGGTGTGTGTCGGCCTAAAATCCAGGATGCACATGAAGGTTAGTATAAAACCGCTGATCCCAGTAGCCGCTGAGACTTACCACCTCGGCCTTGGGTTGATTTTTTTTTACAAAATTTTCCGATTTGTGCAATTTATTCTCTGTCGAGATGTATAGCCAGTAGCCCTCAACGTGTGTGTTGGCCTAAAATCCAGGATGCACCTGAAGGTTAGCATAAAATCATTGATCCCAGTAGCTCTTGAGACTTGGGTCGATTCATGAAATCATCCAGAGCATCAAGTTCTAGATCGACATTGTACTTAGGAATGGAAATGCGATGTGCAATAGTTCCCGAGACTCAGGTTGGGTGCGGCCGACCCTCCTGAGAATCGTAATCTCCTTGGAAACTGTGTTGCACTTTAAATTTCTGCATTGAATGAATCGTCAATGTAGTAGCCCCCAAGACACTGGTCGGGTGGCAACACCAGATCAGGGGATCGACGTACCCCTTTAATAGCCTTTATTTGAGAAGCACGGAGCCCAGTAGCCTCCGAGCCTTAATTTGGGCACGGGTTGCCGAATTCAGGATCGATTTCCATTTGACACAAAATTTTATTACGTTTGACACAGACTTCTAAGCCAAATAATAAAGATCTCTTAAAGGAGTTGCACTTTAATAGCCGAGTTTGCCAAGGTCGGCCCCAATGGGCGACTTATCAAAAAGTCCATCGTTTTACGTAGGCCACCTTTATGGTTAATATTACTGATCGATCAATTGATTTTGTGCATGTTGTGATAGTCAACTATTAAGCTATACTTTGCAACTTTGTGCTATATGTTTATTTTGACTCTATTGCGAACTTTATCATTTGAAGTGGCCCATCATCGGCTTCCACCCCTTTGTAGATGCTACACAGGGTGTTTCCGCAATAACAAGACAACCCTTAACCAACGTCTGGGTGCCCGGAGGCGGTTGTGTTAGCGGAAACAAGGCAATCAGATATGCAGGGATTATAACTTTCACTTAGCCATAGGAGCTTTAAGTTGAGAGGCCAGTTACTGCCCCTGGTTAGTGTTCGGCGCCAGCAGAGGTCAAGCAATTAATACTTTTGCCAATTTTAGAAAGGCCCATCGTTTAATACGGGGTAACCTCTATCGATCTGTAGTTTGACACAATCATCGTGCCGCTGACTAGTTTATGCTTAGTACAGTAAGTTTTTGGCTTTCTCCACTGAGGCACTTGACCAGCTAAACCGGAAGTACAAGTGCAATGGTTCTACCTTTACCCTTAGCCGAACAATCAAGAACGTAAGCAATAAGCACAGGAGCTGGGCAACCCAAACATTGACCAAAGACACAATTCAAAACTGATGCATATAAAGGAATATCCGAGAACGTTTTGCCGAGGAATCCGTGGAGTACCTTGGCTTTTGGTGGGCTTGGCTCTAGTCCCTGCCCCCCGTTAATATTGCTTATGCTTTAAAGGCGTCTAGTGTTGCATTGCAAGAGTTATGCCTAGAAAACCAAAAACTTACATACAAACTTTACGTCTAAATTAACTGGTCAAGTTTTTTGGTGCCAATCTGGAATTGGTCTTAAAATTGATTTGAGCTTCTATCGTGCTTTTAACATGAAAAATCCGATCTCTAGTCTTCAAGTGGGTCAACCTTTCGGCTTCAACCTCCCTACCTGGGGGAAGAGTGCTTCTCAGGCCAGTTTAGCAAACTAAACTTGACCGGCACTCAGGGCCGGTCCCGAGATTTTAGGGGCCCAGGGCAAAACTAAAGTTTGGGGCCCTTAATAATAATCAATACACGTATACATACAAAAATGTTTTTTGTCAACACTTGATATGAGTGTCATTGTGATCTTATAAGTAGCCATATATATATATATATATATATATATATATATGTATATATATATATATATAGAAAATAAATGAAGGTCGTTATCACAAGACATCCTTTGAAATACGAAGACATGTTAATTGTCAAGCTTACTAGAACAATGGAGCATAGTTATATGGTTTAAGGTACCGAAGGATCGAGGACAATGACTCCATGAATAGGGCTAACAGAAATTTGATCCAAAATGCATAGTTGTTCTTGGACTTCTTAATCATAAGATTATTATATTCTATAAATAGCAGTATCCAAGAAATTATGATAGGAGGAGCAAATCAATAAAAATGATATGCAAAATATTCTTCATAGATTAGAAATCAAACCTGCAACAGTGCAAAGTTACTCCTACTAGTTGTGCACATTTATTGTGCCATCCTACAATTCAACCCAAAACTACTCACCACGATTTACATCCAGAACACCACCATGTTCTTAATCTATTTGAGATCTACACCATAAAATCCTTGTTGCCAAATTGTATAAGTATAACAGTAAGTGATACTGATACATACAACTGAAGATATTGACTGGGTAGGCAACGCTCCAATCCACAAACGACACTGTCACAACCCTGGTTAGTGCATGCATTAGAGTGACTGCATCATGTTTACTTTGCTCGGAAACTTGGAAATTGGGATGACAGAACCCCCGGTACCCCCTTAATCCAACTAGGGTTTACTAAAATCTTTTTCAATGAAGTTGAAATGCCCTTCTAAAATATTCATCGTCTTTGCCTTGGTCTAGAACCTCCGACAAAAATGGTGCACAATTTTCTAGGACATCCTAAGGTCACTGGATTAAATCATATGTTATTTGCATTTGGACATTTAAATGCTATAAGATATTTTAAATGTCCAAATAATCATAAACCAAAATGTTTACTATTGGACAAATTCTAAACAGTGGGCATGAGCAGTTTCATGATTTTTGAAAGTGCCTAAGCATTTTTAGAAAAGCCACAAAGTTACAGAAAGAAAGAAAAAACAGAAATAAAAGGAAAAAAAGCTTACCTAGCCAAACCCACCTGGCGGCCCAGCGTTGTGCTCGCCCGCGCCAATCAGCTGCTTCCTCCCGCCAGGCAGGCAGGGAGGAGAGCGTCGGCGCGCCCGAGCTCGCCACGGCGTCAGCTGCTTGCCGCAGAGCTACTGGACGCGTGGATGACCTCCACGTCGTCGCCCCGACCCCATCGACACCTCATTCTCCCCTCCCTCAGCGCCTCTCTCTCGCCCTCTCCACCCATGGCCAACGCAGCCGCATCGCCGACATAGTCGCGGCCACCGTCGTCACCATGCCGCCTCATCGTGTCCAGGAGCTCTGCCGCCCTCCGCTTCGTCGAGCAGACCGAGCCCCGAGCGCTCGTTCGCCCTGGAGCCACCGCAACGACCTCGCTCCGCCTCGCCGTTGCCGAAGATCCCCTTTACCGTCACACTTGCTCCAGCTCGTCCCCGACCTCGCCGCCTAGCTCGTTGAGTTCGCTGTGAGCCCCTGCTTCTCCCCCTCCTCTCCGTTCTCGCTATTGTCCACTATAACGACTGCAATGAGCACAACCGCACGCGCTGCCGCCTGAGCACGTCGCCGACGTAGCTCCGGCCACCCAATGGCCGCACCACCGTGTCCACTAACCACGCCGCCCCGCCTAGACCATGTAGGAGCTGGGCCCGTGCCTCCAGAACCACTGCAATGACGAGTTTGGCCTCGCTCGAACTACGACAGCTGCAAAGCTCGTTGTCGGCATCGTTTTCAGTGACCCCGAGCTCAACCACCACCACCCCTCGATGCGGCTTGCTCCCAGCTACTCGTAGGTGGCCTCCGCCGTCCATTTGGTCATCGGAGTACAAAACCCGCATCCTCCACCGCGTGTGGACGTCGCCGGCGTCTAAACGCCGGCGAGTCAACCCAGTTGACCAGGGGTTTGACCCCCCTGGGTCACTGACATGTGGGCCCTTCTTGTTAGACAAACCTAGGTTAGTAGTTAAACTAATCCTAATTAGTTAATTAACTAACAGTGACACTAACAAGTGGGTCCCACTGGTCAGGTTTGACCTGGACCGCCCCAGTTGACTTGCTGACGCAGTAAAGCATTTTCTGGATTTGTTCTTATTCAGGAAATTGCGGAAAATAGTGCTAGCTTCAAAAATTCATAGAAATTAATCTGTAACTCCAAATGCAAAGTGTTATATATGAAAAATGATCAGAAAAATCCAATCTCTCCATCTGTACTTCTTTCATGCATGTTTAAACAAGTTAACCTTGCTGTTTAGACCAAAACATGATAAGACACTATTTAAGATCACAAAATGAGTTTGGGTTTGAATCTTTGGTTCAAAATAGCTCAAACCCATCTGATTATAGTTGCATTAGCCCAACACACTCATTTTTCCATGTCACATGCATGCATCATATTGTTGCATATTGTCGTGTATTGATTGTGTTACCGGTGCTCTCCGCGGTAGGTTTTGTCCCGGAGGATTACCATGAGTACCCAATCGAAGGACAGTACCAGCATGCCGACCTGCCAGGCAAGCAACCACCCATTTGATCATATCGATAAAATCCCATGTTCTCACTCCTGCTCTCATTTACTGCATTTCAGACAACCGCGTTTCAAACTGCTGTGTGCTGTGGTAGTTGAACCCTTTTCCTCTGCATGACCTGTCATTGCCACAGTAACTAGATGAAATCCACTAGCATGTGTAGGAGTTGATTGAGCCATGTTTGTGTTTCCTACCTTGCTATGCCTACTATGCTTAGATTCGTGTTAGGTCTGGTTCATCTGGGTGATGGGCTAGAGTGAATTTATCATGTCGGTCATGAGAGTGAAGTGTTGAACACGATTAGGTAAAGGTATCGATGAGAGGCCATGTAGGAGTACATGGTGGGTTGTTTCATTGGAGCCGTCCTTAAGATTCGAGATCTGTATGTGTGATTTAAGATTCAGCTACTACCATGCATTGGGCCCTGATATATGACCCCGCTCGACTTAATCGCCGCCCTTGTCCTCTATCCAGGAGTTGCAAGTAGTTTCTGGTATTTGTAGTATACTGGAGGTCGTGTGCAGCGCTGACCCTCGGGGTGGGCTGTGATGCGGTAGGTACGTGGCCGGGTATGTGGGGCGCCCGTTTGTAGTCTCGGAACCCCGTACACATCGTTCGGGGCCGTATGTGGAAACCTCGGCCGGACTCCCTGCGGATGGAACCTTAATAGGCGATAAACCTGGACTAGAGACTTGTGTGGTTAGTTGATACGTCTCCAACGTATCTATAATTTTTTATTGTTCCATGCTATTATATTACCTCTTTTGGATGTTTATGGGCTTTATTTTACACATTTATATCATTTTTGGGACTAACCGGAGGCCCAACCCGTATTGCTGTTTTTTTGCCTATTTCAGTATTTCAAAGAAAAGGAATATCAAACGGAGTCCAAACAGAATGAAACCTTCGGGAGCGTGATTTTTGGAACGAACGTCATCCAGAGGACTTGGAGTGCAAGTCAAGAAGCAGTCGAGGCGGCCACGAGGGTGGAGGGCGCGCCCACCCCTACAGGGCGCGCCCCCTATCTCGTGGGCCCCTTGGGCGGCCACCGACCTACTTATTCCTCCTATATATACCAACGTACCCCGAAAAGATCCAGGGAGCCAACGAAAAACTATTTCCACCGCCATAACCTTCTGTATCCGCAAGATCCCATCTTGGAGCCTTCGCCGGCGCTCCGCCGGCGGGGGAATCGACCATGGAGGGCTTCTACATCAACAACATAGCCCTTCCGATGAGTTGTGAGTAGTTTACAACAGACCTTCGGGTCCATAGTTATTAGCTAGATGGCTTCTTCTCTCTTTTTGGATCTCAATACCATGTTCTCCTCGATCTTCTTGGTGATCTATCTGATGTAACTCTTTTTGCGGTGTGTTTGTCGAGATCCGATGAATTGTGGGTTTATGATCAAGTTTATCTATGAGAAATATTTGAATCTCCTCTGAATTCTTTTATGTATGATTGAGTTATCTTTGCAAGTCTCTTCGAATTATCAGTTTGCTTTGGCCTACCAGATTGATCTTTCTTGCAAAGGGAGAAGTGCTTAGCTTTGGGTTTAATCTTGCGGTGTCCTTAACCAGTGACAATAGGGGTAGCAAGGCACGTATTTGATTGTTGCCATCGAGGATAAAAAGATGGGGTTTATATCATATTGCATGAGTTTATCCCTCTACATCATGTCATCTTTCTTAATGTGTTACTCTATTCTTATGAATTTAATACTTTAGATGCATGCTGGATAGCGGTCGATGTGTGGAGTAATAGTAGTAGATGCAGGCAGGAGTCGGTCTACTTGTCGCGGACGTGATGCCTATATACATGATCATGCCTAGATAATCTCAGAATTATTCGCTTTTCTATCAATTGCTCGACAGTAATTTGTTCACCCACCGTAATACTTATGCTATCTTGAGAGAAGTCACTAGTGAAACCTATGGCCCCCGGGTCTATCTTTTATCATATAAGCTTTCAATCCACTTTTATCTGCATCTTTACTTTTCCAATCTATATTATAAAATACCAAAAATATATTTACCTTATCATACTATCTCTATCAGATCTCACTTTCGCAAGTGGCCATGAAGGGATTGACAACCCCTTTATTGCGTTGGTTGCGAGTTCTTTATTTGTTTGTGTAGGTGTGTGGGACTTTTGAGGAGCCTCCTACTGGATTGATACCTTGGTTCTCAAAACTTAGGAAATACTTACGCTACTATTGCTGCATCACCCTTTCCTCTTCAAGGAAAACCAACGCAAGCTCAAGACGTAGCAAGAAGGATTTCTGGCGCCGTTGCCGGGGATGTCTTCGCTCAAGTCAAGACATACCAAGTAACCATCACAAACTCATCTCCCTCACATTTACATTATTTGCCATTTGCCTCTCATTTTCCTCTCCTCCACTTCACCCTTGCCGTTTTATTCGCCCTCTCTTTCCTAATCTTCTCCTCTCTCTTTCGCTTGTCTTTTGTTTGCTCGTCGTTATGTCTAGTTCCTTATCCGCTCCTATGTCTCCCGAGTTTGAAGTTCTTCACTTCAAGCAAAGGCAAGGAGAAAACTTAAAAGATGCTTGGTATAGGATGATGGAATCTTATCGCTATTGCACCCTAGAGGTGAATTTTAGAATTCTACTTCACAATTTTTATGTTGGGCTAAATATGTCGCATAGACAACTCTTGGATTGCATTGCCAAGGGAAATTTTATTGAAATTGATCCTAGTATTGCGCATGAAATTATAGAGGGAATAGTGAGAACACTACCTCAAAAGGGGAGCCACATCCTACCCAAGAAGAAACATAAGTGTTTGGAAAGATTTGTGAAGTAACAAAAATATTGCAAAAGTCCCTTGAGCCTCTTAAAAGTGTTAGAGGAAATCTTCACCGCATGAATATGTTGATTACTCTTTGCAATAAGCGGTTGGATTCTTTAGATTTAAAAATTTCCGAGTATGAAGGGAAACGTAAAGAACCTCCCAGATTCAAACATGACTCCGCTAAAAAACTGAAAATTAAAGATAGCACTACTTAGATCTATCTTCGCTTTTATGTCTAGCTAGGGGCGTTAAACGATAGCGCTAGTTGGGAGGCAACCCAATTTTATTTGTGTTTTTTGTTTTTGTTTATGTTTAGTAATAAATTTTGCATCTACCTTCTGTTTAGATGTGTTTTTATGTTTTAATTAGTGTTTGTGCCAAGTAGAACCTATAGGATAACCTATGGTGATAGTTAATTTGATTCTGCTCAAAAACAGAAACTTTGCACGCACAAAATTAGTTTTTTTAAATCACAGAAACGTGATTTTGCATTGATTCTGTTTTCTGTAGATCAATAGACAAATTTCCCAGGACTTCCTATTTTGGTTGGATTTTTAGAGTTCCAGAAGTATTCGTGGTTTACAGATTGCTACAGATTGTTCTGTTTTTGACAGATTCTGTTTTTCGTGTGTTGTTTGCTTATTTTGATGCATCTATGGCTAGTATTAAGTGGTATGAACCATAGGGAACTTGAAATACAGTAGGTTTAACACCAATATAAATAAAGAATGAGTTCATTACAGTACCTTATGTGGTGGTTTTTCTTTCTTTCACTAACGGAGCTTATGAGATTTCCTATTGAGTTTTGTGTTGTGAAGTTTTCAAGTTTTGGGTAAAGATTTGATGGACTATGGAATAAGGAGTGACAAGAGCCTAAGCTTGGGGATGCCCATGGCACCCCAAGATATTCAAGAATAGCCAAAAGCCTAAGCTTGGGGATGCCCCCGGAAGGCATCCCCTCTTTCGTCTTTGTTCATTGGTAACTTTACTTGGAGCTATATTTTGTATTCGCCACATGATATGTGTTTTGCTTGGAGCGTCTTGTATGATATTAGTATTTGCTTTTTAGTTTTCCACAATCATCCTTGCTGTACACACCTTTTGGGAGAAGCCCACTTGATTGGAATTTATTAGAATACTATATGTGCTTCACTTATATCTTTTGAGCTAGATAATTTTTGCTCTAATGCTTCACTTATATCTTTTAGAGCATGGCGGTGGCTTAATTTTGTAGAAATTGTTAGTCTCGCAAGCTTCACTTATATTAATTTGAGAGTCTCTTAGAAGAGCATGGTATTTGCTATGGTTATAAAATTGGTCCTAGAATGGTAGGCATCCAAGTTGGGTATAATAAAAACTATCATAGGAAGTGAATTGGATGCTATGATCAATTTGATACTTGTTAATTGTTTTGAGATATGGAGGTAGTGATATTAAAGTCATGCTAGTTGGGTGATTATGAATTTAAAGAATGCTTGTGTTGAAGTTAGCAAGTCCCATAGCATGCATGTATGGTTAAAGTTGTGTAACAAATTTGAAACATGAGGTGTCCTAGGATTGTGCATCCTTATGAGTGGCGGTCGGGGATGAGCGATGGTCTTTTCCTACCAATCTATCCCTCTAGGAGCATGCGCGTAGTGCTTGGTTTTTGATGACTTGTAGATTTTTGTAATAAGTATATGAGTTCTTTTGACTAATGTTGAGTCCATGGATTATACCCACTTTTACCTTTCCATCATTGCTAGCCTATTCGGTACCGTGCATTGCCCTTTCTCACCTTGAGAGTTGGTGCAAAATTCACCAGTGCATCCAAACCCCGTGATATGATACGCTCTATCACACATAAACCTCCTTATATCTTCCTCAAAACAGCCACCATACCTACCTATTATAGCATTTCCATAGCCATTCCGAGATATATTGCCATGGAACTTTCCACCGTTCCGTTTATCATCATGACACGCATTACTATTGTCATATTGCCATTGCATGATCATGTAGTTGACATCGTATTTGTGGCAAGGCCACTTTGCATAATTTTTCATACATGTCACTATTGATTCATTGCCCATCCCGGTACACCGTCGGAGGCATTCATATAGAGTCATATCTTGTTCTTGTTTTGAGTTGTAATTCATGGGTTGTAAATTAATAAAAGTGTGATGATCATCATTACTAGAGCATTGTCCCAAAAAAAGGAAAGGCCAAAAAGAAAAAAAGGCCAAAGAAAAAAAAGGCCAATAAAAAGAAAGGCCCAAAAAAAGAAAATAAAAGAAAATAAAAAAGGGGCAATGTTACTATCTCTTTTTCCACACTTGTGCTTCAAAGTAGCACCATGTTCTTCATATAGCGAGTCTCATATGTTGTCACTTTCATATACTAGTGGGAATTTTTCATTATAGAACTTGGCTTGTATATTCCTATGATGAGCTTCCTCAAAATGCCCTAGGTCTTCGTGAGCAAGCAAGTTGGATGCACACCCACTAGTTTTCTTTTGTTGAGCTTTCATACATTTATAGCTCTAGTGCATCCGTTGCATGGCAATCCCTACTCCTCATGTTGACATCAATTGATGGGCATCTCCATAACCCGTTGATTATCCTCGTCAATGTGAGACTTTCTCCTTTTTTGTATTCTCCACACAATCCCCATTATCATATTCTATTCCACCCATAGTGCTATATCCATGGCTCACGCTCATGTATTGCATGAAAGTTGAAAAAGTTTGAGATTATTTAAGTATGAAACAATTGCTTGGCTTGTCATCGGGGGTGTAGAATTCGGGAGCATTTTTGTGTGACGAAAATGAAGCATAGCCTAACTATACGATTTTGTAGGGATGAACTTTCATTACCCATGTTATTTTGAGAAGACATGATTGCTTTGATTAGTATGCTTAAAGTATTACTATTTCTTATGTCAATATGAACTTTTATTTTGAATCATTTGGATCTGAACATTCATGCCACAATAAAGAAAATTACATTGACAATTATGCTAGGTAGCATTCCACATCAAAAATTCTGTTTTTATCATTTACCTACTCGAGGACGAGCAGGAATTAAGCTTGGGGAAGCTTGATACGTCTCCAACATATCTATAATTTTTTATTGTTCCATGCTATTATATTACCCTTTTTGGATGTTTATGGGCTTTATTTTACACATTTATATCATTTTTGGGACTAACCTACTAACCGGAGGCCCAGCCCGTATTGTTGTTGTTTTTTTTGCCTATTTCAGTATTTCGAAGAAAAGGAATATCAAATGGAGTCCAAACGGAATGAAACTTTCGGGAGCGTGATTTTTGGAACGAACGTGATCCACAGGACTTGGAGTGCAAGTCAAGAAGCAGTCAAGCCGGCCACGAGGGTGGAGGGCGCGCCCCCTATCTCGTGGGCCCCTCAGGCGGCCACCAACCTACTTATTCCTCCTATATATACCCACGTACCCCGAAAACATTTCCACCGCCATAACCTTCTGTATCCGCGAAATCCCATCTTGGAGCCTTCGCCGGCGCTCCGCCGGAGGAGGAATCGACGATGGAGGGCTTCTACATCAACACCATAGCCCTTCCGATGAGTTGTGAGTAGTTTACCACAGACCTCCGGGTCCATAGTTATTAGCTAGATGGCTTCTTCTCTCTTTTTGGATCTCAATACCATGTTCTCCTCGATCTTCTTGGAGATCTATCCAATTTAACTCTTTTTGCGGTGTGTTTGTCGAGATCCGAGGAATTGTGGGTTTATGATCAAGTTTATCTATGATAAATATTTGAATCTCCTCTGAATTCTTTTATGTATGATTGAGTTATCTTTGCAAGTCTCTTCGAATTATCAGTTTGGTTTGGCCTACTAGATTGAAATTTCTTGCAATTGGAGAAGTGCTTAGCTTTGGGTTCAATCTTGCAGTGTCCTTACCCAGTGACAATAGGGGTAGCAAGGCACGTATTGAATTGTTGATATCGAGGATAAAAAGATGAGGTTTATATCATATTGCATGAGTTTATCCCTCTACATCATGTCATCTTTCTTAATGCGTTACTCTGTTCTTATGAACTTAATACTCTAGATGCATGCTAGATAGCGGTCGATATGTGGAGTAATAGTAGTAGATGCAGGTAGGAGTCGGTCTACTTGTCGCGGACGTGATGCCTATATACATGATCATGCCTAGATAATCTCATAATTATTCGATTTTATATCAATTGCTCGACAGTAATTTGTTCACCCACCGCAATACTTACGTTATCTTGAGAGAAGCCACTAGTGAAACCTATGGCCCCCGGGGTCTATCTTTTATCATATAAGCTTTCAATCTACTTTTATCTGCATCTTTACTTTTCCAATCTATATTATAAAATACCAAAAATATATTAATCTTATCATACTATCTCTATCAGATCTCACTTTACATGAAGTGGCAGTGAAGGGATTAACAACCCCTTTATTGCGTTGGTTGCGAGTTCTTTGTTTGTTTGTGTAGGTGTGTGGGACTTTTGAGGAGCCTCCTACTGGATTGATACCTTGGTTCTCAAAAACTGAGGGAAATACTTAGGCTACTATTGCTACATCACCCTTTCCTCTTCAAGGAAAACCAACGCAAGCTCAAGACGTAGCATTAGTCAGGTCGTGGTCTACACCCACGTCGGCTTTCGCTTGAAGTCTGCCGAGCACATGTCGTGTGCAGACGCTAAGTGGTGGAAACATGTATGAAGAAGTACACCCCTGCAGGGTTAACATCATATATTCGAATAGCCACGTCTGCGGTAAAGGACTACTTGGTTGCCTATACAGTTCAGAGACAAGTAAATGGAAACTACTAAAAGCCTCAAGACAAGTGTGAGTGCCGTGGATGGCCCTTCCGTAGGATGATGGGAGTGGATCCTCGGTAGTGTATTGTTGTGGTGAGTAGTGGACTCGAGTGCACAAAACAATTACAAGTTGGTGTCTCGTAAGATAGTTTAGCCAAGAGTCAAAGCTAGCTTGCTGCAATAACCCCACTATCCCTTTATTGATAATGTGCATGTATGTAGGATCGGATGTAAGTCTTGCTGAGTACCTTTGTACTCATGTTTGCTTAATTACAATTGCAGAAGAGAATTCGGGCCCTTATGATGGGTTTTACGTAGACCTCGACGTCGAAGAATAGCTTGATGCCCAGGAGGTGACCCTGAGCATGGGAAGGACCCTTGTAGGAAGATAGGCTTCCTCAAGCCTTTTTACTTTTTAGATGTTTGCACCCAGACATGTTGCTTTCGCTTGTTGCTTATATGCTTGTATGACTTGAATGCCGGGTCGTGTGACCCCTATCTGTATGAATGATATGTATGGCTCTCTGGAGCCTTTTAAATAAGATACTTGAGTTGTAGAGTTTTGTTGTGATGTCATGTTGTATTTGCACATATCAAGCATATTGTGTGTATGATTGAAATGCTTGGTATGTGTGGGATCTGACTACTTAGTTGTTTATCCTTGGTAGCCTCTCTTACCGTAAAGTGTGTCCTAGTGCTTCCACTGAGCCATGGTAGCCTACTACTGCTCCAGAACACTTAGGCTGGCCGGCATGTGTCCTTATTCGTTCTTGTCTCTGTCCCTTCGGGGAAATGTCACGCGGTGTTCCTTTAAGTCCTTGTAGCTTGCTACGACTTGGGTTCATTCGTTGTTGATTGACACGTTCGTTGCTGGGTCATGTATGCAAGTCCTTGTAAGTTAGGGCCACTTTGGGTTCACGACTAGCCATGTCAGCCCGGGTTCTCTGTCATGTGGATACTAGCGACACTATCATATACGTGAGCCAAAAGGCGCAAACAGTCCTGGGCCTGGTAAGGCTACACCCATGGGAATACCGTGCATGAGTCCGCAAAGTGATATGAGATGTTACATGCTAGATCGGTGTGACTTAGGATCGGGGTCCTGATAGCGTTGGCATCAGAGCCGGACTGCCTGTACGTTCTTCAAGCCAAACTGGTCGATGTTGAGTCTAGAAATGCTTTAGTTATATGTAGGGTAATTGATTGTGGGATGGAATGTAAGGCTCTTTTTACTCCTTTACCTCATGGCATTCTGATCTGAGTCAGTCCATTCTTTCCACGGGGTTAAGGACTAGGATCTCTTCTCTCTATCAGGTTCACGTGTTACTAATCTGTAGTAGCTTATAGGACTGTTGGTTACAAGCCCCAGTTCAGTTCTATTACCTCAGTGTGTTGTTAGTTAGACCCAGAACCTTGATATGATGTTGTTCAGTGTCTATGCAATCCTTTGCAAAATGTCTCAAAATCCTTTTTGAGCATTTATAGTCGTTATGTTGTCCATTTTCTGCTAGAAATTCTAATGCCTGTACTTTATTTGGTGTTTCAGATGTCTTCTCACACTACACACTGATATGTCTCCAACGTATCTATAATTTTTGATTGTTCCATGCTATTATATTACCCCTTTTGGATGTTTATGGGCTTTATTTTACACATTTGTATCATTTTTGGGACTAACCCACTAACCGGAGGCCCAGCCCATATTGCTGTTTTTTTGCATGTTTCACTATTTCAAAGAAAAGGAATATCAAACGGAGTCCAGACGGAATGAAACCTTTGGGAGCGTGATTTTTGGAACGAACGTGATCCGGAGAGCTTGGAGTGCAAGTCAAGAAGCAGCCAAGGAAGCCACGAGATAGGAGGCCCCCCTGTAGGGCGCGCCCCCTGTCTCGTGGGCCCCTCGGGCCGCCACCGACGTACTTCTTTCTCCTATATATACCTACGTACCCCGAAAACATCCAGGGGCACCATGAAACACAATGTCCACCACCGTAACCTTCTGTATTCGTGAGATCCCATCTTGGAGCCTTCGCCGGCACTCTGCCGGAGGGGGAATCGACCATGGAGGGCTTCTACATCAACATCCTTGCCCCTCCGATGAGTTGTGAGTAGTTTACCATAGACCTACGGGTCCATAGTTATTAGCTAGATGACTTCTTCTCTCTTTTTGGATCTCAATACAATGTTCTCCCCCTCTCTTGTGGAGATCTATTCGATGTAAACTCTTTTTGCGGTGTGTTTGTCGAGATCCGATGAATTGTGGGTTTATGATCAAGTTTATCTATGAATAATATTTCAATCTTCTTTGAATTCTTTTATGTATGATTGAGTTATCTTTGCAAGTCTCTTCGAATTATCAGTTTGGTTTGGCCTACTAGATTGGTCTTTCTTGCCATGGGAGAAGTGCTTAGCTTTGGGTTCAATCTTGCGGTGTCCTTACCCAATGTGATGTAAAGGGTTGCAAGGCACGTATTGTATTGTTGCCATCGAGGATAACAAGATGGGGTTTATATCATATTGCTTGAGTTTATCCTCTACATCATGTCATCTTGCTTAATGCATTACTCTGTTCTTATGAACTTAATACTCTAGATGCATCTTTGGATAGCGGTCGATGTGTGGAGTAATAGTAGTAGATGCAGGCAGGAGTCGGTCTACTTGTTATGGACGTGATGCCTATATACATGATCATGCCTAGATAATCTCATAACTATGCGCTTTTCTATCAATTGCTCGACAGTAATTTGTTCACCCACCGTAATACTTATGCTATCTTGTGAGAAGCCTCTAGTGAAACCTATGGCCCCCGGGTCTATCTCTTATCATATTTGCTTTCAATCTACTTTTATTTGCATCTTTACTTTTTGCATCTATACTATAAAATACCAAAAATATATTTATCTTATCATACTATCTTTATTAGATCTCACTTTCGCAAGTGTCCGTGAAGGGATTGACAACCCCTTTATTGTGTTGGTTGCGAGTTCTCGGTTTGTTTGTGTAGGTCCGTGGGACTTTTGAGGAGCCTCCTACTGGATTGATACCTTGGTTCTCAAAACTGAGGGAAATACTTATGCTACACTTGCTGCATCACCCTCTCCTCTTCGAGGAAAACCAACGCAAGCTCGAGACGTAGCAAGAAGGATTTCTGGCGCCGTTGTCGGGGAGGTCTTCGCTCAAGTCAAGGCATACCAAGTACCCATCACAAACCCATCTCGCTCGCATTTACATTATTTGCCATTTGCCTCTCATTTTCCTCTCCCCCACTTCACCCTTGCCGTTTTATCCGCCCTCTCTTTCCCAATCTCCTCCTCTCTCTTTCGCTTGCCTTTTTCTGTTTGCTTGTGTGTTGGATTAGTTGTTGCCATGGCGCAAGATAATACCAAATTGTGTGATTTCTCGAATACCAATAATAATGATTTCCTTTGTACTCCGATTGCTCCTATTAATGATGTTGAGTCTTGTGAAATCAATACTGCTTTGCTGAATCTTGTTATGAAAGATCAATTCGCCGGCCTTCCTAGTGAAGAT
The DNA here is from genome assembly GCA_021437245.1 of Aegilops speltoides. Taxonomy (NCBI): domain Eukaryota; kingdom Viridiplantae; phylum Streptophyta; class Magnoliopsida; order Poales; family Poaceae; genus Aegilops; species Aegilops speltoides. The sequence continues at coordinate 139,501,322 of CM038146.1, read as the reverse complement.
GCCCCTACTCATCTAGACAACTTTGTTGATTTGTGTGATATGCAAAAGAAGATACGGATAACAATATTGTCAAATTGAATTTATTTCCGTTTTCACTTAGAGATCGTGCTAAAGTTTGGTTTTCGTCTTTGCCTAAAAATAGTATTGATTCTTGGAACAAGTGCAAAGATGCTTTTATCTCTAAGTATTTTCCTCCCGCTAAGATTATCACTCTTAGGAACGATATTATGAATTTTAAACAACTTGATCATGAGCATGTTGCCCAATCTTGGGAAAGAATGAAATTGATGCTTCGCAATTGCCCTACTCATGGTTTGAATTTATGGATGATCATACAAAATTTTTACGCTGGTTTGAACTTTGCTTCTAGAAATCTCTTAGATTCGGCCGCGGGAGGCACGTTTATGGAAATTACGTTAGGAGATGCTAAAAAACTACTTGATAATATTATGGCTAATTATTCTCAATGGCACACCGAAAGATCTTCTAGTAAAAAAGTGCATGCTATAGAAGAAATCAATGTTTTGAGTGGAAAGATGGATGAACTTATGAAGATGTTTGCTACTAAAAATACTCCTCTTGATCCCAATGATATGCCTTTGTCTTCTTTGAATGAGAATAATAATGAATCTATGGATGTGAATTTTGTTGGTAGGAATAGTTTTGGAAACAATGCTTATAGAGGAAACTTTAATGCTAGACCTTTCCCTAGTAATTCCTCTAATAATTATGGAAATTCCTACAATAATTCTTATGCTAATTTTAATAATATGCCCTCTGATTTTGAGAATAGTGTGAAAGAATTTATGATTTCTCAAAAGAATTTTAATGCTTTGCTTGAAGAAAAATTTCTCAAAGTTGATGATTTGGCTAGGAACGTTGACAGACTTTCGCTTTATGTTGATTCTTTTAAACTTAGATCTTCTCCTCCTAAGCATGATATCAATGAGTCCCTCCAAGTAATGAGAATTTCCATTGATGAGTGTAAGGAAAGAACCGCTAGATTGCGTGCTAAAAGAGATAGCTTTATAAAAGCATGTTCCTCTAGTTTCCCTGAAAATAATGATGAGGATCTTAAAGTTATTGATGCATCTCCTCTTAGATCTATGTTTTGCAATATGAATTTTTATGATTATGGGACTGATAATGAATCAACTTTGCCTAGAAGGCGTCCCAAGAATTCGGAATCTTTAGATCTTGATGCTAAATTTGGTAAAAGTGAGATTGGAGAATCCTCAATTTATAATAATATTGAACATTCTATCTCGGATTTCAAGGAATTTGATTATGATAATTGCTCTTTAAAAGGTAGTATTTCTTTGTTGCAATCCGTTGTTAATTCTCCTCATGCTTATAGTCAAAATAAAGCTTTTACCAAACATATTGTTGATGCCTTGATGCAATCTTATATGAAAAACTTAATTTGGAAGTTTCTATACCTAGAAAACTTAATGATGAGTGAGGACCTACTATAAAGATTAGAATTAAAGATTATGAGTGTTTTGCTTTGTGTGATTTGGGTGCTAGTGTTTCCACGATTCCGAAAACTTTATGTGATATTCTAGGTTTCCATGATCTTGGTGATTGCTCTTTAAATTTGCACCTTGTGGATTCCACCATTAAAAAGCCAATGGGAAGGATCAATGATGTTCTTATTATTGCAAATAGAAATTTGGTGCCCATGGATTTTATTGTTCTTGATACAGATTGCAATCTTTCTTGCCCTATTATTCTTGGTAGACCTTTCCTTAGAACGATTGGTGCGATTATTGATATGAAGGAAGGGAATATTAGATTCCAATTTCCCTTAAAGAAAGGCATGGATCACTTTCCAAGAAAGAAAGTCAAATTACCTTATGAATCTATCATGCGTGCTAATTATGAATTTAGTGCCAAAGATGGCACTACTTAGATCTATCTTCGCTTTTTATGCCTAGCTAGGGGCGTTAAATGATAGCGCTAGTTGGGAGGCAACCCAATTTTCTTTATGTTTTTTGTTTTTGATCCTGTTTAGTAATAAATCTTGCATCTACCTTCTTTTTAGATGTGTTTTTATCTTTTAATTAGTGTTTGTGCCAAGTAGAACCTATAGGATAACCTACGATGATAGTTGATTTGATTCTGCTGAAAAACAAAAACTTTGCGCGCACGAATATAATTTTGTTAAATCACAGGAACGTGATTTTGCGTTGTTTATTTTTTCTGCTGTTCAATAAACAAATTTTCCAGGACTTCCTATTTTGGTAGGATTTTTAGAGTTCCAGAAGTTTGCGTTAGTTACAGATTGCTACAGACTGTTCTGTTTTTGACAGATTCTGTTTTTCGTGTGTTGGTTGCTTATTTCATGCATCTATGGCTAGTAAATTAGTTTATAAACCATAAGGAAGTTTTAATACAGTAGTTTTAACACCAAAATAAATAAAGAATGAGTTCATTGCAGTACCTTATGTGGTGGTTTTGTTTTCTTTCACTAACGGAGCTTATAAGATTTGCTGTTGAGTTTTGTGTTGTGAAGTTTTCAAGTTTTGGGTAAAGCTTTTATGGAATATGGAATAAGGAGTGGCAAGAGCCTAAGCTTGGGGATGCCCAAGGCACCCCAAGATATTCAAGAATAGCCAAAAGCCTAAGCTTGGGGATGCCCCGAGAAGGCATCCCCTCTTTCGTCTTCGTTCATTGGTAACTTTACATGGAGCTATATTTTTATTCGCCACATGATATGTGTTTTGCTTGGAGTGTCGTGTATTTTATTAGTCTTTTCTTTTTAGTTTACCACAATCATCCTTGCTGTACACACCTTTTGGGATAAGCCTATTTGATTAGAATTTGCAAGAATACTCTATGTGCTTCACTTATATCTTTTGAGCTTGATAGTTTTTGCTCTAGTGCTTCACTTATATCTTTTAGAGCACGGCGGTGTCTTAATTTTGAAGAAATTACTAGTCTCTCATGCTTCACTTATATTATTTTGAGAGTCTTTTAGAACAGCATGGTATTTGCTATGGTCATAAAGTTGGTCCTAGAATGATGAGCATCCAAGTTGGGTATAATAAAAACTATCATAGAAAGTGAATTGGATGCTATGATAAATTTGATGCTTGATAATTGTTTTGAGATATGGAGGTAGTAATATTAAAGTTATGCTAGTTGGTTGATTATGAATTTAAATAATGCTTGTGTTAAAGTTTGTGATTCCCGTAGCATGCACGTATGGTGAACCGCTTTGTGATGAAGTTGGAGCACAATTTTATTTATTGATTGTCTTCCTTATGAGTGGCAGTCGGGGACGAGCGATGGTCTTTTCCTACCAATCTACCCCCCCCCCCTAGGAGCATGTGCGTAGTGCTTTGGTTTTTGATGACTTCTAAATTTTTGCAATAAGTGCATGAGTTCTTTTGATTAATGTTGAGTCCATGGATTATACGCACCCTTTCACCCTTCCACCATTGCTAGCCTCTCTTGTACCGTGCGACTTTCGCCGGTACCATACACCCACCATACTCCTTCCTCAAAACAGCCACCATACCTACCTATTATGGCATTTCCATAGCCATTCCGAGATATATTGCCATGCAACTTTCACCGTTCCGTTCATATGACACGCATTACTTTTGTCATATTGCTCTTTGCATGATCATGTAGTTGACATCGTATTTGTGGCTAGGCCACCTTAATAATTTTCATACATGTCACTCTTTATTCATTGCATATCCCGGTACACCGCCGTAGGCATTCATATAGAGTCATATCTTGTTCTAGCTTTGAGTTGTAAATCCATAAAAATGTGATGATCTTCATTATTAGAGCATTGTCCTAGTGAGGAAAGGATGATGAAGACTATGATTCCCCCACAAGTCGGGATGAGACTTTGGACTTTACAAAAAGAAAAAAAGGGAGAAAGGCCAAAAAAAAGAAGGCCAAAGAAAAAAAAGAAGAAAAAAGAAGAAAAATTAAAATGAGAGAAAAGAGAGAAGGGACAATGCTACTATCTCTTTTTCCACACTTGTGCTTCAAAGTAGCACCATGATCTTCATGTTAGAGAGTCTCATATGTTGTCACTTTCATATACTAGTGGGAATTTTTCATTATAGAACTTGTCTTGTATATTCCAATGATGGACTTCCTCAAAGTGCCATAGGTCTTCGTGAGCAAGCGAGTTGGATGCTACACCCACTTAGTTTCTTTTGTTGAGCTTTCATATATTTATAGCTCTAGTGCATCCGTTGCATGGCAATCCCTACTCACTCACATTAATATCTATTAATGGGCGTCTCCATAGCCCGTTGATACGCCTAGTTGATGTGAGACTATCTTCTCCTTTTTGTCTTCTCCACAACCACCATTCTATTCCACATATAGTGCTATGTCCATGGCTCACGCTCATGTATTGCGTGAAAGTTGAAAAAGTTTGAGATTATTAAAGTATGAAACAATTGCTTGGCTTGTCATCGGGGTTGTGCATGATTAAATACTTTGTGTGATGAAGATAGAGCAATAGCCACACTATATGATTTTGTAGGGATAACTTTCTTTGGCCATGTTATTTTGAGAAGACATGATTACTTTGATTAGTATGCTTGAAGTGTTACTATTTCTCTTATGTCAATATGAACTTTTATTTTGTATTCATTTGGATCTGAACATTCAGGCCAAAATAAAGAAAATTAGATTATGAATTATGCTAGGTAGGATTCCACATCAAAAATTCTCTTTTTATCATTTACCTACTCGAGGACGAGCAGGAATTAAGCTTGGGGATGCTTGATACGTCTCCAATGTATCTATAATTTTTGATTGTTCCATGCTATCATATTACCCCTTTGGATGTTTATGGGCTTTATTTTACACATTTATATCATTTTTGGGACTAACCTACTAACCGCAGGCCTAGCCCATATTGTTGTTTTTTGGCCTATTTCAGTATTTCGAAGAAAAGGAATATCAAACGGAGTCCAGACGGAATGAAACCTTCGGGAGCGTGATTTTTGGAACGAACGTGATCCGGAGAGCTTGGAGTGCAAGTCAAGAAGCAGCCAAGGAAGCCACGAGATAGGAGCCCCCCCTGTAGGGCGCGCCCCTTGTCTCGTGGGCCCCTCGGGCAGCCACCGACGTACCTCTTTCTCCTCTATATACCTACGTACCCCGAAAACATCCAGGGGCACCACGAAACACAATTTCCACCATCGTAACCTTGTGTATCCGTGAGATCCCATCTTGGAGCCTTCGTCGGCACTCTGCCAGAGGGGGAGTCGACCACGGAGGGCTTCTACATCAACATCCTTGCCCCTCCGATGAGTTGTGAGTAGTTTACCATAGACCTACAGGTACATAGTTATTAGCTAGATGACTTCTTCTCTCTTTTTGGATCTCAATACAATGTTCTCCCCCTCTCTTGTGGAGATCTATTCGATGTAAACTCTTTTTGCGGTGTGTTTGTCGAGATCTGATGAATTGTGGGTTTATGATCAAGTTTATCTATGAATAATATTTGAATCTTCTTTGAATTCTTTTATGTATGATTGAGTTATCTTTGCAAGTCTCTTCGAATTATCAGTTTGGTTTGGCCTAATAGATTGGTCTTTCTTGCCATGGGAGAAGTGCTTAGCTTTGGGTTCAATCTTGCGGTGTCCTTACCCGATGTGAAAGGGTTGCAAGGCACGTATTGTATTGTTGCCATCGAGGATAACAAGATGGGGTTTATATCATATTGCTTCAGTTTATCCCTCTATATCATGTCATTAATCTTGCTTAATGCATTACTCTGTTCTTATGAACTTAATACTCTAGATGCATGCTGGATAGCGGTCGATGTGTGGAGTAATAGTAGTAGATGCAGGCAGGAGTCAGTCTACTTGTTATGGACGTGATGCCTATATACATGATCATGCCTAGATAATCTCATAACTATGCGCTTTTCTATCAATTGCTCGACAGTAATTTGTTCACCCACCGTAATACTTATGCTATCTTGAGAGAAGCCTCTAGTGAAACCTATGGCCCCCAGGTCTATCTCTTATCATATTTGCTTTCAATCTACTTTTATTCGCATCTTTACTTTTTGCATCTATACTATAAAATACCAAAAATATATTTATCCTATCATACTATCTTTATTAGATCTCACTTTCGCAAGTGGCCGTGAAGGGATTGACAACCCCTTTATTGTGTTGGTTGCGAGTTCTCAGTTTGTTTGTGTAGGTGCGTGGGACTTTTGAGGAGCCTCCTACTGGATTGATACCTTGGTTCTCAAAACTGAGGGAAATACTTACGCTAGACTTGCTGCATCTCCCTCTCCTCTTCGAGGAAAACCGACGCAAGCTCAAGACGTAGCACACACCAGGTGGTACGTCTGATTTGGTGCATTGACGTGCCCGGGCAAACGGCCATGCTAGTCCGTGTGATGACAGAGACATGCTATAGATGGTATCCAGAGTATACCGTCGAAGAGCAGTATCACGATTTAATCAGAGTCAGTATATCTGCATCGCGAGGATCTTTCCTTCTTATCCCGGAGCTACCGAGCCCCTTCACTGGTCTTACAGGCTTGGTATTACCATGGAGATGTCTGTCCAGGATGCTGTTTATTCCATGATTTCTATCATTCGAGCCGGATATGCATCACTTCAGGACACCGAGTTTCGCTATCTGCCAGCAGCACACACTGGTCAGGAGGGGTATTACACTGGGCTTTATGCTGACGCTTGTCATCAGGAGCCACGTCTTTGCACCAACACTGAGTTGTTGGAGGAGAGGGACAGTGAGAACCGTGCCCTCCGCATGGAGTTGTACAACACCCGCGCGGACCACTGGGCCACCCTGACATGGCTAGCTCCCGCCGTGCAGACCGGTTACCTTGATATGCGGGATTTGTACCCCGTTCACGCTCGCCTGCCAGCTCGCATGGACTATCCAGATGTTGGAGGTATCACACCTCCACGTGGGCACCGTCTGCCACCGTTCATGAGACCAAGGCCTCATCCAAGTCCTTATGGTCCACAGGCCCGACGTGACCGTGAGTTTCCGGATCCGCATGTTCCGCTTCCAGGCTATGCGGGTAATCTCTATGAGGACTACTACGGAGACGGAGACGACTGAGATGGATCATGGCACTAGTAGTATGTAGTAGTTGTATCTCCACAGTCCTGCGCGTCTTGTGGAATACAACTTAGTGTGTTCTAAATTCCGGAGGTGTAGAAAAATAATGTATAGGAGCTTGGAATGCCTCCGATGAGATGTAATCTTTCTTTCACCGTAGTTGTACTTCAATTTGGGCTTGTACTAAACTATGTATGGTGTGTATGACCGATGGTATATATATGGCAGTTTCTGTATTACCATGTCGTACGGATGAACATCTTTGTGTTTCGTGTCATCCATTACATTCTGCACTCCTATGTCAGAGTTTTGTCATCCTTGTCTAAACCGTTGTTTTGTTTTCCTAGGATGGTCAACACCCGAAACAACCCTGCTGCCCCAGAGTAGGCTGAAGGCAGTGGGGCTAGAAATGTGAATTTGCCTCATCCTCCTTCCTTGGCTGAGATCATGTTGGAGGCCGAAAGGAATAGATGTGAGACCAACCATTTGCTGGAACACATTGAGCAGAACACATCACATCACCGGAGGAACGACTTGGTGTCTCTCAGTAACTTCATCAAGCTGTACCCACCCACTTTCCATCATTTCGTTGAGCCCCTCGATGCGGATTATTGGCTCCGCAGCATCACCCACAAGCTATGCTCTGCACACGTAGCCGAAGCTGACAAGGTCATTTTTGCTGCTTATCATCTTGAAGGTCCCGCCAGCCTTTGGTGGGAGAACTATGAGGCCATGCACCCAGCTGGCCAGGTTACCACTTGGGCAGAGTTCAGCGAGGCTTTCCGTGAGCATCACATCCCGAAAGGTCTTATGGATCGTAAGCGGGAGGAGTTCTGCAACTTCACCCAGGGTAGGCTCACTTTGGATGCATACAACAGAGTGTTTGGAAATCTAGCATGCTATGCACCTCAAGAAGTATCCACCGACACCAAGAAGCAGGCAAGGTTCCGCAAGGGACTCAACCCCGAGCTTTGACGTGATCTTCAAATGCATGAGTGCACTTCCTTCCAGAAGCTAGTGAACAAGGCTATTGGTGCTGAGACAGGTCAGACTGACTTTGAAGCTACACGCAAGCACGCCCGTGACACTGGTTCCTCATCCGGTTCTGGCTCTCAGAAGCACCGGGTGTGGGTGCCTAACACAGCTCTGCCACCCAGGTTCACACTGAGGCCATCCTATCAGGTGCCTCGTCCAACCCAGCAGATTGCGCTGCCCAAGAATTATGGTGGATCAGCCACCAATGCTCCTCCACGCACCAACACTATGACATGCTTCAAGTGTGGAGAACCAGGTCACTATATACGAGAGTGTCCCCAGAACAACCCCAACCAGTCTGGAAAGGCTGTTGGCCGTGGCAAGCTAACAGGGAAGGTGTACTACGCCAAGCCAGCCACCGCTGCACGTGGCCATGTGAATTGTGTCTCAGCTGAAGAGGCTCAGGATGAGCCCAACATTGTTCTTGGTATGCTCCTTGTTAACTGCCATCCGGCATCTGTTCTATTTGATATTGGAGCATCTCATTCATTTATATCCGAGAGCTATGCTCATTGCACAACACCGCATACTGTGACATGCCCTCCACCATGGAAATTTCTACTCCTGGTTCTAGATGGCAAACTCCTAGAGTAAGCCATGGGAATGAAATTCATGTTGATAGACTTGCTTTCCTTGCATCTTTGATAGCTCTCAAATCCTCGGACATAAATATCATCTTGGGTATGGACTGGATGACAGCCCACCATGCTAAGATTGATTGTTACTCTAGGACTGTTCAACTTACACATCCATCGGGCAAGGTAGTCAATGTCTTGACTTGAGTAGCTGAATGTCAGCTCTACTCCCTTAATGCCAGTCCTTTGCCAGACCTCGAAGACGTTCTGGTAGTCCGTGACTTTCTGGATGTCTTTCCAAAAGAACTGCCAGGTATTCCACCTGACAGGGATGTCGAGTTCGTGATAGATCTTATCCTAGGAACTGTCCCAATCTCTAGGAGACCCTATAAGATGGCACCACTGGAACTAGCTGAACTCAAGAAACAACTCAATGAGTCCTTGAAAAAGGGTTTCATCCGTCCTAGTTCTTCTCCATGGGCTTGTCCCGTCCTCTTCGTCAAGAAGAAGGATGGTACGGATCGGATGGTTGTAGATTATCGACCCGTCAATTTGGTCACCATAAAGAACAAGTATCCGCTCCCCAGGATCAACGACCTGTATGATCAGCTCACTGGATCCTCGGTCTTTTCTAAGACGGATTTGAGGTTGGGCTATCATCAAATCAATATCAAGAACGGGGACATTGTAATAGCCTGGCTTATTAGGGATGATAGACTACTCATATCAATAAGGATTCCTTCTTTTCCGGGAGCCCATTCGGAAAGAACTCCAAAGTTAAGCGTGCTCAGTTTGGAGTAGTTTCAGGATGGGTGACCGACCGGGAAGTTGAACTTGTAACGCCCCGGACACACCCGCCGGTGGTCGTTACTCTGGCGGGATCTAGATCGCCCCACAGATCAATACTAGTCTTTTCTGCGCACTTTGTCCTCACTCATGCGCACCGGGAGCAACTTCGGTCGGTCACCCATCCTAAGACTACTCCAAGCTGAGCACGCTTAACATTGGAGTTACGTCGAATGGGCTCCGGAAAAGAAGGAATTCCTTATTGATATGAGTAGTCTATCATCCCTAATAAGCCAGGCTATTACATACACCCCCACTCGGAGGAACCGGCGTCCTCGTCGGGCCACAGAACGTTCCCTCTTGGCACAACCGTCGTGCATCCATCCGGTACATGTGCCATGTCGTGCCACGACGGGTCACAAACGTCATGAACAACATGACCGCGCACCTATCCGCAACCATCCGTAACCGCGAGGGTCGGCTCGATACCAACTTGTAGCGCCGGACACACCGCGGTGGTCGTTACTCTGGCGGGATCTAGGCGGCCCCACAGATCAATACTAGTCTTTTCTGCGCACTTTGTCCTCACTCATGCGCACTGGAGCAACTTCGATCGGTCACCCATCCTAAGACTACTCCAAGCTGAGCACGCTTAACTTTGGAGTTCTGTCCGAATGGGCTCCTGGAAAAGAAGGAATTCCTTATTGATATGAGTAGTCTATCATCCCTAATAAGCCAGGCTATTACATAATCCCGCTACCCTGGATCTCACTACTATCATTGCTATGCTAGTTGCCTCGTTCTTTTGCTATGCTGCGCTACCTATTACCTGTTTGTCCAGCCATCCCATGTTGCCACGAACCTCTAACCTTTGACACCATTCCTAGCAAACCGTTGTTTGGCTATGTTCCCGCTTTTGCTCAGCCCCTCTTATAGCGTTGCTAGTTGCAGGTGAAGTTGAAGATTTCTCCATGGTGGACAGGGTTTTGGTTGGGATATCACAATATCTCTTATATTATTAATGCATCTATATACTTGGTAAAGGGTGGAAGGCTCGGCCTTATGCCTGGTGTTTTGTTCCACTCTTGCCGCCCTAGTTTCCGTCATACCGGTGTTATGTTCCCGGATTTTGCGTTCCTTACTGCGATCGGGTGATTTATAGGACCCCCGACGGTTCGCTTTGAATAAAACTTGTCCAAAAAGGCCCAACATTGCCTTTTACCATTTGCCTCACCACCACCTACTTTTCCCTTGGGAGTCGCTCTCTCGAGGTCATCTTTTATAGCCCCCAGGCCGGTGCTTGTCTAAGCGTTGGTCCAAACTAGACACCGTCTTGGGACCATCCCTTAGCAACTTGGGTTACGTCGGTTCTGTCGCTTCGCTTATCCGGTGTTGCCACGAGAACGAGATATGTGCAGCTCCTATCGGGATTGTCGGCGCATCGGGCGGCTTTGCTGGTCTTGTTTTACCATTGTCGAAATGTCTTGATGTCTGGGGATACCGAGTCGATCGGAGTGTCTGGGTGAAGGTCTATTCCTTCGATGATCGCGAGAGCTTGTCATGGGCTAAGTTGGGACACCCTGCGGGTATAAACTTTCGAGAGCCGTGCCGCGGTTATGTGGCGGATGGGAATTTGTTAATGTCGGTTGTAGACAACTTGACACTTGATCCGAATTAAAACGCATCAACCGAGTGTGTAGCCGTGATGGTCTCTTCTCGGGAGTCCGGAAGTGAACACGGTTTACGTGTTATGTTTGGCGTAAGTAGGTGTTCGGGATCACCTCTTGATCATTGCTAGCTTCACGACCGTTCCGCTTGTTCTCTTCTCGCTCTTATTTGCGTATGTTAGCCACCATATCATGCTTAGTCGCTGCTGCAACCTCACCACTTTACCCCTTCCTTTCCCATTTAGCTTTGCTAGTCTTGATACCCATGGTAATGGGATTGCTTGAGTCCTCGTGGCTCACGGATACTTCAAAACCAGTTTGCGGTGCCTATGTTACCCGGCGGTGGCGCAACCAAGCTCAAGGAGGAGCTCGATGAAGATCTTGCCCTTTGTGTGTTGTTTCGTTCTAGTTGATCAGTAGTGGAGCCCAGTTGGGGTCGATCGTGGACCTTTGTCGCATTTGGGGTTCTTCTTTTAATTTTGGTTCCGTAGTCGGACCTTGATTGTATCTGTATGATGTAATGCTTTATTCATGTAATTGTGTGAAGTGGCGATTGTAAGCCAACTATGTATCTCTTTCCCTTATGTATTACTTGGGTTGTGTGAAGATTACCTCACTTGCGACATTGCTTTCAATGCGGTTATGCCTCTAAGTCGTGCTTCGACACGTGGGAGATATAGCCGCATCGAGGGCGTTACAGACATTCCCAAAACGGCCTTTGTTACTCGTTATGGCCAATACGAGTACACTGTCATGTCCTTCGGTTTAACTAATGCCCCAGCCACTTTCTCTCGGTTAATGAACTCGATCTTCATGGAGTATTTGGATAAATTCGTCGTGGTATACCTCGATGATATACTCATCTACTCCAAGAATGAGGAAGAACATGCCGAGCATCTAAGGCTAGTATTGATGAAACTTCGAGAGCATCGCCTTTATGCCAAATTCTCTAAATGTGAATTTTGGTTGCCAGAAGTGACCTATCTAGGCCATGTAATCTCTGGTAAGGGTATTGTTGTCAATCCCGAGCGAGTTCAAGCCATTCTTAATTGGACTCCACCTGAATCGGTCAAGCAAGTTTGGAGTTTCCTTGGCTTAGTGAGCTACTGCCGCCGCTTTGTCGAGAACTTCTCCAAGGTTGTTAAACCTCTAACTGAACTCCTCAAGAAAGATAAAAAGTTTGAGTGGACCCCATAGTGCGAGCACAGTTTTCAGGAACTGAAAAGACGCCTGACATCTGCTCCTGTACTGGTACCACCAGATTTTTCCAAGGACTTTGTTATCAATTGCGACGCCTCGCGACAAGGACTAGGTTGCATACTCATGCAAGATCGTCATGTAATTGCCTATGCTTCACGGCAGTTGCATCCACATGAGGAAAACTATCCTACACATGATCTAGAGCTTGCAGCTATAGTCCATGCACTCAAAACCTGGCGACATTACCTTCTCGGTAATCGTTGCAGAATCTTCACCGATCACCAAAGTCTGAAATACATATTCACCCAACCGGATTTGAATCACAAGCAAAGACGTTGGGTCAAGTTGATCACAGATTACAACTTTGGAATAACTTACACCCCAGGAAAAGCCAATGTCATGGCTGATGCACTAAGCCGTAAATCTTATTGTAACAATATGATGTTGCAACAAAGTCAACCACTTCTCCATGAGAAATTTCGAAAGCTTAACCTTCACATTGTTCCTCAAGGATTCCTTTCCACCTTGGTGGCGAAACCTACTCTTACGGATCAAATCATAGCTGCCCAGAAGCAAGATAAAGGTATAACCCCCATCCAGGAGAACATTGCTAGCAGGGTTGCTAAATGTTTCTCTATGGATGACCGAGGCGTTGTCTTCTTTGAGAACCGCCTAGTGGTTCCCAAGAACCAGCATCTACGGCAGTTCATCCTTAAGGAGGCTCATGAATCTCCTCTCACCATTCATCCCGGTAGTACCAAGATGTATCAGGACCTACGCCACAGGTTCTGGTGGACTAGGATGAAGAGAGAAATTGCTCGGTATATTGCTAATTGCGACGTCTGTCGACGTGTTAAAGCAGAGCATCAACGGACTGCTGGCACCCTTCAACCGTTAGCTTTTAGCGAATGGAAATGGGATAAAATTGGTATGGATTTCATCACTGGGTTTCCCAGGACCAAGAGAGGGAATAATGCTATCTTCGTCGTTATCGATCGTCTTTCCAAAGTAGCCCATTTCCTGCTTGCTCGAGATAGTATAACCGCTAGTCAGCTAGCAGATTTGTATATCTCCCAAATAGTGTCTCTCCATGGTGTTCCATTGGAAATTAACTCGGATCGTGGAAGTCTCTTCACCTATTGATTTTGGGTAAGTTTCCAAAATGCTATGGGAACCCGTCTCTCCTTTAGCACCGCCTTCCACCCTCAATCAAGTGGTCAAGTAGAACACGTCAATCAAATTCAGGAAGATATGCTCCAAGCTTCTGTTATCTCATTCGGAATGGATTGGGAGAAATGCCTTCCATTTGCCGAATTTGCTTATAACAATAGCTATCAATCTAGCTTGGGCAATGCTCCTTTTGAAGTTCTCTATAGACGAAGGTGTCAAACGCTTCTTAATTGGTCAGAAACCGGGGAAAGACAATACTTTGGCCCGGATATGATCCAGGAAGCAGAAGAGCAAGTTCGCCTTGTTCGTGAAAAGTTGAAAACATCCCAATCTCGTCAAAAGAGCCAATATGATCGTAAACATAAGGCTATGACTTTTGAAGTTGACGAGAAGGCTTACCTTCGGGTTACTCCTCTAAAGGGTACCCATCGCTTCGGTATCAAAGGCAAATTGGCTTCTCGCTACATTGGACCTTTTCGCATTCTTGCTAAACGAGGAGAAGTTGCCTACCAATTGGAACTACCTCCGCACCTCTCCAGAGTCCATGATGTCTTCCACGTTTCTCAACTCAGGCGTTGCTTCTCGGATCCTATCCGCGGAGTGGACCACGAAACGCTTGATCTCCAAGATAATCTCACATATCGAGAATATCTCGTTCGTATCCTTGATCAAGCCGAGCGTACCACTCGACACCATAACACCAAGTTTCTCAAGGTTCAATGGTCACACCATTCCGAGAAAGAAGCCACTTGGGAAGGGGAGGATCATCTCCGACTTGAGTACCTGATGTCTACTACACAACATTCTTCTTTTAGACGTTGTTGGGCCTGCAAGTGCATAGGTTTGTAGGACAGTAGCAAATTTCCCTCAAGTGGATGACCTAAGGTTTATCAATCCGTAGGAGGCGTAGGAGGAAGATGGTCTCTCTCAAACAACCCTGCAACCAAATAACAAAAAGTCTCTTGTGTCCCCAACACACCCAATACAATGGCAAATTGTATAGGTGCACTAGTTCGGCGAAGAGATGGTGATACAAGTGCAATATGGATGGTAGATATAGGTTTTTGTAATCTGAAATAATAAAAACAGCAAGGTAACTAATGATAAAAGTGAGCGTAAACGGTATTTCAATGATAGGAAACAAGGCCTAGGGTTCATACTTTCACTAGTGTAAGTTCTCTCAACAATAATAACATAGATAGAACATATGACAAACCCTCAACATGCGACAAAGAGTCACTCCAAAGCCACTAATAGCGGAGAACAAACATAGAGATTATGGTCGGGTACGAAACCACCACAAAGCTATTCTTTCGGATCAATCTATAAAAGAGTTCGTACTAGATTAACACCTTAAGGTACAAATCAACCAAAACCCTAATGTCACCTAGATACTCCATTGTCACCTCAAGTATCCGTGGGCATGGTTATACGATATGCATCACACAATCTCAGATTCATCCAACCAACATAAAAGTACTTCAAAGAGTGCCCCAAAGTTTCTACCAGAGAGTCAAGAACGTGTGCCAACCCCTATCCATAGGTTCCCAAGTGTCACGAAACCCGCAAGTTGATCACCAAAACATACATCAAGTGGATCAATAGAATAACCCATTGTCACCACGGTTATCCCATAAGACATACATCAAGTGTTCATAAAAGACTCAATCCGATAAGATAACTTCAAAGGGAAACTCAATTCATCACAAGAGAGTAGAGGGAGAAACATCATAAGATCCAACTACAATAGCAAAGCTCGGGATACATCAAGATCGTGCCATAGAGGAACACGAGAGAGAGAGAGAGAGAGATCAAACACATAGCTCTTGGTACATACCCTCGGCCCGAGGGTGAACTACTCCTCCTTGTCATGGATAGCGCCGGGATGATGAAGATGGCCTCGGTGATGGGATCCCCCTCGTGAGGTGCCGAGCAGGCTCTCGATTGGTTTTGGTGGCTCTGAGAGGCTTGCGCGCGGAACTCGATCTATCTTACATTACGGAAGTTTTAGGGCACGTGGGTATATATGGGTGCAGGAGAGCGTCGGTGGAGCTACGGGGCCCCACGAGGCGCGCGCCCAGGGGAGGCACGCCCCCACCCTCGTGAGCACCTCCGTATCTTCTAACGTGGGGTCCAAGTCCATCGGTGGGTTTCCTTCCAAAAATAACTTCTCCGATTGATTTAGATTCTGTTTTGACTCGTCGATATTCCTTTTCCTCGAAACACCTAAATAGGCATAAAACAACAAATCAGGGTGGGCCTCCGGTTAATAGGTTAGTCCCAAAAATAATATAAAAGTGGATAATAAAGCCCAATATTGCCTAAAATAGTAGATAAAGTAGCATGGAGCAATCAAAATTATAGATACGTTGGAGACGTATCAAGCATCTAAGCTTAATTCTGCTCGTCCTCGGTAGGTAAATGATAAAAAAAGAATTTTTGATGCGGAGTGATACTTTGGCATAATTTCAATGTAATTCTTCTTACTTGTGGTATGAATATTCCGATCCGAAAGATTCAAGACAAAAGTTCATATTGACATAAAAATAATAATACTTCAAGCATACTAACAAAGCAATTATGTCTTCTCAAAATAGCATGGCCAAAGAAAGTTATCCCTACAAAATCATATAGTCTGGCTATGCTCCATCTTCCCCACACAAAGTATTTAAATCATGCACAACCCCGATGACAAGCCAAGCAATTGTTTCATACTTTAACATTTTCAAAACTTTTTCAATCTTCACGCAATACATGAGCATGAGCCATGGATATAGCACTATATGTGGAATAGAACGGTGGTTGTGGAGAAGACAAGAAGAGGGAAGATAGTCTCACATCAACTAGGCGTATCAATGGGCTATGGAGATGCCCATCAATAGATATCAACATGAGGAGTTGGGATTGCCATGCAACGGACGCACTAGAGCTATGAATGCTCAACAAAAGAAAACTAGTGGGTGTGCATCCAACTTGCTTGCTCATGAAGACCTAGGGCATTTGAGGAAGCCCATCGTAGGAATATACAAGCCAAGTTCTATAATGAAAAATTCCCACTAGTATGAACAAGACAATATATGAGACTCACTATTTGAAAAGCATGGTGCTACTTTGAAGCACAAATATATGAGACTCACTACATGGAGAACAAGGTGCTAATTTGAAGCACAAATATATGAGACTCACTACATGAAGAACAAGGTGCTACTTTGAAGCACAAGTGTGGTAAAAGGATAGTAACATTGCCCCTTCTCTCTTTTTCTCTCATTTTTTATTTTTTTATTTGGGCCTTTTCTCTCTTTTTTTTATGGCCTATTTTTTTTATTTGGGCTTCCTTGGCCTCTTTTTTTTCGTCCAGAGTCTCATCCCGACTTGTGGGGGAATCATAGTCTCCATCATCCTTTCCTCACTTGGGACAATGCTCTAATAATGATGATCATCACACTTTTATTTTTCTTACAACTCAACAATTACAACTTGAAGCTAGAACAAGATATGAATCTATATGAATGCCTACGGCGGTGTACCGGGATATGCAATGAATCATGAGTGACATGTATGAAAGAATTATGAAAGGTGGCTTTTGCCACAAATACGATGTCAACTACATGATCATGCTAGCAATATGACAATGATGGAGCGTGTCATAATAAACGGAACGGTGGAACGTTGCATGGCAATATATCTCGGAATGGCTATGGAAATGCCATGATAGGTAGGTATGGTGGCTGTTTTGAGGAAGGTTTATGGTGGGTGTATAATACCGGCGAAAAGTGCGCGGTATTAGAGAGGCTAGCAATGGTGGAAGGATGGGAAAAAGTGCGTATAATCCATGGACTCAACATTAGTCATAAAGAGCTCATATACTTATTGCAAAAATCTAGAACTTATCAAAGCAAAGTATTACGCGTATGCTCCTAGGGGGATAGATTGGTAGGAAAAGACCATCGCTCGTCGCAGACCGCCACTCATAAGGAAGATAATCAATAAATAAATCATGCTCCGAGTTCATCACATAACGGTTCACCATACGTGCATGCTACGGGAATCACAAACTTCAACACAAGTATTCTTTAAATTCACAACTACTCAACTAGCACGACTCTAATATTATCACCTTAATATCTCAAAACAATTATCAAGCATCAAACTTATCTTAGTATTCAACGCACTCAAAAGAAAGTTTCACATATCTTGAACACCAAGTATATTAACATTAAGCAAATTACCATGCTATTAACAACTCTCAAAATAATATAAGTGAAGCATGAGAGATCAAGTTTCTTTAAAAAAAATCCACCACCGTGCTCTAAAAGATCTAAGTGAAGCACTAGAGCAAAAATTATCACGCTCATAAGATATAAGTGAAGCACTATGAGCAAAACTATCAAGCTCAAAAGATATAAGTGAAGCACATAGAGTATTCTAGTAAATTCCAATTTGTGTAAGGCTCTCTCTCATTAAAGAATTTCAGATCTTGATACTTATTCAAACATCAAGCAAAGCTAAAGGAAACTACAATGCAAGGATAGCACAACTCATGTGAAGAAGCAAAAACTTAGGCTCAACCAATACTAACCCATAGTTGTTGAAGAAGAAAGGTGGGATGCCTACCGGGGCATCCCCAAGCTTAGATGCTTGAGAATTCTTGATATATTATCTTGGGGTGCCTTGGGCATCCCCAAGCTTGAGCTTTTGTGTCTCCTTAATTCCTCTCATATCATGGTTTCTCTTTTTATCAAAAGCTTCATTCACAACAAACTCAAGAAGAACTTGTGAGATAGGTTAGTATAAACCAATGCAAAACCTTGTCATTTTATACTGTAGAAAATCACTTCAATTATTATTCAACATAGCATACTAAATGCCTCTGTATATTTAATACTCCTATCCTCAAATAGAATCATTAAACAAGCAAACATACGCAAACAATGCAACCATAACAGCAATCTGCCAAAACAGTACAGTCTGTAAAGAATGCAAGAGTATCAATACTTCCCTAACTCCAAAAATTATGAACTAAAATTCCCACTGTAATAAATTTATCAGAGCTCAATATGCAAAAAGATTCAACATTATAACACTCTCTGAATTTTCTAAGGAATTTTTGCAACAGCGGTAAACTTTCTGTTTTCAAACAGCAACATGCAAACTAGCAAAATAAGCATGGCAAAGGCTATCCTCGACTTTTTATTGAAACTAAAGATGCAAAACATTATTCTAACTAACAGAAAGCAAAAAATAACAAAATTAAAATGACGCTCCAAGCAAAACACATATCATGTGGTGAATAAAAATATAGCTCCAAGTAAAGTTACCGATAGACGAAGACGAAAGAGGGGATGCCTTCCGGGGCATCCCCAAGCTTAGTTGTTTGGTTGTCCTTGAATATTACCTTGGGGTGCCTTGGTAATACCCAAGCTTAGTCTCTTTCCACTCCTTATTCCATTGTCCATCGAATCGTTACGCAAAACTTGAAAACTTCAACCACACAAAACTCAAAACAAAACTCGTAAGCTCCCTTAGTATAAGAAAATAAAACCAACACTTAGGTACTGTAATGAACTCATTCTAAATTCATATTGGTGTAATATCTACTGTACTCCAACTTATCTATGGTTCATACCCTCCGATACTACTCATAGATTCAACAAAATAAGCAAACAACACATAGAAAACAGAATCTGTCAAAAACAGAACAGTCTGTAGTAATCTGTATAAAACGTATACTTCTGGAACCCCAAAAATTATGAAATAAATTGCTGGACCTGAGTAATTTGTCTATTAATTATCTTCAAAAATAATCAACCTAAAAGTACTCTCCAGTAAAAAATGGCAGCTATTCTCGTGAGCACTAAAGTTTCTGTTTTTCACAGCAAGATCACATAAACTTCACCCAAGTCTTCCCAAAGGTTCTACTTGGCACTTTATTGAAACAAAAGCTATAAAACATGATTACTACAGTAGCATAATCATGTGGACACACAAAAACAGTAAGGATAAATATTGGGTTGTCTCCCAACAAGCGCTTTTCTTTAATGCCTTTTAGCTAGGCATGATGATGACAATGATGCTCACATAAAACATAAGAATTGAAACATAACGGGAGCATCATGAAGCATATGACTAGCACATTTAAGTCTAACCCACTTCCTATGCATAGGGATTTTGTGAGCAAACAACTTATGGGAACAATAATCAACTAGCATATGATGGCACAACAAGCATAGCTTCAAGAATTTAAGCATATAGAGAGGAAACTTGACATTATTGCAATTCCTACAAGCATATGTTCCTCCCTCATAATAATTTTCAGTAGCATCATGAATGAATTCAACAATATAACCAGCACCTAAAGCATTCTTTTCATGATCTACAAGCATAGAAAATTTTCTACTCTCCACATAAGCAAACTTCTTCTTTATAGCATACGTATCATCACAATAATCATCATAAATAGGAGGCATGCTTTCATCATAGTAAATTTTCTCATCAAAGCTTGGGGGGACAAAAAATATCATCTCCATCAAACATAGCTTCCCCAAGCTTGTGGCTTTGCATATCATTAGCATCATGGATATTCAAAGAATTCATACTAACAAGATTGCAATCATGCTCATCATATAAAAACATTCTATAGATTTCTTCTTCTAGCACTTGAGCACAATTATCCTTTCCATCATACTCACGAAAGATATTAAAAAGGTGAAACGTATGAGACAAACTCAACTCCATTTTTTGTAGTTTTCTTTTATAAACTAGACTAGTGCTTAAACAAGAAACAAAAAGATTCGATTGCAAGATCTAAAGATATGCCTTCAAGCACTCACCTCCCCGGCAACGGCGCCAGAAAAGAGCTTGATGTCTACTACACAACCTTCTTCTTGTAGACGTTGTTGGGCCTACAAGTGCACAGGTTTGTAGGACAGTAGCAAATTTCCCTCAAGTGGATGACCTAAGGTTTATCAATCCGTAGGAGGTGTAGGAGGAAGATGGTCTCTCCCAAACAACCCTGCAACCAAATAACAAAAAGTCTTTTGTGTCCCCAACACACCCAATACAATGGCAAATTGTATAGGTGCACTAGTTCGGCGAAGAGATGGTGATACAAGTGCAATATGGATGGTAGATATAGGTTTTTGTAATCTGAAATAATAAAAACAGCAAGGTAACTAATGATAAAAGTGAGCGTAAACGGTATTGCAATGATAGGCAACAAGGCCTAGGGTTCATACTTTCACTAGTGTAAGTTCTCTCAACAATAATAACATAGATAGAACATATGACAAGCCCTCAACATGCGACAAAGAGTCACTCCAAAGCCACTAATAGCGGAGAACAAACATAGAGATTATGGTCGGGTACGAAACCACCACAAAGCTATTCTTTCGGATCAATCTATAAAAGAGTTCGTACTAGAATAACACCTCAAGATACAAATCAACCAAAACCCTAATGTCACCTAGATACTCCATTGTCACCTCAAGTATCCGTGGGCATGGTTATACGATATGCATCACACAATCTCAGATTCATCCAACCAACATAAAAGTACTTCAAAGAGTGCCCCAAAGTTTCTACCGGAGAGTCAAGAACGTGTGCCAACCCCTATGCATAGGTTCCCAAGCGTCATGAAACCCGCAAGTTGATCACCAAAACATACATCAAGTGGATCAATAGAATAACCCATTGTCACCATGGTTATCCCACGCAAGACATACATCAAGTGTTCATAAAAGACTCAATCCGATAAGATAACTTCAAAGGGGAAACTCAATTCATCAAAAGAGAGTAGAGGGGGAGAAACATCATAAGATCCAACTACAATAGCAAAGCTCGGGATACATCAAGATCGTGCCATAGAGGAACACGAGAGAGAACATGAGAGAGATAGATCAAACACATAGCTACTGGTACATACCCTCAGCCCCGATGGTGAACTACTCCCTCCTCGTCATGGATAGCGCCGGGATGATGAAGATGGCCTCGGTGATGGGATCCCCCTCCGGCAGGTGCCTTGACAGGGCCCCAATTGGTTTTGGTGGCTCTGAGAGGCTTGCGGCGGCGGAACTCTGATCTATCTTACATTCGGAAGTTTTAGGATGCGTAGGTATATATGGGTGCGGGGAGAACGTCGGTGGAGCTACGGGGGGCCACGAGGCGGGGCGCGCCGGGGAGGCGCGCCCACACCCTCGTGAGCACCTCCCGTATCTTCTAACGTGGGGTCCAAGTCCATCAGGTGGGTTTCCTTCCAAAAATAACTTCTCCTGTTGATTTCGTTCTGTTTTGACTCCGTTTGATATTCCATTTCCTCGAAACATTGAAATAGGCATAAAACAGCAAATCTGGGCTGGGCCTCCGGTTAATAGGTTAGTCCCAAAAATAATATAAAAGTGGATAATAAAGCCCAATATTGCCTAAAATAGTAGATAAAGTAGCATGGAGCAATCAAAAATTATAGATACGTTGGGGACGTATCAGTACCCCACCTTATTAACGAAGGATCCTAAATCTCGGGACGAGATTTTTTTGAGTGGGGGTGAGTTGTCACAACCCTAGTCAGTGCATGCATTAGAGTGATTGCATCATGTTTACTTTGCTCAGAAACTTGGAAATGGGGTTGAAAGAACCCCCAGCACCCCCTTAATCCAACTAGGGTTTACTAAAATCTTTTTCAATGAACCTGAAATGCCCTTCTAAAATGTTCATCATCTTTGCCTTGGTCTAGAACCTCTGACAAAAATGGTGCACAATTTTCTAGGACATCCTAAGGTCACTGGATTAAATCATATGTTATTTGCTTTTGGACATTTAAATGCTATAAAATATTTTAAATGTCCAAATAATCATAAACCAAAATGTTTACTGTTGGATATATTCTAAACAATGGGCATGAGCAGTTTCATGATTTTTGAAAGTGCCTAAGCATTTTTAGAAAAGCCACAAAGTTACAAAAAGAAAGAAAAACAGAAATAAAAGGGGAAAAAGCTTACCTGGCCAAACCCACCAGCCGGCCCACCTGGCGGCCCAGCAATGTGCTGGCCCACGCTAGTCAGCAGCTTCCTCCCGCCAGGCAGGCACGGAGGTGAGCGCCGGTGCGCCCGAGCTTGCCATCGCGTCAGCTGCTTGCCGCCGAGCTGCTGGACGCGTGGATGACCTCCACGTTGCCGCCCCGACCCCCTCGACACCTCATTCTCTCCCCAGCGCCTCTGTCTTGCCCTCTCCACCCATGGCCGACGTAGCCACAGCCGCATCACCGTCGTAGCCGCGGCCACCATCGTCTCCATGCCACCTCGCTGTGTCCAGGAGCTCTGCCACCCTCTGCTTCATCGAGCAGACCGAACCCCGAGCGCTCGTTCACCCCGGAGCCACCGCAACAACCTCGCTCCGCATCACCGTCATCGAAGATCCCCTTCGCCGTCACGCTCGCTCCAGCTCGTCCCCGACCTTGCCGCCTAGCTTGCTGAGTTCGCTGTGAGCCCCTGCTTCTCCCCCTCCTCCCCATTCTCACTGCCGTCCACTGTAGTGACTCCAACGAGCACAACCACACGCGCCGCCGCTTGAGCTCGTGCCGACGTAGCTCCGGCTACCCAACGGCCTCATCACCGTGTCCACTAACCTTGCCGCCCCGCGTAGACCACGTAGGAGCTGGCCTCGTGCCTCCAGAACCACTACAACGACGAGTTCGGCCTCACCCAAACTCCGGCAGCCGCAAAGCTCGTCACCAGCGTCGTTTCCGGCGACCCCGAGCTCAACCACCACCACCCCTCGACGCAACTTGCTCCCAGCTACTCGTAGGTGGCCTCCGCCGTCCATTTGGTCGCCGGAGTACAAAACCCGCACCCTCTGCCGCGTCTGGACGTCGCCGGCGGCTAAACGCCGGTGAGTCAACCTAGTTTGACCAGGGATTTGACGCCCCTGGGTCACTGACATGTGGGCCCTGCTCGTTAGACAAACCTAGGTTAGTAGTTAAACTAATCCTAATTAGTTAATAAACTAACAGTGACACTGACCAGTGGGTCCTGTTGGGGAATGCAGTAATTTCAAAAATTTCCTACGCACACACAAGATCATGGTGATGCATAGCAACAAGAGGGGGGAGTATGTCCATGTACCCTCGTAGACCGAAAGCGAAAGCGTTAGCACAATGCTGTTGATGTTGTCGTACGTCTTCACGATCCGACCGATCAAGTACCGAATGCACGACACCTCCGAGTTCAGCACATGTTCAGCTCGATAACGTCCCTCGAACTCCGATCCAGCTGAGCTTTGAGGGGGAGTTTCGTCAGCACGACGGCGTGGTGACGATGATGATGTTCTACCGACGCAGGGCTTCGCCTAAGCACCGCTACGATATTATCGAGGTGGATTATGGTGGAAGGGGGCACCGCACACGGCTAAGAGATCCAAGGGATCAATTGTTGTGTCTAAAGGTGCCCCTGCCCCTGTATATAAAGGATCAAGGGGGAGGGGGCGGTCGGCCAGGAGACAAGTCCTATTCCCACCGGAAGTAGGACTCCCTCCTTTCCTAGTTGGAGTAGGAGGGGGAAGGAAGGGAGAGAGGAGAGGAAGGAAAGGGGGGCACCGCCCCCCTCCTTGTCCTATTCAGACTGGGGGGAGGGGGTGCGTGGCCTACCCTAGCCGCCCCTCCTCTTCTCCACTTAGGGCCCATGAGGCCCATTAACCCCCCGGTACTCCGGTATATGCCCGAAACCACCTGAAACTATTACGGTGTCCGAACATATTCATCCAATATATAGATCTTTACATCTCGACCATTTCGAGACTCCTCGTCATGTCCGTGATCACATCCGGGACTTCGAACTACCTTTGGTACATCAAAACATATAAACTCATAATATAACTGTCATCTAACTTTAAGCGTGCGGACCCTACGGGTTCGAGAACTATGTAGACATGACCGAGACATGTCTCCGGTCAATAACCAATAGTGGAACCTGGATGCTCATATCGGCTCCTACATATTCTACGAAGATCTTTATCGGTCAAACCGCATAACAACATCGTTGTTCCTTCATCATGGGTATGTTACTTGCGAGAGATTCGATCATCGGTATCTCAATACCTAGTTCAATCTCGTTCTTGGCAAGTCTCTTTACTTGTTACGTAATGCATCATCCATAACTAACTCATTAGTCACATTGCTTGCAAGGCTTATAGTGATGTGCATTACCGAGAAGGCCCGAGATACCTCTCCAACAATCGGAGTGACAAATCCTAATCTCGAAATCGCCAACTCAACATGTACCTTGAGAGACACCTATAGAGCTCCTTTATAATCACCCGATTCGTTGTGACGTTTGGTAGCACACAAAGTGTTCCTCCGTGGCAGGAGTTGCATAATCTCAGTCATAGGAACATGTATAAGTCATGAAGAAAGCAATAGCAACATACTAAACGATTAAGTGCTAAGCTAACGGGATTGGTCAAGTCAATCACATTATTCTCCTAATGATGTGATCCCGTTAATCAAATGACAACTCATGTCTATGGCTAGGAAACACAACCATCTTTGATCAACGAGCTAGTCAAGTAGAGGCATACTAGTGACACTATGTTTGTCTATGTATTCACACATGTATTATGTTTCCGGTTAATACAATTATAGCATGAATAATAAACATTTATCATGAAATAAGGAAATAAATAATAAATTTATTATTGCCTCTAGGGCATATTTCCTTCAGTCTCCCGCTTGCACTAGAGTCAATAATCTAGTTCACATCACCATGTGATTTAACACCAATATTCACATCTGTATGTGATTAATACCCATAGTTCACATCGTCATGTGATCAACACCCAAAGGGTTACTAGAGTCAATAATCTAGTTCACATCGCTATGTGATTAACACCCAAAGAGTACTAAGGTATGATCATGTTTTGCTCGTGAGAGAAGTTTAGTCAACGGGTCTGTCATATCCAGGGCCGTATGTATTTCGCAAATATTCTATGTCTACAATGCTCTGCACGGAGCTACTCTAGCTAATTGCTCCCACTTTCAATATGTATCCAGATTGAGACTTAGAGTCATCTGGATCAGTGTCAAAACTTGCATCGACGTAACCTTTTACGACGAACCTTTTTGTTACCTCCATAATCGAGAAACATATCCTTATTCCACTAAGGATAATTTTGACCAATGTCCAGTGATCTACTCCTAGATCACCATTGTACTCCCTTGCCAAACTCAGGGTAGGGTATACAATAGGTCTGGTCCATAGCATGGCATACTTTATAGAACCTATGACTGAGACATAGGGAATGACTTTCATTCTCTTTCTATTTTCTGTCATGGTCGGGATTTGAGTCTTACTCAATTTCACACCTTTGTAACACAGGCAAGAACTCTTTCTTTGACTGTTCCATTTTGAACTACTTCAAAATCTTGTCAAGGTATGTACTAATTGAAAATTCTTATCAAGCGTCTTGATCTATTGATCTTGATGCTCAATGTGTAAGTAGCTTCACCAAGGTCTTTCTTTGAAAAACTCTTATTCAAGTATCCTTTTATGCTATCTAGAATTTCTATATCATTTACAATCAACAATATGTCATCCATATAGTTTTAGAAATGCTACAAAGCTCCCACTCACTTTCTTGTAAATACAGGCTTCTCAAAAATTCTGTATAAAACCATATGCTTTGATCAACTCATCAAAGCGTATATTCCAACTCCGAGATGCTTGCACCAGTCCATAGATGGATCGCTGGAGCTTGCACATTTTGTTAGCACCTTTAGGAAAAACCTTCTGTTTGCATCATATACAACTCTAATAAATCCATTAAGGAATGCAGTTTTGACATCCATTTGCCCAATTTCATAAAATGTGGCAATCGCTAACATGATTCGGACAGACTTAAGCATCAATACGAGTGAGAAAATCTCATTGTATTCAACACCTTGAACTTATCAAAAAACCTTTTGAGATAAGTCGAGCTTTGTAGATAGTAACACTACTATCAGCATCTGTCTTCCTCTTGAAAATCCATTTATACAATATGGCTTGCCGATCATCGGGCAACTCCACCAAAGTCCATACTTTTTTCTAATACATGGATCCTATCTCAGATTTCATGGCCTCAAGCCATTTCGCGGAATCTGGGCTCTTCATCGCTTCCTCATAGTTCGTAGGTTTGCCATGGTCAAGTAACATGACCTCCACAATAGGGTTACCGTACCACTCTGGTGCGGATCTTACTCTGGTTGACCTACGAGGTTTGGTAGTAACTTGATCTGAAGTTTCATGATCAATATCATTATCTTACTCACTAATTGGTGTAGGCATCACAGGAACTGGTTTCTGTGATGAATTACTTTCCAATAAGGAAGCAGGTACAGTTACCTCATCAAGTTCTACTTTCCTCCCACTCACTTCTTTCGAGAGAAACTCCATCTCTAGAAAGGATCCTTTCTTGGCAACGAATACTTTGCCTTCGGATCTATGATTAGAAGGTGTACCCAACAGTCTCCTTTGGATATCCTATGAAGACACATTTCTCTGATTTGGGTTCGAGCTTATCAGGTTGAAACTTTTCACATAAGCATCACAACTCCAAACTTTAAGAAACGACAGCTTAGGTTTATTGCTAAACCATAGTTCATACAGTGTCGTCTCAACGAATTTAGATGGTGCTCTATTTTAACGTGAATGCAGCTATCTCTAATGCATAACCCCAAAACGATATTTGGTAAATTGGTAAGAGACATCATTGATCGCACCATATCAAATAAAGTGCAGTTATGACGTTCGAACACACTGTTACGCTGTGGTGTTCCAGGTGGCATGAGTTTGTGGAACTATTCCACATTATTTTAACTGATGGCCAAACTTGTAACTCAAATATTCATCTCCACGATCAGATCGTAGAAATTTTATTTTCTTGTTACGATGATTTTCCACTTCACTCTGAAATTCTTTGAACCTTTCAACTGTTTCAGACTTATGTTTCATCAAGTAGATATACCCATATCTGCTCAAATCATCTGTGAAGGTCAGAAAATAACGATACCCGCCATGAGCCTTAATACTCATTGGTCTGCATACATCAGTATGTATTATTTCCAACAACTCAGTAGCTCGTTCCATTGTTCTGGAGAACGGAGTTTTAGTCATCTTGCCCAAAAAGCACGGTTCGTGTCACGACCGGTTTTCCGGGTATTGATTTCCCAGAAAACGGCCCTTGTGCTCACCAGCCCTAGGATTACTGTTAGCTGATGAGGCACCAACTTGATACAGAAATTCCAAGCAAAATACAAAATATGCAGTACAGGACCATTCTGGCCCGTTAGTACAACAAATGGTTTCTAGTGGTTGATGGCGGAAGCAGTTTGTGGATCATCAGTGTCTATGGGACTCCATTTCCCACAGGAACAGCTGACCAGGTTAACTCCTATCTTCGCGAGGCTGCTATCGCCATTGCTTAGTTTCCGGGGCTGTCATCGCAACGCTCCTCTCCAAGCAAGAACTCTGGCCAAGACAATAGCCAGGGACAAGCCAGTGAGTACTTTGAATGTACTCGCAAACATTATGAACACGGGTATAATATAACAAATGGTAATCATGCTATAAATTATTCACAATGTCAGTCATGTAATAAAATCCATGATGCATGCAAATAGGTTATTTAAATGCAACATGAATATGCAATAATGGAGTAGAAATAACATGCACCGATCGGGTGTCTGGAGCGACGCCTTGAAAGGATCATGATATGAAGCATGCCTCAGTCGGGCGTCGAAGCGACACCACATACAGGGCTTGTGAAGTAAATAAATAACAAGCATGCCACAGTCGGGCGTCTGTGCGACGCCACATAAAGGGCTTATGAGGTAATTAAATAACAAGCATGCCACAGTCGGGCGTCTGTGCGACGCCACATAAAGGGCTTATGAGGTGAATTAAATAACAAGCATGCCACAGTCGGGCATCTGTGCGACGCCACATAAAGGGCTTATGAGGTAATTAAATAACAAGCATGCCACAGTCGGGCGTCTCAGCGACACCACATAAAGGGCTTATAAAGAGAACAATCATAGTGAATATCCAGGAGGTAGAACCGTCCCAGGGATACTCAATAAATCAAGTAATGAAAATAGTTAGCCCACAATAATAATAATCATAATCATCATATGTCACCGGTCATAATCAATGTTCTGGATTAGTAGTTTCTCCTCCGAAGACTGACACTAAGACCGACAATTGACCCAACCCAGACTGTAGTCCTTAACCATGGACACGGCTATTCGAATAGATTTAATCTCTGTAGAGGGTGTACTCTTTACCCACGAGCAACGGGTTCCTTTAGTCCATTGGGACTAATTCCGTCTACGGTCTTTTGATTGAAAACACACCTGACTTGCACACACCAGCTTAACTTACCAGTGTCTGGAATCACCCACGACACCTGTCAAGTAAAACTCTAAGTGGGGAGGCTACAACCTCACGTAGCATGGGATCAAATTTATGTCGCGCACTCTAAAGGGTGCCCCCCTCTCGGTCCCAACTGGAAACACCCATGCCCCCGGACCAGGTGGCATGCCTACCGGATGCATCCGATATCTTCCACCATGGCCTCTCTGTACGGTGTGTGTGCCAAGAAAGGGGTTGACAACTTACTGAACCATACCCTACCTGCGGCAGGGACAAGTGGTAGTACGAAAACAAGTATGGGGGTTACTGGAACAAGACTCGATCTATGGTCGACTCAGGAGGTTTATAAATTCCTTTCATGATATGTGTAACCAATACATATTCCAACTAACAAAATCACCACTCATTATACCTCACCATGCCATACCGGACATAACCGTCCCAACGGAGACCGGGGACAAGCTCACGCCTACCCAAGGCAGAGGCTTTCCCGGATTTCTTTCCGGCATGCATGCAAGGCATACGAGGATGATTATCATCACAAGTATATCTGTTTCCAACAGCAAGAAAATCTCTAATATGCATTCATGCAAATGATCGCGTCACCACATAAAATAACGAGTTCTCCGTATTAAGGTGGTGTCATAATCGTGTCAACCAACACACAAAAATATTATGCCTGGGTTCAAAATGCTTGCCTTCAAGGGTATGCAAGTGGGGGTGCATATTTGAAAATTGCCTTCTTCTTCAAAAACCTATTTTTGAAATTCTTCAAATTAACACATAGTTTCAAAACAGTGCAAAAAATTTGTCTGAATTTTTTTCAAATAAATCTTAAAATAAACTAGACTAAATTTGAGAGAGGTAGGAAAAAGAATCAACTCACTTGGAGTTTTATTTAAAAAGATATAGCCAGTCAAAGTTCAGTCAAATATCTGGGTTTAAAAAAATAAAATAGAAAAAATAAAAGAAAAACGATTCGAATATGTGTACACGTCGAACACGTACTCTGGTTTTACGTCTCCACTTACGCCTGCGTGGACCGGCGCTGGGTCACTGACGGTGGGCTAGCCTGGCCCACCGGTCAGGTTTGACCAGTCCACGCGCGCGTCGTCTTCTCCGACCGAACAGAGGCGGAGCTCCGGCGAGGCTCGCCGGCGAACGGAGGCATCCCTCGGGGATCTGAGCACATGGGTGTGCTCAGGTGGTCGAGGTGAACTCGTGGGTACCCGCCATGGTCGCCGATGTGGACGGAGTCGCCGGCGACGAGCTTCGCGGCGGAGATGGCTTCGGGAAGCATTTGGGGTCCTGGGCTGCGGTGGTTCCCGAGCGGGCTTGAGGTGTTGGGCGGCTCCTTAGGGTCATGGGGAGTCGAGCGGTGGCGTCAAACGGGCAGGAGGGGCCCTGGTTGTGGTGAACGGGGCTGGGACGTGGCGGCGGCCGAACCGGCCGGAGTCGGGGAAGACGGCTTCCCCCCAACGATTGCTAACTGTGGGGGTGCCATGGGGGTGGCCTAAGGTCGCCTGGGTTGCTGGACGAGCCCGGGGGGCTCCTATTATAGTGCAACGAGGTCGGTTCCACGGCGGTGGATAAGGATGCCGGCGACCGCCGTTCTGTAGCTTGCAGGGCATTGTGGCGGCGACGGGCGCTTGCGGACAAGCTGTGGATGAGCTCGGACTGCTCCACAGGCGAGCTGGCGCGTTGGTGTGGCTCGGGCGGCGCCGACCATGGCAGAGACGCATTGCGGACGCCGGCGTGCCACCAAGAGGGCTTTGACGGCGGCCCTATAGAGCACCAGGGCAACTTGGGGTGTTCTGGCGAGTGGTCGAGGGTGGGGCACAGCTCTGCAGGCGAGCAAGGGCCAGGGGCGCGACGCGGCGGCTCGGTGCACGTGCGTGCAAAACATGCGCTCTGGGCGCGCCCAGAGCATGCACGCTAGCTGCTTGACGAAATGCCAATGCATGCTACAGGGCTTGGGTGAGGCTGGCAATTAGCAGACCTAGGTTAGGAGTAGCTAGGAGTTTAGTGGACAAGATGGTTAGGCAAAGGAAGCAGGTCCATTGCACAAACCAGAAACTATGTCAAACTGATCATGCCCATAAGGTGTTTGACAAAATGCCAAGGGCACCTAGGCATTTCTTGGAGTGGCCAAATTCTCCAGGCTAGTGTCTTTTTAGAAGTGGGTGATGGTCGCAAGGTCATTTCGGCAAAAGAAGAAACTTGCTAGTGGAAGTTTTGCAAATCTTTAGTTTTGGACAGAAAGAAAAAGGCATGGTTGGAAGCACCCAAAATCCTCCAATGGGTCCACTCTCCTGGACTTAAGGGTTTGGTAAGGTGGGCTATAAGTGGGAAAAAGAATCATAGCTAAAAAGGCAAGCTAAAATATGGTTGCTGTACAAATCACCATGCTGGACCAGAATGAAAAATAGGTTGATTCACTCAAATTTTTCAAAGAACAACATTGGATTTTTGCATAAAGATGAATAATATACTCCTACTGACATACCCTAATTTTGCTGGAAGTTTTAAAGAAATATTTAAATAGGTTGTAGTGCAAACTTGCCCACTGGACCAGATTTGAAAACTTGGTGTAGAACTCAAAATATCCAATGAATGAAATATATTTTTGCATAAAAGTGATTTAAAAACATCACATGACATCTCCAAATTTTGGTGGGATTTTTAAATAAATTTATCAAAAGGTTGCAGTGCAAATGGTACCCTTAATCTTATGAAAAAACTATTTTAGAGAAATAAAGCTCAGGGAAAAATAATTATATAAATAATCCCTACTGATGAAAGAATTGTTTTATTTGAGAGGGTAAATAAGTCCAACAATGATTGAAAAGTTTTCACTTGGGGTAAAAACTCCATAGAAATAAAGGAAAGAATGGCTCTGAAATCAAAAGGAAAATCCAGAAAATAAAAGTTTAAGTTTCCTGGCAAAATTTTAATTAATAAAACAAGGTTAAAATTTTGGGGTGTCACAGTTCGCAAGCATCAAATGATTCATAACCAAGTGATTCCGAAAATCCATCTTTATGGAGTTTCTTCATGCGCTTTATACCGATATGACCCAAACGGCAATGCCACAAATAAGTTGCACTATCATTATTAACTTTGCATCTTTTGGTGTCAATATTATGAATATGTGTATCACTACGATCGAGATCCAACAAACTATTTTCATTGGGTGTATGACCATTGAAGGTTTTATTCATGTAAACAGAACAACAATTATTCTGTGACTTTAAATGAATAACCGTATTGCAATAAACATGATCAAATCATATTCATGCTCAACACAAACGCCAAATAACATTTATTTAGGTTTAACACTAATCCCGAAAGTATAGGGACTGTGTGATGATGATCATATCAATCTTGGAACTACTTCCAACACTCATCGTCACTTCCCCTCAACTAGTCTCTGTTTATTCTGTAACTCCTGTTTCGAATTACTAATCTTAGCAACCGAACAAGTATCAAATACTCAGGGGCTACTATAAACACTAGTAAGGCACACATCAATAACTTGTATATCAAATATACCCTTGTTCACTTTGCCATCCTTCTTATCCACCAAATATTCAGGGCATTTCCGCTTCTAGTGACCATTTCCTTTGCAGTAGAAGCACTCAGTTTTAGGCTTTGGTCCAGTTTTGGGTTTCCTCGCGGGAGTGACAACTTGCTTGTCATTCTACTTGAAGTTCCCTTCTTTCCCTTTGCCCTTTTATCAATCATCAACACTTGATGCTCTTTCTTGATTTCTACCTTCGTCGATTTCAACATCATGAAGAGCTCAGGAATCGTTTTCGTCATCCCTTGCATACTATAGTTCATCACAAAGTTCTACTACCTTGGTGATGGTGACTAGAGAACTCTGTCAATCACTATCTTATCTGGAAGATTAACTCCCACTTGATTCAAGTGATTGTAGTACCCAGACAATCTGAGCACATGCTCACTAGTCAAGCAATTCTCCTCCATCTTTTAGCTATATAACTTGTTGGAGACATCATATCTCTCAACTCGGGTATTTGCTTGAAATATTAACTTCAACTCCTGGAACATCTCATATGCTCCATGATGTTCAAAACGTCTTTGAAATCCCGATTCTAAGCCGTTAAGCATGGTGCACCAAACTATCAAGTAGTCATCATATTGAGCTAGCCAAATGTTCATAACGTCTGCATCTGCTACTGCAATAGGTCTATCACCTAGCGGTGCATCAAGAACATAATTCTTCTGTCCAGCAATGAGGATAATCCTCAGATAGCGGATCCAATCCGCATCATTGCTACTAACATCTTTCAACACAATTTTTCTCTAGGAACATATCAAAATAAAAACATAGGGAAGCAACAATGCGAGCTACTGATCTACAACATTATTTGCAAAATACTATCAGGACTAAGTTCATGATAAATTGAAGTTCAATTAATCATATTACTTAAGAACTCCCACTTAGATAGACATCCCTCTAATCATCTAAGTGATCATGTGATCCAAATCAACTAAACCATATCCGATCATCACGTGAGATGGAGTAGCTTTCAATGGTGAACATCATTATGTTGGTCATATCTGTATATGCTAGGCTCGTCAAGTTTAACCTGAGTATTCCGCGTGTGCAACTGTTTTGCACCCGTTGTATTTGAACATAGAGCCTATCACACCCGATCATCACGTGGTGTCTCATCACGAAGAACTTTCGCAACGGTGCATACTCTGGGAGAACACTTATACCTTGAAATTTAGTGAGAGATCATCTTATAATGCTACCGTCAATCAAAGCAAAATAAGATGCATAAAGGATAAACATCACATGCAATCAATATAAGTGATATGATATGGCCATCATCATCTTGTGCTTTTGATCTCCATCTCCGAAGCACCGTCATGATCACCATCATCACCGGCGCGACACCTTGATCTCCATCGTAGCATCGTTGTCGTTTCACCACCTATTGCTTCTACGACTATCGCTACCGCTTAGTGATAAAGTAAAGCAATTACAGGGCAATTGCATTGCATACAACAAAGCGACAACCATATGGCTCCTGCCAGTTGCCGATAACTTGGTTACAAAACATGATCATCTCATACAACAAAATATAGCATCACGTCTTGACCATATCACATCACAACATGCCCTGCAAAAACAAGTTAGACGTCCTCTACTTTGTTGTTGCAAGTTTTACGTGGCTGCTACGGACTGAGCAAGAACTGTTCTTACCTACGCATCAAAACCACAATGATAGCTCGTCAAGTTAGTGTTATTTTAACCTTCTCAAGGACCGGGCGTAGCCACACTCGGTTCAACTAAGGTTGGAGAAACTAACACCCGCCAGCCACCTGTGTGCAAAGCACGTCGGTAAAACCAGTCTTGCGTAAGCATACGCGTAATGTCGGTCCGGGCCGCTTCATCCAACAATACTGCCGAACCAAAGTATGACATGCTGGTAAGCTGTATGACTTGTATCGCCCACAACTCACTTGTGTTCTACTCATGCATATAACATCTACACATAAAACCAGGCTCAAATGCCACTGTTGGGGAACGTAGTAATTTCAAAAATTTCCTACGCACACGCAAGATCATGGTGATGCATAGCAACGAGAGGGGAGAGTATGCATGTCCACATACCCTCATAAACCGAAAGCGGAAGCATTAGCACAACGCGGTTGATGTAGCCGTACTTCTTCACGATCTGACCGATCAAGTACCGAACGCACAACACCTCTGAGTTCAGCATACGTTCAGGTCGATGACGTCCCTCGAATTCAGATCCAGCCGAGCTTTGAGGGAGAGTTTCGTCAGCACGACGGCGTGGTGACGATGATGATGTTCTACCAATGCAGGGCTTCGCCTAAGCACTGCTACAATATTATCGAGGTGGATTATGGTGGAGGGGGCACCGCACACGGCTAAGAGATCCAATGGAACAATTGTTGTGTCTAGAGGTGCCTCCTGCCCCCGTATATAAAGGATCAAGGGGGAGGGGCGGCCGGCCAGGAGGAGGCGCGCCAGGGAGGAGTCCTACTCCCACCGGGAGTAGGACTCCCTCCTAGTTGGAGTAGGAGGGGGAAGGAAGGGAGAGAGGAGAGGAAGGAAAGGGGGGCGCCGCCCCCCTCCTTGTCCTATTCGGACTGGGGGGAGGGGGCGCGCGGCCTGCCCTAGCCGCCCCTCCTCTTCTCCACTTAGGGCCTGATAGGGGCAAAGGGTGTCCCGATCTTTCGATGAGATGATAACTATCGATTTGGTGGAGACGACTTTGACGATCCGACTATAAACGTGCACGACGTTGTGCCTTAGCAATCGCTAAACCAACTCTGAGAGGTTATTGACCACGCCGGAGCACAATCAACCTGACCACGAAGGTCTATTCCTACAAGCAATCGAAGAACAAGCAAGAATATGATAAAAGCAATCTGAATATTGCGGTATGTATGAAATCTTGATAAAGGTGGGGATCCGTAGCGGTCTTGGTGCAGTCGTTGGACACAAGCGAAGTACGAAGTTGCAATGGCTAACTTTAACTAAACAAATCCCAAGGGAAAAGCTACTAGATGGATCTACTTATATAGGACTAAGGGGTGGCTGCCAAGGAGGTGGGAGGACGTCCCAAGGCAGCCTAAAACTAACCCTAGGTCGTACAAGGCCAATGGGCCCAAGTGGAGGTGACGTAGCACCTTTGGACTTGTAGTTTGACTCGGATTCTGGTGCAGCGTCAGATTGTTTCGTCCATAACTCAACGCTCCGGACGGATTTCAAAGTGATTCCAATTGTGCTGGAAAGAGCACGAAATCTACTTTCCAACAAAAAAAGAATCACCCAATTTGGAGTCCGTATGAAAAAAAATTTGGCGTTTTGAGTCAGGTATGTCTGTGCAGTCCGAATCTGAATCCAGAACGTGAGAGACTTGGACTCTATGTTCTCTTGGCCCAAAAGTGACGTGAGAAGACTTTTTGAACAGCACCTAAACTTCTCCTTTTTCCTTATCTTCATATGTGGATTGTACAAATGTCCCATACACCTTCAATTAGACAAAACACAAAAGTATGTGAAGTATTTTTGTTGTGGATAACATAAATATATTATTGAATAGTTTGCACTAGAAATCACCTGACAAATATGCATGTATGTAATATTTTTGGTCTTACCCAAGGTAGTCATGTCCTCGTCATCCTCCCCTTCTTGAAAACAAAACCGTCCTCGGCGTTGCTTAATCTGAAATATGGCTAACAAAAGAGACAAGGTGTACATGTTGTATATGTATACGTCATCCATTTTTACTTTCCTTGATTTTTGCATATATGACACATGAATAGATGAGTAACTTGCATAGTTCATAAAATCTAAAGCCAACAAATTAGCACAAGAACTAGAAAGCATGAAAATATTGCAACTCAGTTTGCATATATAAGTGAAGCTCTTATTTATTTCAAAAGATTGACAATGTTCATCATTAAACCATCCCAACATTGGTGAATAAACCTTATTTGAATCAAATTTACATGCTACAACATGCTTAGATAAGCAAACATGCAATGAGTCATTCGACACAGAATCATCACCAAGATTAGAGGTCATATCAAAATGATTAAACATTGATTCTTTTGCATCAACAGTTAATTCAATGGATGCTCTCAAAATTGTTGGTATTTCAGTTGTTTGATCACATGGCAAAGTTAAATTATCAACATAATCCTCTAAAGTAGGTGGTGTGATCAAAGTAGTGGGTAGCTCAACACATGATGTATTCAAGTTAACTAGGCATGCATCATTCTCATGTAAAAGTGGAAAATCTGTACCTTTGTCATTACCTCTTATAGTCAACTCGGATGATGCAGAGGCACTCTCGATGGTGATGTGTCACATGGTGGAGATGATGTAGTCCTCGCAACAACGGATGTGGTTGTCATAAATGCGCCTAGTAGTTGAATAAACATCTGTATCAACAGTTGGAATGTGCACCGTGCGCTTGTTCTCCTTGTGGGCAACACGTCGTTTTATTTCTGTTCAGCTTTGCAAGCAAGGCGAAACAAATGATCCATAGGATAACACTCTTCATGAATTAGTATCTCCTGAATATTATGGTTTAATCCTCCCCAAAATCTATCCATAAAATCTTCTTCACTTTCTTCTAAAATGAGTGCAACAAGGTAGTTTGTAAATCATCATAATATTTTGTTACGGTGTCACTACCTTGTTTTAAATGTTCGATTTTTAATCATGTCACGAGTATAATAAACATCGGCGAATCTATCTCTCATGACATGTTTTAAATCATCCCAAGTATTAGGTACATAATCGGGTGTAATCGACAATATTCACTCCACCAAACTAGAGCATAACCAGTGAAAGAACCAACATAACCGTAACTTTTTACGTTCATCAAAATTATGGGAAGCAAATATATTATTTATGTCTAACTCCCATTCAATATATAAAGCAGGTCTAAAACGGCCATTAAATGGTGGTATAGAAACATGAACCTGATCATGTGCATTTGGATGTTTGTGCACCTCTCGTGGCGGTTGTGGTATTTGCATAGGTGGTGGCATGTCTCCGCGATCGACAAAGCCCATGAATTGACTCTGGATCTTGTCATGATTAGTAGAACAAGAAACAAAATCCAAAAATAATGTTCCTATAACTACTAGGACGTGGTGGTAAAACGCTCACAGTAAAGCAAATATCAGTGTCTTACAAGTTCTTACCATGCAGCAGGCGGTGATCGGCAACCAGCGGTGTTGGGGATATTACCACTAGGCGTAAACCGGCCTACTTGGGCCGGGTTAACTTCATTAGTGGTATAAGCAGATGAAGGCCCAAAGGCCTGTAGTCGGTTTAGAACCTGTAGCCGTAAACCGGCCTGATATATAACTTGTATTGTAAGTTAGGAATAGAGAGATACCAACCGGGATACGAGTATGAACGGTTGGGACTCTATGAACCGACAGGCGTCACCCGTGTATATAAGGGGCGACCGGCGGCGATTCAAACAGAGATAACCACAACTCGAGCCTAAGCGAAGCTTGTTTGCTCCTAGCCATCGAGACCACATCAATTCCATCACAACTAGGCGTAGGCTTTTACCTTCATCGAAGGGGCGAACTAGTATAAAACCCTCATGTCTTTGTGTCGCTTTAACCCCTTCAAGTAAACTTCGTAGCGATGGCTCCACGACTAAGTCCTTTCACTAGGACATCTTCCGTGACAAATCCACGACGGTTGGCGCCACCGTGGGGCTATCGCACGATGGTTTGACGATCTTGGAGGG
This sequence comes from Aegilops speltoides, assembly GCA_021437245.1. Taxonomy (NCBI): domain Eukaryota; kingdom Viridiplantae; phylum Streptophyta; class Magnoliopsida; order Poales; family Poaceae; genus Aegilops; species Aegilops speltoides. The sequence goes on along the minus strand of CM038146.1, from coordinate 139,463,112 downwards.
CAAGCTCAAGGGACTCGAAGGCTATGTTGTGGGCCGGATGACCAAGAGTCGTCGTGGCAGGATCTACATCGACGATGCAGGATGGGGTCCCGAGGCCGATTCGATCGAGTACGGGTACCGGGTCCCCTTTGGTGGCATAAACGTTTTCATCGGCAAGATCGGTGAGCCTGGACCAGAGCCGGACATCTGCACCGACCTCATCGAGATGGCTCAGCGTGCGAGATCTACCCAGGTTAAACCGGCCATGAAGCGTGTCTTCGTTGGAGTCATCCACGGAGGAGAGCGTGAGGACGGATCAGAACACGGTAGCGAGACCGTCGTCTATTCGGTGACGAGTCCTCAGCCGGAGAAACCGAATCGCTATACCGGTTGCAAGACGATATGGTTAGGGTTGTTCGATGGCGGCATATTCCGGACCCCGTGCCAGGTCAACCGGTTGGAATATTCATGGCGGTACACGCAGCGAATCACTCTTCGACCGCCGCATCGATGCTCTCCGGATCGGCAATGGCGGGCGGCGAGGCAGGAGGCCTTGTCGCCCGCCGGTTCAAGTTTTATCGATCTGTTTGATGCACTAGCTACGCTTATGGCAGAGGACAATCCGGCGGATCAGAGGCCCATAATGCGAGATTGCAAAGGTGAAAGAGCGGATCGTGCAAGCCAAAGCGGATCTGGCGGCGAAAAACGAGATGGCTGCAGAGCGGGCCGCTTTGGACGCCCAGGCCTACAAACTCATGCTTGACCAGAATGCACCACAGGAGGTTTTGAAGCGGAAGTATAGATCATGCCTACCATTAGGGTTTGACCCCCGAAATCTCTTTCAAACTCCAGGAGCTGGACCCAGTAATCCGCCGCAAAGACACAGAGACAACCGGATTGAGGCACGGGACCCGGGCGACGGTCCAACCTCGCTGATGGAACCTCCTCAGCAGAACATTGTGGTTCCTCCGCCGGTCCAAACACCCCCAGGTCATTATTCTAATCCTATGGACAACCTTGTTGCAGCCGCCGTGATTAGAGGCTATCGATCGAAGGGACTCTCATAGCGGTAGAGACGCGCCGGGTTAAGGAGCTTCTCCGGACCGCGCTGATTCAGCAGGAAGCATATTCATACAGCCGTGATCGGATTCACTCTACGCCCCGTCCAAGCCGGAGCTATAGCAGGCGCATGGATGAACCGCCATATCGAGCAATCGCGAGGCCGTGAAGCGACCCGTGGCAATAACCCGGCGGTGGTGTCTGTGATGCTCGGGATGTGGTGGACGGGCCGCACGGCGAAGGAGGCCGAGTTAGCGGCCTTGAGGATGATGCGGGTCAACTTACACCGTTCGCCCTACCACCTTCGCCGGGCGAGTCGCATCGCTTTGGGAGTGCCTTGTTTAATCCCGCTTTCGCAATGTGCGCCGCCCAAAGATTTCAAGGGTCAGCGCAAGGTGCGAATTACACCGATGATTTATCCCTAAGGCGTGGGTAGAGAGTTATGAGATGGCCATGGAGATGCTAGGCGTGGATGAGACCGCGTGTGCAAAATACTTCACCATGATGCTTGAAGGCACGGCTCGTACTTGGTTGAAGAGCCTACCGCCCAATTCTATCACTCATGGGCCCATTCTTGGGCCTGGTTTATCCGAATTTCAAGGATACATGTAAGCAGCCCAAGTCCATAGTAGACCTGGCGGCTTGTGTCCAGGAGGAAGGAGAATCAATGACCCGTTGGGTGCGTCGCGTTTCGGAAATTTGCACTCATCTGACAGGATTAATGCTGACTCTGCGATCTTAACCCTGGAAGGCAACTGCCGGTTTGAGCCTTTAAAATTGAAGTTTGGACGCATGAAGCGGTTCTGTAATGATATGGGAACCCTCATGGCGCTTTAGTGAAGTATGCTGATTCGACGGTACCAAGGATCCGAGATTGATGATGATGAAGCGAGGAAGGGAAAGAAGAATAGCAACTCAAGGGCAACAGACAAACCGGCGGGTCATGGAAACGGAGGCAAGCGTAAGGCGGATGGCAGCATGGACTTTGTGGCCAACACTAATGCACACGACGAGGCAGCGGCGTGAGGTAAAGCGGCAAATCGTAATGGGGCTCCTAATCCTAACGCAAGCCGTTTGAATTATTTGTTTGAATCAGCCTTGCGAAGCACGGACGAAGGAGTCGCCAGCTAACCACCTTTGGAAGGATTGTTATATTATGCAGGAGTTTAAAAACTCTAATGCCTTCCGGTATGACCATGGGTCAGGTGGCGGTTCAGGATCCGGTTTCCATGGGCCGGGTCATGATGGAGCCTCCGTTCAGTCTCAATCGAGTATGTCACAACAACGAGAATACTCAAAGGCAACAGCAGCAGCAATCGGGTTATCAGAGCCAGCCAAAGCAGTTGAACAATGGGCAATATCATGTTTTCACAACTAGCTTGGATAAGTGCGACCGAAAACTCCACAAGCGAGCAGTAAATTCTGTTGAACCAGCCTTACCACGTTACTTACGCCGGTCGAGCACCTATCGTGTGGAGCAGAGAGGATCATCCACCCCGGGTTGATAATCTGGGCCAGCTAGCATTAGTGGTAGACCCTCAGGTGGGGGGTTATAAGTTCACCAAGGTACTTATGGATGGAGGAAGCAGTATTAACATATTATACTATGAGATATTCCGCGCATGGGTCTAACAGACAAGGATCTCGCACCGTCTAATCGGTGTTCCATGGTGTAGTACCGAGCAAATCTGCATATCCTGTTGGTAAGATAGCCCTAGATGTGGCTTTTGGGGACGAAACACGATTCCGGTCGGAAAAACTAACCTTTGAGGTGGTGAAGATCCGGAGCCCGTATCACGCCTTGTTTGGGCGGCGGCTTATGCCAAGTTCATGGCGCGCCTTGTTATATCTACTTGCAGCTCAAGATCTTTGGGTTACAAGGGGCGATAACGGTTCATGGGAGCCATAGGGTCACTTTAGAATGTGAGGAAGGTGATGCGGCTTATGCAGAGTCGGTCTGTGCCACAGAGGAGTTGAAGTTTTATAAGGACAATGTTGATCCGGCAAATATGACCCCTTTGAAGAAGCCAACTACAGAGCATGATTCGGATCTGAAGTTCAAATTGGCAGCTGAGACCAAGCTTGTTGATTTCGTGCCCGGCGATTCGTCCAAGCAGTTCACTGTCAGTGCCAATCTGGATCCCAAATAGGAAAGCGCGCTCATGGAGTTCATCCGTGAGAATCGGGACATCTTTGCATGGAAACCGTCTGACATGCCAGGTGTACCGAGGGAACTCGCTGAGCACACTCTTAATCTGGATCCTAAGTATAAACCGGTGAAACAATTCCTCCGCTGGTTTAATGAAGAAAGGCGTAAGGCCATTGGAGAGGAAGTGGCCAGGCTTTTAGCAGCTGGCTTTATCATTGAAGTGTTCCATCCAGGGTGGCTTGCTAATCTGGTGCTAGTTCTTAAGAAAAATGGCACTTGGCGTATGTGTGTGGATTACACAGATCTTAACAAGGCCTGTCCAGCAGATCCTTTTGCCCTCCCCCGCATTGACCAGATCATTGATGCCACGGCGGGTTGTGAGCGTTTGAGTTTTTGGATGCATACTCGGATATCATCGATCAAAATGGCGGTTAAGGACCAGGAGAAAACAGCGTTCATTACTCCCTTTGGAGCCTTACGCTATGTATCTATGCCCTTCGGCTCAAGAGTGCCAAAGCCACCTATCAGCGGTGTGTGCAAATTGCTCGCATAAACAGATCGGTCGCAATGTGCACGCCTATGTGGATAATATTGTAGTGAAGTCAAGGCAGAAGGAGACGCTGGTGGATGATTTGAAGGAAACCTTTGACAACTTGCGCATTTACAAGATGATGCTTAATCCTACCAAGTGTGTCTTTGATGTTCCGGCAGGCAAGTTATTGGGTTTTCTGGTGTCTAACAGAGGGATTGAGGCTAATCCGGAGAAGATTACGGCTATTACCTCTCTGGCTAAACCGAAGTGTATCAACGATGTTCAGCGTTTGGCGGGCGAATCGGCCTTGAGCCGGTTTATCGGCCGCCTCGGAGAAAGGCCATCCTTTGTACCAAATCTTTGAGGAAGATGCAGACAATTTTATGCGAGTCCGTTCTTGATGAGGCATTTGAGGACTTGAAGCGGCAATTAGCCAATCCGCTGTTCTTGCAGCTCCGGTTGACAAGGAGCCACTATTATTATCGTGAGCAGCCAATGCTCGGGCGATTAAGCGTGGCTATTGTGGTGGAACGCAAGGAGGCGAGCAAGGAATATCCGTTCGTGGCGGTTTATTATATCGGCGAGGTGCTTATTGAATCCAAGCAAAGGTATCCGCATTGGCGGCTGGTCTATGGTGTCTTCATGGCGGCGGAAGTTGAAGCGATATTTTCAAGGGCACCCCATCACGATGGTCGATTCAGCTCCCTTGGGTGATATCATCTGAACCGGAGGCGATCGCGGATTATAAGTGGGCTATAGAGCTTGGGCCACACGGGCTGAAGTATGTACCTCGGACGGTGGTGAAGTCTCAAGCACTTGTTGATTTCATCAATGATTGGACGGAGTTGCAAGCACCAGAGGAGAAGCCGGATCACAAATATTGGACTATTCATTTTGATGGATCCAGGCAATTGGAAGGCTCGAGGGTTGAGTCGTATTAACTTCCCCACGAGGTGATAAGTTTTGTTATGTTCTCCGCTTAATGTTCCTTGTACTAATAATGCAGCTGAGTCTGAAGCCTTGCTCCATGGTCTCCGGATGGCTAAAGAGATGAACTTAAGCGGGTTAAGTGCTTGATGACTCGGACCTCGTGGCTCAACAGTGTCCGGCACTTGGGATTCTAAGGACCCACTCATGGCTGCATATCGTCGGAAGTGGATAATATTGCGGGTTGCTTCAAGGGTTATCAAGTGGATCATGTGGACCATTGGAAGAATGAAGCGGCGGGCGCTTTAAGCGGTTGGGTTCTCAACGCAAACCGTCCCGCTTAATGTCTTTACGGGCGTGTTGCACAACCCGTCGATCCGGCTCCCTGTGAAGCGGACTTGGCTATTCTGATCCGGAGGCTCACTTGGTGGCAGCATTACATGCTATTCGGATTGGACGGTTCCTTATCTTGCATATATGAACCGGGGAGTTGCGAAAGATGAGATTCTAGCCAGCGAGATAGTCCGTGATCCAAGTCTATGACAATTCTCAATGGGGAATTGCATCATTGCGATGTATCGAGGCGTTTCAACGTTGTGTTTCTCTGAGGAAGGCTGTGAAATCTTAAGGAAATCCATGAAGGGATTGTGGACACCACGCCGTTCAAAGTCTCTGGTGGCAAAGGCGTTTAAATCACGGGTTTTATGGTTGACAGCGCATCTTGTCACGGAGGACTTGGTTAAGCGGTGTGATGGATGTCGAAATTTTCAAAGGCGTGCTCATGTGCGGCTCAAGAATTGAGGATGATTCCAATAACGTGGCCGTTTGCAACTTGGGGGCTGGATATGGTCGGACCTTTTAAAAGATCCAAGGATAAGAAAACCCACCTTTTGGTGGCGGTTGACAAATTTACCAAGTGGGTTGAAGCGAGCACATCGGCAAGTGTGATGCGACAACAGCAGTGCGATTCATCAAAAGGTGATTTTCGGTTTGGCTTTCCACACAAGTATTATCGACAATGGCACCAATTTATCCAAGGGTGCTATGAAGGAGTTACGTGAGCGTGAGCACATCCGACTTGACGTGTCATCGATGGCACACCCAGTCAATGGGCCAGGCGAGCGAGCTAATCAAGAGATCTTGCGAGGCATCAAACCCGGCTTATGGTCCCATTGCAAAGAACACCGGGATGTTGGGTTGAAGAGCTACCATCGTGCTATGGAGTATCAATACTACACCAAACCGTCCACAGGATACACACCATTTTCATGGTCTATGGAGCGAGGCGCTTCTCCCTAGTGATATCCGCACGATTAGCCTCGTGTGGCAGCTTATGTTGAAGCGGACAATGAGACAGCACGGCAAGACGCTTTGGACCTATTGGACGAGGAGCGCGATATAGCGGCTGCCCGTTCGGCGATTTACCAGCAAGATCTTCGTCGCTATCACAGTCGCCGGGTTAAAACCAGAACTTTTCAAGAAGTTGATTTGGTGCTTCGACTCATCCAAGACCAGACGGATATGCACAAGTTATCCCCACCTTGGGAGGGGCCTTTTGTGGTCAGCAAGAATTTGAACAACGGGTCGTACTATCTGATTGATATTCGAGAGCATAAAGACTCACGCACGTCAGAGGAGGAGACCAACAGGTCGTGGAACATAGCTCATCTTCGGCCTTACTACACTTGAGCCATCGGCTCTATCTATGTACATATCATGACAATGTATATATTATCTTTGATATAATAAAACCGGAGCCTCAGCTAAAGCGGGGTCTCTATCTTTCTTATCATGCATGGTTACATGGAGTGGTTCTATTTTTAAAGCGGCCTCCGGTTTACCCCTTGACATTTGCTTTTTATATATCACTTTGGGGCCTTGGTGGTGTCCGAACCAACGCGACACCTTTTGATAGGCGACACCACGGATCATTGGGGACATGGTCAAGTCTGAACCATCCGCGCTCTTGGTCGGCCTAAGGCCACAAAATCACTTGGGGGCTTGGTGAACCCAACCATTGCCACGCCTCTTGATCTGGCATATATGCCACGAATCATTTGGGGACCTGGCTGACTTGAACCATCGCCACACCTATTGGGGGCTTGGTCCTGTCCGACCATGGTAACACCATCTGATCAGCTCAGTATAGCATATTTTTGCAAATGGTTTTTATCATTGCCTTTTCTTCCATGTCATTTTCATGGTTTGTTTGTTCTTTATTTTTGTTGGATTTCTTTTATGTCAACAAACACCTTTTTCCGGTTCAGCCGATGGATTTGATTCCCCTTTAATCCGGAGAAGTATGCCCGGTTCACCTTTTCCTGTTAACATCATGGAGTAACAAGGGGGCTTGTATTGATTCGGTACTGTTTATACGGGAGCTATTTTCTCCCCCCTTATTGATGGTAATGGTTTATAAAACCGCCGCTTCAAGCTTGGCTAAGCCAGCTTCATGCCCAAACATGGCAGGTATTTCTGTATCACCTATTTGTTACATTGCTGATACATATATCAAGATCATAAACCGGCTGGTGGTATAACCGCCACCGAAGTTCAAATGTCTTTGATTGCAGGAAATATGAATTGAAGTTTTTCAAACAAAAGCTTCAGTACTTATGCACGAAGGCATATTCAAGGCAGAAGTATTAACTATCCTATTACAAGGCAGCACGGTGCCCAAATAAGATCATTGTTCTTTTGGAAAGATGCCAAAGACAGCTATCCAAACCGGCTTCCGGTTCAAGCACATTCCTCATCACCCGCCGCTTGACTTCCTCGTCTCTACCCATTGGCTAGAAATCAGCGATGGTCGAACGATTCCCATTAAAGCTTGGAAAACAGCCTCTTCATGGAGCAGGGAAGGCGGTTCAATATCGAGGGCGTAAGTGTGCTTACGGATTGGAGGGATCGATTCTCCGCTTCAAGAGTTGGGGCGAGCACTCGCTTGTTACGGTCATTGTATTGTGCTTGATAATGCGTCAAGTCTGCCTCTTCAGCTAGCTGACAAGCCAGAGGGCGCACTGCACGGTTTATTGCCCTTAAATCCTCCTCGTTAAATTCAGAGCCATCTTCCTTCACGCTGGGATAGCCTTGAGATGCTTCCACAGGGTCAAAGTCTGGAACCCATGCCTTGGCCCGGATCAATGCGTTAATAGCTCCGGTTCGAGCAGCGGATTTTTTCAGCTCTTCAATTCGGGCCGGAAGCATCGACAACCTGTTTAGAGTGTCCTGGATTAAAGAAGGTGCCGGGTTGTTATGAGAGGCCGTGGTGATGATCCGCTGGGCTCCGGTATATAATTGCTCTACTAAGGTGTAGGCAGCCTTCAGTTTCTTCCGCACATCGTTTCCTAAGTGCCCGATGCGTGTGCCTACAACGATATAGGGACGGTCTCAAACCGGATTTATACTACAGCAGGTTCAAATTATCACAGAAGTTAAAAGGGGCTTACCAAAGATTGCAGCGGTCATGGAGTGTATTTGCCGCTTTACGGCCGTAAGTTCATCCACCACCGGTTTAAGGGCAGCTTCAGATTTTCCGCCCTTTTGGTTAAAGCGGCCTTCTCGGTGGCCCAATCAGCCCGCTCTTTCTTGAAGCCTTCCTTGATTGTTGATGGTGTTCAAAGCGCCGGTTAATTCTTCCTTGGCCTTGTCTGTTTCGGCCTGTTGGGTTTTCAAGACCTCCTGCAAATCGGCAATCCGGTCCTCCTTGATTCTCACCTCAGCCTGCATAAAGACGGTGTTTAGCTTTCAACAAGCGGTTCAAGAAATTGAAGTATCAACCACATAACAAAGTTATACGCCTGATACTTGGGGGCTAATGCACCTTCAATTTTTATATATATTACTAGATTGCAAAGTCCCAAGCTCAATACAAGTATTCAACTTGGCACTTGGGGGCTAATGGCTATTTGATCAAATTATGTTCTAAGGATAGTTTTCTATTGGAGCCCCGGTTTACTTATGCTACGTTAAACCGGCCCTTGGGGGCTATATTGATGGATTTCAAAGTGTTGAGGATCGTATTCAAGTCCCGGTTTGACTAAAGGTTACAAACCGACCCTTGGGGGCTACAAGGATTGACACAATGGCAGAAAGTAAAGAAGTTACCTCAAATTTATCCCTCATCATCTTCACCACACCAGCTTCACGATCCACGGCTAGTACAAAGCGGTTTAAGTAGCGGAATGAAGATCTTAGGCACTCGAGCAGCATATGTTTCGATTCAACATCCCATTTTCCTTTGTTGAGTGGAAAAATCCTCTTTTATGGTATGCTTGGTAAGGGTGACAGATTCCGGGCTCAAAGCGCCCATACCGTAATCACAACATCATCATCTTTGGACTCGCCGGTTTGTGTTGGTGCGGCGGTTTGTCGGCAGGATCGTGGGATTTCTCAATCCGGACGGAGCTGGCGGTAGGTCGTGAGGTGAAGTGTTAATAGGCCTCTCTTGGGAATAGCATCATCTTGCAAAGGAGGATCATTAGGAATATCTTGAGAGCAAACTCTTCAAGATCTGGTACTTTGTCATGTTCGGGGCTACATCTTCTTGACCGCTTTATCGGTAGGCCTTCTTGCTTGGTTTTGGTTTGGCCTGAAAGAAGAACAAGGAGTCAAGGAAAAGCATAAGCCATTACGATTATCTTTGGAAGCATATGTTCGGTTTAGCTTACCCGGCAACTATTTTCAAAGGTGGTAGCTGAGTGGTCGACGATTCACGGAAGATGAATGAAAGTGACCGATAATCGGTCGGATGGATTAAGAGGTTGTGGAAGAAACCCGCTTTAGGATTTAAATCAATAAAATGGTCGGAGACCTCGGAGGCGTTTTGAACCGGGTTGTTTGGTAAACCGCAGAGGTAACTACACAGCCATTGTCTTGGGGTTGTGCGGCGAGCTTCATGTTGCTGAGTCTTCATAAGAAATTTGGGATCCAAGTAAGCAAGAGGATGAGAAAATTTAACTTTCCGGTTTGCTGGCGAAATTTTGGCAAAGGCAAGATTTACGAATCGGAAGAGAGAATAGTTACCTCAGCGAATCTGCATTCTTTGGCTTCAGCGTCGTCCTGACAAGCATCATCATCAATAAGGCGTGTAAAAAGTAAGCCAAGTGAATCAAGTTCTACCTCAAGATCCGGGTTACCCACATCATCATCAATAGCTGGATCAGATGAAGCGGTGGTTTTTCTCTTGTGAGCTGGTTTCTTAATAACCTTGGTCTTGGGCCGGGTTGGCCGCCCTACCTTCTCCGTTTTATCTTGTGAAAGTTTCTTGCTCCAAAGCGGATTATCACCTGGATCGCGATAATTAAGCGTCGACGATAAAGCACTAACAGATTCAACAATAGAGCAACTAAAATCTTACACCGGCGGTTTGTTGAGTGGTGCGATGAGGAGGCAGACCGGTTTGAGCACAGAGGTGCTCCAGTTCATTCAACATCTTCTTTACAGAATCTATGACTTCATCGTCGGAGAGTTGGATTTTAGTGTGTCGGAGTGGGTCATCGACGCTACCAGTATACTTGCACATTAAACCGGAGCGCCGGCTCAGAGGCAGTATACTCCACGATATCCAACAGCGTGCAAGGTCTATTCCTGTCAACCCGTTGGCCATAAAGGCTCGGAGCTTGGACAGCTGCGGAGCATATTTAATTCTCTTCTTGCCACTTAGTCTTTGTGGAAAAGGGTGAGTGTTCTTGAGCCGTTCGGACGGAAGCCGTGCAAGGGATTTTCATTCTCGGAGAGGTATCTTTGCAATAAAACCAAGTTGCATTCCACTCCTTGGGGTGAGTATGGAGTTTAACGTGGGGATAAGTGATTTCCTTCCTCTTCCGAATGGCCATGCCACCCAGTTCGATATTGGGACCGTCGGTAAACTTCGATCTGACGGTTTAAATGGAAGAGGTCTCTAAACAACTCGATAGAAGGCTCCTCTTGAAGGTATACCTCGAGAGTACTTGAAAGTGACATAGATTGGTGATGGAATTGGGGCCAATATCCCGTGGGCGGAGCTGAAAGTTGGCTAACACATCCGGTAAAATTTTGAACCGGCGGTTTGAAGCCCGGCCAAGTGATCTGCGAAGACCACAACCTCTCCTTCCCGGGTGTGGGAGGACATTCATCTCCGTGAACCCTCCAAAGGATCGTATCTTTCTTGTCTAAAGCGCCGATCAAGACTAGATCGTCCACCGTGATTACGTGGACGCGAGAAGGAACCCAATTGCACTCATACACTTGTTTGGCCATGGCGAGATCTACAAGAAATAGGTGATCCGGTTCAAGAACACGCTGGATAAAAGGTGTTGATCTAAACTACAATAAACCGGAGGCAGTGCCTATAAACCGGTCTTCTGCAATACGGCATCATATGAATTCTGGTGGTTCAACCAGGGGACTAATGATATATACCGGTTTAGCAATTTTTTCTATGGTAAGTTAAACCGCCTGACCTAAGCATTGGAAGCAATTGAAGCTATGGATAACTAGGTATGCAGAAACAAGTTTCACAAGATCTTATTACAGCCGCGGATCTACAGCAAGCTCACAAAAATAGAAAATATTTCAAAGAATAAGGCAGAAACAGAAGCGGACTATTGAGCAGATATGTGCGGGAGATCTATGGGCTTAGATGAGAAACTACAGGCGGATGCATAGAGATCACTACTAAACACGGCGAAGTTCACGGATTCATTCAAGGTCGAGAATGATATGGTAGCGATGAACACAAAGATGAACATGGAACCCTAAGAACAGATCTAGGTCAAAAGAGGAGAAAGCTTACCGAGCGAAGAAGATGCGGAAAGATGCCGCAATGCTCTGCATGCGTTCAGTCGATCTGGCGCCCAAGACGAGGCGAGGTCGACGGCGATGGCGGAGCTCCAAGGCCGGCGACGCGAGGAAGACGAAGAAGAAGGGACGAAGGAAAGGAAAGGAATGACCCTTCGGTCTTATTTATAAAACAACGAGCTAGGTCAAGCGCCGGATCCGAGGAGCTATTGTTAAAAGAGGCGTTATAAATGACAAATTTCATGATGACGTCATGCGGTTTACTGACAACCAAAAATGATGACGACATGGCGGTTTACCAATTACGAGAAGATGTCCAAGACACAAAATTTTGTGAAGGATTGACATGAACCAGTTCAAATCAATCTGGAGCCTAATGTTGGGGATATTACCACTAGGTGTAAACTGGCCTACTTGGGCCGGGTTAACTTCATTAGTGGTATAAGCGGATGAAGGCCCAAAGGCACGTAGTCGGTTTAGAACACAGAGCAGTAAACCGGACTGATGTATAACTTGTATTGTAAGTTAGGAATAGAGATACCAACCGGGATACAGTATGAACGGTTGGGACTCTATGAACCAACGGGCGTCACCCGTGTATATAAGGGGACGACCCGGCGGCGGTTCAAAGACAGATAACCACAACTCGAGCCTAGGCGAAGCTTGTTTGCTCCCTAGCCATCGAGACCACATCAATTCCATCACAACTAGACGTAGGCTTTTACCTTCATTGAAGGGGCCGAACTAGTATAAAACCCTCGTGTCTTTGTGTCCGCTTTAACCCCTTCAAGTAAACTTGTAGCGATGGCTCCACGACTAAGTCCTTTCACTAGGACACGTGACAAATCCACGACAAGCGGTGTCAAGTAACTCCGAATATTGAGTAAAGCGATTGCCAGGGGAGCGTACGTATACACGGTGTAGAAATATGTGGAGCTGGGTTGGCTATATATGGTAGCAAAAGATTAGCAATAATCAATTCAAAGATGCAATGTTGAATAAGCGCTCAACGACGGTCTTGTCTTTGGTCCTAGGCTAGACCGGACTAGAGACGCGAGCCTAGAACACTAATGAGGTCACGGCATAGCACAACTAGCATCAATGAAGGATACTAAGTATCTCTTGACACAAGATATAAGTGAAGATCCTAACGGTAGTGAAGATAATGATGAAAAACAACTACCAAGCGGGACATACAACAACTCTCTCTCAACTTTCCCTTGAAAAGTTTGAGCCTATTTTCTGAGAAATTCTTTCAAAGAATGCTACTAACTCAAGCTTTCCAATGCAAAAGAATCACTCAATTCGAGTTGATATGAGGAGTCAAAGAATTCTAAACCGGCACGAAAAATTGGACAAGCTGTGTTCACGAACTTCGGAGGGCAAAAGACCTATTTAGAAGCCGATTTTGAGGTGTCAAATATTGAAATAGCTTCGCAACTATTTACATGAGGCTCGTCGCTAGCTTCAATTTGAGTACTCACGGGCCAAAGCGGACTTCAGATGAGGAAGATACACTGTTTTATTGAGCAGTCATAAAAGCGATTCTAATCCGAATTCAGTGCGAGATTGGTTCTAGATAGATTTGATTTTTTTCTTCTCTCTTTTTTCCTCACGCTTTTTTTTTTTTTTTTCTCTCTCTTTTTTTTTTTCTTTCCTTTTTCTCTCTTTTTCCCTCTTTCCAAGACAAACTAGATAAGATGCTGATTGGATCGGCGAAGATGTGAATGACCTCAACTATGATTATGACAATGAGCAGTAGCAGTAGCACGTGGTGGAAATTAATAGATGGGATGGTGGACAGCGGAAGGGATAATGATGCAGCGGCGTGACTAATGTGAACAGAACTCGAAACTCTAAAGGAACTAGACACTAAGACCAGCAACCGACACGACGATGCAACCGATAATTCAACTATGCAAGCAACGAATAGAAAATTGCAAAGGCTCGGTCGGCTTGGATAAAGGATGAACAAATCTAACTTTTTGTGGCTTTTTCATGGACTATAGGTATGAATGATGATGCGATCTAAACTATGAAAAGCTGTAAAATCTCACCGAGCAACCTCGAAAACCGATACCACTTGATAGGGGCAAAGGGTGTCCCGATCTTCGATGAGATGATAACTATCGATTTGGTGGAGCGACTTTGACGATCCGACTACAAGCGTGCCTGACGTTGCGCCTTAGCAATCGCTAAACCAACTCGAGAGGTTATTGACCACGCCGAGCACAATCAACCTAACCACGAAGGTCTATTCACGCAAGCAATCGAAGAACAAGCAAGAATATGATAAAAGCAATCTGAATATTGCGAGTATGTATGAAATCTTGATAAAGGTGGGGATCCGTAAGCGGTCTTGGTGCAGTCGTTGGACACAAGCGAAGTACGAAGTTGCAATGGCTAACTTTTAACTAAACAAGTCCCAAGGAAAAGCTACTAGATGGATCTACTTATATAGGAGCAAGGGGTGGAGGCCAAGGAGGTGGGAGGGCGTCCCAAGGTAGCCTAAAACTAACCCTAGGTCGTACAAGGCCAATGGGCCCAAGTGGAGGTGACGTAACACCTTTGGACTTGTAGTTTGACTCGGATTCAGTGTGCGTACGATTGTTTCGTCCATAACTCAACGCTCGGACGGACTTTAAGGTGATTCAATTGTCTTTGGAAAGATCACGAAATCTACTTTCCAACAAAAAAGAATCACCCAATTCGGAGTCCGTATGAAAAAGTTGTTGGCGTTTTGAGTCAGGTATATCTATGCAGTCCGAATCTGAATCCAGAACGTGAGAGACTTGGACTCTATGTTCTCTTGGCCCAAAAGTGACGTGACAAGACTTTTTGAACATCACCTAAACTTCTCCTTTTCCCTTATCTTCATATGTGGATTGTACAAATGTCCCATACACCTGCAATTAGACAAAACACAAAAGTATGTGAAGTATTTTTGTTCTGGATAACATAAATATCTTATTGAATAGTTTGCACTAGAAATCACCTGACAAATATGCATGTATGCAATATTTTTGGTCTTATCCAAGGTAGTCATGTCCTCGTCAGGGCCCATGAGGCCCATTACCCCGGGGAGGGGTCCGAACCCCCAGATCTCGGTATATGCCCGAAACCACCCGAAACTATTCCGGTGTCCGAACATAGTCATCCAATATATCGATCTTTACGTCTCGACCATTTAGAGACTCTGCGTCATGTCTGTGATCACATCTGGGACTCCGTACTACCTTCGGTACATCAAAACATATAAACTCATAATATAACCGACATCTAACTTTAAGCGTGCGGACCCTACGGGTTCGAGAACTATGTAGACATGACCGAGACATGTCTCCGGTCAATAACCAATAGCGGAACCTGGATGCTCATATTGGCTCCTACATATTCTACGAAGATCTTTATCAGTCAAACCGCATAACAACATACGTTGTTCCCTTCTGTCATCGGTATGTTACTTGCCCGAGATTCGATCGTCGATATCTCAATACCTAGTTCAATCTTGTTACCGGCAAGTCTCGTTACTCATTATGTAATGCATCATCCCGCAACTAAATCATTAGTCACATTGCTTTCAAGGCTTATAGTGATGTGCACTACCGAGAGGGCCCAGAGATACCTCTCCAACAATTGGAGTGACAAATCCTAATCTCGAAATACGCCAACTCAACATGTACCTTCGGAGACACCTGTAGAGCTCCTTTATAATCACCCAGTTACGTTGTGATGTTTGGTAGCACACAAAGTGTTCCTCCGGTAAACGGGAGTTGCATAATCTCATAGTCATAGGAACATGTATAAGTCATGAAGAAAGCAATAGCAACATACTAAACGATCAAGTGCTAAGCTAACGGAATGGGTCAAGTCAATCACATCATTCTCCTAATGATGTGATCCCATTAATCAAATGACAACTCATGTCTATGGCTAGGAAACACAACCATCTTTGATCAACGAGCTAGTCAAGTAGAGGCATACTAGTGACACTATGTTTGTCTATGTATTCACACATGTATTATGTTTCCGGTTAATACAATTCTAGCATGAATAATAAACATTTTCATGAAATAAGGAAATAAATATTAACTTTATTATTGCCTCTAGAGCATATTTCCTTCAGGTCCCGCTGGTCAGGTTTGACCTGGACCACCCCAATTGACTTGCCGACGCAATGCTGACGCGGTAAAGCATTTTCTGGATTTATTCTTATTCAGGAAATTCCAGAAAATAGTGCTAACTTAAAAAATTCATAGAAATTAATCTGTAACTCCAAATGCAAAGTGTTATATATGAAAAATGATTAGAAAAACCCAATCTATCCATCTATACTAGTTTCATGCATGTTTAAACAAGTTAACCTTGCTGTTTAGTGCAAAACATGATAAGGCACTATTTAAGATCACAAAATGAGTTTGGGTTTGAATCTTTGGTTCAAAATAGCTCAAACTCATCTGATTATAGTTGTATTAGCCCAACACACTCATTTTGCCATGTCACATGCATGCATAATATTTTTGCATATTGTCATGTATTGATTGTGTTACTGGTGCTCTTTGTGGTAGGTTCTGTCTCGGAGGATTACAGTGAGTACCCAATCGAAGGACTGTACCAGTCTACCGACCTGCCAGGCAAGCAACCACCCATTTGATCATATCGATAAAATCCCATGTTCTCGCTCCTGCTCTCATTTACTGCATTTAAGACAACCACGTTTCAAACTGCTATGTGATGCGGTACTTGAACCCTTTTCCTCTGCATGACCTGTCATTGCCACAGTAACTAGATGAAACCCACTAGCATGTGTAGGAGTTGATTGAGCCATGTTTGTGTTTCCTACCTTGCTATGCATGCTATGCTTAGAGTCTTGTTAGGTCTGGTTCATCTAGGTGATGGGCTAGAGTGAATTGATCATGTCGGTGATGAGAGTGAAATGTTGAACACGATTTGGTAAAGGTGTCGATGAGAGGCCATGTAGGAGTACATGGTGGGTTGTTTCATTGGGACCTTCCTTAAGAACTAAGATCTGTATGTGTGATTTAAGATTCAGCTACTACCATGCATTGGGCCCTGAAATATGACCCGCTCGACTTATTAGCCGCCCTTGTCCTCTGTCCAGGAGTTGCAAGTAGTTTCAGGTGTTTGTAGTATACTGGAGGCCATGCACAGCGCTGACCCTCGGGGTGGGCTGTGATGCGGTAGGTACGTGGCCGGGTATGTCGGGCGCCGGTTTGGTGTCTCGGAACCCAGTACACATCATTCGGGGTCGTATGTGGAAACCTCGGCCGGACTCCCTGTGGATGAAACCTGAATAGGCGATAAACCTGGACTAGAGACTTGTGTGGTTAGTCAGGTCGTGGTCTACACCCATGTTGGCTTTTGCTTGAAGTCCGCCGAGCACATGTCGTGTGCATATGCTAAGTGGTGGAAACATGTATGAAGAAGTACAACCCTACAGGGTTAACATCATCTATTCGAATAGCCACGTTCACGGTAAAGGACTACTTGGTTCCCTATACAGTTCATAGACAAGTAAATGGAAACTACTAAAAGCCTCAAGACAAGTGTGAGTGTCGTGGATGGCCCTTCTGTAGGATGATGGGAGTGGATCCTCGGTAGTGTATTGTTCTAGTGAGTAGTGGACTCGAGTGCGCAAAACAATTACAAGTTGGTGTCTCGTAAGATAGTTTAGCCAAGAGTCAAAGCTGGCTTGCTGCAATAACCCCACTATCCCTTTATTGATAATGTACATGTATGTAGGATCTGATGTAAGTCTTGCTGAGTACCTTTGTACTCATGTTTGCTTAATTACAATTGTAGAAGAGAATGCGGGCCCTTCTGATGGGTTTTACGTAGACCTCGACGTCGAAGAATAGCTTGATGCCCAGGTGGTGATCCTGAGCATGGGGAAGGACCCTTGTAGGATAGATAGGCTTCCTCAAGCCTTTTTACTTTCTAGATGTCTGTACCCACATGTTGCTTCCGCTTGTTACTTGTATGCTTGTATGACTTGAATGTCGGGTCGTGTGACCCCTATCTGTATGAATGATACGTATGGCTCTCTAGAGCCTTTTAAATAAAATACTTGAGTTGTAGAGTTCTGCTGTGATGCCATGTTGTATTTGCACGTATCGAGCATATTGTGTGTATGATTGAAATGCTTGGTATGTGTGGGATCTGACTACCTAGTTGTTTATCCGTGGTAGCATCTCTTACCGGGAAATGTCTCCTAGTGCTTCCACTGAGCCATGGTAGCTTGATACTGCTCCAAAACACTTAGGCTGGCCGGCATGTGTCCTTCTTCGTTCCTGTGTCTATCCCTTTGGGGAAATGTCACGCGGTGTTCCTTTAAGTCCTTGTAGCTTGCTACGACTTGGGTTCATTTGCTGTTGATCGACACGTTCGTTGCTGGGTCATCTATGCCTGTCCCTGTAAGTTAGCGCCACTTTGGATTCACGACTAGCCATGTCAGCCCGGGTTCTCTGTCATATGGATGCTAGCGACACTATCATATACGTGAGCCAAAAGGCGCAAACGGTCCCGGGCCTGGTAAGGCGACACCCGTGGAAATACCGTGCGTGAGGCCGCAAAGTGATATGAGGTGTTACATGCTAGATCAGTATGACTTAGGATCGGGGTCCTGACAGACACACCGGCTTTGGCGCTCAACCATGTCTCTTTGGGTCTCCTCCTCTAGCAAGCGTTAGGTTAATTGTGGCGATCTCATCGCTAGACGAAAAGACGGTGCGTGCTAGTGCAATGTGACATGGCTCCTAGCCCCCGGCCCTGGCTGACGGTCCAGTTTTTTAAGGGGATCAGCCGCTCTAATAGTACGTAGCTATTACTACTTGGGCTAGGTGGAGCGATCCAGTATAGGCCCAACTACCTTGGCACTCAGCGATCGGAGAGGAAGAAAACACTACGACGTGCGTACGCTACATGCCACGTACGTATCTGGGAGGGCCGGAGGGGCCCCCTGATCGTGGGGGCCCGGGACGGCCGCCCCTCCTGCCTCCCCTCAGGACCGGCCTTGGCGGCACTAGAGAGAAACCAGACCATCCGGCTATTGACCACACACTCACATCGAAAAAGGAGTAGTAGAAAAAGACTTTGGAACGAACTAAGAAGGAAATATTTATTATAAAAATAGCTCATTTGAATTTAAGAGGCCCCAGTTGACATGGGAAAAAGAAGTGTTTTTAACGAACAACTTTTTTGTTTAAGACAAAAATAATGTTGGTTGAACCGAACAAAAATTAAAAATTTGAAAAAATGAGCATGCAAGCGACTTAGCTGGCTAATGTGCTCGGCATTGATGACGCGGCCCGGGCTTGTGCAGGGTGAAGCGCCGGACCAGCTATCGTGATGAAGTTGGTCGGCTCGTGACACCGAAGTGACAGGAGTAGGTTGATAAAGAGATGGCGCAGCCCCCCGGGTCCAACTATCGTGATGAAGCTGGTCAGCTGGTGAGGTGACGTCGGAGCGCCCACGTCAGCCGACACTAGAGAAAGCATAGCCTCGGGGCTCGAGGCGTAGGGTTGTTACCTCCTTGGCGAGGGGCCCAAACTCGTAAAATCTGTGTGTCACACTTGCACTGTAGCTAGATCAAACTTGTGTTCGTACCCCTACTCCTTACTATCGGATTCAATCCCACGACACCCCGCCTCCCGCGGGATCTCCTTCGGGCCGTTGCCTGTGGCGGCGAGGAGTGCGAAGAGTAGCCAGTTGTGGCTGACGGCCTCTCGCTCGAGCCGGTCGGCGCGAGCCTGGAGCGTGGCAGCCTGGTCCTCGACCATCAGTGATGTGCGCGTGGAGGGAGGCGGAGTGAGCTGCTTCTAGAAAGGCAGCCTCCACCACAACTCTTTGTCGTCCTCCTCTTCACCGTAGCCTCCGCCATCATCCTTCTCCCTCGTCGCCCCTAACACCGGCCGCGACATCGGATCACCTTGGCCACCAACACAGCCTCCTCTCTTCCCCATCCTTCTCATCTGAAAATCGCCGGAAATACATAGGATTCGTCAGACGGGCCACCACACCTCGCCAACTCCCCCGCTCTCTTCCACGTCAGAGAGAGAAAAGGGACCGGAGCACACACCTGAGAGAAAAATAATAATATGATTGAGGTGGAATGCCGTGGGTGGTTCAGGCGTGGAACACCCTAGATGAGAGCCAGAGAGTATGGAGTGAAAAGCTAGGACATCTATCTGAAAAGGCGGACGATAGGCGCCGGCGGACCGGCCGAAAGTTCCGCCGGTCACCGCGCGTCCGTTGGATTCGTCGTATAATACTCGTTAGATCTATATATCCTCACGCAGAAAACGCTTCGTCCTCACGCCCTCCATCCTCTCGCGTCCCCGTTGACCAATAACTCGTGGCCATGACGGAGACTGCGCTCACTGCCACCTGCGCTTGCCGGCCATCGACGACACTCGTGCTTGTCTCCCGGTCTCCTCCAGCCGCACGCGCTCCCCGGCCATTCACGCTCGTCCAACAATAGCGTCACCATCGCTACCAACCCTGGCTGTGTTCGATGCAGCACCAACTAGAGAGTCGTCACCGTGCCCGTCATCATGTGGCCGTCGTAGTGTCACCGGGCATGGGCATGGCAACCTCGGTGGCCGGTTTGTAGCATCCTGAGACCTGAGCAGCCCGTGGTAGCAACTTTGGGAGGCACACTGTAGCCGTTCGACACTCATGCTGGTTTCAACGAAACCATATGCCCGTTGTAGCAAAATTTATTATGGATGCAGCTCCGCCTTGCCTTCGTCGCCGACGCTCGAGTGGTTCCAGCAAAAATAGATGCCGGTCGTAGCAATTTTTTGTTGAGGATGCAGCTCCGCCTCGCTGTTGTCGCCGACGCTCGAGTGGTTCCAGCAAAAATAGATGCCGGTCGTAGCAATTTTTTGTTGAGGATGCAGCTCCGCCTCGCCGTCGTCGCCGACGCTCGAGTGGTTCCAACAAAAATAGATGCCGGTCGTAGCAAATTTTGTTGAGGATGCAGCTCCGCCTCGCCGCCGTCGCCGACGCTCGAGTGGTTCCAGCAAAAATAGATGCTGGTCGTAGCAAATTTTGTTGTGGATGCAACTCCGTCTCGCCGTCGTTGCCGACGCTCGACTGGTTCCAGCAAAAAAATATGCCAGACCTAGCATTTTTGTATGCCGATCGTAACATTTTTTGCCGTGGTTTGCAGCTCCGCCGCGTCGACTCTCGCACCCGACGCTCTCTGGTTCCAGCAAAAAAATGTTGGTCGAAGCATTTTGGCGCGCCGGTCGTTAGCATCTTTGCCTCATGATGCAGCTTCGCAAGCATGCCGCCGCTGGTTGTAGCAGACTTCCCTGTCGCATCGGTGGTAGCAAAAATCCCCCGTGGATGCATTCAGCCGGCCACCCCATGGTCGCACTTTGCATGCATGCTCATAACATGGCCGGCCGCATCGCAGCTTGCGGTCCTTGCAGTCCCGGTAAGTGCAGGAGCCGCATGCAACACATGATGGCCGCCCCATCTCAAAGGCGACAGCAGACGAGCGCGTGGGTGCGTGGTCGCAGCGGGCACCAACAGCAGCGCGCGACGGCGCTCTAGCGGAGCAGGCGCTTGTGGTGAAGGGAAAGAAGGATTGGAGGGGCAGAGAACAAAGGAGTTGCGGGAACCAACGCCAGTTCGTTCGACGGGATGGGGACGAACGAACGGTCGAGAAGATTTGGAAAGAGGAAGGGGATAAGGGAAAGGAAAGAGGGCAGCGCGTGGGACCAATAGGACGCGTGGGTAGAGCGCGACCGGCGCAGTTTCAGCCGGTCGACCGGATACAAACATTACCCATCTGAAAATGTGACGTTGCCACCCCTCCTGATCAATATTCATGCCAACAATTTAACGGTTATTACAGCATTCGTCCGAAATACTTAAAATCTGACGTTAGATTTTTTCTCGAAAATACATAAATACGAGTTCTAATACTTTTAGTAATTGATTTTTAATTATAATTTGGTCTCCACGCCGGCCAGCAGCTGTATCTCCTCGTCGGTATCGACGCCGTAGGGTGCACGTCTCTGCAGTCCACACCTCACATACTTTGACGAGCTCGTCGTCCCGCTCGCTCGCTCGCTCGCGGACAGTCGTCAGCCGCGACAAGGACGCCAACCCACCCTGCCATCCGTCATCCACTCCGCCCGTCCCTCCCACCCCCACCAACCAAAACCCACAACCGCCGAGGTCGTTGCGCCTCCCCTCCCCTCCCCCCCGAGCGCCTCCGCCCCCGCCCCCGTCCCCGTCCCCGCCTGCCTCCCTCCCCCTCGCCACCTGACGACGCGGCGACGGAGGGCTCGATGTCGTTCCACTACCCGGACCACGGGCTCGCGATGGATGCGGCGGCGGCCGCCGCGGCCGCTGCCTCGTCGCCAAACCCTAGCTTCTCCCCCGGCGGCGGCGGCGGGGAGAGGGAGAAGGCGGCCATCGCGGCCCACCCGCTGTACGAGCGGCTCCTGGAGGCCCACGTCGCCTGCCTCCGCGTAGCCACCCCCGTCGACCAGCTCCCCCGCATCGACGCGCAGATCGCGGCCCGCCCGCCCCCGCTCGCCGCCGCCGCCGCCGCTGCGGGCGGACCCTCCGGAGGCGAGGAGCTCGACCTCTTCATGGTACCTATGGCTTTCGCGCCCCCGCCTATTTTTTCCTGCGTTGCCGCTGGGTGCCTTACATGTCTTCTATATATGCTTCGTGTGAACAATTGGAATTCGGAATAGGGAGAAATCGGGATAAAATTTGCATAGGTTTTGATTAGGGCCAGTGATGGATTTCTGATGTGCTCCTTATGGTGAATTGGAGGGTCGATCTGACTAGTGGCTGCTGGTTATTGTAACAACGCTGCTGCAATAGCCTTATCAATTTGTTTGTATGAATGAGAAATGAAACCAAAGCAGATACAGTATATATCCTACGCTAAGGTTCATCCATATAGTGGCACCATACTTGTTGAAGTACTCCATTCCTAAATATAAGTCTTTCTAGAGATTTCAATATGAACTACATATGGATGTATATAGATATATTTTGGAGTGTAGATTCACTCATTTTGCTCCGTATGTAGTCCATATTGGAATCTCTAAAAAAACTTATATTTAGGAATAGAGGGAGTAGTATAGATACGCCATGGGTCATTGCCGGGCCTTTTTGTGGTATTAGCAGCTTATTTGTCAGACCTGAAATGTCATACTAGTATACCTGCTCGCCTGTATGAATTGCCCGTTTCTGTCTTTACTTCAATCTTATTTAGTAGTGCCCTTACAGCTACTGATCATCTAAAATGCTTTTATGTCGCATGACTAGAATTTCCTTTACTTTTCTGAAACTTGTATATCTTCTAAGAAATGAATATGTTGCTTACATCTAGCACAATATTTTTTTTCTGTGTACAATCCTTCTTATGGGTTCTAATTATCCTTCATTGGCTTGCAGACACATTATGTATTGCTTCTCTGTTCATTTAAAGAACAACTCCAGCAGCATGTGCGTGTTCATGCAATGGAAGCAGTGATGGGTTGTTGGGAGCTTGAACAATCCTTACAAAGTCTAACAGGTAAATGAAAGCTTTTATCTGTGTATATTGCTCGAGCAGAGTGGCAAGTATATAGTATGTAGTTATTTATAATGTGGAAATCAAAAAGGGTGGTAGCTGACATGAAAAATGAAAGAAAAATGGATATCAGGCGGATAACATAATTAAATATTTTAAAAGGTTTCACACTGTAAACTTCGAGCGATAGGATTAACTGATTTAAGAAATTTCCAACTATCATAGGCCTACCTTTAATGCTTATGAGCTTCCGTTGTATGTTATTATACTTATATTCCATACGATCCAAGAAAGGACCGGGTTCCACTATCGTACCAATAACGGTGCAGAGATCCAGTGCAGAAACAGAAAACAAAAGCAGTTTAGCTACCACCCTAACACTAGCAGCACTAGAGGTTCGATCTAGATTTACAGCCAGAGAGGCATACAGTACCAAGGGCTGCAGAAGCGGCACTCCAGCCAACACCATGTACCAAAGATGCCTAACACCTAAGCCAACCAGCAACTTTTAGGATCACAAACAGCAAAGCGAGCATCCATCAAACACTCTCGGTCATCAAGTGCACCATGAGAAGGATCAACAGTTGGACCATCTCCTTCACCAGGCCCAGGATGAGTAATATGCAGGGTTTCACCTCCAGCTTCATGTGCACCATCATCATGCGGGGCAGGCGCTTTAAGTTGCAGTGCCACTGCCCTCATTTCTAGGGCTGCTCGGTCATCGGCATTTTGAAGACCTGCTCAATACAACAGGAAATAGCACAACTGCACGAGTAGCAAATTATTTCTGCAGGTGATCTAACTAATTTATTTTATTTTAAAACAAGCTCTGTATCTAAGCTGCACATATCCCAGCATAATGCTGCAAGGCCAACAATCTGTATCTTCTGATTGGCAGGAAGATTTCTGGGTATCCACCAAAAATACTTAGAGAAACACCAGGCCTGCCCCTACACCAATCCATCTGCTCCAAACACCACATGTATTTAGCAGCAGGCCAGCCAAAGTACAAGCGGTGAATGCTCTCATGTTGAGGACAAAAGCCACTCAGAGGGTCCCCTGCCCATGGCCTTTTTACCATGCTGTCCTTGGTTGCTATGGGATTATGGCAAATCAGCCAGAACCAAATTTTCATCTTTTCTGGAGTTTTGGCTTTTCAAAGATGCTTAAAGGATCAATCAGGACCATAATCTGATATGTGCGTATAGACAGTGAACTTGCCAAGCTTGGCCCTAGGGATGCAACTTGACGGCGTCCATGTGTCCGTGACCGTCCGCGAACAGAAAGTTTACACTAACACGGTTATTAAAGTAATGAAGATCAGTGCAATTTTTGCTCCGCGGACGGTCGTGGATATGCAGACACCATCCGCTTGCATCCATGTCCAGCAGGGTACAGCTGCATTTTTGTTCAGAGCCACCCTGAGCTCAGTTTGTAGTACTGTAGCCTGTTCTTGCAAATCTGCCCCCAACCATCTCCTAATGTTACATTGCCACCCTCTATCTGCCCTTTGCCTGAAACTGCACCCAAGATCACTACTGATTGCAAACAGGTCAGGATTGTTTTGGCTCAGAAGCCTGGAGCTGCACCAAGTATATCTTCCCAGAAGCCAATCTGCCTTCCATTTCCTATTTTCATAACTCCGCTAAGCAGATACCAAGATATGACGTTTACCAAATCAGCCCAACTTGCTGTATCAGCAGCACTTCGAGCAACCTGTCAAATCCTAGATTGTATTTTTTAATTCTTTCTCACAATCTCCTGCCACATCCCTTCACTTTTCGCTAAATTCCACCTCCACCTGCACAACAGGCTGATATTGATTTTCTCCAAGTCATGAATGCCCAGGCCAACTTTGTTCTTGGGTCTACAACTCTACATATGATAGGGCCACCTAACGATATGATATTTCCTTTTGGTGCCACCACCCTGGCAGAAAAACTTCCTAATTGTTCTGTTCATATCATCAATATTTGTCTTCGGCAGCCTTTACATTGACATATGATAAATGAGGTTACTGGACACACTAGATTTAATCAAAGTTACTCTACCCCCATGGATAGAGTTCCTCCCTTCCATCCATTAAGTCTGCTTGAGTTCTTCCTCAATGGCGCCCACTCGGCCACATGCCCACGAGTAATCTGCTACTACACACTGGTACTCTCAGGTACTCAATATGACACTCTCCCTTTTGGGAGTTGAACATATCAGCATATATCAGCCCCTTATCATCATCATCATCACTTCACTTTTCTGAAAGTTCATTTTCAAACCATTTGTTCAAACATGTAAAGCAGCAGCTTCAAATTCCAGGCACCTCCCAGCTTATCTTGCATGAGCAAGATGGTATCATCAGCATGCTGCAATATTGCTATGCCATGATTCATCAGATGTGGGGTACTAGCCCAACAAATAAATCATTTTCCTGTGCCAACTGAACTTCATGCAGACAACTTGCAGCAAAGTTAAAGAGAAAAGGAGACCCTCCCCCTCCTCGCCTCACCTCTTTACAACTGCCAAAATAACATTAAGTTTGGCACTCTTAAGTACTCCCTCCGTCCGGAAATACTTGTCGGAGAAATGGGTAAAAATGGATGTATCTAGAACTAAAACACGTCTAGATACATCCATTTCTCCGACAAGTATTTCCGGACGGAGGGAGTACCATTCATGACCACAGATCTGACCATATGTTATTATACTTACGCCCTGCATTTCAAATTATAAAACGCCTTGGAATTTGCAGAGGGAATTACTAGTGAATTGACCCTTATAAGTAAGGAGAAGGAAAGTTTGATAAATGAGGAAACAACAAAAACATCGGTAAATTAACATGCACGTCTTATTATTGTAAGAATAGGCAGGAAAAATCTTTGTCCTTACAATATGATATAAAGGCTTTGTCCTTACGAAACAATATAAAGGGAGTATCTTCTTAGGTATACTAGCTAGTGCACGTTGGAAGCCACATTACTTAATCTACTGAAGTTATTTATGAAATCAAGACCCATTCATGAAATAGATATCAACAGTTAGTCTGGATTTGTTTAACATGCATTAAGTATCGAGCATATTTGGGTGGGAACTTTTAATCTGTTGTGATGAATGAATGATTAGGATGCTTTGGTCTGCCTGCCAAAGTCTTCTCTCCCATAGCTTAAATTTGACTTATGCTTGTACGTTTTCCGGTTTTCCGTTTTGTGTGCTTTTGTGGGCCACAGATGCTATAATTTTACGGTCATGTTCGAGGCTTCAGCAACAATTTTTATCAATCACAGCTTCAGTTACAGGGTAGAATATGTATAGGAATTCACTTTGCATACCTTAATTGTCCACTTTGGAACTTAATCTGCACAATTCTTAAGATGTTTTAGTCTTCAGATGTTTATATGTTTTACAATTACTTCCTCCGTTCCTAAATATTTGTCTTTCTAGACATTTCAAATGGACTACCACATACGGATGTATGTAGACATATTTTAGAGTGTATATTCACTCATTTTGCTCCGTATGTAGTCACTTGTTGAAATATCTAGAAAGACAAATATTTAGGAACGGAGGGAGTAGAACACATGGTTTTTGAGGATAACCTAAAGAAAGTGTTGATTATCATAAAATAGAATAAATGGAAAAGTGAGTGGTGCTTCTGTGGATTTATCCTGCAGGGGCATCTCCTGGTGAAGGCACTGGGGCGACTATGTCCGATGATGAAGATAACCAAGTGGATAGTGAGACCAACATGTTTGATGGAAACGATGGGTCAGATGGTATGGGCTTTGGTCCCCTGATATTGACCGAGGGTGAACGGTCTTTGATTGAACGTGTTCGGCATGAGCTGAAGAGTGAGCTTAAACAGGTAATAATAACATTGCAGCCTAAAAAGTGCTTCATTGCATCATTCATGGCTGAAGAGCGACCAACATGTTTGACGACTAACAAAAACTTCCTACCTCTAGGGGTACAAAGAAAAGCTGGTTGATATCAGGGAGGAGATCATGCGCAAGAGGAGAGCTGGTAAACTTCCCGGGGATACTGCAGCTACATTGAAAGCCTGGTGGCAAGCTCATTCCAAGTGGCCGTACCCTACCGTACGTGATACTACCCTTTCCAAGCTTCATCTTGCTATTAGTTTCTGTCCATGACGAACAATTCCTGCCTGACCCATCCAGGAAGACGACAAGGCTCGTCTGGTGCAGGAGACGGGGTTACAACTGAAGCAGATCAACAATTGGTTCATCAACCAACGCAAAAGGAACTGGCACAGCAGCAACACAGCTTCCTCTAGCGAAAAGACCAAGAAGAAAAGGTAGCATACGGGAAAAGCCATATTTTTCCTTCTACTTGACAACCTTGCACATTCTTGTTTATGGCCTCCTTTTATGCATGTAAAAAAAGAAACGTTACAGGTAATGACGGCACGGAGCAATCGTGGTAGACTGGGTCCCAGATGAAACAAACTAGATGTAAACTATACTTTTATCATGAAGATGCTGCAGTACATCCTCTCCCTCTCTCTCTTCTCTCTCTGGTGGGGCAACTAGATACGAAGACGACGTGTTCACAAGCAAGTTCAAGGAGGCAGTCATTGGCAAAGAAGTGATCCATAGTTGACCAAAAGTGGTAGTGACTCCGGACGTACAGTGTGAGTGTTTTGCTAATGTAATTTGTATAAGCCCGTGTTGTATAACCGAGGAACGGAAGGGAGCATTGTGTTGGTGTATGTACTTGTATATTCGATTCATCTTGTAACATTATGTTAGACAAACACGGATTGGGTGTTCTGTGGGTGCGACATACGGTGTGGCACGGTGTGAAACGAAACCTTTCTGTTTAAGCTGTACTGGAAGGCTAAGTTATGTGTAGTACAGTAGTATTTGTAAGCTCATATACGGATGATCACTTGCATATTTACCTGTGAGTGTGGTGGCTCTGCAGGGTGCTAGGTTCATCCGTTCTGCCTAGGTATTATACGTGTAAATAAGAGTCATATATGTAGTTTTGTAGATCGAGTTGTCTGAGTATGTAACCAGTGGTTGGAACAATATATGCGTGTGTTTGGATTGTCAGACGGAACTCTTTCCTGTGCTCTGGTAGGCAGCAGATACGGCCAGACAAGCTAATACTGCAATGGTGTGATGTGACGTTCACAATATGTCCGCACATAATGAAAGATCAGTAGCTCAATGTTAACTCATTATACACAGAAACTACCTAGAAGAAGAAGACAGCCTCCATTCCTCTCTGGGAAAACCAATCCCACTGCTTCGACCACCATCCTACCGACTAAATCACAAGCTTCATGTCAACCCCGGCTTTGCTACATCAACGGGGCTTTACGGGGCTTTACGGGCCTTGGCACCCACCCCCACCAGTTAAAATCAGGGGGGGCCCGATTAATTAGGAGGAGATGGTTACTTAGTCCAATTAAAAAGGAACAAGTCAGCAGGTCCGTAATATCCCGTTGCTGTAGTCCGTGTATCTAGCATTTTTGATGTCAACCCTGCCCTGATGGTCGCAAAAGTAGAATCGTCGGGTGCCTCACTGTGTATTATCTTAGATAATAGATACACACAATAGTGACAAATTTCATTGAAGTAACCATCTACTGTCATGAAAGCAAATTTCATTGAAGAAACCATCTACTATCATGAAAACAGAGGCTAAAATACCTAAGCTCATAATCTTGTTGAGTTTGTTTTTTCTCTTGAACCTAGTCGGTACGCGTGGACTTTTAGACCCCCACGGGTACACACATTGTCCCTTTTTACTCATTGAAGCTTAATAAAGTGTGTGTTGGCCTAAGAAAAAAAAAGCTAAACCTCTCTATTCATTAGAACCCCTAAGTAACAGCATTCTTCGGTCTAACCTAAGAAACATGATTAAGGTGAAAAGGAAAATGCATGCCGTTATAAAACAGACAGAAGCATCACGACGTTTACAGCCAAGCACATATTTCAAACATTTTACTCATGAAAAAACATAAGTACTAACATTATATTATTCATACTATTTTTTTATTCATAAACACACACACACACACACACACCCACACACAACACATCACACACGACCACACATCACCACACGGATACGCCAACACTCCGACCGAGACGAACTGCGTCGTACGAACGGCACCACGGCGAAGCGAATCCACCGTACGCCCCGACATTCACAGCGGCCGCCCTCCCGGTGAACCAGCGCGTATCGGCACGGCGCGGCGCCCTGCTCGCCGCCGGGGACCAGTTCGCGTCGTAGATCTGCACGCCGTGCCTGCTCCTCATCAGGCGGATCAGCGCGTCGGCGGCGCCCTCCTCCGCGGCGCACACGTCGCGGGCCACGGCCCCGGCCACCCGCAGCACGGTCCTGCACCAAGGGTGGCACCGCAGGGGGACCGTGGTCTGCACGGTGGCCAGGTACCCATCCGACAGCCACTGCGTCGCGTACGCCGCCGGCGAGCCGCCGACCTGCCGGAGGACCTCGGCCAGCATGAGGCGGCGCGGGATCCGGACGACTACGCCTGCTTGCCCTGCACGTTGAACCGGTCGGCTACTCGTCAAACAAACTAATACCATATATTATAAACTACTAGTACGAAATACAAGCAGACATTCTCTGTTGCACAGCGGTATATGTACATACGGACGAACGGCGCAGACTAGAATGACGTACCGATTTTCGCACGAGAGTCCATTGACAACGCACAAAACCTCGCAGATCACCGGTGACGACGAACTCACGGCTACGCAGACCTACGGGTGTACGCGACACGACCTACTGCTTTACTCTCTCGCGCAAGCTGAGGAGTCCACGCAGAGTGCCAGGTTACTTGTACAGATGGACCGAACCGACATACGAGTGGACAAATGGCAGCAGGTAGCACACATGGACAGCACGTATCATCATGCAGCTTCGCTCGGCCGCGTGCAAGCGACACGCAATAGGCAAACGTGTAAACTTCTGACCGACCCTACGACAGAATGGCCGGTTCGCCACGGCAAGGAACCCGCAGTCGGAATTAAAAATAATAATATTACGCATCGCCGACCATACATCAAAGTACCGCCTCCGTTTCAAGGAAGCCGCCTCCTCCTTTCAACCCTAGCTGCCCCTCCTCATCCCATCCCCTCCTCCCTCCCTTGCCGCCGTCTGAGGCAGCCGTCGGGCAAGCCCGGAGCGTCAAGGATGATGGTGGCGGAGCCTCGGTTGCCCTGCTCCTGTGTGGGGAACCCCGGATCTGGAGCGGTGGCTCCATTGGCAAGGCACGACCGGCTAACAGCCGTGCGGGTGGTGGATCCGGTGTCCGGCCAGCGGGCGGCGGATCCGATGGTCGTTAGCGGCCGGCGGCGGCTTGCGGCGGTCGGTGTCGCGCGATCTGGCGCCTCTCTTTCTCCCTGACCGGCATGCGAGCCCGGCTGGTCGGTCGCGCTTCCTCTCGATCGCCGGTTACAGATAGGAGGTGTTCTTTGTGGCGGAGATCTAGTTCAGCGAAATCACGGCGGCCATGATCGGCATACTGACGGCGACGCCTGAGGGCGTGTTTCCCTCCTTGGAGGCGTCGACACGGACTGATCTCCTCACTTCACCTTCCCCTAAGTCTCCGGGCGAAAGCCCTAACTCTTTTGGGCGGCGGTGACGCTCACGGCGCCGTTCCCTTCTTGAAGGCGCCACTTTGGGAACCTTGGGGTTGGGTGGCGCTTGTGGGTGGTGGGCGACGGCGGTGGTGCGACCCTTTCCTAGCATGAATTTACGTTCGTTGCTTGGAGATGGACTCGCGTAGCTGAAGGTCGTCGGCTGGCGTCAATGGTGGAGGACCTGCCAAGGCTCGCGTAGGTGGAGGTCGTCGTTTGGCGTCGTGGCGGCGTCGATGGCGGAGGCCTTGCCAAGGTTGTTACCTCAATCTGCTCTGAAGATGGACTAGTGGAAGATGGCGACGACGACACATGTGAGTGCGTCAGACCGGTTTGAGCCCCGGACCCGGCAGATGGCTTGGTCAGGGCCTCCGGCTTTAGATGTTAGGTTTAGGTGAGAGGTATGGGTATGTGACCCAGCTTGCACCCCTTCATCATTTGGATAGGAGTAGCGGCAGATGCTGCCAAGATGGCGGATTCAGACATATTGTTGTTATATTTTGTAAGGTCCTCAAGAATAGTCAATAAAATGGCTGTATGCATCTCCCAAATGCAGAGGCCGGGGGAAATCCTCTTTAAAAAAAGAGATTTGGTCAAAGTCAAACTTTATAAAGTTTGACCAACTTTACTGAAAAAAATATCGACATCTATAATGCTAAAACTATATGGTATGAAAACTAGTTTCATGATGCATCTAACAATATTGATTTCATATTATGAATCTTGGTATTTTTTTCTATAAACTTAATCAAAGTTGACAAAGTTTGACTTTGATCAAATCTTATGTGAAAACTAAAAAACGGAGGGAGTAGCTCACCAAGCGTCCAAGCCTCGAAAGTGCGGTATTAGCACGCCCCCGCGTCGTCCCCCGCATCGGGCGACTCAGGCGGCTCTCCCAAACCTAGCCGTCAGGCGCATCTCATCTCCCTCCGTCGCCGCTGGAGGAAGCCACCGGGCTTTGCACCGGCGGCCGATGGCGGAGACCCTCCTCTCCCTCTCGTCGCATCGGGTGGCGCGTGTTGGGGAACGTAGTAATTTCAAAAAATTTCCTACGCACACGCAAGATCATGGTGATGCATAGCAACGAGATGGGTGAGTGTTGTCCACGTACCCTCGTAGACCAAAAGCGGAAGCGTTAGAACAACGCAGTTGATGTAGTCGTACGTCTTCAGGCCCGACCGATCAAGCACCGAAACTACGACACCTCTGAGTTCTAGCACATGTTCAGCTCGATGACGTCCCTCGAACTCCGATCCAGCCGAGTGTCAAGGGAGAGTTCCGTCAGCATGACGGCATGATGACGATCTTGATGTTCTACCGTCGCAGGGCTTCACCTAAGCACCGCTACAATATTATCGAGGAGGACTATGGTGGAGGGGGGCACCGCACACGGCTAAGAGATCAAGAGATCAATTGTTGTCTATGGGGTGCCCCCTTCCCCGTATATAAAGGAGTGGAGGAGGGGGCCGGCCAAGGGGGGTGGCATGCCCTAGGGGGGGAGTCCAACTCCCACCGAGTAGGACTCCCCTTTCCTATTAGGAGAGGGAGAGGAAGGAAGAGGAAGGAGGGAGGAAGGAAGGGGCCCCCCCTCCCAATTCGGATTGGGCTTGGGGGCGCCCCTCCTTGCTCCTTTCCTCCTTTCCACTAAGGCCCAATAAGGCCCATATACCCCCCGGGGGGTTCCGATAACCTCTCGGAGCTCCGGTATTGTCCCAATCTCACCCGGAACCCGGAACCTTTCCGGTGTCCAAATATAGTCGTCCAATATATCGATCTTTATGTCTCGACCATTTCGAGACTCCTCGTCATGTCTGTGATCACATCCGGGGCTCCGAACAACCTTGGTACATCAAAACTCATGAACTCATAATAAAACTGTGAACGAAACCTTAAGCGTGCGGACCCTACGGGTTCGAGAACTATGTAGACATGACCGAGACATGTTTCTGGTCAATAACTAATAGCGGAACCTGGATGCTCATATTGGCTCCTACATATTCTACGAAGATCTTTATCGGTCAAACCGCATATCAACATACGTTGTTCCCTTTGTCATCGGTATGTTACTTGCCCGAGATTTGATCGTTGGTATCCCAATACCTAGTTCAATCTCGTTACCAGCAAGTCTCTTTACTCGTTACGTAATGCATCATCCCGTAACTAACTCATTAGCTACATTGCTTGCAAGGCTTATAGTGATGTGCATTACTGAGAGGGCCCAGAGATACTTCTCCGACAACCGGAGTGACAAAACCTAATCTCAAAATACTCCAACTCAACATGTACCTTTGGAGACACCTGTAGAGCTCCTTTATAATGACCCAGTTACATTGTGACGTTTGGTAGCACACAAAGTGTTCCTCCGGTAAACGGGAGTTGCATAATCTCATAGTTGTAGGAACATGTATAAGTCATGAATAAAGCAATAGCAACGTACTAAACAATCAAGTGCTAGGCTAACGGAATGGGTCATGTCGATCACATCATTCTCCTAATGATGTGATCCCGTTAATCAAATGACAACACATGTCTATGGTTAGGAAACATAACCATCTTTGATTAATGAGCTAGTCAAGTAGAGGCATACTAGTGACATTAAGTTTGTCTATGTATTCACACATGTATCATGTTTCCGGTTAATACAATTCTAGCATGAATAATAAACATTTATCATGATATAAGGAAATAAATAATAACTTTATTATTGCCTCTAGGGCATATTTCCTTCAGTCTCCCACTTGCACTAGAGTCAATAATCTGGATTACACAGTAATGATTCTAACACCCATGGAGTCTTGGTGCTGATCATGTTTTGCTCGTGGAAGAGGCTTAGTTAACGGGTCTGCAACATTCAGATCCGTATGTATCTTGCAAATCTCTATGTCTCTCACCTGGACTTGGTCCCGGATGGAATTGAAGCGTCTCTTGATGTGCTTGGTCCTCTTGTGAAATCTAGATTCCTTTGCCAAGGCAATTGCACCAGTATTGTCACAGAAGATCTTCATTGGTTCCGATGTACTAGGTATGACACCTAGATCGGAAATGAACTCCTTCATCCAGACTCCTTCATTTGCTGCTTCCGAAGCAGCTATGTACTCCGCTTCGCATGTAGATCCCGCCACGACGCTTTGTTTAGAACTGCACCAACTGACAGCTCCACCGTTCAATATAAACACGTATCCGGTTTGCGATTTAGAATCGTCCGGATCAGTGTCAAAGCTTGCATCGACGTAACCATTTACAACCAGCTCTTTGTCACCTCCATAAACGAGCAACATATCCTTAGTCCTTTTCAGGTATTTCAGGATATTCTTGACCGCTGTCCAGTGATCCACTCCTGGATTACTTTGCTACCCCCGCTAAACTTATTGCTAAGCATACGTCAGGTCTGGTACACAACATTGCATACATGATAGAGCCTATGGTTGAAGCATAGGGAACATCTTTCATTTTCTCTCTATCTTCTGTTGTGGTCGGGCATTGAGTCTGACTCAACTTCACACCTTGTAATACAGGCAAGAATCCTTTCTTTGCCTGATCCATTTTGAACTTTTTGAAAACTTTATCAAGGTATGTGCTTTGTGAAAGTCCAATTAAGCGTCTTGATCTATCTCTATAGGTCTTTCATCGAAAAACTTTTATTCAAGTATCCCCTTTATGCTATCCAGAAATTCTATATCATTTCCAATTAATAATATGTCATCTACATATAATATCAGAAATGCTACAGAGCTCCCACTCACTTGTAAATACAGGCTTCTCCAAAAGTCTGTATAAAACCATATGCTTTGATCACACTATCAAAGCGTTTGTTCCAACTCCGAGAGGCTTGCAGCAGTCCATAAATGGATAGCTGGAGCTTGCACACTTTGTTAGCAGGTTTTGGATCGACAAAACCTTCTGGTTGCATCATATACAACTCTTCTTCCAGAAATCCATTCAAGAATGCCGTTTTGACATCCATTTGGCATATTTCATAATCATAAAATGCGGCAATTGCTAACATGATTTGGACAGACTTAAGCATCGCTACGGGTGAGAAAGTCTCATCGTAGTCAACCCCTTGAACTTGTCGAAAACCTTTTACAACAAGTTGAGCTTTCTAGACAATTACATTACCATCAGCGTCAGTCTTCTTCTTGAAGATCCATTTATTCTCGATGGCTTGCCGATCATCGGGCAAGTCAACCAAAGTCCATACTTTGTTCTCATACATGGATCCCATCTCGATTTCATGGCCTCAAGCCATTTTATGGAATTCGGCTCATCATCGCTTCCTCATAGTTCGTGAGGTTCGCCATGGTTAAGTAACATGACTTCCGAATAGGATTACCGCACCACTCGGTGTGGATCTTACTCTGGTTGACCTACGAGGTTCAGTAGTAACTTGATCTGAAGTTTCACGAT
This sequence comes from Aegilops speltoides, assembly GCA_021437245.1. Taxonomy (NCBI): domain Eukaryota; kingdom Viridiplantae; phylum Streptophyta; class Magnoliopsida; order Poales; family Poaceae; genus Aegilops; species Aegilops speltoides. The sequence goes on along the minus strand of CM038146.1, from coordinate 139,428,082 downwards.
CAATATCATTAGCTTCCTCACTAATTGGTGTAGTTGTCTCAGGAACCGGTTTCTGTGATGAACTACTTTCCAATAAGGGAGCAGGTACAGTTACCTCATCAAGTTCTACTTTCCTCCCACTCACTTCTTTCGAGAGAAACTCCTTCTCTAGAAAGGATCCGAATTTAGCAACAAAAGTCTTGCCTTCAGATCTGTGATAGAAGGTGTATCCAATAGTCTCTTTTGAGTATCGTATGAAGACACATTTCTCCGATTTGGGTTCGAGTTTATCTGGTTGAAGTTTCTTCACATAAGCATAGCAGCCCCAAACTTTAAGAAACGACAACTTTGGTTTCTTGCCAAACCACAGTTCATAAGGTGTCGTCCCGACGGATTTTGATGGTGCCCTATTTAACGTGAATGCGGCCGTCTCTAAAGCATAACCCCAAAACGATAGCGGTAAATCAGTAAGAGACATCATAGATCGCACCATATCTAGTAAAGTACGATTACGACGTTCGGACACACCATTACTGTTGTGGTGTTCCGGTGGCGTGAGTTGCTAAACTATTCTCGCATTGTTTCAAATGTAAACAAAACTCGTAACTCAAATATTCTCCTCCACGATCAGATCGTAGAAACTTTATTTTCTTGTTACGATGATTTTCCACTTCACTCCGAAATTCTTTGAACTTTTCAAATGTTTCAGACTTGTGTTTCATTAAGTAGATATACCCATATCTGCTCAAATTATCTGTGAAGGTGAGAAAATAACGATACCCGCCGCGAGCCTCAACATTCATTGGACCACACACATCGGTATGTATGATTTCCAACAAATCAGTTGCTCGCTCCATAGTTCCGGAGAACGGCGTTTTAGTCATCTTGCCCATGAGGCACGATTCGCAAGTACCAAGTGATTCATAATCAAGTGATTCTAGAAGTCCATCAGTATGGAGTTTCTTCATGCGCTTTACACCAATATGACCCAAACGGCAGTCCCACAAATAAGTTGCACTATCATTATCAACTCTGCATCTTTTGGCTTCAACATTATGAATATGTGTATCACTACTATCGAGATTTAATAAAAATAGACCACTCTTCAAGGGTGCATGACCATAAAAGATATTACTCATATAAATAGAACAACCATTATTCTCTCGATTTAAATGAATAACCGCCTCGCATCAAACAAGATCCAGATATAATGTTCATGCTCAACGCCGCACCAAATAACAATTATTCAGGTCTAAAACTAATCCCAAGGTAGATGTAGAGGTAGCGTGTCGACCGCGATCATATCGACTTTGGAACCATTTCCCACGCCGCATCGTCACCTCGTCCTTAGCCAATCTTCGCTAATCCGTAGTCCCTATTTCGAGTTGCAAATATTAGCAACCAACCAAGATCAAATACCCAAGTGCTATCATGAGCATTAGTAAGGTACACATCAATAACATGTATATCACATATACCTTTGTTCACCTTGCCATCCTTCTTATCCGCCAAATACTTGGGGCAGTTCCGCTTCCGGTGACGATCCGCTTGCAAGAGAAGCACTCGATCTCGTGCCTAGGTCCAGATTTGGGTTTCTTCTCTTGAGCAGAACTTGTTTGTCGTTCTTCTTGAAGTTCCTTCTTCTTCCCTTTACCCTTTTCTTGAAACTGGTGGTCTTATTGACCATCAACACTTGATGCTCCTTCTGATTTCTACCTCCGCAACCTTTAGCATTGCGAAGAGCTCGAGAATAGTCTTATCCATCCCTTGCATATTATAGTTCATCACGAAGCTCTTGTAGCTTGGTGGCGTGATTGAAGAATTTCATCAATGACACTATCATCGTGAAGATTAACTCCCAGCTTGAATCAAGTGATTATTATACCCGCACATTTTGAGTATATGTTCACCGACGTAACTATTCTCTTCCATCTTGCAGCTATAGAACTTATTGGAGACTTCATATCTCTCAATCCGGCATTTGCTTGAAATATTAACTTCAACTCCTGGAACATCTCATATGCTCCATGACGCTCAAAACGTCGTTGAAGTCCCGGTTCTAAGCCGTAAAGCATGGTACATCGAGCTATTGAGTAGTCATCGCTTTTGCTCGCCAGACGTTTAACGCTGTCGCCAGATCCGCAACAGCCTGGCACCTAGCGGTGCTTCCAGGACATAATTCTTCTATGCAGCAATGAGGATAATCCTCAAGTTACGGACCCACTCCGTGTCATTGTTACCATCATCTTCAACTTAGCTTTCTCAAGGAACGCATTAAAATTCAACGGAACAAGAACACGAGCCATCTATCTACAACAAACATAGATAAGCAAAATACTATCAGGTACTAAGTTCATGATAAATTGAAGTTCAATTAATCATATTACTAAAGAACTCCCACTTAGACAGACATCTCTCTAGTCATCTATGTGATCACGTGATCCAAATCAACTAAACCATGTCCGATCATCACGTGAGATGGAGTAGTTTTCAATGGTGAACATCACTATGTTGATCATATCTACTATATGATTCACGTTCGACCTTTTGGTCTCCGTGTTTCGAGGCCATATCTGTATATGTTAGGCTCGTCAAGTTTAACCTGAGTATTCCGCGTGTGCAACTGTTTTGCACCCGTTGTATTTGAACATAGAGCCTATCACACCCGATCATCACGTGGTGTCTCAGCACGAAGAACTTTCGCAACGGTGCATACTCAGGGAGAACACTTCTTGATAATTAGTGAGAGATCATCTTAAAATGCTACCGTCAATCAAAGCAAGATAAGATGCATAAAGGATAAACATCACATGCAATCAATATAAGTGATATGATATGGCCATCATCATCTTGTGCTCGTGATCTCCATCTCCGAAGCACCGTCGTGATCACCATCGTCACCGGCGGGACACCTTGATCTGCATCGTAGCATCGTTGTCGTTTCGCCATCTATTGCTTCTATGACTATCGCTACCGCTTAGTGATAAAGTAAAGCAATTATAGGGCGCTTGCATTTCATACAATAAAGCGACAACCATATGGCTCCTGCCAGTTGCCGATAACTCGGTTACAAAACATGATCATCTCATACAATAAAATATAGCATCATGTCTTAACCATATCACATCACAACATGCCCTGCAAAAACAAGTTAGACGTCCTCTACTTTGTTGTTGCAAATTTTACGTGGCTGCTACGGGCTGAGCAAGAACCGTTCTTACCTACGCATCAAAACCACAATGATAGTTCGTCAAGTTAGTGCCGTTTTAACCTTCGCAAGGACCGGGCGTAGCCACACTCGGTTCAACTAAAGTTGGAGAAACTAACACCCGTCGGCCACCTGTGTGCAAAGCACGTCGGTAGAACCAGTCTCGTGTAAGCGTACACGTAATGTCGGTCCGGGCCGCTTCATCTTACAATACCGCCGAACCAAAGTATGACATGCTGGTAAGTAGTATGACTTGTATCACCCACAACTCACTTGTGTTCTACTCGTGCATATAATATCTACGCATAAAACTAGGCTCGGATGCCACTGTTGGGGAACATAGTAATTTCAAAAAATTTCCTACGCACACGCAACATCATGGTGATGCATAGCAACGAGATGGGTGAGTGTTGTCCACGTACCCTCATAGACTGAAAGCGGAAGCGTTAGAACAACGCGGTTAATGTAGTCGTACGTCTTCACGACCTGACCGATCAAGCACCGAAACTACGGCACCTCCGAGTTCTAGCACATGTTCGGCTCGATGACGTCCCTCGAACTCTGATCCAGCCGAGTGTCGAGGGAGAGTTTCGTCAGCACGACGGCGTGGTGACGAACTTGATGTTCTACCGTCACAGGGCTTTGCCTAAGCACCGCTACAATATTATCGAGGAGGACTATGATGGAGGGGGCAGCGCACACGGCTAAGAGATCAAGAGATCAATTGTTGTCTATGGGGTGCCCCCTCCCTCGTATATAAAGGAGTGGAGGAGGGGGCCAGCCAAGGGAGGTGGCGCGCCCTAGGGGGGGAGTCCAACTCCCACCGGGAGTAGGACTCCCCCCTTTCCTATTAGGAGAGGGAGAGGGAAGGAAGAGGAAGAAGGGAGGAAGGAAAGGGGGGGGGGGGGCGCCCCCCCTTCCAATTCGGATTGGGCTTGGGGGGGCGCGCCCCCTCCCTTGCTCCTTTCCCTTCCTTTCCACTAAGGCCCAATAAGGCCCATATACCTACCGGGGGGTTCCGATAACCTCCCGGAGCTCCGGTATTGTCCCAATCTCACCCGAAACCTTTCCGGTGTCCAAATATAGTCATCCAATATATCAATCTTTATGTCTCGACCATTTCGAGACTCCTCGTCATGTCCGTGATCACATCCTGGACTCCAAACAACCTTCGGTACATCAAAACTCATAAACTCATAATAAAACTGTCAACGAAACCTTAAGCGTGCAGACCCTACGTGTTCGAGAACTATGTAGACATGACCGAGACACGTTTCCGATCAATAACCAATAGCGGAACCTGGATTCTCATATTGGCTCCTACATATTCTACGAAGATCTTTTTCGGTCAAACCGCATAACAACATACGTTGTTCCCTTTGTCATCGGTATGTTACTTACCCGAGATTCGATCGTCGGTATCCCAATACCTAGTTCAATCTCGTTACCGGCAAGTCTCTTTACTCGTTACATAATGCATCATTCCGTAACTAACTCATTAGCTACATTGCTTGCAAGGCATATAGTTTTGTGCATTACCAAGAGGGCCCAGAGATACTTCTCCGACAATCGGAGTGACAAAACCTAATCTCGAAATACGCCAACTCAACATGTACCTTTGGGGACACCTGTAGAGCTCCTTTATAATCACTCAGTTACATTGTGACGTTTGGTAGCACACAAAGTGTTCCTCCGGTAAATGGGAGTTGCATAATCTCATAGTTGTAGGAACATGTATAAGTCATGAAAAAAGCAATAGCAACATACTAAACAATCAAGTGCTAGGCTAACGGAATGGGTTATGTCAATCACATCATTCTCCTAATGATGTGATCCCACTAATCAAATGACAACTCATGTCTATGGTTAGGAAACATAACCATCTTTGATTAATGAGCTAGTCAAGTAGAGGCATACTAGTGACATTAAGTTTGTCTATGTATTCACACATGTATCATGTTTCCAGTTAATACAATTCTAGCATGAATAATAAACATTTATCATGATATAAGGAAATAAATAATAACTTTATTATTGCCTCTAGGGCATATTTCCTTCAGTGCGGGACATCCAATCGCATGTAGGCGCGACCCAGGATCTGGGCCATGGAGGCGACACGGCGCCCCATCGCATGGCGGCGGCGTGGTGCTGGATGGTGGCGACGGTGCTGTGGAGGCGCCGTGGAGGTTTTGGATGGCGTGGTGGTGGCCGCTCCAACGGCTGGCGTCGTTTGATCTGATCGGTCTTCCCTTCTTGTACGCCTCCGTATGTGGGTAACAACTTGCCGGTCCTCGATGTGGTTTGAGCTGAGGGTGGAGATTCATAGATCGGTTGGCGGTGATGTGATTGCCGGTGAAAACCAGACCGTCCTTGACGGCGATAATGTCGGCGTCTTGAGGCGTCGCTACCCTGATGAAGGCATCATTGGCACAGTTCTTGTCTTCCCCCTTGGGTTGCTTCGGGGGAAACCCTAGATCTGAGCCTCCCGGATCGGACGATGGCGACGTTTCGCGTCGTTCTATCTCTTGTGGTCATTGTTTTGGAGCAGCTCTGGCTACATGTGCGGTCTGGCAATCTGTGCACAAGAAGCTGGATGGAGTTCTTTGAACAGATCTAGGTGAAAACCTGCTCTTGGCTAGATGCCATCCAGCTCTGAAGATGGATTGGTGGCAGGTGGCGGCGGCGACCTCTGAGTGTGTGCCGGACCGTTGGGTTCCCCATACCCGGCAGGCATCCAGGTTGGGGCCTCAAGTCTTAGATGGTAGGTTTGGCTGCAAGGTCTGTTTGGTATTAGACCCAGACTATCTGTATACCTTCATCAACTAGATAGGAGTAGCGACAGATGTTACCTAGATGGTGGCTTCAGTCTTACTGTTGTTTTATTTTGTAAGCTCTTTTGTGCATAATTAATAAAGTGGCTGCATGCATCGTCTAGATGCAGAGGCCAGGGTTCTTCCTCCTTTTCAAAAAAAGAATCCACTCATAACGTCATGCGGCTCCATCTCCACTCTTTACATGGAGTTGTTGGGCTGAGCGGGAGAGGATTTACAGCACACAGGTCTCACGGCATGCAATCCATCAGGCGTGTTTTTATTTTTGGCTTTCAAATTTTATATCTTTTGAGCGGAAAGTTTAAATTAAGTCTTGTTTTCATACTCGTGTTTCTCGTGACGAAGGCTTTCAAGTAAGATCCATTTTAAATACATTTTGATGAATTTTAAAAATAAATGTTAAATTTCAACTCTTGAAACTTAGTGCGCACAAAGAATAAAATTACGTTTTTTTGCCTACGACCAACAAAAAAAATTATCTTAAAAAATAAAACTTGATAAAAGTGAGTGAGAAATTCGCAAGTATTGGATAATAAATCGTAAGTTTCAATGGTCAAAACTTAAATTTACTGTGCCCTTGTGCGGGATACAACTACTTTGCAAATCACGAGGCAATCAAGTGACCGGACATGACTTGGTAGGTGCATGCCTCGGCACCTGCGTTCCCCTGCGAATTTGCCGGCCGACCACGCTCCCTTCACTGCCTTCCTTGATGTCCTATCTATTGCGTGTGCATTCTCTCATGTTAAGGGATTTTTGTCGGGTCTTAAAAGCAGCCGGTACGTAGATTCGTAGTTGAAAGAGCGCCATGTCAAGTCAACAAAGAATATAGAAGGTCAAATACACATTCACAACCTCCACTCCAAGAAAAAACTTAGGTTCCCCTGCCTCCCCTTGGTCCGACTCGTCTCCGATGGCCCTAGGGCCATGGAGGCACTATGGACCCCAGCCCTTGCCGGTTAGAGTGATCTTGCTCTGCTTTTAGTTGTTTTTGTTAGTTCGTTTAGAGTTTGGGTCCTGCTCACGAAGACGAGGTGGTGGCGGCTCCCTAAAGAAGGAACAAGGTTCTTCCGGCTTAGAACTCGTTCTAGTGATGCATTTAGCGTTGTCAGAGGACGTGTGGAGGTGTGTTTCCGATGGATCTTGCGGGATTCGGTCGGTGCTAGTCTTTGGTGGATGTTCTTACTAGCTAACGGCGTTCACGCTAAGTTAGACACTCCTAGAGCCCGGTTCTTTTGGGAAGGAACTGGAATCAAGAGGAAGTACCACCTAGTAAAATGGGCGGCAGTTTGCAGGCCAAAAAAATTCGGTGGATTGGAAATTCTCAATTCCAAACTGATGAACGTGTCCCTACTTGCCAAATGGTGGTGGCGGTTGGCCCAAGGTGAGTCGGGGCTCTGGTCGAGACTGTTAAGAGCCAAGTATTTCCCGAATGGGAACCCATTACTGCCTCGGCCAACGGCTCCGTGTTTTGGAGAGGGCTCCAAGCGGTGCGACCGGCCTTTGACATTGGGGCCAAATTTCTGATTAACAATGGTCAATCAACCCGGATTTTGGCTAGACCATTGGCTTGGTGCATCTCCCCTTTGGCATAGTCACCCCGCCTTGTATAGGTTAGACACTGACACTAACATCTTAGTTGGGGAGGCACTCCGGACTGCTCCTCCGGCGATTCACTTTATGCGGCCCCTTACGATCGCAGAGCGTGCGTCTTGGAACGGGCTGATTCAGCAGATCGGTGTCAACCGCCTAGGTACGATGGGTGACACGGTTGAATGAAGCCTGACCGCTTCGAGAAAATTTTCGGTCAAGTCCCTGTATAACAAGCTCACTGAAGGGCCAGCGCTTGACATAGCTAAGGGGTTATGGAAGGCAGGCCTGCCTCTGAAGATTAAAATCTTCATGTGGCAAATGCTTCGGAACCGGCTGCCTACGTCGGATAACGTGGCCAAGCGCAACGGCCCGGCTGATGGAACATGCGCGCTGTACGGTCTTGACGAAGATGCAAACCATGTGTTTTTCAGGTGCCATTTGGCTAGGTTCGCTTGGAGTGCGGTGCGGGAGGCCTTCCACTCGGAATGGAACCCTGCATCGGGGCACCAGCTTGTCTCCATCCTCAAGTCCACTAAAGGGACCACTAGTAGGATAGCTTGGCGATGCGTAGGGGCGCTGCTTTGGGCCATTTGGACGATCCGTAACAAGTTTACGATCGAGAAAAAATTTCCTCGTCACCCCGCAGATGTCATCTTCAAATGTCATTTATTTCTGCAGATGTGGACCCCCCTGGGGAAGGAGCGCGATGCTGAGCGCATGTCAGAAGCCATGGCGCGCATCAAGGCGATTCAGGCGCAGGCAAGACAGGCGCCGGCTAGCTGACGAGGCTTTTGGAGTGTCTTTTGCGGCATGTTTGGTATCTTGGTCGTCGCGCTGAACTTCATGGCTGTTTGTAATATTTACCGTGCCGAACCGTGATCGTCCTGAGCTGTTCGCGGATCGATTGAACTTTCTTTATTTTTCTTAGCTTGTACCGTGTGAACTTCTGGCCTTTGGGCTTTATTAATTTAAAGCCGGACGCTTCTAGCGTCTACGTTCCAAAAAAGTCTTTGGTGGATCCATTTGGATCCAGTTTTTGTTCGTCTTCGTTCATGTGTCTATCGGTTAGATCCTTTCAATTTGATCTATACGTCTTTTCATCGGTAATGGTTGCTGTCCTGGTGTGCTGGTCCTCTGAGGTCTTAGCACGACTACTTCCCGACTGTCTACTATATCAAATTTGATCGGGCTTCGGTGAGGGAGAGGTGATGACTACTTCGTGCCTTTGGCTCACTCCAGTGCTTGTAGTTGTCGCTAGATGGTCTACCGACATGAATGCAATTTTTATTTATTTCTGTATTCTTTGTACTCCCATAGCATGATGAATATATCAAAAGTTTTCTCGCAAAAAGAATATATTATAGAACACAAGTAAAAAAAAGGAGAAATAATATACCCAGGCTCTGGCCCCGTAAGGGCCTATTTGAACCTCTCTTAGATTCTCCAACTCTCCAAATCCAGCTTTCCTCGATAGCGTCCAACTCTACCTGGTGATCAAAAACCGTTTCACACGATTGATAACTTCTCTAAGTGACACATGTGGTAAGCAATCCAAACTATTCAAAAAAAAGCTCCTAGTGCCACAGCCCAACTGGGAGGCTGCTGAAACGTTTGTTCTAGCATGGTTTCCTGAAACATTTTGTTTTGTGGTGGCATTTTAGTTGTGAATATGTCCAACTCTCGGTTCTTGTTTTGCTGGAGCTAGGTTTATTGGGCTTCTTGTTTTTACATCGTGGGTCGGCTTAGCTTCTTGGATTTAACTTCTTCGAGCTTAGATGGTCGGGCTGACTCCAATCGTGGAGTTTGTGGAGCTGGGAGTTAGAATCCAATCATGTCGAATTCATGGGTTATAACCCCAATTCGACGATCATTCCCATGTATCCTCGAACAGTGGCGGATCTAGAGAATTTGACAAAGCTTGGGCACACCGCTAGCTAAAATATTTCATTTGGTCTAACAAGTATCAGATATTTGAATAAAGTCATATGCAGTATACTCACACATTTTTAATATATCGTAGATATAAAAATATATGTGAGATACATAATTGTAATGCTCGTGTAGTTGATGCTAGCTAAATTCTTGATAGAGAATTTGTCTTCTTGGGACAAATTTTGATGAGAGGAGCCGTTGCTTTGTCTTATGCGCTTGCAGTTTGTCACTAATCACTATCATCCATTGGAGTCATGGACTGACCAGAGGCCTGGATGTACATCTCTCTTGCATGTCTCTCTGCCAGGCCGAAGTCAGTGTGGGTGTTCTGGACTAGGGGGTCCTCGGACGTCCGGTCTATTGGATATGGGCCGGACTGATGGGCCGTCAAGATACAAGAAAGAAGATCACCTCTCGTGTCTGGAAGGGACTCCTGTATGCATGGATGGCAAGTATAGGTGTCCGGATATGTTATTTCCTTCCTGTTAAACCGACTTTGTACAACCTTAAGCCCCTCCGGTGTCTATATAAACCGGAGGGTTAGATCAGAGGCATGAACACAACATTGCTAGGCTAGCTAATCTAGGGTTAGCCAACTCGATCTCGTGGTAGATCAACTCTTGTAACCCCTATACCCTTCGAATATAATCAAGCAGGAGTAGGGTTTTACCGCCATTAAGAGGGTCCGAACCTGGGTAAAACACTGTGTCCTTTGTTCATAGTTATCCTCGATCTTCAGACATACAGCTTGGCCCCCCCTACCCGAGATCAGCCGGTTTTGACACCGACATTGGTGCTTTCATTGAGAGCTCCGTTGTATCATCGACAGAAGGATTGATGGTTCACCTCTTCGTCAACAATGATGCTGCATCCAGGGAGATCTTTCTCCCTGGGCAGGTCTTTGTGTTTGGTGGCTTTGTGCTTCGCGCCAACTCAATCGTCCGCCTCGAGCAGGTCGACAGTTATGCCCCCGGCCACCAGATCAGGTTTGGAAACCTGAACTATGTCGCTGACATCCGAGGAGACCTGATTTGCCATGGGTTCACAGCCTTGGCTGCTGCTTTGTGCTCCCACCAAGAAGACTCTTCGGATCCCCTCTTAGATCCTGTTCAGGGGTCAACACTCGTACCTACCCTGACCTTAGATCCGGGGCGGGTCTCATCGTCCGAAGACGGGAGCATGAGCCCCGCCGGACCTCTTCCCCTTTTGAAGCTCCCGACTGAAGACCCAGATGCAATCTTAGACTTGGCTCTGGGCAACCATCCCGAACTGTCGAGGTCTGCGCTCACTGAGTTCGATCAGGTGTCCTACACCGAACTCAGCCCTGCAAATCCACAGTTTCCGGTCCAACCTTCGCTCCTAGATGAAACCTTGGGGTTTAATGCAGTCTCTCGCCATCACGAAGGCTTTGCCTCCGAACTGTACCCAGCTCGGACTGGGGGCTGAGAGCGGGGAATTTTATGCCGCACCCACCACCCACTTAATAGCCACTATCGAGGATTTAACTGATATGCTGGACTATGCGTCCGAAGACATTGACGGCATGGACGACGAAGCCGATGCCGAACCAAGCCAAGTCCCACCCATCACGGGGCGTTGGATGGCCACCTCAACCTATGACGTGTATATGGTGGACACTCCGGACAAAAAGAACGACGAGGATAACCCCAGCCCCGATGAGGACAAACCCGTCGATAAACCACCAAAGCACCAACATCAGCGGCGCCGCTCACGATCGTGTCGGGCGAAGGATAGTAATACCGGCACCGGAGATAATGACACTTCGGATGATGCTGAAGATCCCGAATACCCCGTCTAGCCCACATCCGAACATGACGAGAGGGAAGAGGGTGAATATAGTTTCGAACACGCTGATCACGAAGATGCGGAAGACAACAACTATATGCCAGAATCCAAAGAGGAGGTTAGCCTCGGTGACAAAGATTTTATCGTCCCAGAGGAACCCCTCGAACAAGAATGCTTCAAGCGCTAGGTCATCGCCATAGCACGGAGCCTGAAAAAGAAACATCATCAGCTCAAAGCCGAACAAGATACGCTTAACGAAAGGTGGACTAAGGACCTCGCTGCTGAGGAATACGACCATGAGCAACCTATCAAAAGTTACCCTAAGCGCAAGCTGCTGCCACAATTCAACGATGAAGCCCTTGAGCCAATACCATCGAAATACAATCAGGCAGACCAACCAGACCGACAACCACGTGGACGGGATAAAGAGACATATCAAGTCGAACACCAACCCGCACCCCTTGCCGAAGAGGCAGGGAGATAGCAGCCGCGGGATACACATATGACTTGCAATGTGACCTAGCCAATATAGCTGGTCAGACTAGATCAATCTACGGATCAAGGGGCCGTGCCCCGGTGCGAGACAACGGCTATGAAGCCCGGCATGACGACCATTACTATACTCGGGATCAGAATCAAACTCAGCTGTCAGCCGATCTTCGCCGCGATATTGCATGATATAGAGGGGCCACACACCCTTTATGCTTCACCAATGAGGTCATGCAACACCAATTTCCAGAAGGGTTTAAACCCATAAACATTGAATAGTATGATGGAACAACGAATTCGGCTGTCTGGATTGAAGATTTTCTTATCCACATTCACATGGCTCGAGAGATGACCTTCACGCCATCAAATATCTTCCTCTAAAGCTGAAAGGACCAGCATGGCACTGGCTAAACAGCCTCCCAAAAAACTCCATTGGAACCTGGGAAGATTCGAAAGATGCTTTTCGGGCCAACTTTCAGGGCACTTATGTCCGGCTACCGGATGCTGACGACTTGAGTCACATAATCCAGCAACCAGGCGAATTAGCTTGCAAGCTTTGGAATCGGTTCTTAAATAAAAAGAATCAGATTGTGTATTGTCCGGACGCCGAAGACTTAGCGGCCTTCAAACACAGAATCTGAGATGAATGGCTCGCCCGACACCTCGAGCAGGAAAATCGAAGACCATGGTAGCCCTAACGACACTTATGACCCACTTCTGTGTGGGCCAGGATAGCTGGGTTGCTCGTAGAAGCAACAGCTCGGGCGACCCCGACACTTCTGAGGTGAGGGACGACAATGGTAAACCTCACCGCAATAAAAACAAACGCCGGAACAACAACGATGACGCAGACGATACGACAGTCAATGCCGGATTCAATGGCCCTCAGTCCGGTCAGTGGAAGAAACCTTTCAAAGGCAACAAAGACGGGCCATCCAGCTTGGATAAAATCCTCGAAAGGCCCTGTCATATTCATGGCACACCCAATAAGCCTGCGAACCACACCAACATGAATTGTTGGGTTTTCAAACAGGCCGGTAAGATAAATACCGAACACAAGGGAAAGGGACCTCCAAGCAAAGATGATGATGAGCCCCGTCAGCCGAACACCTGGGGTCAAAAGCAGTTTCCCCCCGAGGTGAAAATAGTGAACATGATCTATGTAACTCATATCCCCAAGAGGGAGCGCAAATGCGCACTAAGGGACGTCTACGCTATAGAGCCTGTCACCCCCAAGTTTAACCCATGGTCAGCCTGTCCGATCACTTTTGATCGCAGGGATAACCCAACCAGTATCCATCATGGGGGTTCGGCCACCCTGGTACTTGATCCAATTATCGACGGATACCACCTCACCAGAGTCCTTATGGACGGTGGCAACAGTCTTAACTTGATCTATCAAGACATTGTCCGCAAGATGGGCATTGACCCATCAAGAATCAAACCCAGTAACACTACCTTTAAAGGCGTGATACCGGACATGGAGGCTCGCTGTACGGGCTCACTTACACTGGAGGTAGTATTCCGCTCCCCAGACAACTTTCGCAGCGAAGAGTTAATATTTGACACCATCCCTTTCCGCAGAGGCTACCATGCACTGCTCGGTTGAACTGCTTTCGCCCGCTTTAATGCAGTCCCGCACTATGCTTACTTAAAGCTTAAGATGCCCGGACCTCGTGGCGTTATTATAGTCAATGGTAATATGGAGCGCTCCCTCCGTACTGAAGAGCACACTGCAGCCCTTGCAGCCGAAGTGTATGGCAGCCTTATCAAGTCGAACAGTTCATCGGCCAACAAATCCAATGATGTATCCAAACAAGTCTGGTCAGCGCATAATAGCGATAAATAAATGTGTCCGAACCTTGATTAGCAGTTCAGCCTCCGCCGATCGCCCTATCAGGTTGCGACTTGTGTACCGCGCGTACATAATTACGCCCTAAAAATACCTTGGGTGGCACCGGAGGCACACTACAGAAAAGGTCCGTTGTACGGTTTGACCCCATCTGGACCGCATATATCTTTTTCCTCTTATATCAGGTTCGTCAAGAGCCCTACTTGCTAGACGGTTGTTGCAGGAGATCCTTTTAAGGCCATCGTTTCCCAACCACCAAATACTCCTATTGAAGGACTTATTACTAAGGAGAAATGGCGCAGAAGTGCGATAGGGCACCACTGGAGTTTTTCGAACTATGATATTTAGGCCATGTGTTAGAATTTCCCTTATGTAAAACTTTCTCTTCTTAGGCATGTAACATGACCTTAATATTGAACATCATTGCTTGTCGAAACACACCTCGACGTATCAATAAGGGTATAAAGGAAACAAATGATTATCACCTTCTTGGTTGGATTCTTGTATTATCTTGCCATCTGTGTTCCACCCTTACGTTCGATTGATATACGTGGCTCGGCATGGCCTTCATACCAGGGGCTGTATTCGGCCCCACAAACTCTTAAGTCCGAACACCTCTAGGGAACTCTTCGGCGTCCCAGATATTGTATTATATGCATCGGCTCCGAATCATGTCTTTGGTCTATAGTTGGGTTGCCCGGCTCATGTGTTTGCCACCTTACGTTCCGCAAGTTCGGCTAAGGTAGTAAAGGGAGAACTACTGCGATTGTATTTTTGGTTCGTCCAGTTAAGTACCTCAGTAGAGAAAGCGGAAACTGACTGGCATGATAAGCGAGAGCGGGTCAGCGATCCGGCGACTCAGTGTTATACTACAAATCATTCGCGATTTATGTCGTGTTATACGAGGGGCTAGGTTTGGACCAGCCACATTGCAAAGGCGCCACACTCCGTATTGCCGTTCATGCAACAAGGGGCTCGTACTTAGCACCACCAATGGACTCTTGTGGCTAAGTGAAAGTACTAAAACCGCATAGTCTGATTGCCTAGTTCACCTCGCAAGACGCCTCCTACATTGGACCAAGACATTGGATAAAGTGCGGTCATGCGTTTCCGAACACCCCTGTAATATTTACGTGGGGGCAAAAGCCGACGACTGGTAAACTTTTAGACTTACAAACAGCCAATTAGGAGGATAAACTTATCATAAAGCATAAGCATAGTGATTATACATCATGAGTTCATTACATGACTCTTTCAAACCGGACTCAACTATTCAAATATAATGTCCTTTGAGCACTGGCCCTCTATAATGCGGGCTCCCTCGAGGACCTCGTTGAAGTACTTCTCCGGTCGCCGGTGATCCTTGCCTTCAGGTGGCCCTGCGGTGGCAATCTCGGCGGCCTTCATCTTTGCCCACTGAACCTTGACGCGGGCGAAGGCCATCCAGGCACCTTCTATGCAGGACGACCACTTGAGGGTATCGATCCGAGGAAGCGCATCCACCAGCTGCTTCACGAGCCCGAAGTGGCTGCTAGGTATGGACTCGACCGGCCACAAACAGACTATTACATCCTTCATGGTCAGTCCGGCCACCCGGTGCAGCCTGGACAGCTGCTTTAGCTGGTCACTAAGGGGCACTGGATGTTCTGGCGCAAGGTGCTGCGACCAGAACAACTTCTCCATTGAGGTCCCCTATTCAGCTCGGAAGAATTCGGCGGCATACGCAATACTCCTCGGTAGATCCTCAAAGGCGCCTGGAGAACTCCAAACTTGGGTCAGCAAAATATATCTCTTACTAGCAAATCTACTCTGCATGAGAAAGGCCTTACCAGCCGCTATCTGCCTCGCCTCTTGGATCTCTTGGCGACCGCCCTGGGCTTCAACCCGGGCTTCCTTCGTGCTTTTCCAGCGCTTTAGTGAGCTTGGAGTCCTGTTCTGAACTCTTTTACTCCAAGGACTCACACTTGGCGATGGCGTCCTTGAGCTCTTGTTCGACCTCCCCCACCCGCGCCTCATGTCTTTGGTGGGTGGTTTGCTCCACGTCCAACTCCTTGGCCGCTTTGTCCGCGGCCACCTTGCTCACCTCCGCCTCCTTCTGGGCTTGGGCGAGGGTGCTCTTGAGGGACTCGACCTCGGCTGCACCAACTGTGAGTATATTTATCACATTTTTTAGTCAGTTTACACGACTAACACAGATATAAGTTTCGGGTGTGTAGTAGTGCTGCATACCTTGGGTTTCGTTAAACCGCTTGTTGATGCGGTTGAGTTCCGCATCGGATAGCCGAAGCTTCCGATTGAGCTCGGCAATTTCTGCGGCCTTGGTAGTAGGCGGCAACATAGAAGCCTGTTCAACAACATATATGGCGCATTATAAACTTGTTTTTTGATCCTCTATCCGGATTTTTGCTAATCCGGACAGAGTCTCAGGGGCTACTGTCTACACATGGGATTCGCCTCACACACACACACACACACACACACACACACACACACACACACACACACACACACACACACACACACACATATATATATATATACACACACACACACACACAAAAACTTGTAAACAGTATTACATCGCATACCTCAAAGCCCGTCAATAGGCTGTTGAAGGCTTCGGTCAGTCCACTCTTCGCGGACCGAACCTTTTCCATAACCGCACCCATCAAGGTGCGGTATTCCTCCATGATGGATGCACGTTGCAGTGCTTCCTGTAGAGTGTCAGCGGCCTCCGGATTGACAAAGGCCACCGATGGAGCTGCTGCTCCCCCCTCTCTCGAAGGTGGGTGTTGGTCCGAACCCGGAGCCGTCCTGGTCTCCAGGATGGTGTTCGGCGAGGGCCCGGATTGTTGAGGCCCCCACCCTCAGTGGTCATGGGGGTCGCTCTACAACGTCCGAGTGTTGTCCTCAGGCGCCTTCCAGGCGGTCCC
Source organism: Aegilops speltoides (assembly GCA_021437245.1). Lineage (NCBI taxonomy): Eukaryota > Viridiplantae > Streptophyta > Magnoliopsida > Poales > Poaceae > Aegilops > Aegilops speltoides. Next base: position 139,411,459 of record CM038146.1, on the reverse strand, counting down.
GTCCGCTCCTACCCGGCCAGAAGATGGCCTTTGGGATGACACCTCGATGTCCTCCATGGCAGGGGGAGAGAAGGCGCGAGATGTCCCGTCACTCTCCGCCTCTCCAGGTGCTAGAGAGTTCCCCTCCAAAGAGGAAGGAATCGGGATCTCGCGCGGAGGGCTGAAAAGCAGAAAACGACTTGATATGACAGAGGCAGATTAAGCGATAATTGAACGAGTAAGTTTTTGATACTTATGTTTCGGCCAGGGGCTTCTCCCTTTGGACCCTCTTCGGGCTGTGTTCGGACTCTAAGTACGAACTATCCGAGAGGACCACCCGACCCTTCTTTGGCATCGCCTCCTCTAGGTTCTGGGAGGCTGTCCTCCGACTTCTTGGTCCAGCCCTGTAAAGGATGGGCTAATGAGTTTTGTATCGACCGAATATATAAACTGGGTATGTCTTCAAAAAGTTAAATACTGACCGGAGAGGCCGGATTCGCGGCATTGAGGCCGACGTCTTCGGTATCCATGGGCCAGCTCTTCTGCGCCTTGAAGAGCAGCTTCCACATTCCCTCGTGTGTGGTGCCGAGGAAGTGCTATAGAATCCGTGTCTCCTCCGTCTTGAACTCCCACATGGGGGAAGCCCGGCACTGGTAGGGGAGGATGCGGCGGAAGAGCATAATCTGAACCATGTTGGTTAGACCAATGTTTTTTCCTAGCATGTTGGTGATACGCATTTGCAGCGTCTACACCTCCTTCTGGGACCCCCAGTCTTGGCCCTTCGCGGTCCAGGAGACAAGCCTCATGGGGGGTCCGGATCTAACGTCCGGAATTGCCGCCCACTTAATGTGGCGCGACTCAGTGATATAGAACCACTCCTGTTACCAGATCTTGACGGTCTCCCCGAAGGCCCCCTTGGGCCACGTGGTGTTGGGCAGCTTGCTGATCATAGCTCTGCCGCAGTCCGCGTGCTGCCCGTCGACCACCTTCGGCTTCACGTTGAAGACCTTGAGCCATAGGCTGAAGTGCGGGTGGACGCGAAGGAGAGCCTCACACACGACGATGAACGCCAAGATGTGGAGGAAAGAGTTCGGGGCTAGATCGTGGAAATCTAGCCCGCAGTAGAATATGAGTCCACAGACGAATGGGTGGAGTGGAAAACCTAACCCTCTAAGGAAATGGGGGAGGAAGATCACCCTTTCGCCGGGCTCCGGAGTGGGAATGACTTAACCCTTGTGGGGAAGCCTGTGCGCGATGTTGGTGGCGAGGTATCCCGCAGTCCAGAGAACTTTTATCTCCTTCTCCGTGACGGAGGAGGCCTCCCACTTGCCTTTGGAGCTAGATCTGGCCATGGTCGGAGGAGGTGGTGGTGGTGAGAAAGACGGAAACTTTTCGGGCGCTGAGAGCTTGGGAGATTGGAAGGCCAAGGAGTTGTGAAGGCGTGGGGGAGAAAGCAAAGATCCATTGCCCTCTTATAGGCGGTAAAAATGCCAACCACCCCCACTCGTGCCTTGAATCTCGCCTATTCCCGATAAAAGCGTGCACCATAAACGGTTGGATTACCCAAATTCTATTGATGAGCAATCCTGTATTAAGTGGGCACAGTCTCTGTTTTGACAGGACATGCCAATGGGGTTGAGCCTCGAAACACGAAAAGCGGGGTGTGAAAACGATTCAAAATGTCGAAGGGTCAAGTCTGACGCTTTGCCGGAAAAGTTGTCAGTAAAATACATTGTTCTTATTTTTTTATATATCGTGCCTTCATGGCTAAGCGTTGTGTTCATTATGAAAAGCCATATACAATTCTTTTACAGAGGAAAGCAGTATACTATTCATGGAACCCGCCTTGCAATGCCGAAGACAATCTGCATGCCGAACACGTCGTCATCGAAGACTGGTTCAGGGGCTACTGTGGGAGTTTGTAGGATCGAAAGTATGTCTAGAGGGGGGTGATTAGACTACTTGATCAAATAAAAGCTTATCCTTTTCCGAATTTTAGTCTTTGGCAGATTTTAGCTAACTTAGAACAAGCCAAGCAATCTTAACACAATTCAAGCAAGCATGCAAAGAGTATATGAGCAGCGGAAAGTAAAGCATGCAACTTGCAAGAATGTAAAGGGAAGGTTTTGGAGAATTCAAACGCAATTGGAGACACAACTGTTTTTGTCGTGGTTCCGATAGGTGGTGTTATCGTACATCCACGTTGATGGAGACTTCAACCCACGAAGGGTAACGGCTGCGCGAGTCCATGGAGGGATCCACCCACGAAGGGTCCACGAAGAAGCAACCTTGTCTATCCCACCATGGTCGTCGCCCATGAAAGACTTGCCTCACTAGCGGTAGATCTTCACGAAGTAGGCAATCTCCTTGCCCTTACAAACTCCTTGGTTTAGCTCCACAATCTTGTCGGAGGCTCCCAAGTGACACCTAGCCAATCTAGGAGATACCACTCTCCAAGAAGTAACAAATGGTGTGTTGATGATGAACTCGTTGCTCTTGTGCTTCAAATGATAGTCTCCCCAACACTCAACTCTCTCTCACAGGATTTGAATTTGGTGGAAAGAAGATTTGAGTGGAAAGCAACTTGGGGAAGGCTAGAGATCAAGATTCATATGGTAGGAATGGAATATCTTGGCCTCAACACAAGTGTAGGTGGTTCTCTCTCAGAAAATGTAGGTTGGAAGTGTAGGTTCATTCTGATGGCTCTCTCCACGAATGAAGAGTGGGTGGAGGGGTATATATAGCCTCCACACAAAATCTAACCGTTACACACAACTTGAAAATCTAGGTGAGACCAAATTGAGAAACTCGGTTAGACCGATTCAACAAATCTAGTGACCGTTAGGATTTTTGGTGGGACCGACATGCAACTCGGTAGGACCGATATGGTCAGGGTTAGGGCATAATGTAATCTCGGTGAGACCGATTACACAAACTCGGTGAGACCGATTTTGGTAATAAGCTAACCAGAGAGTTGGTCAGGTAAACTCGGTGGGACCGATTCGCTCATTTGGTGAGACCGAAATGTTACGAAAGGGAAATAGAGAGTTTAAATTGCAATCTCGGTGGGACCGATCGCTCATCTCGGTGGTACGAAACGTTACAAATGGAAACAGAGAGATTACAATCCCATCTTGGTGATACTGAGATCCCTATCGGTGAGACTGATTTGCCTAGGGTTTGTGGTAGTGGCTATGACATCTGAACTCGGTGGCACCAGATAGAAGGCATCGGTGGGGCCGAGTTTGACTTTTGGTTTAGGTCATATGTGGATGTGAGAAAGTAGTTGAGGGCTTTGGAGCATATCACTAAGCATTTTGAGCAAGCAAGCCATTAAGCAACACCTCATCCCTCCTTGATAGTATTGGCTTTTCCTATAGACTCAATGTGATCTTGGATCACTAAAATATAAAATGTAGAGTCCTGAGCTTTGAGCTTGAGCCAATCCTTTTGTCCTTAGCATTTTGAGGGGTCCACTTTTCTCATCCATGCCATGCCAATCATTGAGCTTTCCTGAAATATTTATCTTGAAATAGCATTAGCTCAATGAGCTATATGTTGTTAGGAATTACCAAAACCACCTAGGGATAGTTGCACTTTCAATCTCCCCCTTTTTGGTAATTGATGACAACATACATATCAAAGCTTCAACAAATGATAATAAGATTGAAAACATTGTCGCTTTGAGAAGTATGTGAAAAGCAAGAGTTCCCCCTAAATTTGTGCATAGTTTAAGATTTGCTTTGGACTGCAAATGCACAATGAGTTAGGATCATGGGTTACTCTTCCATGTCACATACATCTTGGAGGAGCGCTCAAAATGATAATAACTAAATACATGCACTCATCACCAAGCAAAGTGAATGATCATATAGAGATATAAGAGGATAATGTCATTCAACAAGCATTAATGTTGCATAGCATATGATGAAACACATGATCATCCAAGTATCTCACAAAAGCAAATAAAGTATCTCAACCAAGCAAATAACAAAGTTCAACCACCAAAAAGCAAAACAAGAGAGAACAAAAGCAACACTCTCTCTCGAAGCCTATGATCTATACATTTTCTCCCCCTTTGGCAACAAGTTACCAAAAAGTTCATAAAAATGCATAGTTCTAGATCGACTCTCAGGCTTGGTCTTTAGGTGGTGGTGTAGATAGAACTCCAAGGACGAAGACATCAGTTGATGAAGATGGAGATGGTGGAGTAGGTGCTGGAGCTGGTGGCACTGAAGCTGTAGCTGGTGCAGATGAAGTTGCTCTGGTGTCTGGAACAGGCACTGCAGCAGATCTCTGACTCCTGGGCACTCTAACAAAAGCATTAGTGGTAGTCTTGCCCTTCCTCTCCTGCATGTTATCCTGAAGTTGCTCAACAACTGACTGTATCTCAGTAACCTTCACATCTAAATCATAGAACTTCTGCTCCATGATCCTCTCTAGGCTCTCATGGTTTTGAGTCAGGGTGGCCAATCCCTTGTCAATCCTCAGAGTGGAGGCAATCAAGTAGCCAAGCTGATCCCGCTTGCTCTTCAGGAAATACTGAGGTGCCTCATCAATGGTTGGCATCTTTGCAGCCTTTTCAGTCCTTGCCTTCTCCTTCTTTGCTTGTGCTTGCACAGAAGATGGTTCATTTTCATCCATAACCACTGTGTGTCCTCAAAATCTGGGTAGATGGGCATGTGTTCCTTGTCCAAGATGTATGTGCCAGTGCCCATCTTGGAGTTGATTAGCTCCTGGATCTGTGGGGCATACCCACAACTTCTCTTTTGGTCAGCAGCTGTTCTCTTGATAGTTTCCACTATGAGGCTCATGACCTTGAACTTTTGAGGTACATCAAATGTGTGAAGTAGGTTGATAGCATGGCCTCTGATCATTTTGTGATCACCTAACTTAGGCAGAAGAGTGTGCCTGAGGATCCAGTTGATTGTTAGCAATCCTGACAGAAGGTAATGTACTGATCCAAATTTGTGTGTCTCAACAGCAGCATCTGGGATCTCTCTGTACATATGTGCCATGGAGTTGTGATCCTTCTTCTTCTTGGCATAGACATCCAAGTCATCCTTATTTTCCTTAGGAGCATTGATCAATTTTTCCCATTCTTCAACTGATGATTGGTACCTTGTACCTTCAGACATCCAGACAATCCTTCCATCTGGGTAGAAATGAGTTGTGGAGTAGAACCGCATAATAAGCTCATCATTCCACTTTGTGAGCTTCTTCCCAACAAAGTCATCCACTCCACAAGACTTGAAACTATCATAGACTCCAGAATAGTGCTGTTCATTTTCCCTGATGTATTTCCACTCCACCCATCTCATATCACAGACTATTGGCTTCTTGTCAAGCAACACTGTCTCATAGAAGTCCTGCTGTTCCTTTGTATGGAACCTGTAGCCCATAGCAGTTCTCCTCCTGACTGCATAGGGATCAGTCAATCTCCACTGTCTGAGCCCTGCATCCTTCCTGAGCTTCATGTCCTCAGCTACTGGATGAACATCATTGTGATCTGGAATTTTGGGCTTCAACTTCCTCAAGACATGTTCCTCATCATCTTCTTCTTCAACAGCAGTTTCAGGCACTGGGGCCTTGTTCTTCTCTCCAGCAGGAATGTTCATTGTATTCCTCTTGGGTGCAGCTTTGGGCTTTGGAGCAGCTACCTTGGGAGCTTCTTTGGGCTTTGATGAAGCAACCCCTGACCTGATGGCATCACCCATAAGCTTTTGAGCTTTAGGTGCTGGTGCAGCAACCTCTTCTTCTTCTTCATCCATCATGGAAGGCTTTCCAACAACCCTAGCCATGGTCTTCTTGACCCTTTTCTTCCTCTTCTTCCCTTCTGTAGCAGCCTCTTTGGGTTCAGATTCCAAAGGTACTTGAGTGGAGGCTCTGACTTTAGACATGGGAATTCTTCTTGCAAGTGCTTTGGTACCAGGCTTAGTGGCAGCAGTTGTGCCATACTCCTTATTGAGCACCTTCTTCTTGGAAGTGGCCTCATCCTCAACAGCCACATAGTCTTCATCCTCAGAATATGAGGTTCTCTTCTTTCTGGCCCTGGTGGCTACCTTGGGTAAGTTGCTGGGTGTGCTCCTGCTTCCATCATCATAGCTTCTAGAGGGACTAGTGCCCTCACTCATCTGAACATGTTCCTCAGACTTATTCTGACTGTCACTCTGATCTGACATGATGCAAACACTGACAATAGACCTTGTGAATAAAAGATGAGATAGATAGGATGAGCATCACAAAGTACAGAGGTTTTTGCAAAAGAATGAATCGAAAACTTAGTTTTAGTTTTCCACAGAAAGCATTTTGGATCTATGGATTTGAAAACTCGGTGATACCGAAGCAGCTTTTGGAACCTAAACTAGTGAACTCGGTCAGACCGAGTCACAGTTCAGTGGCATCGAGACTGCTAGGGTTTCACAAAGTCCTGAACTCGGTCACACCGATTTGCAATTCTCGGTCAGACCGATAATCACATGTGCAATGGCCTTAGCCGAATCGGTGGAACCGAGTTCTACAACTCGGTTAGTCCGAGATGGCTTTGGCGGAAACCTAACCCTAAATTTTCAATCCACAACTAAACTACGGAGTGTTTTCGCTGGATAGAGTGATTTCAATCATGGCAAGATACATGGCAAAACAATGTGCTAGGAATTTGGAGTTGGATTAGCACAAGGATCAAGTCCATACCCTAGTTCGGCGATGGACTTGCTACGGCGGCAACGGCGGAGACGATTCCCGTTGACGGCGGCGGAGACCAGCGGCGGGAGGCAGCTGGCGACGAGGAGGACGGAGACCCAGGGAGGCAGAGCAGGCTGAGCGTAGGCGAAAGAGTTCAGAGAAATTTCCAAATTTTGGCCCATGGATATATATATATATAGCCTGTCCCTGTCGGTGTGACCGAGTGGAACAACTCGGTAGCACCGAGATGCATAATTGCAAGCAGTTACTGCAGCTCGGTGTGACCAAAAAGTTCAAATCGGTTGCACCGAGATTGAAAACCTAGATTGACTTAGTGATCTCGGTATGACCGAAATGGATGAATCGGTCAGACCGAAATGCACAAAGAAGTTTTGGAATTTTTAAGTCTATGACGAATCGAGGACTCCGAGTGCTCCTCACACAGAGTGGATCGAATCTAACTTGATCAAACTTTGTGATGTAGCATGAATAGAGTTTGAGACAAGGAAAGCATAGATAGCTAGAGAAGGTTCTTAGGCATTCTTGTCCATCCACTCGGCAAAAGAAACGAAGCCAAACAATCAAAACAACAAGTGGATGTCCTCGAATGAGTAAATTATGCAACCAACATGCTCACACAATGAAATGGCAAAAGAAATATGTGGCAAAGCATGCACAACCAATTCTAGCATCTATCAAGCAATTGGCGATGACTAGGTCATCTATATATGAGTATATTGACTTAGGAGTCAAATGAGAACATTTGATCATAGGTCATACTCATCGTTTAAGCACAAGTGGGGTTACCACTTTTACATAAAGCATTGTTGTGTTCACACCATTAGAGTTGCTTTAGCTCAATTCTTAGAGTAAAGCTCCCCCTAGATGTGAGATCCCCGCTAAGAGGGATGAACTAACCTTGGGTTTTGTCGATGATGACTTCATGTAGGTGTTGAAGATGTGGATGCTCAATGTTGATGTAGATCATTTGGAGCAATCCTTTGGAGTGAGTTGCACTTTCAATACCTACACACGTTAGTCCCACAAGGAACAAACAAGGATATCCATAGACATAGAGTGATGCACACACAAGATGATGTCTATGAAAGCATTAGGTTACCTTGTCCCTTGTCTTACCAACAAGAGGGTTTGTGACTCCTTGAACTAGTGCAAGATGTGGAAGTTGATTGCACTTGTCCTTGCCAAAATGATATGAGTGAAATATGTTGGTGGAGTCACCCTCAAGAACTCTCTAGTTCTTCTTCTTCAGAATCCACATCATCTTGATGGGAATCCTTGGAGTTCTAGTCATACTTGATGAAGTAGAACTTGACGTAGTCGTGGGAACCCACTTGACCAAGGCCTTAGGATCTTCTTAAAATGCATCAATCTCTTCTTGAAGCTTGTCCTTGCCTTTTTGTGTGTGGTCTTGTGGTGGAAGATCATCTTGAGCTTGTGTCCCTTTGAAGGAAGTAGGATCATACTTCTCTTGTTGAGGAACAAACTTCGTCTTGGGGTATTGATCTTCTTCCCACTCAACTCCATTGGCATTGAACTTTCATTCAAAACCAACACCTTGGTTCTTCCGGTGCCTTCCTTGCTTGCGTACAATTTCCTCGAATTGCTTACTCCCGGCAAGGCTCTTGTAAACACCTTTCTCGGTTCCCTTCAATAAGCTATTTTCTTGCTCAAGTGTAACTTGTCTAAGAGAATCATTAGTGGAATCAAGAGAACTACTAGAAGCAACAACATTGGATTTAGCATGATTATTGTTACTACTAGAGGAAGAATCCTTCTTGTTCTTGTTACTAGACTTGACTTGAGGCATGTAAGTAGATAAGAGTAAATGCTTGGCAATGTAAGAACTTTTCTTGCGAAGATCATCATTGATTGCCTTTAAGAACTCATGCTCGTGCTCAAGATTGAGCTTTTCAAAGCGTAACTTCTCGTGAGTCCTTAAAAGTTCTCGAAGATCTTCTAAGATAGTTTCATGAGCTAACTTAAGAGTGTTTAGTTATTTAGTTAGAAGCTCAATCTTCTCCTTATCATTGTCATTCGTTTTATCTTGATTAGCATGATTAATTGACGTTTCATCATAGTATTCATCACTAGAGTTGTCAACAAGTAAATCATCATCACCTAACAAGTCATCTTCATCACTATTTAAATCAACATACTCGGGATGTGATACCTTTGGGCCCTTAGCCATGAAGCATCTTCCAAGTCCTTCATTTGGTGAATTAAATATGTCGTAGGAGTTGGTTGACACAAGTGCTAGACCGGCAACACCTTCATCTTGAGTATATTCGGAGTCGGAGTGATAGCTTCTCTCGGAGTGATTGTCGGAGTCGGAGCCGGATACCCATTCACCAACATGAGCTTGATGTCTTCGTTTTGTGTAGCTCCTTGATGACTTGTCCTTCCTTTCCGAATCCTTGCTTCTCCGGGATGTTCTTCGTTCATAACGATCATCTCTACTCCTTCTCTCTCTTGGTGGTGATTCTTCTCTTCTACTTCTCCTCTTAGGTGATTCTTATCTTCTTTTGAAGGGAGCCGTACACTCATTTGAATAGTGTCCGAGTCTTCCACAATTGTAGCAATTTCGTTCTCGACTAGAAGACCTTTTGTCATTGTAGGACCTTGACTTGGAACTTCTCTCTTTGATTCTACTCTTGTAGAACTTGTTGAAGACCATTAGGCTCAATTCTTCACTGAAGGTTTGTTTCTCACTTGATGATGTGGGAGCTTCACATGAGGCTTTGTAAGCACCACTTGACTTGTTGTGGAGCTCCTCCTTATCCTTGAGTGACATCTCATGAGCAACAATTCTTCCAATGACTTCCGTTGGCTTGAGATCTTTGTAATTGGGCATCATTTGGACCAATGTGCACACAGTATCATATTTTCTGTCCAAAGCTCTTAGGATCTTCTTGATGATGAATTTTTCGGTCATCTCTTCACTTCCTAAGCCGGCAATTTCATTTGTGATAAGAGCAAGCCTAGAGTATATTTCAGCGACACCTTCACCATCGTTAATTTTGAACTTGTCAAGCTGACTTTGAAGCACATCCAACTTGGATTCCTTGACAGAGTCGGTACCTTCGTGCATATCAATCAAAGTGTCCCAAATTTCCTTTGCATTCTCAAGACGGCTGATTTTGTTGAATTCTTCGGGGCACAATCCGTTGAAGAGGATATCACAAGCTTGATCATTGTATTGCAGCATCTTCAACTCTTCCGCGGTAGCTTCACGGTTCGGTTGTCTCCCATCAAAGAATTCACCTTGCAAGCCAATACACACAATAGCCCAAACGGCGGGGTTATGTCCAAGAATATGCATTTTCATCTTATGCTTCCAACTAGCAAAATTAGTACCATCAAAGTAAGGACATCTACGGTGATAGTTTCCCTCACTAGACACCATACTCTCCTAGGTTGTGAAACCAAGGCTATGACCACCAAAAGATATGGAAATCAAAGCAAATGGAGACCAAAGCTCTGATACCACTTGTAGGATCGAAAGTATGTCTAGAGGGGGGGGGGGTGATTAGACTACTTGACCAAAAAAAAGCTTATCCTTTTCCCAGTTTTAGTCTTTGGCAGATTTTAGCTAACTTAGCACAAGTCAAGAAATCTTAACACAATTCAAGCAAGCATGAAAAGAGTATATTTGCAGCGGAAAGTAAAGCATGCAACTTGCAAGAATGTAAAGGGAAGGATTTGGAGAATTCAAACGCAATTGGAGACACGGCTGTTTTTGTCGTGGTTCCGATAGGTGGTGCTATCGTACATCCACGTTGATGGAGACTTCAACCCACGAAGGGTAACGGCTGCACGAGTCCATGGAGGGCTCCACCCACGAAGGGTCCACGAAGAAGCAACCTTGTCTATCCCACCATGGTCGTCACCCACGAAGGACTTGCCTCACTAGCGGTAGATCTTCACGAAGTAGGCGATCTCCTTGCCCTTACAAACTCCTTGGTTCAACTCCACAATCTTGTCGGAGGCTCCCAAGTGACACCTAGCCAATCTAGAGACACCACTCTCCAAGAAGTAACAAATGGTGTGTTGATGATGAACTCGTTGCTCTTGTGCTTCAAATGATAGTCTCCCCAACACTCAACTCTCTCTCATAGGATTTGAATTTGGTGGACAGAAGATTTGAGTGGAAAGAACCTTGGGGAAGGCTAGAGATCAAGATTTATATGGTAGGAATGGAATATCTTGGCCTCGACACAAGTGTAGGTGGTTCTCTCTCAGAAAATGTAGGTTGGAAGTGTAGGTTCGTTCTGATGGCTCTCTCCACGAATCAAGAGTGGGTGGAGGGGTATATATAGCCTCCACACAAAATCTAACCGTTACACACAACTTGCCAATCTCGGTGCGGCCGAATTGAGAAACTCGATCGGACCGATTCAGCAAATCTAGTGACCGTTAGGATTTCGGTGGGACAGACATGCAACTCGGTAGGACCGATATGGTTAGGGTTAGGGCATAACGTAATCTCGGTGAGACCGATTACACAAACTCGGTGAGACCGATTTTGGTAATAAGCTAACCAGAGAGTTGGTCAGGTAAACTCGGTGGGACCGATTCGCTCATTTCGGTGAGACCGAAATGTTACGAAAGGGAAACAAAGAGTTTACATTGCAATCTCGGTGGGACCTATCACTCATCTTGGTGGTACCGAAACGTTACAAAGGGAAACAGAGAGATTACAATCCCATCTCGGTGAGACCGATTTGCCTAGGGTTTGTGGCAGTGGCTATGACATCTGAACTCGGTGGCGCCGGATAGAAGGAATCGGTGGGGCCGAGTTTGACTTTTGGTTTAGGTCATATGTGGATGTGAGAAAGTAGTTGAGGGCTTTGGAGCATATCACTAAGCATTTTGAGCAAGCAAGCCATTAAGCAACACCTCATCCCTCCTTGATAGTATTGGCTTTTCCTATAGACTCAATGTGATCTTGGATCACTAAAATATAAAATGTAGAGTCCTGAGCTTTGAGCTTGAGCCAACCCTTTTGTCCTTAGCATTTTGAGGGGTCCACTTTTCTCATCCATGCCATGCCAATCATTGAGCTTTCCTGAAATATTTATCTTTTAAATAGCATTAGCTCAATGAGCAATATGTTGTTAGGAATTACCAAACCCACCTAGGGATAGTTGCACTTTCAGAGTTCTGGACTAGGGGGGTCCTCGTGCGTCCGGTCTATTGGATATGGGCCGGATTGATGGCTATCAAGATACAAGACAGAAGATTACCTCTCGTGTCTGGAAGGGACTCCCGTATGCGTGGATGGCAAGTATAGGTGTCCGGATATGTTATTTCCTTTCTGTTAAACCGACTTTGTACAACCCTAAGCCCCTCTGGTGTCTATATAAACTGGAGGGTTAGATCGGAGGCAGGAACACTACATTGCTAGGCTAGCTAATCTAGGGTTAGCCAACTCGATCTCGTGGTAGATCAACTCTTGTAACCCCTATACCCTTCGAATATAATCAAGCAGGAGTAGGGTTTTACCTCCGTTAAGAGGGCTCGAACCTGGGTAAAACATTGTGTCCTTTGTTCACAGTTATCCTCGATCTTCATACATACAGCTTGGGCCCCCTACCCAAGATCAACCGGTTTTGACACCGACAGTCAGCTAGGGCACAAGTGCGCCCATATCGCCGTAAGCAGTCGCGAGTCATGACTCGTATCACACAAAGCAACAAGCGAGCAAAGGTAGCCAATGATTGAATGATCAATCCCCCTCATGGAGGATCTTCACGAGCAGTGTCGGCCTATTTTAGCCCATGTAAAAAATGACTAAATTGGCTTATACCTCACTGATTGATGCAAGGGAGAAAAGCAAAAAAAGCCCAAAGCTGTCGCATTAAATCTTTGGTTTTTAATGCTTTTAAAGATTTCCACTGCTCTGAAAACTCACTTCAGGGATGTGGCGGCATTGAGCCTGGGCACGTGCCTTGGGGGCAGTGACGGTAAAATCACCATCCTCAAAGGTTTCCTAATTTGTCTCTAGAAATAGGTGCCCTAGGTCGATGGTGTTCTCCTTGTTGAAGTATAAATACATTTTTTCATAAAGGGGGATTTTATTGACTCAAAATGAAGCATCAAGAAGTTACAAACACAATGAACACACACCCGGCCTCTGCATAGCTAGGATGCACACATCCAACACCAATGCACGCACACAAAAACATGCCGACAAATAGGGAAGTCATACAAGACCAAAGCTATGCGTAGGCGAGGAAAGAAGAAAAAAGCCCCAAAGTGATCACATCACGACCGACAAACTATAACAATGACCATATCTGCATCGACAATCTCATGACACCACGTGGACAATGAGGTTCTTCAACAGCAACGCCTTAAGGAAGGGAGTGACATTCAAGTGTCACCATCACCGGATCCAGCCACCCAAGGCTGGAATCTAGGTTTTCACCCTAAAGAATCAGTCTGAACATTCCGAACAATGCCTTCAACAAGGTAAGGACGTTAAAACATCGCCCATTGTCAGGTATACCCAACTCGAGCCAGACCAAGGCTTTCACCCCGGAGCTCAAGACCGAGCGCTCGAGTAGCACCACCATCGAGGTCATTCATGTGTTGTCGCTGCCACTTTTCTACGACCCCAGCAGCTACAAGCAAGACCGCCGCCACTGCACAACAATCCCTCTGCATCAAGACATCGTCCATAGTTTGCATCTTGCCGCTGAAGTGAACCACCATATTTGTAGATATGAAACTCTCACAAAATCTTTCGATGGCGACAACAATCCGCGGCGAGGCCGCCGCCGTCCCGGATCCAATCTCCAGTGATGTAGTCAACTAGGTGGACACCAATACCATGGGTTTCAGCTAGCCAGCAGTCTGAGTGGCGCCGGTCATCTACATGCATGTCCACGCATGTGCATTTGTGTATATGCATTCATGCACCAGACCCGCATGCTTCCCCTGATCAAACTCCCAGCATCATCCAGATCGGAGCCGAAAAGGTATCTGTGAGATCGGGAGGCACCATGCTATGGACAGATCGGGAAGCCCCCGACATGGGATGTGATGACCCACAAGTATAGGGGATCTATCGTAGTCCTTTCGATAAGTAAGAGTGTCGAACCCAACGAGGAGCAGAAGGAAATGACAAGCGGTTTTCAGTAAGGTTTTCTCTGCAAGCACTGAAATTGTAGGTAATAGATAGTTTTGTGATAAGATAATTTGTAACGGGTAACAAGCAATGAAAGTAAATAAAGTGCAGCAAGGTGGCCCAATCCTTTTTGTAGCAAAGGACAAGCCTGGACAATTTCTTATAATGAGAAAAGCGTTCCCGAGGACACATGGGAATTATCGTCAAGCTAGTTTTCATCACGCTCATACGATTCGCGTTCGGTACTTTGATAATTTGATATGTGGGTGGACCAGTGCTTGGGTAGTGCCCTTACTTGGACAAGCATCCCACTTATGATTAACCCCTATTGCAAGCAGCCACAACTACAAAAGAAGTATTAAGGTAAACCTAACCACAACATTAGACATATGGATCCAAATCAGCCCCTTACGAAGCAACACATATACTAGGGTTTAAGCTTCTGTCACTCTAGATCCCCATCATCTACTTATTACTTCCCAATGCCTTCCACTAGGCCCAAATAATGGTGAAGTGTCATGTATTCGACATTCACATAACACCACTAGAGGAGAGACAACATACATCTCATCAAAATATCGAACGAATACCAAATTCACATGACTACTAATAGCAAGACTTCTCCCATGTCCTCAGGAACAAACGTAACTACTCACAAAGCATATTCATGTTCATAATCAGAGGAGTATTAATATGCATTAAGGATCTGAACATATGATCTTCCACCAAGTAAACCAATTAGCATCAACTACAAGGAGTAATCAACACTACTAGCAACCCACATGTACGAATTTGTGGTTTTGATACAAGATTGGATACAAGAGATGAACTAGGGTTTTGAGAGGAGATGGTGCTGGTGAAGATGTTGATTGAGATTGACCCCCTCCCGATGAGAGGATCGTTGGTGATGATTTCCCCCTCCCGGAGAGAAGTTTCCCCGGCAGAACAGCTCCGCCGGAGCCCTAGATTTGTTCCGCCAAGGTTCCGCCTCGTAGCGGCGGAGTTTCGTCCCGTAAGCTTGCCTATGATTTTTTCCAGGGTAAAAGCCTTCATATAGCAGAAGATGGGCACCGGAGGGCCACCAGGGGCCCCAGGAGACAGGGAGCGTGCCCAGTAGGGGTGGGCGCGCCCCCACCCTCCTGGCCAGGGTGTGGGCCCCCCTTTGGTGTTTTCTTCGCTCAATAATTCTTATTAATTCCAAAAATGACCTCTGTGGAGTTTTAGGATTTTTGGAGCTGTGCAGAATAGGTTTCCAATATTTGCTCCTTTTCCAGCCAGAATTCCAGTTGCCGACATTCCTCCTCTTCATGGTAATCCTTGTAAAATAAGAGAGAATAGCCATAAGTATTGAGACATAATGTTAAATAACATCCCATAATGCAATAAATATTGACATAAAAGCATGATGCAAAATGGACGTATCAACTCCCCCAAGCTTAGACGTCGCTTGTCCTCAAGCGGAAGCCGAAATTGAAAAATATGTCCACATGTTTAGAGATAGAGGTGTCGATAAAAATAAAATACGGACATGAGGGCATCATGATCATTCTTATAACAGCAACATAAATAGATTTTGTCATATGATTTCTTATGCTCAAGTAACAATCAATTCACAATGTCAAGTATGGTTCAGAAACTTCATTGGGAGCTAACAAACTATAATCTCAGTCATTGAAGCAATTGCAATTTATCATAACATCAGAAAGAGTCAAGAATAGAGCTTTTCAGCAAGTCCACATACTCAACTATCATATAGTCTTCTACAATTGCTAACACTCACGCAATACTTGTGGTTATGGAGTTTCAATCGGACACTAAGAAAGATAGGGGCTTATAGTGTTGCCTCCCAACATATTCACCTTTGGGTGATGTCAACAATAATAATTCATGCTAACTTACATCCAATCGATATATATATATATATATATATATATATATATATATATATATATATATATATATATATATATATATATATATCAAGATCTTTCAAACACGAGGAGCTTGCCAAAGGATAAAATGAAAAAGGGAAAGGTGAAGATCACCTTGACTCAAGCATAAAGTAAAAAACATAAAGTAAAAGATAGGCCCTTCACAGAGGGAAGCAGAGGTTGTCATGTGCTTTTAGGGTTGGATGCACAAAATCTTAATGCAAAAGAACGTCACTTTATATTGCCATGGACCTTTATTATGCAGTCCGTCGCTTTTATTGCTTCCGTAACAAGATCGATAAAGCTTATTTTCTTCACACTAATAGATCATACATAATTAGAGAGCAATTTTTATTGCTTGCACCGATGACAACTTACTTGAAGGATCTTACTCAATCCATAGGTAGGTATGGTGGACTCTCATGGCAAAAACTGGGTTTAAGGATATTTGGAAGCACAAGTAGTATCTCTACTTGGTGCGAGGAATTTTGGCTAGCATGAGGGGGAAAGGCAAGCTCAACATGTTGGGAAGATCAATGACAATATACTTTAACTGAGATGTTAGAAAACATAAACCATTATGTTGCCTTCCTTGTCCAACATCAACTCTTTTAGCATGTCATACTTAATGAGTGCTCACAATCATAAAAAATGTCCAAGATAGTATATTTGTATGTGAAAACCTCTCTTTCCTTATTACTTCCTATTAATTGCAACGATGACCAAAACTACATTTGTCAACTCTCAACAACTTTTATGCCTCATACTCTTTATGTGTGAAGTCATTACTATCCACAAGATCAATATGAACCCTTTTATTATTTTTATTCTTTCTACTTCCTCAAGATCATAGCAAGATAGCAAAGTCCTTGACTCAACACTAATCTTTATTATAGATAGCTCACAGACTCGATTACATAAAGAGATCACAAAGCAAAACTCAAAACTACTTGATATCAAAACTTCAATCTACTAGATCAAGATATTACTAAAAGGATCGAACTAAGAAAAACGGTAAAAATAGGAGTGTGATGGTGATACGATACCGGGGCACCTCCCCCAAGCTTGGCAGTTGCCAAGGGGAGTGCCCATACCCATGTGATTATGTCCCCGGAGGTGATGGAGGTGGTGATGATGATGGTGGATGATCGCACATCGAGCGTAAAAGCTCCTCCAACTTGCGGATGATGCCCTTGAGTCCGACAATATGATCCTTCAACAAAATATTTTCTAGCGTGAGATACTTGTTTTTTATGCGAGCTAACTCAATCATCTTCAAAGCTTCAATCTCAGTTGGGGTGAGGAGGTTAGGTAGAGGTTGAGGGATGTCTTCTTCTTTCACTGCCGGAGCTTGATCCTCCACAGCCTTCTTGATCCCTTCATCCTTGTTGATCTCCTCCAGTTCTTCTCTTTTCAGCTCTATCTTCAATAGCCAAGCATCCTTGTCTTGATTGTTGAAGGAGGGCAACGTCATGGTGCTCTAGATCTGTCAAAAAAACAGCTTGAAACGAAAACAAAGGATATTTGCGTGATACAGTGGTAAAAACCTTTGGGAGATTATATAATGAATTTTTACCGACCAAAATACATAACATGCAAGAAAACGGAGTCCGGGAGGCACACGAGGTGGCCACGAGACAGGGGGGAGCGCCCAGGAAGGGTGGGCGCACCCTCCACCCTCGTGGAGGCCTCGTGTCTTTCCCGGATTACTTCTTCCTTTCCAAAACTCTTAAATTTTCCAAAACGGATAAAAATTACCATTAGAATTGTTTTGGAGTCGGTTTACTTACCGTACCACATACTTATTCCTTTTCAGAGTCTGAAACGTTCTGGAAAGTGTCCCTTATGTATTCCTCCGGGGTTACGGTTTCAATAATATTAGTTTCAACATTGATAGGATTGCTTGAGATATAATGTTTGATTCTTTGACCGTTCACCACCCTCAGACTTGTGCCTTCGAAGTTGTTGATTTTTATGGCACCGGAACGATAGACCTCCTCAATAATGTAAGGACCTTCCCATTTAGAGAGAAGTTTTCCTGCAAAATATCTTAAACGAGAGTTCAATAATAACACATAATCACCTACGTTAAATTCTCGCTTTTGTATCCTTTTGTCATGCCATCGTTTGACTTTTCCTTTGAACAGCTTGGCATTCTCATAGGCTTGGGTTCTCTATTCATCAAGTGAGCTAATATCAAATAACCTCTTCTCACTGGCAAGTCTGAAGTCATAATTGAGCTCTTTAATAGCCCAATATGCTTTATGTTCAAGTTCAAGAGGTAAGTGACATGCTTTTCCATAAACCATCTTATACAGAGACATACCCATAGGATTTTTATATGCAGTTCTATAGGCCCATAATGCATCATCAAGTTTCTTGGACCAATTCTTTCTAGATCTATTCACATTCTTTTGCAAAATTAATTTGAGCTCTCTATTGCTCAACTCTACTTGACCACTAGACTGCGGGTGATAAGGAGATGCAATTCTATGATTAACATCATACTTAGCAAGCATCTTACGGAAAGCACCATGAATAAAATGTGAACCACCATCAGTCATAAGATATCTAGGGACTCCAAACCTTGGAAAAATAACTTCTTTAAGCATTTTAATAGAAGCGTTATGATCAACACTACTAGTTGGAATAGCTTCTACCCACTTAGTAATGTAATCAACATCAACTAAAATATGTGTGTAACCATTAGAGGCAGGAAAAGGTCCCATATAATCAAAACCCCAAACATCAAATGGTTCAATAACAAGAGAATAGTTCATAGGCATTTCTTGACGTCTACTAATATTACCAATTCTTTGACATTCATCACAAGATAAGACAAACTTACGAGCATCTTTGAAGAGAGTAGGCCAATAAAAACCAGATTGCAATACCTTATGTGCAGTTCTATCTCCAGCGTGGTGTCCTCCGCATGATTCAGAGTGACACTTGCGTAGGATCTGTTCCTGTTCATGCTCAGGTACACAACGTCTAATAACACCATCTACTCCTTTTTTATGGAGGTGTAGGTCATCCCAAAAGTAATGTCTTAAATCATAAAAGAACTTTTTGTTTTGCTGGTATGTGAAACTAGGTGGTATAAATTTAGCAACAATGTAATTAGCATAATCAGCATACCAAGGAGCAGTACGAGAAGCATTAATGACCGCTAATTGTTCATCAGGAAAGCTATCATCAATAGGTAGTGGGTCATCAAGAACATTCTCTAACCTAGAGAAGTTTTCTGCAACGGGGTTCTCAGCTCCCTTTCTATCAATAATATGCAAATCAAATTCTTGGAGCAAGAGAACCCATCTAATAAGTCTAGGCTTAGCATCTTTCTTTTCCATAAGATATTTAATAGCAGCATGATCAGTGTGAATAGTAACTTTGGAATCAACAATATAAGGTCTGAACTTATCACAAGCAAATACAACTGCTAAGAACTCTTTTTCAAGAGTAGCATAATTTCTCCGGCAAGATCAAGATTTTTACTAGCATACCGATAACATTCAATTTCTTATCAACTCTTTGCCCTAGAACAACACCTACATCATAATCACTAGCATCACACATAATTTCAAAAGGTAAATGCCAATCAGGTAGCTGAACAATAGGTGCAGTGATCAAAGCTTTCTTAAGTATTTCAAATGCTTCTACACAATCATCATCAAAGACAAAAGGAATATCTTTTTGCAATAAATTAGTCAGAGGCCTAGAGATTTTAGAAGTCCTTAATGAACCTCCTATAAAAAACGGCATGACCAAGAAAACTTCTTATACCTTTTATGTCCTTGGGACATGGCATCTTTTCAATAGCATCAACTTTAGCTTTATCAACTTCAATACCTCTCTCGGAAATCTTATGCCCCAAGACAATGCCTTCATTAACCATAAAGTGGCACTTTTCCCAATTCAAGACGAGACTAGTGTCTTCACATCTCTGCAAAACTTGATCAAGGTTGCTCAAGCAATCATCAAAAGAGGATCCATAAACGGAGAAATCATCCATGAATACCTCACAAATCTTTTCACAAAAGTCAGAGAATATAGCCATCATGCATCTTTGAAAGGTAGCAGGTGCATTACATAAACCAAAAGGCATACGTCTATAAGCGAAAGTACCGAAAGGGCAAGTAAAAGTAGTTTTTGATTGATCCTCCGCTAACACAGGTATTTGAGAGAAACCAAAATAACCATCTAGAAAGCAGAAATGTGTGTGTTTGGATGGTCTTTCTAGCATTTGATCAATAAAAGGTAAAGGGTAATGATCTTTCTTAGTAGCTTTATTTAACTTACGGAAATCAATTACCATCCTATATCCTGTAATAGTTCTTTGCGGGATCAATTCATCTTTATCATTAGGAACGATAGTAATACCTCCCTTTTTAGGAACACAATGGACAGAACTTACCCAATCACTATCAGCAACGGGATAAATTATACCTGCCTCAAGGAGCTTTAGTATCTCCTTCCTTACCACTTCTTTCATCTTAGGATTCAATCGTCGTTGAGGATCTCTAATTGGTTTGGCATCTTTCTCCACATTTATTTTGTGTTGGCATGGAGTGGGACTAATGCTCTTAAGATCATCCAGAGTATATCCAATAGCAGCACGGTGCTTCTTCAGAGTTTTCAATAATCTTTCTTCTTCTTGCTCTAAAAGGTTAGCACTAATAATAACAGGATATATTTTCTTTTCATCAAGATAATCATACTTAAGATTATCAGGTAATAGTTTGAGCTCAAACACGGGATCACCCTGGAGGGGGATCCCCTAGGATTTCAACAGGTAGGTTGTGTTTCAGAATAGGACCCTGTTGAAGGAACACTTCGTCTATTTCCCTTCTTTCATTCATAAACATATCATTTTCATGGTCTAGCAAATATTGTTCTAGTGGATCAGTAGGAGGCATGGCAATAGAAGCAAGACCAATAATCTCATCCTTACTACGTGATTCTTTATCACGAGGTTGTCTATGAAACTTAGCAAAATTAAACTCATGAGACATATCCCCTAAGCCAATTGTAACAACATCCTTTTTGTAATCAATCCTAGCATTGACAGTATTCAAGAAGGGTCTACCAAAAATAATGGGACAAAAGTCATCTTGTGGGGAACCAAGAACAAGAAAATCAGCAGGGTATTTAACTTTCCCACACAAGACTTCAACATCTCTAACAATCCCAACTGGCTTAATGGTGTCCCTATTGGCAAGCTTAATAGTAACATCAATATCTTCTATTTCAGCGGGTGCAATATCATGCATAATTTCTTTATATAAGTCATAGGGTATTGCACTAGCAGTAGCACCCATATCACATAAGCCATGATAACAATGATCTCCTATTTTAACAGAAATAACAGGCATGCCTACAACAGGTCTATGTATCTTAGCATCCGGTCTAGCAATATTAGCGCCTCACCACGTAAATAAATAACATGCTCATCTAAATTATCATCCAAGAGATCTTTAACCATAGCAATACTAGGTTCAACTTTGATTTGCTCAGGAGGTGTATAAGTTCTAGTATTACTCTTACGAACAACAGTCAAAGTTTTAGCATGATCCTTTATCCTAACAGGAAAAGGAGGTTTCTCAACATAAGTAGTAGAAACAATAGGATCATTATAAGTGACAGTCTTTTCTTCAACTATAATAGGTGCAACTACTTTTACTTCAGTGGGAGGTGTCGTGGTTCTAAGTCTGACAGTAGAAGTAGGGGTAGGTAAGGGAGAGGCGATGTCCTAGCTATGGAGCAGTTGTGAAGACAAAAGATGTACGAGTTCAGGCCCTTCTCGGAAGAAGTAACAGCCCTACGTCTCGGAGCCCTGAGGCGGTCGAGTGGATTATCAGTATGAGTATTACCAGAGTGTCAACCCTTCTATCTGTGGAGGGGGGTGGCTTATATAGAGTGCGCCAGGACCCCAGCCAACCCACATAATGGAGGGATTAAAGTACATTGCCGGGTTACCGTAACGCCTCATAAGGCGCTTTAACTATCATTAAGTCTATTCAATAGCAAACCGTTGCGCTGCAGAGTGCCTTCTGGACCTTCTGGTGGTCGAGTGAGTCTTCATGGTCGAGTGAGTCTCCCATGGTCGAGTCCTTCCATCCGGTCGAGTGGATTCCTCTTTGGTCGATCGAAGATGATCTCTTCTACGAGTGCCCTTGGTAGGACGCTTAGGTCAGGCCTATGACCCTACCCTAGGTACATGAATCCATCATTAGCCCCGAATGGATTGAGGCTTGAGTGAAGGAGGAGTTGACGTTGTTTCCGAACGCTTTTGCATATCGGCTACGTGTTGTCTTGGATCAAGATCTTCTCTGTTGATAACAAGAAACTTTCCTTCAATGACTTGATCCATTCTTGTTCTTTAGTCGAGTGACTTCCTTTGCTACTCCCGAGCAACGGATCGCAGGAAATCTCGCACTTGATGACCGATCTGTCGCCGCGGATCTCGCGGGATACGAAATTTGGGGAAGCGCTAAACGGAACGGATCGCGGCGCTTGGATGGGACGTAATAGGGCGCTCGATCTCCGCGCCGCTTTTTCCGCCATGTATCGCGGCGGCTGCTCGATATGATTGGATTGCTTGGGTCCACCTGTCATCCACTCGAAGGATGCTATAAATGTAACTCCGGAGGCTTATGCACAATGCCTTGTTCTTCCTCCTTAGTTCTCTCCGTCTCCGCTCTCCGCCACCGCTGCTGCTCTCTTGCCATCTCCCTCCTTGCGCATTCTCACGGCGCGCCATGGGCAAAGAGAAGACGACGATGTTGGAGCGCCAAGAAGGCGCGGCGGCGGAGAAGGCGTCGGCCGAGAAGGCAAAGGGAGATCTACCGTCGCGTGGTTCCTCGTCGAGATCCAAACTGCCGAAAGGCTGGGTCCAGGAGATCGATCGATCGACCATCAAGGAGAAGGATCTCCTCGATATGGCCGACGACGGATTGATTCCCCACGGTGTCAGCGAGACTTCCCGGCGAGAGTGGCAGCCTCAGCCGTAAGAGGGTGAGTCGTGCTTTTGGCCACCCATGTCGACCGAGGTTTTTCGTTGCCACGAGTGTCTTCTTTCGGGGTTTTCTGAATTTCTTCGGAGCCCAGCTCCACCATTTTACTCCAAACTCCATCGCATATCTTGCCGCGTTTGTGTCTATGTGCGAAAACTTCCTGGGCTGTCGACCGCACTGGGGTTTGTTCAAGTACATCTTCACATGTCGCCTCTCGGTGAAGAAGGCAAGCCCCGTGACGAGAAGACCCAAGTAGTCCAGATGTGTGGTGGTTTAGGGGTCCAGCTTGAGGAACAAAAGCACCTTCCCAGCTATGTCCTTTCCCGAGTCGGTCGGGGTCGGCAATCGACCTGGTTCTATTGCCGGAATGAGACGACGCCGGGGCAGTCGACTGGCCTTCCTGCATTCACCATGAGTCGAGTGAATAGACCCTCCTCCCTGAAGGTTGTTCCAGAAGAGAGGACTGAAGTGAAGATGCTGATGGACCGCGTGGTGCAGCTGGTTAGGGACGGAGTGACTGGCATGGACCTCCTGGAGGTTTTTCTTCGGAGGCGAATCCAGCCCCTTCAGTTCCGGAGTCACTGCATGTGGCTGTATCGCGGCACCAAGATTTGAGACTCGCGCCCACCCGGAGGCGCCGACGATATTGTAGTGGAAAGATGGATGGCTGCGATCATCGGGAATAAGGACAATCCTCGCGGATCTCGGAGGATTTCCCACTTGATCGTGATGCTGCCCGTATAAGGTACACTTGCTCTGCTTTTCCGCTGTATATCCGTCGAGTGTGCTTCAGAACTTGGTCGATCGAACTCGCTTGATACTTCCAGCCCCTCACAGAGCTATACTCAATGCCCAATGGCGCCAGATTCCGATCGAGGAGGGGAAGCCAAAGGAGGCGAGAGCCGGAAGAGTGGGATTCAGATGCTGCAGAAGACGGCGGCGATGATGATGATGATGACGAGGATGATGATGACGAGGATGAAGAGGAGGAAGCCGCACCACCGCTGCTTGGAAAGGCGGTCAAAACTTGTGCACGACCCTTCGTTGAACGCGTAAGGAGTTGCGATCGCCTCGTAGTCGACCAAACGCCTCGGACCGCTTCTCCGGTGCCGACCGAGAAGGCGCCAAGCAGCCAAGGTAGTTCCGTCGAGGACAACCAAGCCTCTCGCCAAAAATGAAGGTGTCCATCCCCACCATCTCGTGGTAAACATATTGCTTAAATCTTCTTGTTCTATATAAATTTTATCTCCGGTTGATACTTGAATCGGTCGATCGACTCTTTGGATTTTCGGTCATGCGACTTCAAACCTCAGCTAAGGTCAAGACCATGAGATGGAGGACGCCGCCACCTCAAATCCTGGTACTATATCCTTAATTTTGTTCTTAGTCGATCGACTCAAGATTTCGACTTTAACTCTTTTCTCAAGCTCCAACCAATGACATCATCACTCTTCCCGACGACGATGATGAGGATGAGGAGCCATTGAGGACTAGGAGGAGCAGGAAGGCATCTATCGCAAAGAAGCCCAAGGTGTGACGGCGCCGAGACCGCTAGACGGAAGGAGAGGTCGGCACTCGACATACCGTGTCCTTCGCAGAACCACGACGAAAGTGCTCGCCCACTTCGCCGAAAGTGCCGGACAACCTTCGATCTTCACCACGCACCACGCCCCGTAGAGACCAGGCCGATGTTGCTAAGGAGGCGATCCGTCAAGCAGGATCATGATGGAGCAGTGAAGATCGCCGATGCGAGCCAAGCAGCTTACGATGCCAGCTCGCCTTCTTGAGCAATGTTCAGTCGACGACCACCAATTGCTCATAGGATATGCTATCAAAACTTTTCTTTCGAATTATAGCAGCCACCCAAAGGTGTGTTGGTAAAAAACTCCTTGTTAGCGGGGCACGCTGAGTGCACCCGCCGGTGTAGTCCCCATATAAGGTCGATCACGGGCAATGGTCTTAGGCTTACTAAGTAGATGTTGATCATTATCCGAATGGAACGAATGGGTTTACGAGTCCAAGGGGGCACGCTGAGTGCACCCACCGGGTGTAGTCCCCGAGACGTGGTCGATCACCGCGCTGATTACGGTTCGAAGAAGTACCGATCGATCGGGTCGACTCGCTTTTTTTTTTTTTTTTATCGGTCGATCGGTCGACTATGTCTTGAATAAGACCGGTGGGGGCACGCTGAGTGCACCCACTGGGTGTAGTCCCCGAGACTACGGTCGAATGCTTGCATTCGACTGTAGTCTTAGAAACGCACAATTCTTCTTTATTCACTCGAAAGTGGATTATCTCTAATATTTTTGCAACCGACTCTTCAGAGAAATCTTGTGATCTTGCGCACGCTATATCGAATCGGAGCGTAAGCATATTCAGCTCGAGTTGGACTTGAAGCTAGTGCGGAGAATCGAAGGCGAAGGAAGAGACCAAAGGTATGTTTGGTGAGATTTCGACGACTCTTTTCTCCCTCATTTGCTTCAAGCTTGACTTTGCTGCGATTTACGCAAGGTGAAGGAGGCCCAAAGGAAGAAGGAGCTTGAGCTGTCTCGAGAAGATCAAGCTTGCCGATGAAAAATCGCCTCGCCGCCAAGCTCGAACAGATAACACCAATCAAGGCTGCTCCGCCGGTGCCAAAGAAGGATGTTGAACGAATGAAGGCTGACAAGAAGACTCGATCGAGAAGGTCCTCCAAATGGCTGGGAAGAAGAACGAGCTGGAAAGCTTCTTGGTGGTCTTGCTAAGAAATTGTTCCTTAAGCTCAAGGTAACCTTCTTCACTCGACCAATTCTTCCAACTGTTATGTTCCCATTCGACTATTTTCCTGATTCGGGTTTTGTCTTTGCGAGTTCTCGCGCAACTTTGAAGAAGAAACCAGCCACCGAGATTTAACCTTGACCTCACAATTCTCCGTGAACGATGAAACTGCCATGAACATCTTCCGACCGAGTCCCGTGTTGTTCAGCTGTCGTGGACTATCTCGCAAGATCGAAGGTTGCTACGCCCCGCATCGACTCGACGCCTCGCCCAAAGAGACACTCCAAAATGACCTCGAGTCATTGATGGCTCGACTAAACGCCGCCCCCGACCGAAAGTGCAAGAGTGGAAGAAGTCTTCGCTCGGTGCGGTGCGACGCCGCCTGTGTCCGCACGAGTCCATTGCAAGGATGCCCGAGAAGATAAGTGGCGGCTCTCCGAGTGGCCAACACCAAAAAGCACGACTTCGGGCCTTCATGGAGACTTTCATTGCTGCTGCCACGCGGATTGCCGACGGATTGACCTTGACGAGTTCGTTGTTCCATCCAGCCTCCACGGGAGGGGTAAAAAACTTTCCTTGACCTTAAATTTGCCTCGGTATGCCGAGTGGAGTTGTACCCGATAAAACTTTAACAGGCTTAGCGCCTGAGCACTCTCGGTTATTTTAGGTGTCGACCTAAATTTAGATTGGATGTTTGGAAATGATTGCTCTCGCTTGAATTGCTCTTTGCGGGTTAACAATGAGATGCCTCTGCAATGACTTATTCCTTAGGCGCAGCACCGAGCTGCAGCTAAGCCCCGAGTGAGAGGTTTGCTCTTCACTCGGTAGGATTTCTTTTATCTTAGGCGCAGCACTGGCTGCAGCTAAGCCCCGAGTGGGAGGTTTGCTCTCCACTCGGTAGGATTTCTTATATCTTAGGCGAGCACTGGCTGCAGCTAAGCCCCCGAGTGGGAGGTTTGCTCTCCACTCTGCAGGATTTCTTATGCCTTAGGCGAGCACTGGCTGCAGCTAAGCCCCGAGTGAGAGGTTTGCTCTTCACTGTGTGGATTTCTTTTATCTTAGGCGAGCACTGGCTGCAGCTAAGCCCCGAGTGGGAGGTTTGCTCTCCACTCGGCAGGATTTCTTATGCCTTAGGCGAGCACTGGCTGCAGCTAAGCCCCGAGTGAGAGGTTTGCTCTTCACTCGTAGGATTTCTTTTATCTTAGGCGAGCACTGGCTGCAGCTAAGCCCCGAGTGGGAGGTTTGCTCTCCACTGTAGGGATTTCTTATATCTTAGGCGAGCACTGGGCTGCAGCTAAGCCCCCGAGTGAGAGGTTTGCTCTTCACTCGGTAGGATTTCCGTTGTATTGGTGTCGAAGCTCGGAGAAGTGGGTCGCAGTCGACCTGCGCCTCGTTTTCCTTGCTAGCATACTTTACACTTAGGCGAGTCCTTGGACTGCAGCTAAGCCTCCGAGTGGAAGTCTGGCTTACCATTCGGTAGGATTTTTAATAACTTAGGCGAGCACTGAGCTGCAGCTAAGCCTCCGAGTGGAAGTCTGGCTTACCACTCGGTAGGATTTTTAATAATCTTAGGCGAGCACTGAGCTGCAGCTAAGCCCCCGAGTGGGAGGTTTGCTCTCCACTCGGTAGGATTTTAATAACTTAGGCGAGCACTGAGCTGCAGCTAAGCCTCCGAGTGGAAGTCTGGCTTACCACTCGGTAGGATTTTTAATAACTTAGGCGAGCACTGAGCTGCAGCTAAGCCTCCGAGTGGAAGTCTGGCTTACCACTCGGTAGGATTTGTAAAAAACTTAGGCGAAACGGATTCGCGACTAAGCCACCCACTGGGGGAAAATTTTACTCGACGAAAAAATAAAGAGTGACAAAAATTATAAAGGAATTACGACACTATTACTTCAAAGCTCGTGAGCTACAGGAGTATTTTATTACAAATCTTCCGAGTGAAAAACCTTAAGTGTAAAACGGGCGGAGCAGGTCCGCATTCCAAGCTCGGGGCTCATCGATATTGTGTTCGACATTGTAGAGACGATATGCCCCATTGTGGAGAACCTTTGTGACGATGAAGGGTCCTTCCCAGAGGGAGCAAGCTTATGTTGCTTCGCCGATCTACCCGGGACCAGATTTCCTTCCCGAAGGCTCTACCTCTCACATTTCGGCGACAAAGCGGCGAAGTCTTGCTGGTAAATGGTCGAGCGGATCGAGCCATTTCCTTTCTTCTTCCAGAGGTCGATCAGATCCTGACGCGCTTTGCTCAGCTTCGCTTCATTATAAAGTTCAATTCGTGGAGCATTGTGAAGGAGATCACTCGGTAAAACTGCTTCGCCCCATAGACCAGAAGAAAGGAGTTCTCCCAATGACCGATTAGGCGTGGTCCGCAAACCCCAAAGCATCAAGGAAGTTCGTCGACCCAAGCTCCACCGCATGCTTGAGATCTCGCATCAATCGGGCTTGGACCCTTGAGGATTAATCCATTGGCTCGCTCGCGCTCGTCTGCTCGATCGTGGATGGGCGATCAAGCGTAGTCGACTCGTACCTTGGGAGTTGCGAAATCCTTGAATTCTTCCGAGTCAAAATTCACCCATTGTCCGTGATAATACCGTAAGGGACTCCATACCGAACGCCAACCTCTCGACGAAGGAAACAGCGAGACAAAGATCAAGTTTCTTGATTGGTTTAGCTTCAATCCACTTGGTGAACTTGTCGATCGCTACCAAGACATGCGTGAAACCGCTCCGACCTGTTCGCAAGGGACCGATCATGTCCAACCCCAAACCGCAAACGGCCGACGAGTGGAATGGTCTTCAAGGCTGACGCAGGCTTGTGAGACATATTGGAATAAAACTAGCATCCTTCGCACTTGTCTACTATCTCTTTTGCCATCTCATTTGCTCTAGGCCAGTAAAATCCAGCCCGGTATGCTTTGGCTACGATGGTCCGAGAGGACGCATGGTGACCACAGGTCCCCGAGTGGATATCATTGAGTATGACTTGACCTTCTTCTGGCGTTATGCATTTTTGTACGACTCCCGTCGGGCTTTCTCTATATAACTGCCCATTGATAACGGTAAAGGCTTTGGATCGACGGACGATCTGCCGAGCCTCTTCTTCATCCTCTGGGAGTTCCTTTCTCAGAATATATGTGATGTATGGAATCGTCTAACTGAGTCACCACTAAAACCTCCATAACCAAGTCGACCATCGCCGAACCTCGACCTCGATCGGTCTGCATGCACTCTTGGGTTGTGGAGCTTCCTCTGTGAAGGGATCCTCTTTAACCGACGGAGTGTGTATATGTTCCAAAAACACGCCACTGAATGGCTTCTCTCTGGACCCTATCTTCGCCAGATCATCTGCTGCTTGATTTTTCAATCGGGGATGTGATGGAGTTCCAACCTCGAACTTCTTTTCCAGCTTCCTCACTGCATTGCAAGATCCAAATATAGTCGGGCTTCACGCCCCACTCCTTCATCACTTGATTGACCACTAGATCTGAATCGCCATAGACCATCAAAGCGACGGACGCCGAGTGAGATGGCCATGCTAATCCATATAAGAGGGCCTCATACTCGCCTCATTGTTGGAGGAATCAAAGTGAATCGAGCACATACCTAAGCTTATCTCCTCTGGGGAAACCAGAACAACCCCAAAGACTGTAACCATTCAAAGATCTTGGAGCCGCCAAAGAACATGGTCCAATGCTCCGAGTGAACTTCAGTCGGTTGTTGTTGTTCAATCCACTCGGCGAGGAAATCCGCTATAGCCGGGACTTAATGGCTTTTTTGCCTCGAATTTGATATCAAGGGAAGAAGTTCAATCGCCCATTTCGCCACTCGACCGGTCGCGTCTCACAGTGCAGATCTCGATAAAGGAGAGTCGCCGACGATCGTGATAGAATGATCGAGAAATAATGAGCAACCTTCTTTGTGGTCATGTATATACCATACACAAGCTTCGATAATGAGGATATCTCGCTGGATGGAGTCAATACTTGCATAAATAATACACCGGCGCTGAACTTTGAAGGCCTTTCCTTCCTCTTCCCGCCGACCGTAAGCACAGAATCGATAACTTGTCCAAAGGCTGCAATGTAAAGCAACAGAGGCTCTTTGCTGATTGGAGCAGCAAGCACCGGCTGGGTGGAGAGCGAGCTTTTAGCTCGCAAACGCTGCATCGACTTCGAGTCCACTCGAACTTGTCACCCTTCTTCATCACCGGTAAAGAGGTAATGCCTTTTCACCGAGTCGTGAGATGAATCGACTTAAAGCGCCAAGCATCCAAGAAGCTCGACGCCGTGCACTCGCATGTATGCTTTCATTCGGAGAATAGTGCCGATCTTCTCGGGTTAGCGCCGATCCTCGCTCGAAACGAAAACCGAGTAACTTTCCACCAGAACTCAATGTGCACTTTGACGGATTGAGCTTGATATCGAACCTTCTGAGGTTGGCAAATGTTTCGGCGAGGTCAGCAAGCAGGTCGGAACCTTTTCGCGACTTAACGACGATATCATCCATATACGCTTCCACATTCCGACTGATTTGAGTGAGAAGACACTTCAATCATTCGCATAAATGTGGCTCCGCATTCTTGAGGCCGAATGGCATGGTGATATAGCGTAAGCACCGAATGGAGTGATGAAAGCTGTTTTATTTCATCGGGTCCATACAGCACGGATCCGATGATACCCGGAATATGCGCCTAAAAGACAATCTCTCACACCCCGCTGTCGAGTCAACAATTTGATCGATGCGGGGGAGAGGAAAATGATCCTTCGGGCAGGCCCGATTAATGTGCTTAAAATCAATGCACATGCGGAGTGAGTTATCTTTCTTGGGGACCATGACAACATTAGCTAACCACTCGAGTGGTAAATCTCTCGATAAATCCTGCCGTCAACAATGAGCCACTTCTTCACCAATAGCTTTTCTCTTACGACGGCGGACCGCCAAGATGCTCTTTGACTGGTTTCGCTTGTCTTGTCGACTCGGAGGCGATGCTCAGCCAGCCTCGAACACCGGCATGTCACCGCTTCCATGCAAAATGTCCCGCTTCTCACGGAGGAACCGGATGAGCGCTTCTTCCTATTTCGAGTCGAGTGTTGTGGATATGTGGGTCGGGCTGCATCGGGATCACCGATGAATATGAACTGGCTTTGTCTCACCGGACGATTTGAATGCAAACTCGTGGCTGGCTTCTTAGATCGTAGCAAATCACTCGGATCTGCGTTTTGCATGTACTCGTCGAATTCGACCATTGTCACTTGAGAGTCGGCAATCTTGAGCCCTTCCGAAAGCACTCTTCGCTTTCTTCCGATCACCGTGTGATGTGATCACTCCCTTGGGTCCCGCATTTTCAGTTTGAGGTACACGTAGCATGGTCGAGCCATGAATCGTATGCGTGGCGGCCTCCCCAAAATGGCATGGTATGCACTCAAAATCCACAACTTCAAAGGTCAACTTTTCTTTGCGGAAGTGCTTGGAATCACCAAAACCACGCCCAGGCTATTTGGCCGAGTGAGTTGGCCTTCTTCCCCGGTATGACTCGTGGAAACTCATATTGTCGGGCGCCAATCGGGACATCGGAATGCCCATCCCTTTCAATGTATCCGCATATAACAAATTCAGCCCACTACCACCATCCATCAAGACTTTTGTCGGCCGAGTGCCTTCGACAACCGGATCGACCACTAACGCTTGCCGCCTGGTGGTGGCGATGTGAGTCGGGTGATCGATTGGTCGAATGTAATGGGTGTCCGGGACCACTTCACATAACTTGGCTTAACTGGGCAACCATATTCACCTCCCGGTTGATGACTTTCAATCGACTTTTGCTTTCCACATCCGCTGAAGATCATCGAGTGGAGTTGACATGCGGTATTCCTCCTCGCTGTCCTCTTTATCTCCGCCTTGTCCGCTCCTTCTCCTTGTCCCTAGACTGCTTTTCCCCAAACCGCTGGATCGAGAGTCGGCATCGGCGAGTGGTATGCTTCGTAAATAATGTTGCCCTCTTCATCTTTCTTTATGTGAATATGGCACGGCATATCCATCACGCCATTTCCTTCTTTATCTTTTACTTTCTTCGATTCCGTGATCCTTTGGGCTTCCCTTGAACTTTCCCGAGTCACGGCCGTGGCTTCTCCAGAGCTGCTGGCTCGGCTTTGCGCTCGCTTCCGGATCGAATTGCCCTTCTCTCGACCGACTTGGCTTGTATTTACCGCTCGAGTCGGTCTTCTTCCTCGCCATTAGGCGATTTGCTAGCAATCTCCATCATTCGACTCGTGGTCATGTCCCCGGTTCGACCAAACTTCGACTCAATTCTCTGCTTTTGACGCCATCCTTGAAGGCGCAAACCGCTGATGGTCGACACATTTTCCACAAGATGGTGCAAGGTAATCCACCTTTGAATGTACTCTCGGAGAGTTTCATTGGTCTTCTGCACACAAACTTGCAGCTCTGTCAAACCAGCCGGTCGCTTGCAAGTCCCTTCAAAGGTCCTGACGAACACTCGGGACAAATCTTCCCAAGTATATATGCTGCTGTGAGGTAATTGATTCAGCCATGCTCGCGTAACCTTCCAACATGAGGGGCAAATGCTTCATGGCCACCTCATCATTCCCGCCACCAATCTGAACAGCCACTCGGTAATCCTCGAGCCAAGTTTCGTGCTTGGATTCTCCAAGAATTTGTCGACTCGCTGCTAATCTGAAATTGGGGGATCATCGCGCGCTCGATAGCCCTCGCTAAAACACTCGACCGAGACATGCACTCGATCGCTGGTGGGCGATCCTCTCGGGTCCGCCACGATGGGCTCTGTTCCGGTCGACCAAGCCTTGCACGATAATGGATCGCGTCAAAGCTCGGTTCCACGGGTCGACCGAACTCTTCGCTCAGATCGAATCGTCGTCTGTCATCTTGCCGCCGAGGAGCGTACGACCCTTCCCTCGGAGGGGAAAGGGGCATTCGACGCCTGTCATCTCGGTCGAATCGGTCTCCGTGCTGCTCTCGCCGGTTGTCGCGCCCTTCTCGCCGCGGAGGCGATCTAGGGCTGTGAGCCGATGGACAGTGTTCGCAGCGACGGATCGACTATGAATCTGCTGCGCGATCGCGACACGGCTGAGTTTTGGTCGCCGCCGGAGTAAATCTCGATCCGCTGCAAGCCTCTTCTAGCTTCCGACCGACGGGCTGGATGGACTCGCTATGCGAGTTGCAGCCGCTAAATTCTGAATCGGCGTCGCGGTATACCCGAGTCGGCGGAAGAGACGGCGCTGATCGCTTGTGGAGTCGCGCTGCTGCCTTTCGCCGAGTGCTCGCCGAAGATTCTCCAGCGAAGCGCGTTCAGCCACATTGGCCAAACGTGCCTCCTCCAAGGCACGAGCCTCGTGGGTCTCTCCGCGATAGGGGTATGTAGTGCATCCATGTTCTGCGACGAAGCTCTTCTCTCTCGCAGAGTCGAGTGTCTCGGCTGGTACTCTTCGTGCTTTGCACGGGTCTCCTCCTCCGGCGCCCCACCGCCGTGGCGGCCGGAGGATCGCGAGGGCCGCCGACCATGAGGATCTCCGCCGCCGGATCACTGCTATCACACTCGGATGCGCTCTCTCGAGCCGGTCGACGATCGAACAGGCCGTAGAGGGATTCGTCGGGCTCGATAGCCGCGACATGAGCGGTGGCTGTCTGGCGAGCCACCGCGTGCTTCACCCACCGCTGAAGCCTCGACCGACCAGAGCGCTTGCGCTGGTGGGAGACCGGGCGGGCGGCTGATAAAAGAGTCGACCGGTACGGGGTCGACGGTTGCCGCAGCAGAACGCCACGAACACATGCACGAAAGTGCGTCGCCCCGCGGACGGGGAGCGCCTCGATGTCAAGAGGGGCCTCCTGGAGCCATGTGGAGTCGTCGGCGACAAAAGTGAGAGCACCGAGACGGATCTCGTGCCCTCACCCAAAACTCCAAAGCAGCCATCATGATGAAGGTACTCGAAGTACTGCAACTCCTCCACAAATCACTAAAACACCTGCCCCACGGTGGCGCCAACCGTCGTGGTTCTAAGTCCGACAAGAGAAGTAGGGGTAGGTAAGGGAGAGGCGATGTCCTAGCTATGGAGCAGTTGTGAAGACAAAAGATGTACGAGTTCAGCCCTTCTAAGAAGTAACAGCCCCACGCCTCGGAGCCCCGAGGCGGTCGAGTGGATTATCGGATGAGTATTACCAGAGTGTCAACCCTTCTATCTCGTGGAGGGGGTGGCTTATATAGAGTGCGCCAGACCCCAGCCAGCCCACATAATGGAGGGATTAAAGTACATTAAGCCGGGGAGTTATTGTAACGCCTCATAAGGCGCTTTTAACTATCATTAAGTCTATTCAATAGCAAACCGCTATACCGCAGAGTGCCTTCGACCTTCCGGTGGTCGAGTGAGTCTTCATGGTCGAGTGAGTCTCCCATGGTCGAGTCCTTCCAGTCCGGTCGAGTGGATTCCTCTTTGGTCGACTGGAAGATGATCTCTTCTACGAGTGCCCTTGGGTAGGACGTTTAGGTCAGGCCTATGACCCTACCCTAGGTACATGAATCCATCAGGAGGATTATATTTAAACCACTTCTCCTTAGGGAGATCAACGTGAGTAGCAAAAGATTCACAAAAAGCAGCTACTATCTCAGAGTCAAGTCCATATTTAGCGCTAAATCCACAAAAAGCATCGGTATCCATAAAATATTTAACACAATCAAACTT
Source organism: Aegilops speltoides (assembly GCA_021437245.1). Lineage (NCBI taxonomy): Eukaryota > Viridiplantae > Streptophyta > Magnoliopsida > Poales > Poaceae > Aegilops > Aegilops speltoides. The sequence continues at coordinate 139,377,226 of CM038146.1, read as the reverse complement.
AGGTGTTATACCTGACTCCTTACCATCGTCGGAACCCCAGCCTTCAGAGTTGCGTTTAATTCTTTCCAATAAGTCCCACTTGAATTCAGTAGTCTTCAGCATATAAGAACCAGCACATGAAGTATCAAGCATGGTGCAATCATTGAGAGAAAGCCGAGCATAAAAGTTTTGAATAATCGTATCTCTTGAGAGCTCATGATTGGGGCATGAATATAACATTGACTTAAGCCTCCGCCAAGTTTGAGCGATGCTTTCTCCTTCGCAAGGCCAGAAATTATATATGTAATTACGATCACGATGAACAAGATTCATAGGATAGAACTTCTGGTGAAATTCCAACTTCAATCGTTTATAATTCCAAGATCTTATATCATCACATAGCCTATACCATGTCAGTGCATCTCCCTTCAAAGATAAAGGGAAGAACTTACTTTTGACAACATCATCGGGAATACCTGCAAGCTTAAATAATCCACAAACTTCATTCACAAAGATAAGGTGTAAATCGGGATGCAATGTTCCATCTCCTGCAAAGGGATTGGCTAGCAGTTTCTCTATCATACCCAAAGAAATCTCAAAGTAAATATTTTCAGTAAGTTCAGTAGGTTGAGGAGCAACTCTTTGCTCTACTGGTCGGGGTGAAGATACCCCGAACAAGCCCCTCAAAGGATTAGTTTCCATAGTAACAAGTGACAGAAAATTTCAGCACACTATGTAAATGTTTCCTTACCAAGTTCCAATCACCAAAGGCGCTTCACTCCTCGACAACAGCGCCAGAAAAGAGTCTTGATGACCCACAAGTATAGGGGATCTATCGTAGTCCTTCCGATAAGTAAGTGTGTCGAACCCAACGAGGAGCAGAAGGAAATGACAAGCGGTTTTCAGTATGGTTTTCTCTGCAAGCACTGAAATTGTAGGTAACAGATAGTTTTGTGATAATATAATTTGTAACGGGTAACAAGCAATGAAAGTAAATAAAGTTCAGCAAGATGGACAAATCCTTTATGTATCAAAGGACAAGCCTGGACAATTTCTTATAATGAGAAAAGCGCTCCCGAGGACACAAGGGAATTATCGTCAAGCTAGTTTTCATCACGCTCATATGATTCGCTTCGGTACTTTGATAATTTGATATGTGGGTGGACCAGTGCTTGGGTAGTGCCCTTACTTGGACAAGCATCCCACTTATGATTAACCCCTATTGCAAGCATCCACAACTACAAAAGAAGTATTAAGGTAAACCTAACCGCAGCATTAGACATATGGATCCAAATCAGCCCCTTACGAAGCAACGCATAAACTAGGGTTTAAACTTCTGTCACTCTAGCAACCCATCATCTACTTATACTTCCCAATGCCTTCCTCTAGGCCCAATGGTGAAGTGTCATGTAGTCGACGTTCACATAACACCACTAGAGGAGAGAAAACATACATCTCATCAAAATATCGAACGCATACCAAATTCACATGACTACTAATAGCAAGACTTCTCCCATGTCCTCCGGAACAAACATAACTACTCACAAAGCATATTCATGTTCATAATCATAGGAGTATTAATATGCATTAAGGATCTGAACATATGATCTTCCACCAAGTAAACCAATTAGCATCAACTACAAGGAGTGATCAACACAACTAGCAACCCACAGGTACCAATTTGTGGTTTTGATACAAGATTGGATACAAGAGATGAACTAGGGTTTTGAGAGGAGATGGTGCTGGTGAAGATGTTGATTGAGATTGACCCCCTCCTGATGAGAGGATCGTTGGTGATGATGATGGTGATGATTTCCCCCTCCCGGAGGGAAGTTTCCCCGGCAAAACAGCTCCGCCGGAGCCCTAGATTGGTTACACCTAGGTTCCGCCTCATGGCGGCGGAGTTTCGTCCCGTAAGCTTGCCTATGATTTTTCCAGGGTAAAAGCCTTCATATAACAGAAGATGGGCACCGGAGGGCCACCAGGGGCCCAGGAGACAGGGGCGCGCCCAGTAGGGGTGGGCACGCCCGCCCTCTGGCCGTGTGTGGGCCCTCTGCTTTTCTTCGCTCAATAATTTTATTAATTCCAAAACTGACTTCGTGGAGTTTCGTGATTTTTGAGCTGTCGTAATAGGTTTCAATATTTGCTCCTTTTCCACCTGCATTCCACCGCTCTTGGCATTCCCCTCTTCATGGTAAACCTTGTAAAATAAGGGAGATTAGCCATAAGTATTGAGACATAATTTGAAATAATAGCCCATAATGCAATAAATATTGACATAAAAGCATGATGCAAAATGGACGTATCAGGATGACAGCGGCCAGAACAGATCGGGAAGCCAGCGACGACAGCGAGGGCCAGATCAGAAGGCGACCACCAGGAGGAAGAACAGAAACTGGAGACACCCCATCGCCACCGTCCGCCGGGCAGCCGGCCTCCTCTGGCGGTGGCAAGGTGAATGGGTCTGCGAGGGAGGGCCTCCGGAGGCTACAACGGTGGCGCCTCCGGAGTCGCTGGAAGCGACCCAGGAGCCTAGCGGGTAGTTTAGACCAGGAAGTATAAATACATAGCCCATCTTTCCCTATCATCTTTCTTTTGAATGAACTAGCCAGTGCGTGCAGTTCTACATGATAGCAGAGCCAAGCTGTCTTGAGTTAAAGACCCGACTGATGCAATTTGACAATAAAAAAAGTTGCAACCCACTTTCGGTCCACATTAAGGCCCGAGGGAGCCACACGTGAGGGGAAGTGTTGAAGTATAAATGTATAGCCCACCTTTCCCTATTAGTTTAGCTTTTGGGTGAACTGACTGGTGCGTGCAGTTCTACACTCCCTCAGTCCGGTACTCCTTTGGGCCTGCAAGCTTTCCTCAAACAGGGTGTCTCCAGCTTGGGCTTGCGTGATCTTACTTCTTGTCGACAATTCCTTATCAATATCTGCAATCTAGAGCCATCGTTTGTGTTGGGTATATACCCACGTCATCACACACGCATCTTATAGCATCACATCCTATGGCTATAAAAGGTGAATGAGACCAAATTATATCTCATCTAGATGAGTTCTAGCAAAACTGTATAATATAAATAAAGAGTTAAAATGACATGTAGGGTTGATCCATGCTCGGCAAAGAACCGAACATTACACTTAGGAGGGGCTAAATGCATAAACACAATGAAGTTAACTGTAAACATAATCAAATAAAATATTGATTTGTTTGGATAGAAAGTGAGAAGTGACCAATTCCAAAGTGGTCGCGGCAGTAGCCCTCGTTACCTTAGAGTCACGCGCCTATGCAAGCTTAGGTAGGAGGGGCAACGATAGTGAGATGCAAGTCTCATCTGCAAAAGACACATGCACAATTGCCGGCGGCGGTCGCGACATGGAGGTGGCCACACTCTTCTTTCGACTCTATCATCATCTTCCCCCTCCTACCTCTGCCTCGCCACCATCCATTGCACCTCCACCACCATGTGCAACCGCATCCCCACCACCAAATGCATCACTTATGAAGTTGCCGACCCTGATACACTGGCCGACACTGGCACTGCCAGTGCCACCGACGTAGCAGCTGGACTGCATGAGCTGGCCTTGTTGGTTTTGCCGAAGCCGAAGGCGGAGCCTTGGCCACTGGTGTCGTGCAAGGTTGGGCGCCGATCGATGACTTTCGGCAGGTAGTCGTGGTTGGATGCGATGTCTCCGGCGGTGCCATGTTGAAAGTGCATATAGCCCCTAAATGTGGTTTTGGTAATTGATGACAATCTCTATGGAGTAATGCTCTTACTGAGATATATTTGAAAAATTACTCCATAGGTGGCGCCTTAAGGGTATTAGATGGATGCCATAAAGATGAGGATATGCTTTAAGCTTTGGTATTGAATGACAATTCCGATGGGGGCATCAAGTCCTTTGAGTTTTACATGAATAAACGTTCTATAGTGATGCATGAAGCATATGAAGTTGATTTGAGAAGAGTTCCATCAAGGACTCTCGAAGAAGTCCTCACAGCGTGTTTGGCAATATTTGGCAAGGAGAATGGGAGTTTAGAGTAGGGAGTTGTATTGAGATTAGACATGGGATAAGACGTTTTATTCCCAATCCTGTTTGGCAGATAATATAAATTATGTCTGAGATTTAAAAAGAAATTATATTCCCTTGTTTGGTTCATGGGAATTGGTGAGGGACTAGACATACGAAGTTAACGTAAGTTATGACGAAGGGCTAAGATTGACTCACTTAAACAATTCCCCTCCAATTCCCACCTCCTTCTCTGTTAATAAAACGGTAGGAGTTGAAGTCTAAAGTCTCATGCCTATTCCCTTATGAATTCCCAATCTCCCCAACCAAATAATAGATTTGAAGTCTCATACTCCTTCAGTTCACATTCCCTAGATCTAATTACCCCCAACCAAACATGATGTCATGGTATTACTCTCTACTTACACCGTGTCCATAAAATCCTTGCTATACCTATAATCTGAGTTTTTGGACTTGTATAAAATAAAGGGAGTATCTGGTTGAGGATTCCCAAGGAAAGAGGCTCTATCGAAAGATTCTTTCCCTAGGGGATCGATCAACTAGCGAAGGTTTTCGTTCAATTTTTTTTTTTGAGTAACCGGTTTTCGTTCAATGGGGCACTGGAGATCGAGCGATCCTTGCCCATAGAGGCCCCTTCAGCTTCCCCCTTGGGCCTCCAGGCCTAATTACCATTTTTAAACAAAAAAAAAAGAAAACTGCAAAACAATATTTGCCATGATGCAGTAAAAAATAAAGCAGTACAAAAATTGCCATCTCATACAAAACAATTTTGCCCCTGGTCTGAATTATGAAAAATGTCATGCTACTTTATAAAATTGCATTACTCTAATTTATTAATTTACAATGAGTATGCTCAGAATAAAAAAGAAGGTCATGTGATCTAGAAATAAAATAAAATTGGCATGCTAAACTTTAAAAGATTGCCATCATGTAGGTAAAAAATGTTTTATCTGGATAAGCCCCAATTGGATTCTATATTTTTTGTTTCCAAAAAAATAAAAAAATCAAACACATGAATTGCCATGGTAAAAAAAGAACAAACTTCCATGCCATAAAAAATGCCATCCTCTTAATATTAAAAATGCCATGTTCTTGACTATTAAAATGCCATGCTCTTAATAAAATTATGTCCTCTTAAAAATAAAAATGCCATGTTATTGACTACTCCCTCCGTCCAAAATACTTTTCATCAAAATGAATAAAACGAGATGTATCTAGAACTAAAATATGTCTAGATGCATCCCCTTTTATCCATTTTGATGACAAGTATTTCCGGACGGAGGAAGTATTAAAATGCCATGTTCTTAATAATAAAATTGGCATCCTCTTATTTATAATATGTCATGCTATTAATTCTTAAAATGACATGCTCTTAATACTCAAAATGCCATGTGAGAAAATAAAAAGCCCATGTTTTGGAAGACAAAAAAAATGCCATGATTTTTAATAGATTTTTTTTGCCATGCTACATATTATAAAATGCACATGGCAAGTCCATGAAAACACCACCACCCCTCTGAAAATAGGGAATTTTGGAATTATTTTAAGTAAAAACGAATTTGAAAGAACCTTCAAAGTATATGTGACAAACTTTACTGCATTTTATCACAAAAGACAAGTCTGTTCAGTGGTAAATGCACACCTCACTCCATGATGAGGTCGAGGGTTTGATTCCCAGCCCCCACGCGCCTCGGTTTTCATTTTCGTTAGGGAGGAAAAAAAAGGGGTGTTCGCTAGTGAGCCGTTCGCAGCTAATAGCAGGGAAAACTGACGTGGCACCATCGTGGTGCCGTGATTTGTGCCAGAAGATCGAGCGGCAGTTCATGCGTTTGCTGGGAAATGCTAAATAACCGACGGTCGCCATATATCATTTCTAATAAAAATATTTTTTGTGAGAAAACTTTCGATCTATTCATCAACTGATAAGGTAGTACAAAGAACACCAGAAGCAAAAAAGTTACATCCAGGTCCTTGCACGCTAGATGTATAGTCCGAAATGAATCAATAGAGCATAATCCAATTATGTGGCGCCACCCTTGCTGCCCCGCTCTGTCTCTCCGCCCTACAAGTGACGACATATATTTCCCCACCGGCTGCTTTCATGGAGGAGTGATCGAATACCCTTGTTTTTTTGGTAGACTTCCACGCCCTCTCCGTCAGAATGAAAGCGCCCTTCCACACTAGAATTGACCGCCAAATCCATTAGCCAATCCACGTGATCGATCGGTGATGTAGATCGTAGGTGCAGCAGTGCAACTTGGCTATGTTCTCATGGAGAAACTAACTGATCTATCGATGCAAATGAAAGGTGAAACGCGATCAATAGCACACTTGAAACGTGATCAACATCTTTTAGCTAGTTATACACGCAGCGAACATGGAAATGAAACGGAGACACACCGAACACGGCATACGCATATGTCCGAGCTAGCAAAAGATCTACGCGGCCGCGACGGCCGGCCGCGGCGGCGGTATCGACGACGTCCGCACCCGGGCCGGCTGAGGCGGCGGCAGCGGCGGCGAGGGGAAGCTACGGTAGAGGAGGCCGCCGTCGCTGAAGTCGTCGTAGTCGAGGTCGTCGTCGCTGTCGTCGGGGCCCTCGTCGAAGTTGAGCGCGTAGCTGAGCGGGTCGTACCTGCCGACGGCGCGGCTGTCCCGTCCGCCCCACTGCGCCCGGCCGCCGTAGCCGAAGCAGCAGCACACCGTGGCCCGCAGTCTGCGCCGCAGCGAGCTCGGCGGCGGCGGCGAGGCCTCCATCTCCACGGTGTAGATATTCCGCGGGCGCTGTGACACGGTCAGAGGTCAAAATTGCTGGCAGCGTGTTTAGCCAGGTGGTGTTTGGTTAAGGCGGATATTACGAGTGGATTAGGAGCGGGGGTGGCGTGTGGACGTGGGGTGGTTAAGTAGGAGGAGGAAGTGTGTGGAAATGACGGAGGAGGACACGCCGGCTGGTGGTGGCGACGGCGTGAAGGGGAAGTTGCCTCGGCGGGCACAAGGGTTCTCCACCTGGTACCATTAACATAATCGTACTTAAGCTGAACACACCATACTTTTTAAATATAAATATAAACATTAGTATGGTAACTCACCGTGGTCATCTCGCTAGGACATTCACCAACCATTGAAATGATATTTCACCTTTGCCCTATTGCTTGGCCGCATGTATCATTATGATACAGATGTCGGAGATATCCTTCTTAAAAAAACCTTTGCCCTATTGCTAAGCAAATTTATGTTTGTATTCCCTATCTAAATGCTTTTTTATTTCTTTACAGTGAGAGTACTTATCAATAAACATTCGGCTACCACCATTGAAATATTATTTCACCTTTGTTCTTTGTGGGGGAAAACTTAATACCCGAGGGTTTCCGAAATGTCCCCTTGGAACGTTCGGTTTCAGCGAACGAAAATATTCGATAGAGGAAGTCCCTCCCAGCAAACCCCTCTCCTGTACGTACCTTAGCCTTTCATTGGGCAAAAAAAAAGAGGAAACCATTTTCTTTTTTTCTCGGGTGCAAAAAAGACCATTTTTCTGTGACGCTGTTAAACCTTAAAAACTGATAATTTGGAAATCATTTTAACAAGTTAAAAAAACACAGAAAAATGTCATGAGGTATAAAACAAAGGCCGTCATGTTCACAATTGATCATGCATTGTTCATTTCTCTAAAAGAGGATATTGCACATCACAGGAAAACAAAAGTAACAGGAAAAACAAAAAAAATTGACAAGCTAAGAAGTTTAGAAGAATTATATAAACTACCGTGTCTCTAGGATTTCATATGTAGCACACAGCTAAAAAACACAAAAAAAAAGTATACAACAAAAGCTACTAGTTGCACTGTGAACAAAAACAGTATTATTTTTTTGCCGGGGAACAAAAACAGTATTTTAACTCATTTTTCTGACAAAGGGTGAATTTATTTGCTCAAAATGAAGCACCAACAATATCCATAACACAATGAACACAAACTCGGCCTCTCAGCAAAGTCATATAGCTAGGACCAAAGCTATGCATAGGCGGGAAAAAAAGCCCTAAAGCGATCAGATATACGATTGACAAACTACAACAATGAACATATTTGCACCAACCATCTCATGACATCACATAGACGCTGAGGTTTCTTCAACGGCAAGGCCTTTAGGAAGGGAGCAACACTCAAGCGTCGCCCTCATCAGATTCAACCACAAGGCGAGAATCTAGGTTTTCACCATGAAGAATCAGCCCTTGCATATCCGAGCAATGCCTTCAACAAGGTAATGATGTAAGAAAAAACATTGTCATTGTCAGGTATAACCACTCGGGTCTGACCTAAGTTTTCACCTCAGAACTTGAGACCGGGTACTCGAGTAGCACCACCATCGAAGTAACTCATGTGTTGTCCCTAACATTTTTCGCGATCCCAACTGCTACATGCAATGCGACTGCCACCAATGCACCACCATTCCTCTGTGTCAAGTCTCATCCGTAATTTGCATCTAACCGCTGAAGTCAACCATCAGATCAGGAAGAGATGACCTCTCCCATAGACCTTTTGATGACCACCGTCATCGTGGTGTCGTAGAAAGTCGCTGCAGTATAGTTTATACCAATCACCATTCGACCAATCGGATCTGGATTGCCACCGACCGGTCACTGCATGGGCGGAAGGCTAGCACCTCACTGCCGCGGTCCACATCCAGCAAAGAGCCCGATGCACACCGGGCACCCGACGCCAAATCCGTTCGGATCTGGCTGGAGATCGGCCCGCACACGGAGCTGCCAACGCAATCTGGGACACACTCCTAGCCGGTGGCGAGCGCCCGACATAGTCAATCCCACTCCGACGTGAAGAACTGGGTTCTCCCAAATGTTGTAGATCAGGACGTATGGGTCCCATGGCGAGGAAGCGGCAGAGGGACGAAAGGATGGGGGAGATTCAAAACATAAAAAGATGGGATCGGGGAGTGCTCCGCCGCCGCGGTCATCCGCCCTCCGATGGCTTCCTTCGGCAACGACGAGGGGCTGGATGGCTGGTGGGGAAGGTTTGGATGCGCCAGCGATGACGACTCCAGAGTCGCTAGGGACGACCGGGAGGCAGTTTAGCTTGCGAAAGGGTGTCTCTATAGAAAATATCATCATACAAAATCATACATGTTAAATTTGAAAAAAGTATAAAAACAAAAGGAAATTGCCATGATCAGGGACGATACAAAAACTGAAATGTTTTTTAAAAAAGGAAATTGCCATGCCATGGTCGAGATAATAGAAATGCCATGATATAAATATTAAAATAGCCGCAAAAATAATATTAAAATTGCCATGCCTAATGTTTTACTTGTCGAAACAAGAAATCGCACAAAGAATATTGCATGATTAAAAAAAATGCAATGCCATTAAAAATAAATTGACCATGCTATAGATTAAAAGTACCATGCTCTTAATAAAAGAAAAAGGTCATGCTCTTAATGATAAAAAATGCCATGTTCTAATAGTAAAAATGGCATGCTCTTGAAAATAAAAATGCCATTCTATAGATATATATCCCAATAACAAAACTTTTATGAACTTGCCATGTCAACATAGCTAATTTTATATAAAACTTGACATGCTAACAAACAAGGTGTTACATACGAAAACAATGCCATGTGTTTTGAGTACATAGAATATGATGAATTTTGCCATTTATTGTTACAAAAATTCCATGGCAAGTTACTAAAAGTTGCCAAAGGTTTTCCAGTTTTTTAGTACACAAAAGTTATGAATTTGACCAACTATTACTATGTGTGCCAGCTACAGTTGCCAATCGCTCCTGAGCGACCTCAGGAAAATGCGGATCATAGCGAGGCGAGAAGAGGCGACTACGGCTACCCTTTGTGTCTCGCCGGAGTTGCACTGGTTCCCGACTGTCGTGGGTTCGAGCCCCACGGTGGGCGCCAACTGTCGTGGAAATATCACGTCAGATGTCCTAGCAGAAGGACTTAGTCGTGGAACCATCACAACGAGATTAGCTTGAAGGGGTTAAACCGGACAAGGGACACGAGAGTTTATACTAGTTCGGCCCATTCGATGAAGGTAAAAGCCTACGTCTAGTTGTGATGGAATTATTGGGGTTTCGATGACCAGGGAGCAAATATGCCTTGCCCGAGTCTCGAGTTGTTGTATGTTGTTCCTGAACCGCCGCCGGGTCGTCCCTTTATATACACAGGTTGACGCCCGGCCGGTTTAAAGAGTCTCGAGGCCGACTCATACAAGTGTTCGGCTCGGTCTCTCCCTTTCCCTATCTTACAATACAAGTTATACAACTATGACGGTTTACCACTATGGGCCCTAATCTGCCTCTGGGCTTTGGACCTCTAAGCTTTATTAGTAAGACGCCATCTTCTTGTCTTCACGGGCTTCAGTATAGTTGAGTGTGAACCGGCCCCTCCTGGGTGGTTTACACTCAGTAGTTATATCCTCAACATTCTCCCTCCGCTAGCCGCTCCAGTTGTGGGAGGGACAGGTGAAAGATCGAGGATGTCGCCTAGGGGGGGGGGGTGAATAGGCGCTTTAAAATAATTACGGTTTAGGCTTGAACAAATGCGGAATAAACCTAGAGGTTAATTAGTCAAGCACAAAACCTAAAACAACTAGGCTCACCTATGTGCACCAACAACTTATGCTAAGCAAGATAAGCAACTATGTGATAGCAAGATATATGACAAAGAACAATATGGCTATCACAAAGTAAAGTGCATAAGTAAAGAGGCTCGGGTAAGAGATAACCGAGGCACGCGGAGATGACGATGTATCCCGAAGTTCACACCCTTGCGGATGCTAATCTCCGTTTGGAGCGGTGTGGAGGCACAATGCTCCCAAGAAGCCACTAGGGCCATCAGAATCTCCTCACGCCCTCGACAATGCAAGATGCCGTGATTCCACTAAGGGACCCTTGAGGGCGGTCACCGAACCCATACAAATGGTGACCCTTGGGGTGGTCACCGAACCCGACACTTTGGCAACCCTTGGGGCAGTCACGGTGCACCACAAATTGCTCAGGCGATCTCCACAACCTAATTGGAGACCCGACGCTTGCTCAAGCTTTACACCACAATGATTGAGCTCCGAACACCACTAACCGCCTAGGGCCCAAGCACCCAAGAGGAACAAGCTCAAGGGCACCAAGCACCCAAGAATAATAAGCTTCTCAACTTGTAACTTCCACGTATCGCGTGGAGAACTCAAACCGATGCACCAAATGCAGTGGCAAGGGCACACGGAGTGCCCAAGTCCTTCTCTCCCAAATCCCACCAAAGCAACTAATGCTAGGGAGGAAAATGAGAGGAAGAACGAAAGAAGAACACGAAGAACTCCAAGATCTAGATCCAAGGGGTTCCCCTCACTTAGAGGAGAAAGTGATTGGTAGAAACGTGGATCTAGATCTCCTCTCTCTTTTCCCTCAAGAACTAGCGAGAATCATAGGAGGGACTGAGAGTTAGCAAGCTCGAAGAAGATTAACAATGGGGGAAGAACATGAGCTCAAAGGATGAGGTCTCAATGGGGAAGAAGACCCCCTTTTATAGGTGGGGAGAAATCCAACCATTATCCCCTCACTCAGCCCGCACGACGCGGTACTACCGCACGGAGCTGCGGTACTACCGCGGTTGGCTGCGGTATTACCGTTGCAGGTTGCGGTACTACCGCATGTGCAGCACTGGTCAGATGAAGGCATGTTGCACAGGGCAACGAGCGGTAGAACCGCCGGAGCGGTACTACCGTGCACCCCTACGGTACTACCGTAAGGCAGGCAACACTAGGCGCAGAGAAAGCACGGAAGTAAAAAATTACTTCCGTACCTAATTCCGCGGAGGGAGGACCTGCGCAAAAATCCCGCACGGTACTACAGCAGTCGAAGAGCAAGATTATCACAGACGGCGCGGATGTAAAAATAACATCCGCCTTACTTCGCCGATGTTTGCTAAGCTCGGCAGAGCTCACGGTACTACCGCGCCACAAGACGGTACAGCGTGAGGACGCGGATGTAAAAATTACATCCGCCTTACTACCGCCGAAAGCAACAAGCGCTGGCTCGAGGCCACGGTACTACCGCTCCCACAGACCGGTACTACCGTGAGCACCTGCAAGATTATCGCAGGGATCGGGTACTACCGCAAGGGCTCATGGTACTACCGCTCCGGAGAGCAAGACTACCGCATGCCCCAGATCAGCAACACTAGGAGTCCTTCATTTTGCAGAGAAGATAACAGAGGGAAATAATAAAACTAGAACTGCCATAACTTCTGCAAATGAGCTCCGAATTGAGCAAACTCAAGCTTGTTGGTTAGAGGAAGATGAGTAGCATCAAAACAGCGAAGAACCAACATACCCTCCAACATCAAAAACATCATAGAAGACGCATGTGAACTCCGTTTTCGATGAACTCGAGCTTGTCAAGAAAATGACCATAAGCTCCAAATCTCGCAAGGAGAAGAACCAAACAAGAACCAATAAAGATGATGCAAGGATGCAATGGTTTGAGCTCTCTACGAACGATACGATCAAGCAACTCATCGAGAGCCCCCCTTGATAGTACAACAATCGATCCTATAACCTAGTCTCCCACAACTACCATGAGACCGGTAAAATAGAAAACCTATCAAGGGCAAACCTTTGCCTTGCACAAAGTCCACTTGAGCTAGATGATGACGATCTACTCCTCCTCAAGATGTACCACCTTTCATGATTGCGTTGGCTCGATGAAGACTAGTTGATTGCTCCCCATACTCCACTATGGGTGAGCCACTCTTCTGCTCATCTTCACAAGTCCATTGTCACCACAATGGACGGCAAGCTTCAAGCACTTGATCTCTTCGTGATGCATCACTTGAACTTGCACACCGCAACCTAACCCCACAAAGAACTCTCACGAAGACCATGGTTTAGCACACAAAGCGTAATGGACAATGCTTACCATACCATGGCATCACTTGATCCCTCGGTACATCTTGTGCGCTTTGTGTGTTGAATCTTTCCAACTCTCTTCATTTGGATGATGTCTTGAAGGTAGACATGAATGATCACACAATCTTCTTCTTCAAGACATGCTTGCAATAAGCTCAACACTCACATGACCGATCTTTGGATAATTCCTTAATAGCACCGTGGTCATCACAAACTCTGCTTGAAACCAACAAATGGACTCCAAGAAAAGCCTATGGACAAACCCTTCAAATATAACTCAAGGCAACTATTAGTCCATACAGATTGTCATCAATTGCCAAAACCAAACATGGGGGCACCGCATTTTCTTTCAATAGGGAACCTCGGATCTGTGCGTCAGCTGTGTTCACAATAGTGTTAGGCTTGAGGGAGAGATTGCCGAGGCCGTTGTGGCGGCGTTGAGTCTGAATAATTTTTCTCGAGCTTCATACGCAATTAGGTGTGCTCTTACGTACATGTAGGAATCAACAGGGTTTGGGATCCCCGGATCTCATTCAGGTAACGGGCTATGGTGTATGGAGGTCAACGACACTGGCCGGGCAAGTCCTCGGATAGTTTGCGGTTTTACGGAGATGGAGCTTCTTCTTCCTCCTCGTCGGTATGATCTACTGCTCCTATTCGTCCTTTTTCTTTGAGCTACTGCCGGAGGGAGGTCCGAATCATGTTAGCAATTTCTACATTTTATGATTATGAAATTTGGCAAATGGATGTCAAAACTGCATTCCTGAATTGATTTCTGGAAGAAGAGTTGTATATGATGCAACTAGAAGGTTTTGTCGATCCAAAAGGTGCTAACAAAGTGTGCAAGCTCCAGCAATCCATTTATAGACTGGTGCAAGCCTCTCGGAGTTGGAATAAATGATTCAATTGTGTAATCAAAGCATATGGTTTTTTATAGACTTTTGGAGAAGCCTATATTAAAAGAAAGTGAGTGGGAGCTTTGTAACATTTCTAATATTATATGTGGATGAAATATTGTTGATTGGAAATGATATAGAATTTCTGGATAGCATAAAGGGATACTTGAATAAGAATTTTTCAATAAAAGACCTCGGTGAAGCTGCATACATATTGGACATCAAGTTCTATAGAGATAGATCGAGACGCTTGATAAGATTTTTCAATGAGTAAATACCTTGACAAGTTTTTGAAAGAGTCCAAAATGGATCAGTCAAAGAAGGAGTTCTTGTCTGTATTACAAGGTGTAAATTTGAGTAAGGCTCAAAGCCCGACCATGGCAGAAGATAGAAAGATAATGAAAGTCTTTCCCTATGCCACAGTCATATGTTCTATAAAGTATGTTGTGCTGTGTACCAAACCTATTGTGTACCTTGCCATGAGCTTGGCAAGGGGGTACAATAGTGATCTAAGTGTAGATCACTGGACAGCGGTCGAAATTATCATTAGTGAGGACTAAGGAAATGTTTCTCGGTGATGGGGGTGATAAAGAGTTCGTCGTAAAGAGTTACGTCGATGCAAGCTTTTACACCGATCCAGATGACTCTAAGTCTCAATCTGGATACATATTGAAAGTGGGAGCAATTAGCTAGAGTAGCTCTACGCAGAGTAATGTAGACATAGAATATTTGCAAAATACATACGGCTCTGAATGTGACAGACCCGTTGACTAAATTTCTCAAGCAAAACATGATTGGACCTTAGTACTCTTTGGGTGTTAATCACATAACAATGTGAACCATATTATTGACTCTAGTAAACCCTTTGGTTGTTGGTCACATAACGATGTGAACTATGAGTGTTAATCACATACAGATGTGAACTATTGATGTTAAATCACATGGCGATGTGAACTAGATTATTGACTCTAGTGCAAGTGGGAGACTAAAGGAAATATGCCCTAGAGGCAATAATAAAGTTATTATTTATTTCCTTATTTCATGATAAATGTTTATTATTCATGCTAGAATTGTAGTAACCGGAAACTTAGTACATGTGCGAATACATAGACAAAACATATTGTCCCTAGTATGCCTCTACTTGACTAGCTCGTTAATCAAAGATGGTTATGTTTCCTAACCATAGACATGTGCTGTCATTTGATAAACGGGATCACATCATTAGGAGAATTATGTGATGGACATGACCCATCCATTAGCTTAGTATTTTGACCGTTACAGTTTCATTGCTACTGCTTTCTTCATGACTTATACATGTTCCTCAGACTGATATTATGCAACTCCCGAATACCGGAGGAACACCTTGTGTGCTATCAAACATCACAACATAAATGGGTGATTATAATGATGCTCTACAGGTGTCTCCGAAGGTGTTTGTTGGGTTGGCATAAATCGAGATTAGGATTTGCCACTCCGTGTTTCGGAGAGGTATCTCTGGGCCCTCTCGGTAATACTCATCACTATAAGCCTTGCAAGCATTGTGACTAATGAGTTAGTTGCAGGATGAGGTATTATGGAACGAGTAAACAGACATGCCAGTAACGAGATTGAACTAGGTATGATGATACCGATGATCGAATATCGGGCAAGTAACATACCGATGACAAAGGGAACAACGTATGTTGTTATGCGGTTTGACCGATAAAGATCTTCGTAGAATATGTAGGAGCCAGTATGAGCATCGAGGTTCCGCTATTGCTTATTGACCGGAGATATGTCTCGGTCATTTCTACATAGTACTCGAACTTGCAGGGTCCACACGCTTAACGTTCTATGACGATTTGTATTATGAGTTATGTGCTGGGGAACACAGTAATTTCAAAAAAGTTTCTACGATCACGCAAGATCTATCTAGGTGATGCATAGAAAAGAGAGGGGAGAGTGTGTCCACGTACCCTCGTAGACCAAAAGCGGAAGCGTTTAGTTAACGCGGTTGATGTAGTCGAATGTCTTCGCGATCCAACCGATCCAAGCACCGAACGTATGGCACCTCCGCGTTCAGCACACGTTCAGCTCGATGGAGTCCCTCGTACTCTTGATCTAGTTGAGGCCGCGGGAGAGTTTCGTCAGCATGACAGCGTGGTGACGGTTATGATGAAGTTACCAGCGCAGGGCTTCGCCTAAGCACTACGACGATATGACCGAGGTGTGTAACTGTGGAGGGGGGCACCGCACATGGCTAAAACAATTGTCAACTTGTGTGTCTATGGGGTGCCCCCTCCCACATATATAAAGGAGGGAGGGAGGAGGAGGCCGACTAAGGGGTGGCGCGCCCAAGTGGGGGAGTCCTACTCCAAGTAGGTTTGGCTCCCCCCTTTCCTATTCCTATTAGGAGCAGGAGGAAGGAGGAGGAGAGAAGAAGGAAAGGGGGGCCACCCCCAAACCCTAAACCAATTCGTTTGGGCCTAGGGGGGTGCCCCACCACTTGCCCACTGCCTCCTATCTCCACTAGGGCCCATTAAGGCCCATTGACTCCATGGGGGGTCTGGTAACCTCCCGGTACTCCAAAAAATATCCGATACACTTCGGAACCCTTACGGTGTCCGAATATAACCTTCCAATATATCAGTCTTTATGTCTCAACCACTTCGAGACTCCTCGTCATGTCTGTGATCTCATCCGGGACTCCGAACAACCTTCAGTCACCAAAACACATAAATTCATAATACAAATTATCATCGAACGTTAAGCGTGCGGACCCTACGGGTTCGAGAACTATGTAGACATGACCGAGACACGTCTCTCGTCAATAACCTATAGCGGAACATGGATGCTCATATTGGTTCCTACATATTCTACGAAGATCTTTATCGGTCAAACCGCATAACAACATACGTTGTTCCCTTTGTCATCAGTATGTTACTTGCCCGAGATTCGATCGTCGGTATCTCAATACCTAGTTCAATCACGTTACCGGCAAGTCTCTTTACTCGTTCCGTAATACTTCATCCCGCAACTAAATCATTAGTCACAATTCTTGCAAGGCTTATAGTGATGAGTATTACCGAGAGGGCCCAGAGATACCTCTCTGAAACACGGAGTGAGAAATTCTAATCTCGATCTATGCCAACCCAACAAACACCTTCGGAGACACCTGTAGAGCACCTTTATAATCACCCATTTACGTTGTGACATTTGGTAGCACACAAAGTATTCCTCCGGTATTCGGGAGTTGCATAATCCCATAGTCTGAGGAACTTGTATAAGTCATGAAGAAAGCAGTAAGAATGAAACTAACATGATCATAATGCTAAGCTAACGGATGGGTCATGTCCATCACATCATTCTCCTAATGATGTGATACCATTCATCAAATGACAACACATGTCTATGGTTACGAAACATAACCATCTTTGATTAACGAGCTAGTCAAGTAGAGGCATACTAGGGACTATAGGTTTTGTCTATGTATTCAAAAATGTACTAAGTTTCCAGTTAATAAAATTCTAGCATGAAAAACAAATATTTATCATGAATTAATGAAATAAATAATAACTTTATTATTACCTGTAGGGCATATTTCCTTCAGTCTCCCACTTGCACCAGAGTCAATAATCTAGTTCACATCATCATGTGATTTAACACCAATATTCACATCTGTATGTGATTAACACCCATAGTTCACATCGTCATGTGACCAACGGCCAAAGGGTTTACTAGAGTCAATAATCTAGTTCACGTCGCTATGTGATTAACACCCAAAGAGTACTAAGGTGTGATCATGTTTTGCTCGTGAGATAAGTTTAGTCAATGGGTCTGTCACATTCAGAGCCGTATGTATTTTGCAAATACCCTATGTCTACAATGCTCTGCACGGAGCTACTCTAGCTAATTTCTCCCACTTATAATATGTATCCAGATTGAGACTTAGAGTCATCTGGATCGGTGTAAAAGCTTGCATCGACGTAACTCTTTACGACGAGCTCTTTTATCACCTCCATAATCGAGAAATATTTCCTTAGTCCTCACTAAGGATAATTTTGACCGCTCTCTAGTGATCTACTCTTTAGATCACTATTGTACCCCCTTGCAAAAACTCATGGCAAGGTACACAATAGGTCTGGTACACAGCACAACATACTTTATAGAACCTATGACTGTGGCATAAGGAATGACTTTCATTCTCTTTCTATTTTCTGTAGTGGTCGGACTTTGAGTCTTACTCATCTTTACACCTTGTAATATAGTCAAGAACCCTTTCTTTGACTGATCCATTTTGAACTTCTTCAAAACTTTATCAAGTTATGTGCTTTGTGAAAGTCCAATTAAGCATCTTGATCTATCTCTATATATCTTGATGCCTAATATGTAAGTAGCTTCACCGAAGTCTTTCACTAAAAAAACTCTTATTCAAATATCCCTTTTTGCTATCCAAAAATTCTATATCATTTCCAATCAACATATGTCATCCACATATAATATTAGAAATGCTACTGAGCTCCCACTCACTTTCTTGTAAATACAGGCTTCTACAAAAGTCTATATAAAACCATATGCTTTGATCACACTATCAAAACATTTAGTCCAACTCCGAGAGGCTTGCAGCAGTCCATAAATGGATCGCTAGAGCTTGCACACTTTGTTAGCACCTTTTGGATCAACAAAACCTTCCGGTTGCATCATATACAAGTCTTCTTCCAGAAATCGATTCAAGGAATGCAGTTTTGACATCCATTTGCCAAATTTTATAATCATAAAATGCAACAATTGCTAACATGATTCGGAAAGACTTAAGCATCGCTATGGGTGAGAAAGTCTCATCGTAGTCAATTCCTTGAACTTGTTGAAAACCTTTCGCAACAAGTCGAGCTTTGTAAATAGTAACATTACTGTCTGCGTCGGTCTTCTTCTTAAAAATCCATTTATTTTCTATGGCTTGCCGATCATCAGGCAAGTCCACCAGAATCCACACTTTGTTCTCATACGTGGATCCCATCTCAGATTTCATGGCCTCAAGCCATTTCGCGGAATCTGGACTTCCAGAATAGGATTACCATACCACTCTGGTGCGGATCTTAATCCGGAAGATCTATGAAGTTTGGTAGTGACTTGATCTGAAGCTTCATGATCATCATCATTAGCTTCCTCACTAATTGGTGTAGGAATCAATAGAACTGATTTCTGTGATAAACTACTTTCCAATTCGGGAGGAGGTACAATTACCTCATCAAGTTCTACTTTCCTCCCACTCACTTCTTTCGTGATAAACTCCTTCTCTAGAAAGGATCCATTCTTAGCAATGATCTTGCCTTCGGATCTGTGATAGAAGGTGTACCCAACAATTTCTTTGGGTATCCTATGAAGATGCATTTCTCCGATTTGGATTCGAGCTTATCAAGTTGAATCTTTTTCACATAATCATCGCAGCCCCAAATTTTAAGGAACGACAACTTTGGTTTCTTGCTAAACCACAATTCATAAGGCATCGTCTCAATGGATTTTGATGGTGCCCTGTTTAAAGTGAATGCAGGTGTCTCTAATGCATAACCCCAAAATGATAGTGGTAACCTAGTAAGAGACATCATAGATCGCACCATATCCAGTAAAGTGCAGTTACGACGTTCGTACACACCATTACGCTGTAATGTTCCATGTGGCGTGAGTTGTGAAACTATTCCACATTGTTTTAAATGAAGGCCAAACTCGTAACTCAAATATTCTCCTCTACGATCAGATCATAGAAACTTTATTTTCTTGTTACAATGATTCTCGACTTCACTCTAAAATTATTTGAACTTTTCAAATGTTTCAGATTTGTGTTTCATTAAGTAGATATACCCATATCTGCTCAAATCATCTGTGAAGGTCAGTAAATAACAGTACCTGCCACGAGCATCAATACTCATTGGACCGCTTACATCGATATGTATTATTTCCAATAAGTCACTAGCTCGTTCCATTGTCCCGGAGAATGGAGTTTTAGTCATCTTGCCCATAAGGCACGGTTCGCAAGCACCAAGTGATACATAATCAAGTGATTCCAAAAGTCCATCAGTATGGAGTTTCTTCATGCGCTTTGTAGCGATATGACCCAAACGGCAGTGCCACAAATATGTTGCACTATCATTATTAACTTTGCATCTTTTGGCATCAATATTATGAATATGTGTATCACTACGATCAAGATTCAATAAACCATCAACATTGAGTGGATGACCATAGAAGGTTTAATTCATGTAAATAGAATAACAATTTATTCTCTATTTTAGATGAATAATCATATTGCAATAAACGAGATCTAATCATATTTATGCTCAATGCAAATACAAAATAACATTTATTTAGGTTCAACACTAATCTTGAAAGTATAGGGAGTGTGCGATGATGATCATATCAATCTTGGAACCACTTCCAACACACATCATCACTTCACCCTCAACTAGTCTATGTTTATTCTGTAACTCCTGTTTCGAGTTACTAATCTTAGCAATCAAACAAGTATCAAATACCCAGGGGCTACTACAAACACTAGTAAGGTACACATCAATAACTTGTATATCAAATATACCCTTGTTCGCTTTTGCCATCCTTCTTATCCAACAAATATTTAGGGCATTTCCGCTTCCAGTGACCATTTTCTTTGCAGTAGAATCACTCAGTTTCAGGCTTTAGTCCAGCTTTGGGCTTCTTCACAGGAGTGACAACTTGCTTCCCATTCTACTTGAAGTTCCCTTTCCTTCCCTTTGCCCTTTTCTTGAAACTAGTGGTCTTGTCAATCATCAACACTTGATGCTCTTTCTTGATTTCTACCTTCGTTGATTTCAGCATCACGAAGAGCTTGGGAATCGTTTTCGTCATCCCTTGCATACTATAGTTCATCACGAAGTTCCAGTAACTTGGTGATGGTGACTAGAGAACTCTATCAATCACTATCTTATCTGGAAGATTAACTCCCACTTGATTCAAGCGATTGTACTACCCAGACAATATGAGCACATGCTCATGCTCACTGCTTGAGCTATTCTCCTCCATCTTTTAGCTATAGAACTTGTTGGAGACTTAATATCTCTCAACTCGGGTATTTGCTTGAAATATTAACTCCAACTCCTGGAACATCTCATATGGTCCATGACGGTCAAAACGTCTTTGAAGTCCCGATTCTAAGCCGTAAAGCATGGTGCACTAAACTATCAAGTAGTCATCATATTAAGCTAGCCAAACGTTCATAACATCTGCATCTGCTCCTACAATAGTATTGTCACCTAACGGTGCATCAAGAACATAATTCTTTTGTGAAGCAATGAGGATAAACCTCAGATCACGGACTCAGTCCGCATCAATGCCACTATCATCTTTCAACTTAGTTTTCTCTAGGAACATATAAAAACATAGGGAAGCTACAACGCGAGCTATTGATCTACAACATAATTTGCAAAATACTATCAGGAATAAGTTCATGATAAATTAAAGTTCAATTAATCTTATTACTTAAGAACTCCCACTTAGATAGACATCCCTCTAATCATCTAAGTGATCACATGATCCAAATGAACTAAACCATGTCCGATCATCATGTGAGATGGAGTAGTTTTCAATGGTGAACATCACTAGGTTGATCATATCTACTATATGATTCACGCTCGACCTTCGGTCTCCAGTGTTCTGAGGCCATATCTGCATATGCTAGGCTCGTCAAGTTTAACCCGACTATTCTGCGTGTGCAAAACTGGCTTGCGCCCGTTGTATGTGAACGTAGAGCTTATCACACCCGATCATCACGTGGTGTCTCGGCACGATTTAACCAGAGTAACGGTGCATACTCAGGGAGAACACTTGTACCTTGAAATTTAGTAAGGGATCATCTTATAATGCTACGGACGTTCTAAGAAAAATAACATGCATAAAGGATAAACATCACATGCAATCAAAATATGTGACATGATATGGCCATCATCATCTTGTGCTCATGATCTCCATCATCATAGCATCGTCATGATCTCCAACGTCACCGGCGCGAGACCTTGATCTCCATTGTAGCATCGTTGTTGTTTCGCCACCTATTGTTACTACGACTATCGCTACCGCTTAGTGATAAAGTAAAACAATTACATGGTGATTGCATTTCTTACAATAAAGCGACAACCATATGGCTCCTGCCAGTTGCTGATAACTTTGTTACAAAACATGATCATCTCATACAACAATTTATATCACATCATGCCTTGATCATATCACATCACAGCAAGCCCTGCAAAAACAAGTTAGACGTCCTCTACTTTGTTGTTGCAAATTTTATGTGGCTGCTACGGGCTTCTAGCATGAACCGTTCTTACCTACGCATCAAAACCACAATGATTTTTCGTCAAGTGTGTTGTTTTAACCTTCAACAAGGACCGAGCATAGCCACACTATATTCAACTAAAGTTGGAGAAACAGACACTCACCAGCCACCTATGTGCAAAGCACGTCGGTAGAACCAGTCTCACGTAAGCGTACATGTAATGTCTGTCTGAGCCACTTCATCCAACAATACCCCTGAATCAAAGTATGACATGCTGGTAAGCAGTATGACTATTATCGCCCGCAACTCTTTGTGTTCTACTCGTGCATATAACATCTACGCATAGACCTGGCTCGGATGCCACTGTTGGGGAACGCGGTAATTTCAAAAAAATTCCTACGATCACGCATGATCTATCTAGGTGATGCATAGCAATGAGAGGGGAGAGTGTATCCACGTACCCTCGTAGACCGAAAGTGGAAGCGTTTAGTTAACGCGGTTGATGTAGTCGAACGTGTCTGCGATCCAACCGATCCAAGCACCGAACGTATGACACCTCTGCGTTCAGCACACGTTCAGCTCGATGACGTCCCTCGTACTCTTGATCCAGTTGAGGCCGAGGGAGAGTTTCGTCAGCATGATGGAGTGGTGAAGGTGATGATGAAGTTATCGGCGCAGGGCTTCGCCTAAGCACTACGACAATATGACCGAGGTGTGTAACTTTGGAGGGGGGGGGCACCGCACACGGCTAAAACAATTGTCAACTTGTGTGTCTATGGGGTGCCCCCTCCCACGTATATAAAGAAGGGAGGAAGGAGGAGGCCGGCCAAGGGGTGGTGCGGCCAAGGGGGGGGAGTCCTACTCCAAGTAGGTTTGGCTCCCCCCTTTCCTATTCCTATTAGGAGAAGGAGGAAGGAGGAGGAGAGAAGAAGGAAAGGGGGGCCGCCCCCCCAAACCCTAAACATATTCGGTTTGGGCCTGGGGGCACGCCCCACCACTTGCCCGCTGCCTCCTATCTCCACTAGGGCCCATTAAGGCCCATTGACTCCCTGGGGGGTCCCGGTAACCTCCCGGTACTCCGAAAAATATCTGATACACTTCGGAACCCTTCTGGTGTCCAAATATAACCTTCCAATATATCTATCTTTATGTCTCGACCATTTCGAGACTCCTCGTCATGTCTGTGATCTCATCCGGGACTCGGAACAACCTTCAGTCATAAAAACACATAAACTCATAATACAAATCGTCATCGAACGTTAAGCGTGCGGACCCTACGGGTTCGAGAACTATGTATACATGATCGAGACACGTCTCTGGTCAATAACCAATAGAGGAACTTGGATGCTCATATGGGTTCCTACATCTTCTACGAAGATCTTTATTAGTCAAACCGCATAACAACATACGTTGTTCCCTTTGTTATCAGTATGTTAGTTGCCCGAGTTTCGATCGTAGGTATCTCAATACCCAGTTCAATCTCGTTACCGGCAAGTCTCTTTATTCGTTCTTTAATACTTCATCCCGCAACTAACTCATTAATCATAATGCTTGCAAGGCTTATAGTGATGAGTATTACCGAGAGGGCCCTGAGATACCTCTCCGAAACACGGAGTGACAAATTCTAATCTCGATCTATGCCAACCCAACAAACACCTTTGGAGACACCTGTAGAGAACCTTTATAATCACCCATTTACGTTGTGACGTTTGGTAGCACACAAAGTATTCCTCCGGTATTTGGGAGTTGCATAATCTCATAGTCCGAGGAACTTGTATAAGTCATGAAGAAAGCAGTAGCAATGAAACTAACACGATCATAATGCTAAGCTAACAGATGGGTCATGTCCATCACATCATTCTCCTAATAAAGTGATTGAGGGAGTCCTGGATTAGGGGGTCCTCGGACAGCCGGACCATGTACTTGTGTCGGACTGTTAGACTATGAAGATACAAGATTGAAGACTTCGTCCCGTGTCCAGGTGGGACTCTCCTTTGCGTGAAGGCAAACTTGGCAATTCGGATATATAGATCTCCTTCTCTGTAACCGACTCTTGTAACACTAGCCCCCTTCGATGTCTATATAAACCGGAGGGTTTAGTCCGTAGGACAACAACAATCATAACCATAGGCTAGCTTTTAGGGTTTAGCCTCTATGATCTCATGGTAGATCAACTCTTGTAATACTCATATCATCAAGATCAATCAAGAAAGAAGTAGGGTATTACCTCCATAGAGAGGGCCCGAACCTGGGTAAACATTGTGTCCCCCGCCTCCTGTTACCATTAGCCTTAGACGTACAGTTCGGGACCCCCTACCCGAGATCCGCCGGTTTTGACACCGACATTGGTGCTTTCATTGAGAGTTCCACTGTGTCGTCACCATAAGGCTTGATGGCTCCTTCAATCATCCACAACGATGCAATCCAGGGTGAGGTTTTCCTACCTAGACAGATCTTCGTATGCGGCTTCACACTGCGGGCCAACTCGCTTGGCCATCTGGAGCAGATCAATAGCTATGCCCCTGGCCATCAGGTCAGGTTTGGAAGCCTGGACTACGCCGCCCACATCCGCGGAGACTTGGTATTCGGTGGATTCGAGCCCATGACAGGCGCACCGAACAGCCACGATGAGCATGACTTAGATCTGCCATCGGACGGTGCTCGGAAGATCACACCTGCAGCTGCCCCGGCTCTAAATCTGGAGCAGACCATGCCGTCCGAGCACTAAAAATAATACACTTCCGTGATGATACGTGTTTGTCATAGTAGGTTGCGCTTTTTGTCATGCATCTACATCCATGACGATTTTATGACAGAATCAAGATAGTCATACCTGTGCTGTCATTGAAGTGTTCCATGACATTACCAACATTATCATCACGGAAGTGTCCACTTCCATGACGATAAATCCCGCGTCACAGAAGTGCTTTCGTCAAGGGTGACCGACACGTGGAAACCACCGTAACGGAACGCCATTAAGCTATCAGGTCGGGTTTTGGATCCGATAACCCGTTAACAGCCCCGACCAATGGGGATTTTCCACGTGTAAAATCATCATTGGCTGGAGGAAACACATGTCGGCTCATCGTTGAGACAGATGTCATCCACTCATTGGACAGAAGGCACCTATGAGACGTCGACATGTGGCACGGCCCAACAGAAGCCCATTCCTGTGAAAAGGCCGTCCTGTTTGACTTGGTCAAAAGGTGGTGGGCCGGCCCATGTAAAGCCTGTTAATGGCCTGTTCACATATAGCCCATTTACATCCCGGTAACCCAAGGCCCGTTACGCCCTATCCGAATTAGGCCCAGTAGCGTCATCTGGGCCACCCAATATGATTCCAAATTGTTTTCGCCGCCCATGTATGGCCCATGACGTCTTTCGGCCGATATGAGGCCCTATGTAACTCTTGGCCTATTAACAACCCGTGGTGAAACTGGCCCGTAATGAACAGTGTATCACTTTACACCCATTAATGGCCCATGGTGAAGCTGGCCCGTAATGAACAGTGTATCACTTTATACCCATTAACGGCCCGTTATTCCGTTGGGCCGTTTCCAGCCCATGTTATCTTTCGGCCTTCTCATAGCCCATTTATTCTTGGGCTCATTTCCAGCATTCGTTTACTTACGACCCGTTACTGTCATTTTCTGCTTGTGGGCCAAATTCAGCCCGTGGTTACAGTCGGCCCGTTTGTGGTCCGTTAACACGTTGGGCCATTTTCATAGCGTCATGAAATACGGCCTATTAACAATGGCCCGTTATGGTCGGCCCATGAACGGTCGATTCCAACTCTAGCCCGTTTACAGCCATAATGTGGCCTGTTATTGGCCCATGTTTGGCCAATCGATCATACTGCCCGTATAAGGCCCATTGATGATACGGCCCATAGAAGGCCCGTTGCTTCTACGGCCCGTAGAAGGCCCACTATTTCTACGGCCCATAGAAGGCCCATTGTTTCTATGGCCTATAGGAGGCCCAGTGTCACTACAGTAAATATTAGCCCATGGTTATTGTGGCCTAGTTTTAAAAAATAGGTTATTGCAGCCACTAGCAAACCGCGGAAAAAGAACTGCAATGACTACAAGCAAACAAATAAACAAGACAACAAGGAAATAAATAAGCAAGAAACTTACGCTAGGCTATCATGGCTATCAAACATATTACATCCACTGGGCATCAAAGTTCGCCACTAGTGCAAATAAACGTGCCAACAAAAGAATATACAAAACTGAGAGCACTTCAGAAGGCACTAGGCCTGGCCAGGCCGGGCCCCCCAAACAGCTGAAGAAGCTGAGTAGACCTCAGTTGTGTCAACGATAGATGCATCAACACTAGATTTAAGGCATGATGGTGTGCATCTTTGACTTCAAGTCGGAGCTGAGCTGAAGCAAGCCTTTCTGCTTTAAGTTGAGACTGAAGAAGTCGAACTGATTGAGGCGGATCGCAGAGGTTGTCTCACACCGCCGGTGAGTAGCTTCAACTCACTGTCTTCATCAAGACAGACCTTGGGGTCATCTCGCTGTCCTCAAGATGGTTTGGCTCACTATCTTCCCTAAAGTTCTGCTGGCGTAAGAGATACAACTCGAAGAGAAACAAGGAAGCAGTAATGGTTTCACAATTATATAAGCAAATAAATGGATCTGTTTCGCATAAGGAACATGTTTTTACAACTACAATTTGAAATCGGTAGTTGTTGCAAACATCCAATCGATGTAAACAACAAAGCAAACAGCGAAGGAGGAAATGATGCTGTCCAAATCTATACTAGAACAAAGTTTGAAGGCTTGAGAAGGATGAACTTACATTACATGTTAACACGGGCTGGACAAAGCCCTTATCCATGTTGATGGAAGGATAATTCAATAAATTCCCCAAAGAAAATTCTTTATAAGCGTTGCCATTATTCTACATTTTGCAAAGAGTAAATATAGATCAAATAATATTGGAAGAAACAAAGGATAATGAAGCTCAGGTGCAGATTGATGATACATAATCAAATAGCAATTAATTAAGTACATCGTTACAAGGCAAAAGGGAGAGAGGTACTGACAAGAGCAATGCAGAGCCCATTATTGTTTTGAGATCGTATGATCCTTTGAGCAAGGAGATTCATCTGAAATTAGTTTTCATACAAGAGAGAAGGTAAGGCACAAGCAGAAATTTAGGAGTTCAAATTTTGAATTGATATCATAGACAGTACCTGACGCTGGGCTCCCAACAGTTCTAATAGGGGTTTGGCCACTAGAGTAGGGTTAAAGTGTGGTACAGTTGGGCCTGTGTTTTCTATGGCTGCTGATCTATCTGATTTAACAGGTACCACTACCTTTTCCAAATACCTAGTTTGTACTCCTTGAGGATCTGCACTCACCCTCTTCCTTTTGGACATCTATTACGGAAGAAGAACATTTGACTGGAAAAACATAGTGTGACGACACATGGAATAGGTACAGAAAATGGATAGTTATGGCATATACTCATATATGATGCTTATGCTAAGCAGATGGTGTAACAAAGTAGAAGTAATGCAAGAGGTCAGATGCAAAATATGTGCGACCAATACAACTTTGCAAAGTTAGAGCAAGCACCTTGATGGGTGAATAAGATAGGCCATCCTCCACCATGCCAAGTT
This sequence comes from Aegilops speltoides, assembly GCA_021437245.1. NCBI lineage: Eukaryota > Viridiplantae > Streptophyta > Magnoliopsida > Poales > Poaceae > Aegilops > Aegilops speltoides. Next base: position 139,349,482 of record CM038146.1, on the reverse strand, counting down.
TGTTAGCTAGTGGATCGTTCCGCAAAATTCCTATCGTGCACCCATTCTCATATTCATTTTGATAATGTTCAATATCTGACATGCATGAAAACATAAAAACAAGTGAGATTTTCTTTGTAATGCAGAAGTGATTCTAATCCAATACTGCCTCCCTGTAAACCCCTTTGTGATATCTCTGCAATTCTTTTAAAAGATGCCATGCATGCTGTAATTTGTTGTGTGCATTAATATAATGTGGCCTACTACTCAAAATATGAGAGCTCTAGAAGTGATGACACTTCGCAGATGATAGCTTCAACATATAGTAAAGAAGAACAAGTCGACCTGACCTGACAGATTCAAAATATACTAAGGGAGAACAACTCGACCTGACCAGTCGACCGCAAGAGAAGAGTATCATCTTAAAGAAGAGAAAAAGAGCAAGCAGATTGAAGATATTACAAGTGTTTCAATACAATGTCGGTTGGCCACCCATGATGAACCAGAGCGCACAGATAAATACTATTCTTTCCGGTCTCTCCATATGTGGCTCACATGCATTTCAAAACTAAAGTAGGAACATTTAGCTAACCAATTAAACATCTCTCAGTTTTACTAATATCAGCAATAATATCAAATATGAATTTGTACAACTAAGCTTGTTTAGCCTGATTGGTGGAGCAGTGCTATTATGACACGAACCACGTAGGCTGATTGTGGTCATCATAAAATGGGGAAAACATAAGCATGATGAGTACAATGTTGGCCGTGGCGATGGGATGGCAGATCTGAAGCTGCAAACCGCGCAAAGGGTAGTTAGCAACCGATGTTTGATTTGAAATAACAACTAAGATTTGGTATGGACAAGAAAGTACGGTCAACAAGTGACAAAGAAATGCAATTATGCTGTCTCTCTATATGTCGCAACATGCATTTGGAAACTCAAGTGGGACCTTTAGCTAACCAATTAAATGTGTCCGTTAACTAATATCAGTATCATATCACAATCATATTTGAACAACTAAGCTTTCGAATTCTGAGTGTTGTGTTGTTTATCTTGAAGGGTGGAGTAATGCTAGTACGACAGAAAGCACCTACAGAGATCATAGTAGAGTAGATAAAAGGGGAAAACCCTAAGCATCAAGAGAAAAATTAGGAAAGTGGAACTAGCTGGACCAGTGGGTGGCGCACATGCTTTTTGAAACGAATATAGGAACATTAGGTGACCAATTAAATGTTCTCTGTTTTAGTGATATGAGCATCATATCAGATTCGTATTTCAACACGTAAGCTTTGGGTTGAGGTCTTGAGGAGTAGTGCTAGCACGACACAAAGCACCTACGATGATGGTAGTGAATATAAAGGAGGGAAACCATAAGCTTTACGAGTATAGTGTCCGTGCCATGGCGGATCTGAAGGTGCAAACCGGACAAAGCTACTTCGCAACCAATGTTTGCTTTCAACTAGCCACTACGATTTGGTACGGACAAGAAAAGTACAGTAAACAAATTACGATCTATTTTTCGGCTGAGATCAATAACTTAAGCACATATGGAAGAGTACCACCTCTCTTGCGATGCCGTGTAGGCCTATGCTGATACGTTGAGGGTGCTGCGGGTGCGATGGCTATCGGCGGCGGGGAAGAAGACTTTAGACGACAGACGGCCGGGTCGGGGGATATATCCTATTGCCGTGGACGAGGCGGTCGTAGGAGCGGCAACGGCAAGGTGGACGATGGTGCCGAAGCGAGAGGAGGCGATGAAAGGATCCTCGTCTAGTGCCGTGGATGAGAGATGCCCATCTCTTGCAGTGGACGACGGGGTAGGGGTAGCAGCTCCGACAAGGTGGAGGATGGGGTGGCGGACGGAGGAGGCTGGCCGCAGTGCGGAGGTTGTCGTGCCGCCGATGGTGTCTGAATGGGGAAATGGAGGGGAGGGGGGATCTCAAACTTTGGGACGCGCTTCTCTGAAATGGGGGAAAGTTACGAACTTATCCCCCGTTTAAAATTTCAGACGTCGCGTCGGTTGGGGATAGGACGGTAATCTCGCATCTCCCAAATATTTGCCGGTAACTATTTCGGGCGAGGAGAGGGTGTTTTGCCGCCCACGGTTGGCGCCCACGGTGTATGAATGGGGCTGACAGGTAGGGCGGTTGTGTCACGTCTGATGGAAGTTACACATCTGCCCCTATTTAAAATATTAGCCTACATCAATTTCAGACGAGGAGAGTTTGTTTTGCCGCCCACCGTGTATGAATGGAGAAATGGAGGAAAAGACACATGTCTTTCGGACGAGCTTGAATCAAATGTGTTTTGCTGCCCAGGTTTGGCGCCCTCCGTGTCTGAATGGGCTCAGAGGCTGTCGTGTCACGTCTGATTGAAGTTACTAGTCTACCCCTATCGACAGTAGTGTAAATCCGGTCGATAAGGATGTCAAGTGTCAGGGGTAGACAGTAATTTCCATCTCGCAAACACTTGCTTCAGGCAGCCCACAAATTATAGTGGGTGTTTAGCCGCTTCTTTCAAAACTTGGGAGAATTAGCATTCACGTTTGCCCTGAGACCTGGCAAACTAAATTCAAATCCAATTTGTATTCGATTACGAATATCCAGAGATAATTATACGTTTTGTTATTTATTTCTTCAAAACCACAACAAAGATTTATTCCACCTTTATATATGATTATGATTTAGAAATGCCGTGATCTTCGAATTCAGTAGGTTGGATACACTCTGAGTCAAACAGTTATTTCATCCAATACAATATGCTCACACGAAAAACAGTTCACCTTATGTCAATCATACAAGTACTGAGGATTACCTCACCTAAAAAATTCGGATCATTACAACACATGGACAACATAGGGGGTCTTGCAACATAATCCATTCAGAGACATGATACAACATGCAAGTACAATAATCTAATGACAATTTCAACTGGTAGCTAAAGAAGAACCGGGATTACCTTGGGCTTCAGATAGCAGAAACAGCAGGACCTCCTCCGTCTTCAAATGCAACATTCTTACTTCCTCCAATTCTTGGGTTGCTTGCATAATGCGTGCCGCTAATTCCGTAATTACCAGCCTCAAGATAAATATTACCTCATTCATGGCAGCCTCACCATCTCTTTCTGCCTCTAGTAGAGCCTCAAGCACTATAATATCTGTGCTCAGACTGCTCTCCGGCGGTGTTGCCTCTGAACTGCTACCATCTGGTAACATGGATGGCGCACTGCTTCCACAAATAGATTATGGGGTTGTACATTGTGTCCTAGTGTGAACGGCATCTTGAAAGGTTTCCATTGGACATAAGTAAGTGATAGTTATCATATGATCCAGGCAGTAAGCTTACATGGTAAACGACGGACGAATTATTGCCAAGCATGGCAAACTATATTTAAATGGTTCGAAGCAGCATCAGCCAAAAAGAAATTAAAATGGTAAGATGAAACTAGGGATGTAAGTGGCGAATAAACGACATCCGCCAGTCCCATCTAGTTAGTTTTTGCTACCTCCCTAGTTCATTTTCCTCAAAAAACAAAAAAAACTCTTTTGAACTATCGTACCACTAGTGGACTTTAATCGGGATTAAACGGGACCCAGTTGACATCCCTAGTTGAAAGGGAGTGTACAACCGCTATATTTAAGTTGCCAAGGCATCTAAGCAGTTGGAATAATCTGAGAAAGCACTTAACAGTGTGGCCTCATCTAAACTACGAAGACAGTCTTGTGATGAAGTTGAGAGGAAAATTTAAGGACTCAAATGAAATAGGCATGCATTTCTTTACGATAGTACAGGAGGCACTTCTGACATATTGGCCAACTCAGGTATAGCGTAACAACAAACAAGCATTCGAATCAGGCAATACAACCAAAGCGCATAACCGAACTATTTGTAATTCGGTAGGATTACACGTTGAGGGCACAAGCCAAGACAGCAGCCCACTCGCATTACATTTCACATGTACTAAAACACACTGGCTTACCATATGTTGTTGTGAAGCCTAGCTGCTGTTGCAATGTTCTTTGAAGATATCGTTAGCATCCCGTGGTTGGAAATCTAGTTGTTGTAGTTTATTCTGCACCATCTATTTAGGTAAAATTAATTTTAGTCGCATGCACTGGTCCGAATTGATCATCAATGGTTCATCTAAACTAATGAAAGAAGGGTGTGTGCATACACGACAATATATCTACTTCCCTCTATTTTTATGCTTGTTCGAGGTGCCAGCCCCAAAAGAACAAATATTTTGCTTGACGGGGTTGGCAACTCCATAATTAATACTCCCTCCGTTCCAAAACAGATGACCCAACTTTGTACAAACTTTAGTTCAAAGTGGGTCATCTATTTTGGAACGGAGGGAGTAGAAGCATCAAATTAGTCATGCAACTTGGGAAGATCAAGAACACACAAACAAGTAATGAACAGAGGCTCGGAGCAGTGATGTAATAGCTAGCATCAGAAAATGTAGGGTAAAACGAACAAAAAGCAGCAGAACCACATGCTAGTTTGCTGATGTGTAATTAAGCATAGAGAACATTAAGCGATCGATGGAACCAACGGTGGCATCGTAACAAAACTAAAGCATATTAACTATATGTGCCTTTGGTATGTAATTTAGCACATGTAACATGTTCATTTGCCGAAGTGTGGCCCTACAGGTGCAAGAAGAATAACGCGTCTCATGAAAAACTGAATGATGCCCTGAAGAAATTCAAAGGTGCGGTGCTTATGCTAGGAAAGTGAACGTAGGCGCGGGCCGTTGGATAATAGTACCTAATTCTCGGCGGCGTATGGGTATCGTTGTCATACTTGATAGCTAAGGATCGTCGATGGTGCTCGTGTTGCTATTGAGTTTGGGCCGGCTGTCGCCGTCGCTGAAGCGGTTCTGGTGCTACGGTTGTGGCGCCTGTCGACATACAAGAAAGCTCATCTGTGGTAAGTGAACAGTTGCACGATAAAGAGAAAAACTGAAGGAGTACAAATCAAAATAACCTGATGAGGCTGCGGCGTTGGAAAATGAGGGCCGGTGGAGTTGAATATGACGTCCGTGGAGCGGGTCCGGTGCAGTGGACGAAGGCTTCGGTGAGCATGTTGTACAGTGTTTTCGGTGATGCAGATCTGTTGCGGCGGACGAGGGCTTGTATGAAGGGCCAGCAAAGCGGTGGACGAGGGAGTCAGTGAAGGGCCTACGCTGTGGTGGACGAGGGCGCCAGTTAAGCAGATCCGGTGTAGTGGACCATGATGGCGGTCAAGGAGATCTGGAGCGATAGACAAGCCAGTCGCTCTCCAGTGAAGTGGTGAGTTGGCAGTTGGGGGTTCCAAGGTGCCGAAGGTAGATCCGGCGGGGTGTGAGGTCCACCACTGCAGCGGAGGACTAGATTCGACGGCTTGCCGTGGTTGGGGGGTTGGGGAGGGAGGGAGGGCTCACTGGGAAGAATGTTGGGGGCAAAGAGGGGAAAACAATGGAGTTACCAAAGCATCCCTTTTCCGTTCATGTGGCAGGGGTAAAACAGGAATATCGTAGGGCTAAACTTTCGGGGGCGTGATATTTCGATGTGAGCGGGAAGTTTGAAAGCTTTTTGCGCCTAAAATTATAAGTATTCTGCTCTCGTACGGCCGACTATGATATCATGGCCGACAATTTGTTTGTTTTGTACGCAAAAAAATGTGCAATTTTTGAAAAATCAATGTCTCCAACTCGAAACTTAGATTGTCCATTCAATTCAAATATGGATCATTGAGCTACTACAAGCAAATACCATCATACGGTCCAATTCAAATGAAATTCCAAATGTGTTTATCCTAAATATGATGACAAAAGCAAAAATGTGTATGTGTATGAATAAAGTGGATGATTATAAAGTTTGAACATGCCCGTATGTGTATATCTCTAGGTTTGATATATGAATTTGAAATCATGAAATCCCGGCTTAAAAAATGTACCTCCGTTTAAATGAATTACAAAAGCTAATGATGGAGTCGAGTTCCAAAATTCCAATCTTATGTTTGTAATTTTGGTACATCAAGGTATATCACACATGTTCAAAAGTATCGTTATCTCATAGTACAAACTCTGAAACAAATTGATCAACCATGAGTGCACAATTTCTCGATTACGCTAAAGTCCCTCAAATATAGACACCTCACTCTTTATCTGAAGTCAACCCCCCCTACACACAGAGAGAAGTCATTCTCTCCCCCAAACACCAACACACGAGCACATTAACACCCCTCTCTCTTGTAAAGTCTGGACCCCAACATAGGTCTCTATCACTTTGTCTCTCGGGCATGCACACATCTCTTCCCTCAATCTCTAGGTCTCCCGCCATCTCTCTTACCCAAGCACACACACTATGTAGAGTGTATATTTACCATACACACAAAACGTCGCCCCCAAACATCTATCTCCCTAGTTATGTGGTTCTCGCGCACTAACCTCACACACCACCCCCACTGCAAACAAGCACACTTTGTCTCCATGTGCACCACTCTCCTCTTTCTATCTCTCCCACATGCGGACCCGCCCCAGCTCCTTCCCTGTATACATATATGTCGTGACTCTTTGCATAGCTCCCTAATGTATAATCGTTCTCGATTTAGCACATTGTTCTCTACACCATCTATTCTAGATCTCTCATGAAGTCCCTATCACACACACGATGACTCGCTTCCCTTGCGTCTCCGTTCATAGGCCAATTTCGGACAACATCAACATTGTCTCCCTATCTATACGCCATTTATGGACACAAAGGAAACGATACTACCAAACGAAGTCTATTTTAATGAAAACTCTAATGTTCCTAAATTTTATGGACTTTCCCAATATCGACGATTCCCAAGCTAGACCCCTCTCGCCCCCTCTCTTCCTTTCTCTCTCTCTCTCTCTCTCTCTCTCTCTCTCTCTCTCTCTCTCTCTCTCTCTCTCTCTCGTTGCTAGCTCTCTCTTTCTCTTGCTCTCACACCCCTCTCCCACACACACACTCGATGTCTCTTCCCAATAGTCTGCTCCCCCCGCCCGCACCCGTGCTATCCCGCTACTACACATGTCACACCATTCCCCCTTCCCTTATACTAGGTTTACATCATCAGTGGTCTCTCTCCCTCTCACACACAAACGCGTGCACAAACACACACAGACAGGCACAAACACCCATTTATCTGGATCCTAATCTCTCCCCATGTCCGCATGTGTATCTCACACACTCACTCTCTAATTATGTATATGTGTCTCCACATTACACAACACAAAGCCCCATGTACATGTCTCTCTCTATCCTCCACACACAAAGACACAAAGAATCTGTTATCATTGCCTCAATTTCTAACATATCACACATGCACACTGTCTCTCTCTCTCTCTCTCTCTCTCTCACAAACACGCTCAACAAGGGTTTCCCCGTGAATAACTTACCATTTATTCATCAACAGTCGTGGCAGTACGGCGAACACGAGACGTGAAAAAGAATAAATCTACACGTGCTTAGACCACCTAGTATGACTACTAGGACTAGAGCAAGCCAAAAAAGCGCGCCGTCGTCACCCCCTCCTTGTCGGCCACGGGAAAATCTTTGTTTTACACAGTCGAGAAGTCATTGTGCTAAGGCCCCACATGCCGAGGCGTTGAATAGAATGTAGATGCTAGTTTACGGAAGCAAGTATCGATAATACGTTTGTATCTCCATACTTATATTTCTTCTCTTATAAAAAACCGAGTTGGTGATGATGGTACGTGTGCCATCTTGCAATATAGACCGTCCGATCTATATCTGACGGATGGAAATTAAACTAAAAGATACCCACACCCCTCTCCACATTTGCAGACAAGGCCTTCCCTCGTTCATACTTATCTCCAACAAACCTCATTGTTGAGCAATTAAGAAAGGAAACCTCTGGAACAAACTGGCCTGGTGGCCGCTGCCGGCGTCGTCAATCCCCATGCCTCCGCTCAGTCCACCACCAACCACCACCACACCCCACCTCTTCACCTTATCTCATATTTCTCGAGATATCATTAGTTTTTACACATGGGATTACTCCCGCGAGGGTCAATCACAACAAGTGTTTTATAAAAAAATACATCTTGATGTTCCGTGCAATGCACAGATCTTGCTAGTACTCCTACACAAGACTAAGTTGGTGATGCTGGTGTGTCTGCCATCTGTCGTTTCTGACCATTAGATCTACATCTAATGATTGTGAGGTACGTTGTTGCCTTTTCTCACCAACATCCCACTTGTCTACCAATTTACAGAAAAACCCATAATTAGTATCTTAAAACCAACCACATCCCTCCCTGACCTCACCAAAACAGCCCAAGGAATATATTCTAATTGAAACATAATATATCTCTAGTGACATATGTATATCAAAATTAGAGTGTTTTGTACCAAGTTTGTGAATAAGTATTATTCTAGTTATGATTCGTTGCAATGGACATGAACATTGCTAGTATTTCCAACCATGCATTTTTTCCTAGTATTCCATAGTTTCGAGTTTTCCATCAAGATATTAGTCACTCATGGTTGATATTTACTTTCAATCATGTACACATATGCACTATGTAACTAGCCTTGCTTATTGGCTTCCAAAGCTTAACTTTCACTCCTACTTACAATATGTAGAGTATTTAACAAAAACTACCACTTTCAACCAGCCCTAGGAAGAATCTATTGTACAAAAATAGCAAAACATACCCAAAATTTCTTAAACCACGCCAAAAACTACTACCTAGTACTCCTACCGATTAGGTTTGTTTAAACCCATTTATGACGGGGTTAGCCCACACGTCTGTCTTGTGAGGCAGCTTAAACCAACACATTTCGTTTGACCGTTGACATGAGGGACCCACATCGACCTTCTATCCTGTTATTCCCCTCAAATCATTATTTTTCTGAACATTACTTCAAACAGTCTTGATCGTGTTCGTCGGTGGCGCCGGTGATGGCGAGTTGGCGCCGCTCCGCCAGACAGGCGGGGCGCCATCTTGGCCTTCGCCGGTGCAGGTTGGCGAGGCTGGCCCGGCGTGACTCACGAGCGGCAAGCCGCCACGCTGGCCTTCGCTCGAGCGGATGGCTGGCTTTGGCCTTGGCGTCTTGTGAGCAAGCCGCCCGTTTGTCGTGCCAATCTAGCTAGCAAACCTTGCGCACAAGCAGCTGGATGGAGCTATCTTGGTTAGCTAGCGGCCGCGAGTGCCGGACGGAGCTGGCATCCGGGATGCCACAACATGGGCTCAGGACCGCCGGCGGTTTTGACCTCGCCTTCTGCCAGCGGCGGTAGCTGCATCCGATGGCCGAGGATGACTAGGTGGACGGGCCGGAGGTAGGAGGTCACTCGAGGACTTTTGTTGGTAAGAGCATGTACAACGGTTGATAAGGTAGTCTTATCTTAAGTCTGCCACGTATGCAAGTGGTAGTAGTTTCTTGGCATTTTAGTGGTTTCTTGCATTAGTAGGGGTTTCTTGTAAGGAAAAATGTACGTACTACTAGCGACAAAAGGTGATTCTAGGTTGCGTTGTACGCCAACGAGTACTACTAGTGGTCGCGGGAGTGTATACCTTGTTTTGGTTCGATCCCGGCCGAACGCACGGCGGCCTTTGTAAAAAAAATAGTACGACTACACTTTGCTGTGAGCCAATATTTTACACGGGTAGTTTGAGTTTTGAAGTCAAACGGACGTGCGGCCCCACAATCTGGGTGCACTGGACAGTCTAGCCACGTGAACGGGTTTTCCTTCCCAGCATCCCGTGGCTCACGTGCTCGCCCTAGCCGCACCTCGCTTGCAGCTTCCTCATCAGCTAGTACCATATTTAAACTAGCGCCTCCCAATTAAGCCCGAGGAGCCGAAAAAGCCTGGCGGGGCATTGGGAACTGTGCAATATGGCTCTGTACGTAAAGTGCTCTACTACTACTCTGTAGCTTGTGGTGTTGCACGCATGGACTTCACTTCATTATCGGCTCTACTATAAAAGAAATTCCTCTTGACGTGTTTTTTTTGAAACGGAGGCAAAAGCTTTGCTTCATCTCATTCATAAAGAAGGAACTACTAACAAAGTTCGACGAGATCCATTACAACTCCAAATGGAAGCAAAAAGCCTAGTCTTGCTCTATCAAATAACTCAAATGTTCTGCCCTCGCAGTAACCGTCGTTGATAAACAGGCTGCTATGTGTGCGTGAGAGGAGCGGCTAAGTAGGCCAGCTACGTGAGAGGAGCGGCTGAATAGAGCACCGAGAGTACCCACTAGGCCACTACGCAAGTGTACTTCCCCTGCATTGATAGTACAACGATGGTTCTAGAGAACAGTAGTACCCTCCACTTCCAACTGTAGCTCCTTGGCCCTGAGATTCAAGAGTTCAAAACTGGTGCACTATACTAGACTAGACTAGAAGTACAGTACATCACAATACTAGTTGAGAAAAGTAGTACTAATCTTGCTTTCTGATGCAATCGTACTCATCCGTCACATAATGTAAGATGTTTTTGACACTAGTTGGCATGTACAAAAATGGCAAAAACATACCCAAAATTTCTTAATCCACGCCAAAAACTACTACCTAGTGCCAAAATTTCTTACTAGTGCTATGATTTACAGATAATGCAATCCCATAACGTTCCATAATGCTAGTCTTGGTAGTAAATAATAGCCTCACCCCTTCGAGAGGAACGATCTCAGTTGGAAGGGCGAGGCCCTCCGATTACTACGCTCTTATCTCCTCCTCGCCAGCCCCCTCCCCGAAGAAGGCACTTCATCGCTGCTCCCATGGATTCGCCAGGCGGTTCTCCTCCTCATCGGGCTAGGAGACCTTGGGCGACGATCCTCTGGGAGAAATCGCCGCGCCGCTCCGACGTCCTCACCGCCAAGAAGACTCGGTGCTTCCTGCACCAACTTTTTCAAGATCTTTGCTTAAACACGCTTGGGAAAAGGCCATGCTTGTTGGTCTTCCATGAGTCCTCGAGGAGAAGGTTCTTCTATGGGACAATCCTTGAACAGTCCACCGCTCCACGGCCATGGTTGCACGTTGACTCCGCTAGGGTTGCCGGCGTTGAGAGGTAGTCGGATTTTGTCCGATGAGCGGTCGATAATGGAGTTTGATCATGTAGTACTTAGTTATTCCATTTCCATCCGTAATTTCTCCGCTGCCCACCGTCTTATATATAGGTCTGGGTCGGTGCCAACGAAGATTGGCTTGCATACCTCCGGCCGGATACCACCATCATTTTGCACAACATCCACAGGAGTGCGGCCGTTCCGGTAGACCCCTTCTCCACCATTGGGATCGGCCTTCCGGAGTGGATGGGCTTGAATACGTATGATGATGCCTACATGAGATTGAAGAAGATAGCAATTGCGGACCCATCGACAAAGCGACGCGGCTACGACGATTACTATCTCATCACGGTGTTCGACATAAGGATTGCCATCAATGCAAGAGGCAGTAACGGCAGAGGCTGGCGCATGTTGGCGGCGGCAGATTTGTACCCCTACACGTTCGAAGATGTCATGCGCCATCTAGGCTGCATCTTTGCGGTGACAAGCCAGGGGACTTGTTTCATCTGGTTGCTATCCTACGGTACGGGAGATTACAAACGGAATGCACAAACCATCATTTGCATCCCTAACAGTACTCCATTGTTTTGTAGGGACCAGTCATCCCTCGATCAAAATAAGATCGCTGATCCTGGATGTGCATTTGCATCCGCGATTCGGTCTAACCTGGAACCTTGTAGCTGACTTTGGCATATTGGGATCAACTATCTTAGCAGTCGTTACCCATGGTACCACTGATGTGCAACATGGTCACACAATCTACCACGATCGGACCGTCACCATCTACCCAGGTATTCCATTTTTTAACTCTCTCACCTTCTCTTTCATTGTTGTACTAATAGTATACTTAGTAGTACTAGTAGGAGTACTTTTTACCTTGGAGGACGCGTATAGCTAGCTAGGCCCTTGAAGACTTGAACCCACTAGCTGCCACCATTTTTGTTTTTCCATGTCATACTATCTCATCCATGTAGCCAAGAGTGGCTATATATAATAAGCCGGTTATTTTACTTCCTCTATACCGGAAGTTTGAAAGCTTTTGGCGCCTAAAATTATAAGTATTCTGCTCTCGTACGGCCGACTATGATATCATGGCCGACAATTTGTTTGTTTTGCACGCAAAAAAATGTGCAATTTTTGAAAATCAATGTCTCCATCTCGAAACTTAGATTGTCCATTCAATTCAAATATGGATCATTGAGCTACTACAAGCAAATACCATCATACGGTCCAATTCAAATGAAATTCCAAATGTGTTTATCCTAAATATGATGACAAAAGCAAAAATGTGTCTGTGTATGAATAAAGTGGATGATTATAAAGTTTGAACATGCCCGTATGTGTATATCTCTAGGTTTGATATATGAATTTGAAATCATGAAATCCCGGCTTAAAAAATGTACCTCCGTTTAAATGAATTACAAAAGCTAATGATGGAGTCGAGTTCCAAAATTCCAATCTTATGTTTGTAATTTTGGTACATCAAGGTATATCACACATGTTCAAAAGTATCGTTATCTCATAGTACAAACTCTGAAACAAATTGATCAACCATGAGTGCACAATTTCTCGATTACGCTAAAGTCCCTCAAATATAGACACCTCACTCTTTATCTGAAGTCAACCCCCCCTACACACAGAGAGAAGTCATTCTCTCCCCCAAACACCAACACACGAGCACATTAACACCCCTCTCTCTTGGAAAGTCCGGACCCCAACATAGGTCTCTATCACTTTGTCTCTCGGGCATGCACACATCTCTTCCCTCAATCTCTAGGTCTCCCGCCATCTCTCTTACCCAAGCACACGCACTATGTAGAGTGTATATTTCCCATACACACAAAACGTCGCCCCCAAACATCTATCTCCCTAGTTATGTGGTTCTCGCGCACTAACCTCACACACCACCCCCACTGCAAACAAGCACACTTTGTCTCCATGTGCACCACTCTCCTCTTTCTATCTCTCCCACATGTGGACCCGCCCCAGCTCCTTCCCTGTATACATATATGTCGTGATTCTTTGCATAGCTCCCTAATGTATAATCGTTCTTGATTTCGCACATTGTTCTCTACACCATCTATTCTAGATCTCTCATGAAGTCCCTATCAAACACACGATGACTCGCTTCCCTTGAGTCTCCGTTCATAGGCCAATTTCGGACAACATCAACATTGTCTCCCTATCCATACGCCATTTATGGACACAAACGACCCCTCTCGCCCCCTCTCTTCCTTTCTCTCTCTCTCTCTCTCTCTCTCTCTCTCCGTTGCTAGCTCTCTCTTTCTCTTGCTCTCACACCCCTCTCCCACACACACACTCGATGTCTCTTCCCAATAGTCTGCTCCCCCCGCCCGCACCCGTGCTATCCCGCTACTACACATGTCACACCATTCCCCCTTCCCTTATACTAGGTTTACATCATCAGTGGTCTCTCTCCCTCTCACACACAAACGCGTGCACAAACACACACAGACAGGCACAAACACCCATTTATCTGGATCCTAATCTCTCCCCATGTCCGCATGTGTATCTCACACACTCACTCTCTAATTATGTATATGTGTCTCCACATTACACAACACAAAGCCCCATGTACATGTCTCTCTCTATCCTCCACACACAAAGACACAAAGAATCTGTTATCATTGCCTCAATCTCTAACATATCACACACGCACACTATCTCTCTCTCTCTCTCTCTCTCTCTCTCTCTCTCTCTCTCTCTACACGCTCAACAAGGGTTTCCCCATGAATAACTTACCATTTATTCATCAACAGTCGTGGCAGTACGGCGAACACAAGACATGAAAAAGAATAAATCTACACGTGCTTAGACCACCTAGTATGACTACTAGGACTAGAGCAAGCCAAAAAAGCGCGCCGTCGTCACCCCCTCCTTGTCGGCCACGGGAAAATCTTTGTTTTACACAGTCGAGAAGTCATTGTGCTAAGGCCCCACATGCCGAGGCGTTGAATAGAATGTAGATGCTAGTTTACGGAAGCAAGTATCGATAATACGTTTGTATCTCCATACTTATATTTCTTCTCTTATAAAAAACCGAGTTGGTGATGATGGTACGTGTGCCATCTTGCAATATAGACCGTCCGATCTATATCTGACGGATGGAAATTAAACTAAAAGATACCCACACCCCTCTCCACATTTGCAGACAAGGCCTTCCCTCGTTCATACTTATCTCCAACAAACCTCATTGTTGAGCAATTAAGAAAGGAAACCTCTGGAACAAACTGGCCTGGTGGCCGCTGCCGGCGTCGTCAATCCCCATGCCTCCGCTCAGTCCGACCACCAACCACCACCACACCCCACTCCTCTTCACCTTATCTCATATTTCTCGAGATATCATTAGTTTTTACACATGGGATTACTCCCGCGAGGGTCAATCACAACAAGTGTTTTATAAAAAAATGCATCTTGATGTTTCGTGCAATGCACAGATCTTGCTAGTACTCCTACACAAGACTAAGTTGGTGATGCTGGTGTGTCTGCCATCCGTCGTTTCTGACCATTAGATCTACATCTAATGATTGTGAGGTACGTTGTTGCCTTTTCTCACCAACATCCCACTTGTCTACCAATTTGCAGAAAAACCCATAATTAGTATCTTAAAACCAACCACATCTCTCCCTGACCTCACCAAAACAGCCCAAGGAATATATTCTAATTGAAACATAATATATCTCTAGTGACATATGTATATCAAAATTAGAGTGTTTTGTACCAAGTTTGTGAATAAGTATTATTATAGTTATGATTAGTTTACAGCGGACATGAACATTGCTAGTATTTCCAACCATGCATTTTTCCTAGTATTCCATAGTTTTGAGTTTTCCATCAAGATATTAGTCACTCATGGTTGATATTTACTTTCAATCATGTACACATATGCACTATGTAACTAGCCTTGCTTATTGGCTTCCAAAGCTTAACTTTCACTCCTACTTACAATATGTAGAGTATTTAACAAAAAACTACCACTTTCAACCAGCCCTAGGAAGAATCTATTGTACAAAAAATAGCAAAAACATACCCAAAATTTCTTAAACCACGCCAAAAACTACTACCTAGTACTCCTACCAATTAGGTTTGTTTAAACCCATTTATGACAGGGTTAGCCCACACGTCTGTGCTGATGAGGCAGCTTAAACCAACACATTTCGTTTGACCGTTGACATGAGGGACCCACATCTGACCTTCTATCCTGTTATTCCCCCTCAAATCATTATTTTTCCTGAACATTACTTCAAACAATCTTGATCGTGTTAAATCGGTGGCGCCGGTGATGAGCGAGTAGGCCGCCGCTCCGCCGGACGGGTGGGACGCCATGCTGGCCTTCGCACGGGTTGGTAGGCTGGCCCGAGCGTGACTCACGAGCGGGCAAGCCGCCGCGCTGGCCTTCGCTCGAGCCAGATGGCTGGCTTGAGCACGGCGTGCGCGAGCAAGCCGCCGCGCTGTCGTGCCAATCTAGCTAGCAAACCTTGCAGACAAGCAGCTGGATGGAGCTATCTTGGTTAGCTAGCGGCCGCAAGTGCCGGACGGAGCTGGCATCCGGGATGCCACAACATGGGCTCCGGACCGCCGGCGGTTTTGACCTCGCCTTCTGCCAGCGGCGGTAGCTGCGTCCGATGGCCGAGGATGACTAGGTGGACAGGCCGGAGGTAGGAGGTCACTCGAGGACTTTTGTTGGTAAGAGCATGTACAATGGTTGATAAGGTAGTCTTATCTTAAGTCTGCCATGTATGCAAGTGGTAGTAGTTTCTTGGCATTTTAGTGGTTTCTTGCATTAGTAGGGGTTTCTTGTAAGGAAAAATGTACGTACTACTAGCGACAAAAGGTGATTCTAGGTTGCGTTGTACGCCAACGAGTACTACTAGTGGTCGCGGGAGTGTATACCTCGTTTTGTGGGTTCGATCCCGGCCGAACACACGGCGGCTTTTTTAAAAAAAATAGTACGACTACACTTCGCTGCGAGCCAATATTTTACACGGGTAGTTTGAGTTTTGAAGTCAAGCGGACGTGCGGCCCCTAATCTGGGTGCCTTTGGACAGCCTAGCCACGTGAGCGGGTTTTCCTTCCCAAATCCCGTGGCTCACGTGCTCGCCCTAGCCGCACCTCGCTTGCAGCTTCCTCATCGGCTAGTACCATATTTAAACTAGCGCCTCCCAATTAAGCCGAGGAGAAAAAAAGCTGGCGGGGCATTGGGAAGCTGTGCAATATGGCTCTGTCGTAAAGTGCTCTACTACTACTCAGTAGCTTGTGGCGTTGCGCATGGACTTCACTTCATTATCGGCTCTACTATAAAAGAAATTCCTCTTGACGTGTTTTTTTTGAAACGGAGGCAAAAGCTTTGCTTCATCTCATTCATAAAGAAGGAACTACTAACAAAGTTCGACGAGATCCATTACAACTCCACAAATGGAAGCAAAAAGCCTAGTCTTGCTGTATCAAATAACTCAAATGTTCTGCCCTCGCAGTAACCGTCGTTGATAAACAGGCTGCTATGTGTGCGTGAGAGGAGCGGCTAAGTAGGCCAGCTACGTGAGAGGAGCGGCTGAATAGAGCACCGAGAGTACCCACTAGGCCACTACGCAAGTGTACTTCCCCTGCATTGATAGTACAACGATGGTTCTAGAGAACAGTAGTACCCTCCACTTCCAACTGTAGGTCCTTGGCCCTGAGATTCAAGAGTTCAAAACTAGTGCACTATACTAGACTAGACTAGAAGTACAGTACATCACACTACTAGTTGAGAAAAGTAGTACTAGTACTGCTACAGTACGAGTACGTACTCATCCGTCACATAATGTAAGATGTTTTTTGACACTAGTTGGCATGTACAAAAAATGGCAAAAACATACCCAAAATTTCTTAATCCACGCCAAAAACTACTACCTAGTGCCAAAAATTTCTTACTAGTGCTATGATTTACAGTATAACGCAATCCCATAACGTTCCATAATGCTAGTACTAGTAGTAAATAATAGCCTCACCCCTTCGCTAAGGAACGATCTACAGTTGGAAGGGACGAGGCCCTCCAGTTACTACGCTCTTATCTCCTCCTCGCCAGTTCCCCTCCCCCCAAAGAGAAGGCACTTCATCGCTGCTCCCATGGATTCGCCAGGCGGTTCTCCTCCTCATCGGGGCTAGGAGACCTTGGACGACGATCCTCTGGGAGAAATCGCACGCCGCTCCGACGTCCTCACCGCCGCAAGACTCGGTGCTTCCTGCACCAACTTTTTCAAGATGCTGCTTAAACACGCTTGGGAAAAGGCCATGCTTGTTGGTCTTCCATGAGTCCTCGAGGAGAAGGTTCTTCTATGGGACAATCCTTCGAACAGTCCACCGCTCCCTGGCCATGGTTGTACGTTGACTCCGCTAGGGTTGCCGACGTTGAGAGGTAGTCGGATTTTGTCCGATGAGCAGGTCAGTAATGGAGTTTGATCATGTAGTACTTAGTTATTCCATTTCCATCCCGTAATTTCTCCGCTGCCCACCGTCTTATATATAGGTGCAGGTCGGTGCCAGCGAAGATTGGCTTGCATACCTCGGCGGATACCACCATCATTTTGCACAACATCCACGAAGTGCGGCCGTTCGGTGAACCCTTCTCCACCATTGGGATCGGCCTTCCGGAGTGGCTGGGCTTGAATACGTATGATGATGCCTACATGAGATTGAAGAAGATAGCAATTGCGGACCCATCGACAAAGCGACGCAGCTCGACGATTACTATCTCATCACGGTGTTCGACATAAGGATTGCCATCAATGCAAGAGGCGATGTGGCGAGGTCGGCGCATGTTGGCGGCAGATTTGTACCCTACGTTTGAAGATGTCATGCGCCATCTAGGCTGCATCTTTGCGGTGACAAGCCAGGGGACTTGTTTCATCTGGTTGCTATCCTACGGTACGGGAGATTACAAACGGAATGCACAAACCATCATTTGCATCCCTAACGGTACTCCATTGTTTTGTAGGGACCAGTCATCCTCGATCAAAATAAGATCGCTGATCCCGGATGTGCGTTTGCATCCGCGATTCGGTCTAACACGGAACCTTGTAGCTGACTTTGGCATATTGGGATCAACTATCTTAGCGATCGTTACCCATGGTACCACCGATGTGCAACATGGTCACACAATCTACCACGATCGGACCGTCACCATCTACCCGTATTCCATTTTTAACCCTCTCACCTTCTCTTTCATTGTTGTACTAATAGTATACTTAGTAGTACTAGTAGGAGTACTTTTACCTTGGAGGGCGCGTATAGCTAGCTAGGCCCTTGAAGACTTGAACCCACTAGCTGCCACCATTTTGTTTTCCATGTCATACTATCTCATCCATGTAGCCAAGAGTGGCTATATATAATAAGCGGTTATTTTACTTCCTCTATACCGGAGTAGTACTATTTCTTTGCAAGACATTCTTGACCGCCATATTTGAGCACAACATTATTATGCATGGACCTTGACTATGTACGTCACCATGTGTCTAGATCTGGGATGCCGCGTGTACCAGATGGACCCCACTCCCCCTGTTATTCTGCGGCGACGGCAGCCTCACACCACAGCCGAACCAGTGGACCCTCGTACTCCTCTTCGCATGGGCATCCACTGCCGCGTCTTCCCTGGCTCCGCGTCTTCCCCTTCCTAGGCCTCATCGTCATCCACCGCCGTGGTGCTCTCGGCGCAGCGTGGTCAATGTGGTCAATGACCGACTTCCATCGGAAGAGTACTGTACGTGGAGAGGCTGACAGCTGGGTCCACGGCAGCCGCAAGGAAGTGCATCCCTATTACGCACAAAATAATTATTCCTCCACCTGACAGCAGGGACCCACCAGACGGGCCACCAGTATTTCGTGGAAAAAACATTTCCCCCTGACTGCTGGGACCCACCGGACGGGCCACCGTATTTCACGAAAAAAGCGTTTTGCCCCTGACTGCTGGGACCCACCAGACGGACCACCGTATTTCGCGAAAAAAATGTTCCCCCCGCTGTTAGCTCGGACCCACTGGAAGTGCCTTCTTATTACACACCGAAAAATGAATACTCTCCTTGCTAGCTAGGACCCACCATGGTGGGAGGCTGACTTGTGGGCCTACTAAGTTGACGGGGACGGAGGGCTTTGTCAACTAAGTCAATATGAACGATTCTACCTCTAGTGACCGTACGATGTCCATCCAACAGCCGTCGTGCTTCTTCAATCTCTGCTCTTACTGCTCCAGCCGCTCAAACAAGCGCTGGCGGGACTGCCTGCTCCCTCCTCCCATGGCCGGGTTGTCTTTGCCTTGTGAGCCTCACCGCCCCACCGTACTCCCATCGCTGGCCTAGCCATCCCTCTACTCACCAACACCTGCTGTTATTCTCCGGCGAGGACAGACGAACCAGTAAACCTTCGTACAGTCATACTCCCCTTCGCGTGGGAAACAACTGCCGAGTCTTCCCTGCCTCCGTGTCGTTCCCTTCCTAGGCCTCGCCATGGTCCACCGCCCTAGTGCTCTCGGCACGGCCTGGTCAACGTGGTTAAAAACCGACATGCATCTGAAGTGGACTGTACGTGGAGAGGCTGACAGCTGGGTCCACGGCCGCACGCAAGGAAATGCCTCCTTATTACGTGCAAAATAATGATTCCTCCACCTGACATCGGGGACCCACCAAAAGGGCCTCTATATTTCGTGAAAAAAACGTTACCGCCATTGACAGCTCGGACCCACCAGCTATATCTTCGCACGCAAGGAAGTGCCTCCTTATTACACACAAAAAAATGAATACTCCCCCTGTTAGCTGGGACCCACTATAGTGGCAGGCTGACTTGTGGGCCTACTAAGTTGACGGGGACGAAAGGCTTTGTCAACTTAGTCAATATGCACGATTCTAGCTCCAGTGACCGTACGATGTCCATCCAACGGCCGTAGTGCTTCTTCAACCTCTGGTCTTCGTGCTCCAGCCGCCCAAAGCAGCGCCGGTCGTGCTGCGTGCTCCTGCCTCCCGTGGTCGGCTGTGATGCCACGGAGGCCTCACCGCCCCCTACTACTCCCACTGCTGGCCAGGCCATCCCTCTACTCACCCACACCCACTGTTATTCTGCGGCGATGGCAGCCTCACCCTCGTACTCCTCTTTGCGTGGGCATCCACTGCTGCGTCTTCCCCGGCTCCGCGTCGTCCCCTTCCTAGGCCTCGCCGTCGTCCACCGCCGTGGTGTTCTCGGCGCGGTGTGGTCAATGTGGTCAATGAACGACTTCCATCGGAAGAGTACTGTGCGTGGAGAGGCTGACAGCTGGGTCCACGACGGCCGCAAGGAAGTGCCTCCTTATCACACGCAAAATAATTATTCCTCCACCTGACAGCAGGGACCCACCGGACGGGCCACCATATTTCGTGAAAAAAATGTTTCCCCCTGACTGCTGGGACCCACCAGCTACATCTTCGCACGCAAGGAAGTGCGTCTGAAAAAAAAACCAAAACGATTCGCCCCCTTGACTGCTGGGATCGATCAGCTACATCTTCGCAGGCAAGGAAGTGCCTGGAAGTTGGGACCCACCTGGTTGAAGCGTACGTAGCGTTGTCATTCTGGTCGCGAACGTGTACGTACATATATACTGGTCGATGTAGAGGCGCTCATGTGTCATAGTAGAGGCGCGTACGTGTCGTAGTAGAGGCGCGCACGTAGCATGTGCACGTACGTACAACGGTCAGGGTGCAAGAAAGAAAATACGACCACGTATTTGTACATACGGGCGGGGTCTCGAACATCTACTCACGCATACGTATGGCCAGGGCTCGTGTACATGGATGGGTCAGAACAGAGAAACAACGTCGTCATCGTGTTCATGGGGAGCCAACTGGCTAGGTCAGAACAGAATGCATGGTCGTGTTCATCGGGAGGGGTTGGACGGAATAGGCGATGGAAATGAGGCCTAGCGTCTTTGAGCGGAGAAGCAGACCTCCTACATTGAGCAGGGTCCCGTTGATCGGGAGGGTGTGGCGTCCGCAAAGCGGAGAAATGGACCTCCTACGGTGAAACAGGGTCTGTTGATTGGGAGGGTGTGGCATACCGCAAAAGCGGACGAAACGGACTTGTGTTGGAGCACTACAGTCGAAACGGGGGTCCTGTTGATCGGGAGGGGTGTGGCATACCGCAAAACGGATGAAACGGACTTGCGTTGGAGTGCTACGGTCGAAACGGGGCCCTGTTCATCGGGAGGGGTGTGGCGTACGGCAAAAAGGGACTCCACGGGATACTGTTCATCTCCACCATCGACCTCCTCCAGCCTCCATGGGCTACCGTCGACCTCCTCCAGCCTCCACGGGCTCCTGTTCATCCAGCCATCACCGCGCGCTACTCCATCGGCTACTGTTCAACCACCCCTCCACCGTCTACTATTCATCCAACCCTCCACACCACGGGGTCCTGTTCAACCACCCCTCCACCATCTACTGTTCATCCAGCCCACTACACCACGGGGTCCTGTTCAACCACCCCTCCACGGGCACCCCTCCACCGTCTACTGTTCATCCAGCCCTCCACACCATGGGGTCCTGTTCATCCAGAGGCAACACCACCGTTCACTGTTCATCCACCCCCGCGCAATGCTCACTATTCATCCAATTGATCGGCTTCAGTTAGCAGTAGCAGCGAAGGAATCACTCGATCGGGTTCAGTTAACAGCCATCAATCAATCGCTCGGGTTCAGTAACGTGTAGCCTGCAGTGCAATTGCTCGGGTTCAGTTAGAGCCCAATGCCTCACCCGGGTTCAGTTAGAGCCAACGCCTCGCATACACGCGCGTACGTGGAGAAACGCGCATTGCTCGGCCCTCGACCTCCCACCCTAACCGGCAACTCCCTGAAATTTTACTCGCCCTTGCTTCTACCACGGTTTTTTCCGTCATGGACGGCCCAAAGAATGTCATGCAACTGCGTCTCCGGCCCGCCCAGGACGAAAAGCCCATTTTCTGTCATGATTTTTTCCCATAGAAGTAGGAGCCCACCACATCTATGATGATACCGGGTTTTGTCACAATTATCATCATAGAAGTGTCATATGTATGATAGAATTTTTTTTGTTCGGCCCAAAATGTCACGGATGTGTCTTTTTTTTTGTAGTGGAGGGCGGGTGGATAGACCCCACCACGGAGGCCGCATATTCATCGACAATAGAGCCGAACACAGACTTCGCCTCCAATGAGGCATGTGTCATCGGACCCTCGGACTCGTCTCCGGCCATAGGCTGCGAACCGCGTGCATCCATGCCTATCGAATCTGATTGGGCACCGATCATGGAGTTACCTCCGCGGATATCTTTCAGCACTCGCCCTTGGGCAACGTGCTAAATTCATTAAAGTCTCTCTCCCTGTCAGGAGACTCCCGGCCGAACTATGTCCGGCTTGAGTGGGAAGCAGACAACGAAGTAATTCGTTCCCCACCCACCACCCACTTAATAGCCACTGTCGATGAATCAATCGACATGCTTGACTTCAACTCCGAAGACATCGATGGTATGAACGACGATGCCTGAGAAGAACAGGAACCACCGCCCGTAGGGCGCTGGACAGCCACCTCATCATATGATATATGAAGGAAATATGCCCTAGAGGCAATAATAAAGTTATTATTTATTTCCTTATTTCATGATAAATGTTTATTATTCATGCTAGAATTGTATTAACCGGAAACTTAGTACATGTGTGAATACATAGACAAACATAGTGTCACTAGTATGCCTCTACTTGACTAGCTCGTTAATCAAAGATGGTTAAGTTTCCTAACCATAGACATGATTGTCATTTGATTAACGGGATCACATCATTAGAGAATGATGTGATTGACTTGACCCATTCCGTTAGCTTAGCACTTGATGGTTTAGTATGTTGCTATTGCTTTCTTCATGACTTATACATGTTCCTATGACTATGAGACCATGCAACTCCCATTTACCGGAGGAACACTTTATGTGCTGCCAAACGTCACAACGTAACTGGGTGATTATAAAGGAGCTTTACAGGTGTCTCCAAAGGTACATGTTGAGTTGGCGTATTTCAAGATTAGGGTTTGTCACTCCGATTGTCGGAGAGGTATCTCTGGGCCCTCTCGGTAATGCACATCACTATAAGCCTTGCAAGCAATGTGACTAATGAGTTAGTTGCAGGATGATGCATTACATAACGAGTAAAGAGACTTTCCGGTAACGAGATTGAACTAGGTATTGAGATACCGACAATCGAATCTCGGGCAAGTAACATACCGATGACAAAGGGAACAACGTATGTTGTTATGCGGTTTGACCGATAAAGATCTTCGTAGAATATGTGGGAGCCAATATGAGCATCCAGGTTCCGCTACTGGTTATTGACCAGAGACGTGTCTCGGTCATGTCTACATTGTTCTCGAACCCATAGGGTCCGCACGCTTAAAGTTCGGTGACGATCGGTATTATGAGTTTATGTGTTTTGATGTACCGAAGGTAGTTCAGAGTCCCGGATGACATCGGGGACACGACGAGGAGTCTCGAAATGGTCGAGACGTACAGATTGATATATTGGACGACTATATTCGGACTTCAGAAAGGTTTTGAGTGATTCGAGTGTTTTTTGGAGTACCGGAGAGTTACCTGAATTCGCCGGGGAGTATATGGGCCTTATTGGGCCATACGGGAATAGAGGAGAGAGGCCAAAAGGAAGGAGGCACGCGCCCCCTCTGGTCCGAATTGGACAATAGACTCAATGTGATCTTGGATCACTAAAATATAAAATGAAGAGTCTTGAGCTTTTGAGCTTGAGCCAATCCTTTGTCCTTAGTATTTTGAGGGATCCACTTTCATCATCCATGCCATGCCATTCATTGAGCTTTCCTGAAATAATAGTCTTGGAATAGCATTAGCTCAATGAGCTATATGTTGTTATGAATTACCAAAACCACCTAGGGATAGTTGCACTTTCAATCTCCCCTTTTTGGTAATTGATGACAACATATAGATCAAAGCTTCGACAAATGATAATAAGATTGAATAACATCGTCGCTTTGAGAGGTATGTGATAAGCAAGAGCTCCCCCTAAATTTGTGCATAGTTTAAGATTTGCTTTGGACTACAAATGCACAATGAATTAGGCTCATGGGTTACTCTTCCATGTCACATACATCTTGGTGGAGCGCTCAAAATAATAAACATTGAATACATGCACTCATCACCAAGCAAAGTGAATGATCACATAAGATAGATAGGATAATATCAAGCATGCATAAGTGTAGCTTATGATTAAACACATGATCATCAATGTCTCACAAGCATAGTATCTCAACCAATCAAAGCAAACAAAGTTTAAACCACCAAATAAAGCAAGAGAGAACAAAAGCAACACTCTCTCTCTCTCTCTCGAAGCCTATGATCTATACATTTTTTCCCCCTTTGGCAACAAGTTACCAAAAAGTTCATAGAAAATGCATAGTGCTAGATCGACTCTCAGGCTTGATATTACGGTGGTGGTGTCACGATAACTCCAAGGACAAAGGCTTGAGTTGAAGTAGAGGGTGCTTTGGAGTGGATCTTTGGAGCTGGTTGCCTTTGAACCAAGAGGCGATGGCTGGTCTTGAAGTTGTTGCTCTAGTGTCATCCACTGCACTGCAATCGACCTCTGGCTCTGGGCACTCTGGCAAACACATTAGTTGTTGTCTTGCCTGCTTCTCCTGCATGTCCTCCTGCAGCTGCTCCTGGCCGATCAATCTCGATTACTTTGACATCAAGGTCATGGAATTTGAGTTCCATGATTCTCTCAAGGCTCTCCTGATTTTGAGTGAGGGTGGCCAGTCCCTTCTCAATCCTCAGTGTAGATGCTATCAAGTAACCAAGATGCTCCCTCCTCCTAGCGCTCCCTCCTCCTAGCGCCGGTGGACACTCCGGCCCCGGCGGCCACCAACCTCCTACCTGTGGCCACTCCGGCCCTGGTAGCCACCCACCCTGGCCAAGATGGCACCGTTTGACCTCAACTTCGACCGTGGGAAGCGATTCCAGATGGAGATGAGAACCAAGTTTGGCCACCCGGTAGTGTTCTCTCCCAGCTTTCACCAAAAGGAGTTCACAATGGTGGTCTCGTTCTGCCGTGCATCTTTCAAACTTGATGTGCACACGGTTAGTATATCCCTCCTTGCCATGTTTGGTGGTTATGCACAAGGCTTTCGTGTTCGTCTTCTTCGGGATAGATCTTACAAGTTTTCAGTAGCCTCAAAGTCAGTGGGTTTTGAGATCTATAATGCGGGTAGAATCAAGGAAAAAGATTTTGAGGTTGTTTTTAACCTGTGGAATTTTGGTGGCCCAAATTGGAGCCGAGAGGAAAAGCTTTATTATCAAGAGCTAGATAAAGAATGGACTTTGGTTGGTAGAGCTGGCAGGGCCATCGTTTCTCATTCCGGTGATCACCGGAGTTTCTCCGACGTGGTTAGAGCGAATAAATCTGTCTTTGCGAGATTATCGGGTCTCAATCAGGGGGACAATTCACTCAGCATTAACCAACATTCATCTCAGATTAACCCAGCATAGGTTAGGCCATAACGGCTGCATAATGAGGTGCAACGTTACGTGCCACGCCATAATGTGGTTTGCCATGCATGCGGGGCCAACGGCCATATTGCTCGTTTTTGCACTACTCCGAATTTGACTGGGCTTTGGCCTTTTATTCCATTCAGCTCTTTCCCAAGCCCTCCGGATGCTGCTTGGGCCGAGGGCCAAGTAGAGTCCTGGTTCCACTGTATTGGGCTGGTGGCACAGATTAGGCAAGTCACATCATTTAAGGAGCTAGTCAAGGATTTATTCCAAAACTTTCAGCCGAGACCCACGCTTGCCTCCTCGCATTCCACTTCACCTGCCAACTCTGTCTTCTCCACCGCTGCCACCCCCAACTCCGCTAGCACATCAACGAACTCGCCGGCGCTGCCATTACAACTAGAGAGGGCTCTGGTGGACTCCTTGCCACAGCCACGAGCGATGGCCAACATCCCAATCGATCCTCAGCCTTTTGTGCCGCATGGTTTTCAAGTTCAGGTCATTCCAGGAAGAACAGGGGTTTCTCGAGCAATAGTACCTCACCGCCCCAGGCGCCACGAGGATTGGGTGATTGCCAGCATCCATCCCCATCCGAATGAGGTATTTTTTCCAAATGTTCGTGATGTTCTGCAAGAGCTTCTTCAAGATGAGGCCCAAGTTGGATTCAGAGAGATTCAGCCTTGCCCGTTCGGGGAGGCGTATGTGCAGTTTTGGCATGTTAGAGATCGAGACAGGCTTGTTCAGCAAGGTCCACATGCATTCGGTGATGTTTTTATCTCATTTACTAAGCACGATGAAGGTAGAAATTGGCGCAGGCTGCATTTCAATAGGGTCTGTTGGTTGCTTTTCGTGGGAGTTCCATTTGATTTCTGTAAAACTGAGGACATTGCGTCCGCCATCTCAAAATGGGGCAAAATCATTAGTTGGGAGAAAGAGGATGCCCTCAAGGGTAAAATTCTGGTTAAGGCTAGAGTAACAGAGCTAGATGAAATTCCTAAAAGCATAAGATGGTCTGAAGGAGAGAGATTTGAGGAAGATTCTTGGACCTGCTCTGTTGAGGTTCTCCTTGAGGAAATGCTAGGTGGTGGACCTGCTGATGAAGATCAAATCCCACCTGATGGTGTCGATCCACACCCCATCCATCAACATGCAAATGACTTCCCAGGCTTCCAGCCGATCCCAAATCACAATATTCATGCACAGAACCAGGAATGGGATGCTTGGGAAGAACATGAGGAACAAGAACAACACTGGGCTTTTCCCCAACCAGAGCCTCCACAACAGCAGTAGCAGCAGCAAGTAGCCATTCCTATGTTACCAGATGAGGGTGCTCCAAATAGCAGCATCACAACAACCGTCTCACTTTACGATGGATCATGTCTCGACACACTCTGCCAAAGGAGGAAGTTAATCGTGGTTTTCATGCACCTCCAGTTGGCCAAGGGCTGTTAAACATTGCTCTTGCTTACAATGCAGTTGAAGAAGATGAGGAGCAGGCAATTCAGAACAATTTAGAAATTGAGCAACAACAAATTCCTGCTTTAGAGCCTGTTCTCCTACCTCAAGTTCTTGCTCTGGAAGCCCAAGTGGACCCACAGTTGAACCAATTGAATGGAGAGGAATTTAAGGTTGCTGAAACTTCTATCTCTGTCAGAAGGCCAGTCAACCACACTCAGAATGAGGAAGGAGATGCTCTTCCTGCCCACAACCTTCCTAATGACAAGGGCAAGGAAGATGTTCCAATTCCTTATGTGGGCACATCTACAGACCAAAACAACTCAGGTACTTATGGTGAATTCTCTCTGCCTAGTTCTCCCTCTAGGATTGATATACATGAGCTGGCTCAGAATCATGCATTGAATATTATTGATGGTTCTCATTTAATGTCTGAAGAAGGTCTGGGATTATGGATCAAACACTTTGCACCTGCAACACAAGGAGTAGAGAACTCCTTCAAAATTGAAATACCTGTAAGTTGGTTCAACTTCATCATACATTTGCTGTTAACACCTGATAAATTTAGTTGGACAATGCATTTGCTAAAGTCTGATGTATGGAAAATATTGACTCCCAATTGTACACAAGAGGACACTATGCTATTTCATATACCTGATGGATGCTCTACTACCCAGGCACCAATCTGCAAAGATTTCATTCTAGGACTGGGAAAGGAAAATGAAGGTGTTAGTCCAGCAGCACATTCTTCCAGTGGAGCAGGTAGCCCACTGCAACAAGTCTCTCCCAACAAATTACTACCACTGGGGGAGGCTGTCTCAAGGAAGAGAAGGGACAAGGAACCTCTGGTAGAGACTGAGGTAAGAAGAAGTGACAGGATTAGAAAAGATAACATGGGTTATAGAAGGAAAAGTTGTGACACCAAAGCATGTTTGCCATGTAATGCTATTCCACCTGCTATTCACAATACTGTGGTAAAAAACCTAACTAAATCTTTCTGTAAGGTTCCTGAGGAAGAACTCCATGTAAAGCTGTCCAAGAAACCCAAAAAGAAGGGACAGGAGGAGGTGGCCAAGGTGTCCAAGGTCACTGGGCAGGATGGGGCATCAAACTTAAGTTGATGATGCTAGTGTCATATAAGATGAGATGGAATAGCAGAATATCCTGCTGTTCTCTTTTGGAATGTACTCTCTTAATGCCTGAAAGCAACATATTTCTAGTGAAAGATTCTATGTACCCAGGATGTAATGGATTGATATGCAACCTCTGCTGCTCTAGTATGGAGATGCTGTTTGATACCCATATTGCTGCTACCATCTTGTTTGTGAATTACTCCTTGTTAGGACAAGGTAGTATAAACATCTCTGTGACATGTTTGTATGAGGGGTCTGTTTGTTTGTCAACTGCTTACGGTGGTGCAACACTTGAACCTAGCTTCAATAAACACCTAGGGCTGGACCTGGGTGATCAAGGACACAAAAATCTGGTTATTAATGAATAACAACAGAACATGGAATATTCTGAATTGGAATGTCGGGGTATTAATTCTCCGTAAAAGTGGTTAGCTATTAAGCAAAAAGTGGAAGAAAGTGCATTGGTATAGTCTGTCTTCAAGAAACAAAAGAGAGATATTTGATTTAACATACATTCATAAAATTTGCCTGACAGAGATTCAATAAATTCGAATTCCTTCCCTCCATTGGGGCTTCAGGAGGCATCCTTACTGCTTGGAATGGTGCATTATTTACTGGGGAGTTGATGTTTCAAAATAAATATTCACTACCTTTGCAGTTCACTTGCAAAACATCCTCCCAGTCTTGGATTCTCACAAATATTTATGGCCCATGCAATCATGAAGAAAAGATTGAATTCATTGACTGGTTTCAAAATATACAAATGCCAACTAATGTGGACTGGATTATCATGGGAGACTTTAATTTCATTAGAAAACCAGAGGACAGAAATAAACCTGGAGGTGATGTAAATGAAATGCTTATGTTCAATGCAGCTATCAGTGAATTGGGATTAATTGAACTACCCCTCAAAGGAAGGCAATTTAGTTGGAGTAACATGCAGGACAACCCTTTATTAGAAAAACTAGATTGGTTTTTCACCTCTGCTGCCTGGATGACCAGCTACCCAGACACTACTGCTTTGCCCATGGCTAAACCTATTTCTGATCATCTCCCATGTATGATAAAGATTGGCACATCAATTCCAAAATCAAGAGTGTTCAGGTTTGAAAATAACTAGCTCAGACACAGCTCTTGCAAACAAGTGGTATATGATGCTTGGAGCATCCCAGTGGGACACACTGATTGTGCAAAAAAGATAAATGCTAAGTTCAAGAATGTTAGAAGAGCTCTCAAACTCTGGGCTAAATCTTTATCTTGTCACAAAAAGCAGATTGCAGAGTTGAATGATATTATTTTCCTATGGGACTTCATTCAGAAATACAGGGCTCTGTCACTGTTTGAAACCAACTGCAGAAACATAATGAAGGACTACCTACTCACTATACTAAACAATCAAAAAGTTTACTGGAAACAAAGAGGGAAAATTAAAGGAGTCAAGTTTGGAGATGAGAATACCAAATTCTTTCACACAAAAGCTACTATCAACCACAGAAATAACAAAATTGCTATGTTGCTAAACAAGGACCAAGTTGAAATTACTGACCATGAAGGAAAGGCAGCAATTCTATGGGAAGCTTTCAAGAACAGATTGGGTCAGACAAATGGCCATTCTATGCACTTCAATCTTGAGGAATTGTATGAACATACAGTGGACCCACTACTTTTCATTGACCTGGAAAAACCTTTTACTGTAGAAGAAATTGAGGATGTGGTTAAGAATCTGCCTAATGATAAATCTCCTGGTCCTGATGCTTTCAATAATGAGTTCCTCAAGAATTGCTGGGATATAATAAAATCAGATGTCATTGATCTTATAATGGCATTTCATTCTAGAAATGTCAATCTTGAGAGCATTAACTCATCCTTCATCACACTTATTCCTAAGAAAGAAGTGCCACTTACTCCAAATGATTTCAGACAATTTCTCTGCTTAATGGGGTACTCAAGATAATCACAAAGATTCTGGCAAACAGGTTACAAGGAGTAATTCTGCAGATGGTTCATATCAATCAATATGGTTTCCTTAAAGACAGAGTGATTCAGGACTGCCTAGGATGGGCTTATGAATACATCCACCAATGTCATAAATCCAGGGAGGAAATCTTAGTTGTTAAACTGGACTTTGAAAAAGCTTTTGATACAATTGAGCATGAAGCAATATTGGATATTTTTAAAGCTAAAGGTTTTGGTCACAGGTGGATCTCTTGGATGAAAAGCTTATTCTCAACAGCAACATCTTCTGTACTTCTAAATGGAGTACCAGGGAAAAATTCTACATCAAGAGGGGAGTAAGACAGGGAGATCCTTATTCACCACTAATTTTTGTGCTGGCAGCAGATATGTTACAATCTATCTTAAACAGAGCAATGAGGTTGAATTTACTATCTGCACCACTACAAGTGAACTCCTGCCCACATTTCCCTATTGTGCAATATGCAGATGACACTCTGGTGATTATGCAGGCAGATACTAGGCAACTGTTCTGTCTGAAAGCTTTACTGAACACTTTTGCCTCAGCTACAAGACTCAAAGTGAATTATGGGAAGTCTTTTCTGGTTCCTCTAAACATTAATGAAGATAGGGTTGAGTTATTCACAAACACACTACAATGTGCAAGAGGACACTTCCCTTTCAACTACCTGGGACTCCCATTAGGTATCTATAAGCCCACTGTGGAACAATGTTTGCCTCCAGTCAACAGGGTTGCAAAAGGTTAGCGAGACTATCCATCTTCATGACTCAGGCAGGAAAATTAATGCTGGTGAAGTCAGTGCTAACTTTTTAGTTGTGTTCTTCATGACATGTCTGGACATTCCTATCACTATAAAAAACCAGATTGTAAAATACCTAAGGCGCTGTCTTTGGAGAAGCCCAGATATGGAGGACCGCAGGCCTGCTCTAGTTGCTTGGACTACTGTGTGCAGACCCAAGGATCAGGGAGGCCTGGGGGTACTGGACATTTTCACTCACAACAAAACACTGCTAATGAAGAACCTACACAAATTTTTCAACAGGCATGATATACCATGGGTCAACTTAATATGGGAAACATACTACGTGATGGATGCTACGAGGGGACAACATGGTGGGTTCATTTTGGTGGAAATCAAACTTGGCATACGGATCACTACAAAGCTATTGCTAGATGCAATGTGGGAGATGGAGTCGGTGCTTATTTTTGGGATGATCTTTGGCACCAGGCTGTACTCAAGCACAAGTTACACCACATGCACTTTTTGTGAGAAATCCACAAATGAACAAACAGCAGTAATTTAGACAGAGTATCTTTAGGACCTATTCTTCTTACCATTGACAACAGAGGCATATGAGGAGTTCATGGAAATGGAGGATATTTGCATCTCTATGAGACAATCTGAATTTCTGGAATCTTTAGATACTTGGAGTTACATCTGGGGTAAAGACACATACTCTTCCATCAAAGCATATAAGGTACTAATAGGTCATAAGCAAGCACCTCCCCATTTCAGTTGGATCTGGCAAAGCTCATGTCACCAAAACATAAAGTTTTTTTCCGCAACTCTTGCATGACAGAGTTAACACTAGAAATTTGCTTAGAAGGAAGAATTTTGTGCTGGAAGCATACAACTGTGCAGTCAATGATTGTCAACAGGAAGAAACACTTCATCACCTGTTCTGGGGATGCCCTTTTGTGCAACAATGCTGGGACTATATTTGTCCAACTAGAACACAAAACCTGTCAGTTCTGGAAGCATTTCAGGATCTAAAGGACAAACTGCAATACCCTTTTTACATGGAGATCATCATCCTAGGAGCATGGGCAATTTGGATAAGCAGAAACAACAAAATATTCGAAAACATTACACCATCCTTTCAAGGTTGGAGATTCATCTTCATGGAGGAGCTCAAGCTTTTAAGATTCAGAATGAAGAAGAAGCATTCGAACCAATTCAACCAATGGCTGGAGGCCTTGTTGTAATTTCTATTTGTTCTTATTCATAGCTTTTTCCCTTTAGTTTTCTTTTTTCTTTCTTTTTCTTTTTTTCTTTTTCTTCTAGTTTCTTTTCTTTTATTCCTTCCTTCCTTCTTTCTTTTCTTTTTAGTTTTCCCCTTTTTTTCTGTGGGCTTACCTCAAGCCTGCAAGACACCTTTGTTTATTTAATTATTAATATAAAAATTGCAATGGGGTTTTACCCTACTGTTCATAGTCAAAAAAAAGAAATATTCAGATGCCTCCTCTTGAGTTGGCATCCTAGCAGCCTTCTCCTTCTTTGCCTTCTCCTTCTTCTCCTGAGCTTGAACTGATGTTGGATCATTCTCATTCATGACAACCTCATTGTCCTCAAAGTCTGGATAAAGTGGAAAATGTTCCTTATCCAACTGATATTTCCCTGTGCCCATCTTTGAGTTGATCAATTCTTGAATCTGAGGTGCATATCCACAGCTCCTCTTCTGATCTGCTGCAGTCCTCTTAATGGTTTCAATCATCAGGCTCATGACTTTGAATTTTTGTGGCACATCAAACACATGCAACATGTTGATGGCATGCCCTCTGATCATGTTATGGTCACCAGACTTGGGCAACAGAGTATGCCTCAGAATCCAATTGATGGTTGGCAACCCTGACAGCAGAAAGTGAACTGATCCAAACTTGTGAGTCTCAACTGCCTTGTCTGGGATTTCCTTGTACATGTGAGCCATGGAATTGTGATCCATCTTCTTCTTTGCATAGATATCCAGGTCATCCTCATTTTCCTTTGGGGCATTTATCAGACTTGCCCATTCTTCAACAGTTGACTGGTACCTTGTACCTTCAGACATCCAAACAATTCTTCCATCTGGGTAAAAGTGTGTTGTGGAGTAAAATTGCATGATAAGCTCATCATTCCAGTGAGTGAACTTTTGTCCAACAAAGTTAGCAACTCCACAAGCAACAAAACTCTCTTGCACTCCTGGATAGTGCTCTTCATTGTCCTTGATGTAGGTCCAGTCGAACCACCTCATGTCACAAACTATGGGCTTTTTATCCAACAGAATTGTCTCATAGAAGTCCTGTTGTTCCTTTGTATGGAACCTGTAGTCAACAGTAGTTCTTCTCCTTGAAGCATATGGATCTTCCATCCTCCACAGCCTCAGCCCTGAATCCTTCCTGATCCTCATGTCCTCAGCCACAGGATGGGCATCATTGTGGTCTGGTATCTTGGGCTTGAGCTTTCTTAGGACCTGACCTTCTTCATCTTCTTCTTCAGCAACATTTGGCACTGGGGCCTTGTTCTTCTCAGCAGCTGGAATACTTCTAGAATTCCTCTTTGGAACTTGCTTGGCCTTGGAGGCAGCTTTGGGTGCTTCCTTGGGCTTAGATGTTGCAGCCCCTGATCTTATAGCATCACCCATAAGCTTGGGTGCCTTAGGTGCTGGTGCAGCAACCTCTTCCTCTTCTTCAGAATCTCTTCTCATTGAGGGCTTTCCAAGAACCTTGGCAGTTGTGGTTCTTGCTCTCTTCTTCTTCTTGTCCTGAGCACCATCATCCTCTGATTCAATTGTGAATTTCATAGTCTCTCCAGTGGGAACTTTCTGAGATTTGGAAGAAGTGACTTTATTCTCAGGTGCCTCTTTGGGTTGAGTCTGAGCTGGCACTTGAGTGGACTTTCTGGCTTTAGGCATTGGTGTCCTCTTGGCAGGAACTTTCTTCTTCAGTCCAGGCTTAGCGCTATGTGCAGAGCCATATTCCTTCTTGAGCACCACTTTCTTGGAAGTAGCCTCATCTTTCTCAGCTTTGTAATCCTCATCCTCTAAGTCTGAAGTTATCTTCCTCCTTTGCCTAGTAGCAGCCTTGGGCAGGTTGCTAGGATTGCTTCTGCTCCCTTCATCTGTAGTTGAGGGACTAGTGCCCTCACTCAAGTCCATCTGCTCTTGACGACTGTTACGGCTGTCACTCTGTGCGACACCTTTGCAAAAGCTGATCACGACCTGTGAAGAGTTATAGATGAGATAGAATAGATGAGCATCACAAAATGCAGAGATTTTTGCAAAAGAATGATTCAAAAATTCAATTTTAGTTTTCCACAGAAAGCATTTCGGATCAAACAATTTTCAAACTCGGTGATGCCGAAGCAGTTTTGGAACCTAAACCGATGAACTCGGTTGGACCGAGTCATAGTTCGGTGGCACCGAGACTGCTAGGGTTTCACAGAATCCTCAAATCGGTCGCACCGATTAGTAATTCTCGGTCAGACCGAGAGTCACTAGTGCAATGGCATAAGCCAAGTCAGTGAGACCGAGTTTTTCAACTCGGTGGGTCCGAGATGGTTTTAGCAGAAACCTAACCCTAAAATTTTGAATCCCATCTAATCTACGGACTACTTTGGCTGGATAGAAGTGTTTCAATCGTGGCAAGATTCAATAAGAATACAATGTGCTAGGAATCAAACGTGGATAGCACAAAGATTGAGTCCATACCCTAACTTGGCGGTGGACTCGCTACGGCGGCAACAGCGGGGGCGAAATCCGTTGACAGCAGCGAAAACCAACTACTGGAGGCTGCTGGCGACGAGGAGACGATCCGGAGACCTTCGATGGCAGAGCGAGCTATTGCGCGGGCGAAGGGTTTCGGAGAAATTTCCAAAATTTTGCCCGTGACTATATATAGCCCGACCCTGTCGGTGTGACCGAGTGGAACAACTCGGTGGCACCGAGATGCATAACGTGTACTGATTCTGAAATCGGTATGACCGAAAAGTTCAAATCGGTTGCACCGAGATTGAAAACTCAGATCAACTTAATGATCTCGGTAGGACCGAAATGGAGTAATCGGTCAGACCGAGAGTCACAAAGAGGTTTTGGAAGTTTATGTCCATGACAAATCGGGGACTCCGAGTGCTCCTCACACAGAGTGGTTCGAATCTGACTTGATCAAATTTTGTGATGTAGCATGAATAGAGTTTGAGACGAGAAAACCATAGATAGCTAAAGAAAGTTCTTAGGCATTCTTGTCCATCCACTTGGCAAAAAGAAAAACCAAACAATCAAAACAACAAGTGGATGTCCTTGAATGAGTAAAATATGCACCAACATGCTCACACAATAAGATGGCAAATGAAATATGTGGCAAAGCATGCACAACCAATTCTAGCATCTATCAAACAATTGGCGATGACTAGGTCATCTATATATGAGTATATTGACTTAGGAGTCAAATGAGAACATTTTATCATAGGTCATACTCATCGTTTAAGCTCAAGTGGGGTTACCACTTTTACATAATGCATTAATGTGTTCACACAGTTAGAGTTGCTTTGACTCAATTCTTAGAGTTAACCTCCCCCTAGATGTGAGATCCCCCTTTAGAGGGATGAACTAACCTTGGGTTTTGTTGATGATGACTTCATGTAGGTGTTGAAGATGTAGATGCTCAATGTTGATGTAGATCATTTGGAGAAATCCTTTGGAGTGAGTTGCACTTTAAACTTGCCTACATGGGTCAGTCCCACAAGGAACAAACAAGAATATCCATAGACATAGAGTGATGCACACACAAGATGATGTCCATGAAATCATTAGGTTACCTTGTCCCTTGCCTTACCAACATGAGGGTTTGTGACTCCTTGAACTAGTGCAAGATGTGGAAGTTGATTGCACTTGTTCTTGCCAAAATGATATGAGTGAAGAATGTTGACGGAGTCACCCTCAAGAACTCTCTAGTTCTTCTTATTCGGGATCCACATCATCTTGATGGGAATCCTTGGAGTTGTAGTTGTACTTGATGAAGTAGAACTTGACGTAGTCTTGGGAACCCACTTGAACGAGGCTTTAGGCACTTCTTCAAATGCATCAATCTCTTCTTGAAGCTTGTCCTTGCCTTTGTTCTTGTGGTCTTGTGGTGGAAGATCATCTTGAGCTTGTGTTCCCTTGAAGGAAGTAGGATCATACTTCTCTTGTTGAGGAACAAACTTCATCTTGGGGTATTGATTTTCTTCCCACTCAACTCCATTGGCATTGAACTTTCGTTCAAATCCAACACCTTGTTTCTTCCGGTGCCTTCCTTGCTTGCGTACAATTTCCTCAAATTGCTTACTCCCGGCAAGGCTCTTGTAAACACCTTTCTCTATAATTCCCTTCAATAAGCTATTTTCTTGCTCAAGTGTAACTTGGCTAAGAGAATCATTAGTGGAATCAAGAGAACTACTAGAAGCAATAATATTGGATTTGACATTATTATTGTTACTACTAGAGGAAGTATCTTTCTTGTACTTGTTACTAGACTTGACTTGAGGCATGTAAGTAGATAAGAGTAAACGCTTGGCAATGTAAGAAGAACTTTTCTTGCGGAGATCATCATTCATTGCTTTTAAGAACTCATGCTCTTGCTCAGATTGAGCTTTTCAAAGCGTAACTTCTCATGAGCCCTTAAAAGTTCTCGATGATCTTCGTAGATAGTTTCATGAGCTAACTTAAGAGTGTTTAGTTCTTTAGTTAGAAGCTCAATCTTCTCCTTATCATTGTCATTCGTTTTATCTTGATTAGCATGATTAATTGACGTTTCATCATAGTATTCATCACTAGAGTTGTCAACAAGTAAATCATCATCCACAAGCAAGTCATCTTCATCACTATTGAAATCAACATACTCAGGATGTGTTACCTTTGGACCTTTGGCCATGAAGCATCTTCCAACACCTTCATTTGGTGAATCAAATATGTCATAGGAGTTGGTTGACACAAGTGCTAGACCGGCAACACCTTCATCTTGAGTATATTCGGAGTCGGAGTGATAGCTTCTCTCGGAGTGATTGTCGGAGTCGGAGCTGGATACCCATTCACCAACATGAGCTTGATGTCTTCATTTTGTGTAGCTCCTTGATGACTTGTCCTTCCTTTCCGAATCCTTGATTCTCTGTGAGGATCTTCGTTCATAACGATCATCTCTACTCCTCCTCTCTCTTGGTGGTGATTCTTCTCTTTTGCTCCTTCTTCTTGGAGAACCTTCTCTTCTTTTGTAGGGTGTCGTACACTCATTGGAATAGTGTCCGGGTCTCCCACAATTGTAGCAATTGCGCTCTCGACTAGAAGATCTCTTGTCATTGTAAGACCTTGACTTGGAGCTTCTTTCTTTGCTTCTACTCTTGTAGAATTTGTTGAAGTTCTTCACCATTAAGCTCAATTTTTCATTGAAGGTTTGTTTCTCACTTGATGATGTGGGGGCTTCACTTGAGGCTTTGTAAGCACCACTTGACTTGTTGTGAAGTTCCTCCTTATCCTTGAGTGACATCTCATGAGCAACAATTCTTCCAATGACTTCCGTTGGCTTGAGAT
The DNA here is from genome assembly GCA_021437245.1 of Aegilops speltoides. NCBI lineage: Eukaryota > Viridiplantae > Streptophyta > Magnoliopsida > Poales > Poaceae > Aegilops > Aegilops speltoides. The sequence continues at coordinate 139,312,018 of CM038146.1, read as the reverse complement.
CTTTGTAGTTTGGCATCATTTGGATCAATGTGCACACGGTATCATACTTTCCATCCAATGCTCTTAGGATATTCTTGATGATGAATTTGTCGGTCATCTCTTCACTCCCTAAGCCGACAATCTCATTTGTGATAAGTGCAAGCCTAGAGTACATTTCAGCGACGCTGAGGGAGTCCTGGACTAGGGGGTGTCCGGATAGCCGAACTATCATCATCGGCCAGACTCCAAGACTATGAAGATACAAGATTGAAGACTTCGTGACGTGTCCGGATGGGACTTTCCTTGGCGTGGAAGGCAAGCTTGGCAGTACGGATATGTAGATCTCCTACCATTGTAACCGACTCTGTGTAACCCTAGCCCTCTCCGGTGTCTATATAAACCGGAGGGTTTTAGTCCATAGGACGAACAACAATCATAACATAGGCTAGCTTCTAGGGTTTAGCCTCCTTGATCTCGTGGTAGATCCACTCTTGTACTACCCATATCATCAATATCAATCAAGCAGGAGTAGGGTTTTACCTCCATCGAGAGGGCCCGAACCTGGGTGAAAACATCGTGTCCCTTGTCTCCTGTTACCATCCGCCTAGACGCACAGTTCGGGACCCCCTACCCGAGATCCGCCGGTTTTGACACCGACAGACGCCTTCACCGTCCTTCATTTTGAACTTGTCAAGCTGACTTTGGAGCACATCCAACTTGGATTCCTTGACGGATTCGGTACCTTCATGCATATCAATCAAAGTATCCCAAATTTGCTTTGAATTCTCAAGACGGCTGATTTTGTTGAATTCTTTGGGGCACAATCCGTTGAAGATGATATCACAAGCTTGAGCGTTGTATTGCAGCATCTTCAATTATTCCGCATTAGCTTCATGGTTCAGTTCTCTCCCATCGAAAATTCACCTTGCAAGCCAATACAAATAATAGCCCAAACGGCAGGGTTATGTCCAAGAATATGCATTTTCATCTTATGCTTCCAACTAGCAAAATTAGTACCATCAAAGTAAGGACCTCTACGGTGATAATTTCCCTCGCTAGACGCCATACTCTCCTAGGTTGTGAAACCAAGGCTATGACCACCAAAAGCTATGGAAATCAAAGCAAATGGAGACCAAAGCTCTGATACCACTTGTAGGACCTTGAAGTATGTCTAGATGGAGGGTGATTAGACTACTTGACCAATAAAAACTTAACCTTTTCCCAATTTTAGAGTTTGGCAGATTTTAGCTACTTTAGGACAAGTCAAGCAATCATCACACTATTCAAGCAAGCATGCAAAGAGTATATAGGCAGCGGAAATTAAAGCATGCAACTTGCAAGAAAGTAAAGGGAAGGGTTTGGAGGATTCAAACGCAATTGGAGACACGGATGTTTTTGGCGTGGTTCCGATAGGTGGTGCTATCGTACATCCACGTTGATGGAGACTTCAACCCACGAAGGGTAACGGTTGCGCGAGTCCACGGATGGCTCCACCCACGAAGGGTCCACAAAGAAGCAACCTTGTCTATCCCACCATGGCCATCGCCCATGAAGGACTTGCCTCACTAGCGGTCGATCTTCACGAAGTAGGCGATCTCCTTGCCCTTACAAACTCCTTGGTTCAACTCCACAATCTTGTCGGGGGCTCCCAAGTGACACCTAGCCAATCTAGGAGACACCACTCTCCAAGAAGTAACAAATGGTGCATTGATGATGAACTCCTTGCTCTTGTGCTTCAAATGATAGTCTACCCAACACTCAACTCTCTCTCTCATAGGTTTTGGATCTTGTGGAAAGAAGATTTGAGTGGAAAGCAATTTGGGGAAGGCTAGAGATCAAGATTCATATGGTAGGAATGGAATATCTTGGCCTCAACACATGAGTAGGTGGTTCTCTCTCAGAAATGGTAAGTTGGTAGTGTAGGTTCGTTCTGATGGCTCTCTTCACGAATGAAGAGGAGGTGGAGGGGTATATATAGCCTCCACACAAAATATAACCGTTACACACAATTTACCAAACTCGGTGGGACCGATTCAACAGACTCGGTCGGACCGATTTAGTAAACCTAGTGACCGTTAGTGATTTATGGTGGGATCGACATGCATCTCGGTGAGACCGATTCGGTTAGGGTTAGGGCATAACGTAATCTCGGTAAGACCGATTACACAAACTCGGTGAGACCGATTTGGTAATAAGCTTTCGAGAGAGTTGGTCGTAAACTTCGGTGGGACCGATTTGCTCTTTTCGGTGAGACCGAAATGTTACAAAAAGGAAACAGAGACTTTACATTGCAATCTCGGTGGGACCGATCGCTCACTTCGATTAGACCGAAACGTTACAAAGGGAAACAGAGAGATTACAATCCCATCTCGGTAAGACCGAGATCCTATCAGTAAGACCGATTTGCTTAGGGTTTGTGGCAGTGGCTATGACTTTTGGAATCGGTGGGGCCGGATAGGAAGAATCGGTGTGACCAATTTTGGCTTTGGGTTTAGGTCATATGTGGATGTGGGAAAGTAGCTGAGGGTTTTGGAGCATATCACAAAGCACATGAAGCAAGAGGCTCATTAAGCAACACCTCATCCCTCCTTGATAGTATTGGCTGTTCCTATAGACTCAATGTGATCTTGGATCATTAAAATATAAAATGAAGAGTCTTGAGCTTTTGAGCTTGAGCCAATCCTTTGTCCTTAGTATTTTGAGGGATCCACTTTCATCATCCATGCCATGCCATTCATTGAGCTTTCCTGAAATAATAGTCTTGGAATAGCATTAGCTCAATGAGTTATATGTTGTTATGAATTAGCAAAACCACCTAGGGATATTTGCACTTTGAGAGGGGATCAAATCCATCACAGGTAGAACACTGCAAGAGCTCAAGAACAGCCCTCGCGAGGCTGTTCTTCCTCTGTATTGTTCATCATCAGCCCCAGAGGCAATCCACCACACCACACACTAGAGTAGGGTATTACACCACAACGGTGGCCCGAACTAGTATAAACCTTGTGTCCCATGTGTTGTTCATCGTGTAGCTTAGATTCGCGACGAGGCTTTGGGGCGTGGATCGGTAGGGAGAAGATCTTTGTGCACACCCCAGAGTTCGAACCTTAAGGGTTTTGCCGGAACCCGATATCCGGCATGTTGGGTACACCTATCACAAGATCCGGAGGCAAGATATTTGTTGCTAAGAATGGATCATTTCTAGAGAAGGAGTTCCTCTCGAAAGAAGTGAGTGGGAGGAAGGTAGAACTTGATGAGGTAATTGTACCTTCTCCTGTATTGGAAAGTAGTTCATCACAGAAATCAGTTCCCGTGATTACTACACCAATTAGTGAGGAAGCTAATGATGATGATCATGAAGCTTTAGATCAAGTTACTACCGAACCTCGTAGGTCTTCCAGAGTAAGATCCGCACTAGAGTGGTACAACAATCATATTCTGGAAGTCATGTTACTAGACCATGATGAACCTATGAACTATGAGGAAGCGATGATGAGCCCAGATTCCACGAAATGGCTTGAGTCCATGAAATCTGAGATGTGGTCCATGTATGAGAACAAAGTGTGGACTTTGGTGGACTTGCCCGATGATCGACAAGCCATAGAAAATAAATGGATTTTTAAGAAGAAGACCGACGCAGACGGTAATGTTACTGTTGACAAAGCTCGACTTGTTGCGAAAGGTTTTCAACAAGTTCAAGGAGTTGCTACGATGAGACTTTCTCACCCGTAGCGATGCTTAAGTCTTTTCGAATCATGTTAGCAATTGCTGCATTTTATGATTATGAAATTTGTCAAATGGATGTCAAAACTGCATTCCTGAATGGATTTCTGGAAGAAGAGTTGTATATGATGCAGCCAGAAGGTTTTGTCCATCCAAAAGATGCTAACAAAGTGTGCAAGCTCCAGCGATCCATTTATGGACTGGTGCAAGCCTCTCGGAGTTGGAATAAACGCTTTGATAGTATGATCAAAGCATATGGTTTTTTACAGACTTTGGAGAAGCCTGTATTTACAAGAAAGTGAGTGGGAGCTCTGTAGCATTTCTAATATTATATGTGGATGGCATATTGTTGATTGGAAATGATATAGAATTTTTGGATAGCATAAAGGGAAACTTGAATAAGAATTTTTCAATAAAAGACCTCGGTGAAGCTGCTTACATATTGGGCATCAAGATCTATAGAGATAGATCAAGACGCTTGATAAGATTTTTCAATGAGTAAATACCTTGACAAGTTTTTGAAAGAGTTCAAAATGGATCAGTCAAAGAAGGAGTTCTTGTCTGTATTACAAGGTGTAAAGTTGAGTAAGACTCAAAGCCCGACCATGGCAGAAGATAGAAAGAGAATGAAAGTCATTCCCTATGCCACAGTCATAGGTTCTATAAAGTATGTTGTGTTGTGTACCAGACGTATTGTGTACCTTGCCATGAGTTTGTCAATGGGGTACAATAGTGATCTAAGAGTAGATCACTGGATAGCGGTCAAAATTATCCTTAGTGGGGACTAAGGAAATTTTTCTCGGTGATTGGGGTGATAAAGAGTTCGTCGTAAAGAGTTATGTCAATGCAAGCTTTTACATCGATCCAGATGACTATAAGTCTCAATCTGGATACATATTGGAAATGGGAGCAATTAGCTAGAGTAGCTATATGTAGAGCATTGTAGACATAGAATATTTGCAAAATACATATGGCTCTGAATGTAACAGACGCGTTGACTAAATTTCTCTCACAAGCAAAACATGATCACACCTTAGTACTCTTTGGGTGTTAATCACGTAACAATGTGAACTAGATTATTGACTCTAGTAAACCCTTTGGTTGTTGGTCACATGGCGATGTGAACTAGGGATGTTAATCACATACAGATGTGAACTATTGATGTTAAATCAAATGGCTTGTGAACTAGATTATTGACTCTAGTGCAAGTGGGAGACTGAAGGAAATATGCCCTAGAGGCAATAATAAGTTATTATTTATTTCCTTATTTCATGATAAATGTTTATTACTCATGCTAGAATTGTACTAACCGGAAACTTAGTACATGTGTGAATACATAGACAAAACATATTGTCCCTAGTATGCCTCTACTTGACTAGCTCGTTAATCAAAGATGGTTATGTTTCCTAACCATAGACATGTGTTGTCATTTGATAAACGGGATCACATCATTAGGAGAATGCTGTGATGGACATGACCCATCCGTTAGCTTAGCATTATGATCGTTAGAGTTTCATTGCTACTGCTTTCTTCATGACTTATACATGTTCCTCAGACTATGAGATTATGCAACTCCCGAATACTGGAGGAACACCTTGTGTGCTATCAAACATCACAACGTAAATGGGTGATTATAAAGATGCTCTACAGGTGTCTCTGAAGGTGTTTGTTGGGTTGGCATAGATTGAGATTAGGATTTGTCACTCCTTGTTTCGGAGAGGTATCTCTGGGTCCTCTCAGTAATACTCATCACTATAAGCCTTGCAAGCATTGTGACTAATGAGTTAGTTGCGGGATGAAGTATTACAAAATGAGTAAAGAGACTTGCCTGTAACGAGATGGAACTAGGTATGATGATACCGACGATCGAATCTCAGGCAAGAAACATACCGATGACAAAGGAACGTATGTTGTTATGCGGTTTGACCGATAAAGATCTTCATAGAATATGTAGGAGCCAATATGAGCATCCAGGTTCCACTATTGGTTATTGACCGGAGATATGTCTCAGTCATGTCTACATAGTTCTCAAACCCGTAGGGTCCGCACGCTTAACGTTCAATGACGATTTGTATTATGAGTTATGTGATTTGATGACCAAAGTTTGTTCAGAGTCCCGGATGAGATCACGGACGTGACGAGGAGTTTCGAAATAGTCGAGACATAAAGATTCATATATTGGAAGGTTGCATTTGGACATCAGAATGGTTCTGAGTGGTTCGGGCATTTTTCCGGAGTACCGGGAGGTTACCGGAACCCCCCGGGAGAAGTAACGGGCCTATTGGGCCTTATTGGAGGAGAGGAGAGAGGCCATATGGGAGGGGCGCGCCCTCCCCTTGCCCAAACCGAATTGGACTAGGGGAGGGGGGCGGCGCATGATACGTCTCCAACGTATCTATAATTTTTTATTGTTCCATGCTATTATATTACCCCTTTTGGATGTTTATGGGCTTTATTTGACACATTTATATCATTTTTGGGACTAACCTACTAACCGGAGGCCCAGCCCATATTGCTGTTTTTTGCCTATTTCAGTATTTTGAAGAAAAGAAATATCAAACGGAGTCCAAACGGAATGAAACCTTCGGGAGCGTGATTTTTGGAACGAACGTGGTCCAGAGGACTTGGGGTGCAAGCCAAGAAGCTGCCGAGGCTCCCACGAGATAGGAGGCCGCGCCCCCTGTAGGGCGCGCCCCCTGTATCGTGGGCCCCTCGGGTGGCCACTGACGTACTTCTTCCTCCTATATATACCTACGTACACCGAAAACATCCAGGGGCACCACGAAACACAATTTCCACCGCTGTAATCTTCTGTATCCGTGAGATCCCATCTTGGAGCCTTCGCCGACGTTCTGCCGGAGGGGGAATCGACCATGGAGGGCTTCTACATCAGCATCCTTGCCCCTTCGGTGAGTTATGAGTAGTTTACCACAGACCTACGGGTCCATAGTTATTAGCTAGATGGCTTCTTCTCTCTTTTTGGATCTCAATACAATGTTCTCCCCCTCTCTTGTGAAGATCTATTTGATGTAAACTCTTTTTGCGGTGTGTTTGTCGAGACCGATGAATTGTGGGTTTATGATCAAGTTTATCTATGAATAATATTTGAATCTTCTCTGAATTCTTTTATGTATGATTGAGTTATCTTTACAAGTCTCTTCAAAGTATCAGTTTGGTTTGGCCTACTAGATTGATCTTTCTTGCCATGGGAGAAGTGCTTAGCTTTGGGTTCAATCTTGCAGTGTCCTTACCCGGATGTAAAGGGTTGCAAGGCACGTATTGTATTGTTGCCATCGAGGATAACAAGATGGGGTTTATATCATATTGCTTGAGTTTATCCCTCTACATAATGTCATCTTGCTTAATGCGTTACTCTGTTCTTATGAACTTAATACTCTAGATGCAGGCAGGAGTCAGTCGATGTGTGGAGTAATAGTAGTAGATGCAGGTGAGTCGGTCTACTTGTTATGGACGTGATGCCTATATACATGATCATGCCTAGATAATCTCATAACTATGTGCTTTTCTATCAATTGCTCGACAGTAATTTGTTCACCCACCGTAATACTTATGTAATCTTAAGAGAAGCCACTAGTGAAACCTATGGCCCCCGGGTCTATCTCTTATCATATTTGATTCCAATCTACTTTTATTTGCATCATTACTTTTTACATCTATATTATAAAATACCAAAAATATATTTATCTTATCATACTATCTTTATTAGATCTCACTTTCGCAAGTGGCCGTGAAGGGATTGACAACCCCTTTATTGCGTTGGTTGCGAGTTCTTTGTTTGTTTGTGTAGGTGCGTGGGACTTTTGAGGAGCCTCCTCTTTGGATTGATACCTTGGCTCTCAAAACTGAGGGAAATACTTACGCTACTATTGCTGCATCACCCTCTCCTCTTCGAGGAAAACCAACGCAAGCTCAAGACGTAGCAGCCCCCCTCTTTCCTTCTCCCTCTCCCTCCCTTCCCTTTCCCTTCGGTGGAAGAAAGGAAAGGGGGAAGGCGAATCCTACTTGGACTAGGAGTCCAAGTAGGACTCCCCCCTGGCGCGCCCAACCTGGCTGGCCTCCTCTCTCCCTCCCTCCTTTACATGCGTGGCCAGGGGGCACCCCAATAGCACAACGGACACTCTTAGCCGTGTGTGGTGCCCCTCTCCGCAGTTACACACCTCGGTCATATCGTCGTAGTGCTTAGACGAAGCCCGGCGCCGGTAACTTCATCATCACCGTCATCACGCCATCGTGCTGATGGAACTCTCCCTCGACCTCAACTGGATCAAGAGTTCGTGAGACGTCATCGAGCTGAACGTGTGCTGAACGCGGAGGTGCCGTACGTTCGGTACTTGATCGGTTGGATCGCGAAGAAGTTCGACTACCTCAACCGCGTTATTGAAACGCTTCCTCTTTTGGTCTACGAGGGTACGTGGACACACTCTCCCCTCTCGTTGTTATGCATCACCTAGATAGATCTTGTGTGACCGTAGGATTTTTTTGAAATTACCGCGTTCCCCAACAGTTGGCTCGGGCACGGCGCTGAAACAGGATCCTAGTTCTCTTTCAATCGAAAAGGGGCACATATGGTGGTACTCAAAGCCACACATGACGAAGGCTGGTGCATGCTTGTTGGATACACAAGTGTGTCCTTGTCCTTTTGGTGCCGGAGAAAAGAAAAGGTGGAGCATTGTGGCGGTGATGATGTTGTGGTTGAAGATGATGTCCTGCTTGGGGTCTGGTTTCAGTTTCTTTTCTTGCAGGGCTCTTTCACAAAGTTAGGGGTGATAACACAGAGCTCCGAAAATCTTCGTGTTTATGGTCGTTTTAGGGTGCTCTTTGTTATTCTGCTCGATTGTGAGTGTGTTAGTGTGTGCTTGTACGGGTTTAGTATTTTCTACTATTTCGTGATATGAATACAAGCATACTTTCTCAAAATATATGGATTTTTCCATGTTATTGTTACAAAAATGCCATGGAAAATTACAAAATTTAAGGTTTTCCAAAACAGTTTTCTCTATTGTGAATTTTGCCATTTCTTCTTCCTACATAAAATTAAAAAAAATGCCATGGGAGCACCCCCGTACAACATTGGTCACATCCGACTAACATCCAAAAAATGTCATGGAATTTCAAAAAAAAAAACTGAAATGGCATCCACTAATAATTTTTAAAATTGCCATGGTTTAAAATTTTGTATTCCAAAAAAGTCATGCCACCACTATCACAGCGTGTTCAATCACATACAAAAATGACATCCTCCAACTAATAGAAATGTCATGGTACCTAAAATAAAATAACCATGTTCTCAATAGTAAAAGCTTGCCATGGTGTCTATAAATAAATTTGCACATGGAAAAACTAGCATGAGTCAACATGTATATGATGTTTTGTGGTGGTTACCTAAAGAATTTCCACGAGAAAACAAAATTGCCATGTAAACAATTCAAAAACACTCATACAAAAATTACCGTGCGAACGTCCTGGTCGGCATCTTCGGAGGCTCAAAGTTGGTGAGTTCGGGTCGGCGATGCGGGCGAAGCCGGCCAGAGTGCCGTCTGAGGGAGTGCTGTGTCGGCACGCTGATCTACACCTCGTCGGAGTAGCTGGAAGGCAACTGGTACTACGGCCAGGCCATGGACACGTGGGCGCTTGGGTGCGTATTGCGTGATGGCGGAGCTGCTGGCCGGCGAGACCCTGTTCGTGGCGCAGACAGAGGAGGACCTGGTCGCTGAGATGTAGTACAAGCTGCGAGACCAGATCAGTTCCACGGGGAAGCTCGGCCTGGAGTTCTTCGAGGAGCTTCCGGAGGCCGGGCGTGAGGTCCTGACCGGCCTGCTCGCCTTCTACCCCGCCGAGAAGATCACGGCGGCCGAAGCGCTGGACCGCCGCTGGTTCAGCAAACCCTGCGCTTCCAGAGGAGCAGAGAACCCTGGCTCTGTGACGTTGATCAATTAATTAGCTCTTTTTTTTAACACTAATTAGCCTCTTTTAGCAACTGATATCCCATTAAGACACAAAATGGAAAACGTCAAAAACAGATATGGAAACTGCGGATGGCCATGTAAAGCCTCGGATATGCAAGCATAAATGGAGGCGGCCGGTGCGATACAAGAAATTAGCGACGAAGGGATGGCGATCCAGCAGAGCATGTCGACCCTTCTCCTCCTCCTCGTCGCGTCTGGGGCTTGCCTTGTCGACGGCGGCGCCTCCTCCGTGATCAACTCCACGTGCTCCGCGGGGGCCAACGGCTACGCCAGTCTGTACGACTACTGCGTGCGCACGCTTTCGGCCGACCGGGCGGCGGCGAGCTCCCTCGACGCCGCCAGGCTCGCCGTTGCCGCCGCCAACGTCACGTTGACGCTGCGCTTCATCCAGGGCCTCGTCGGCACGCTCGAGAAATGCGTCACCCGGTACAAGGACGTGAACCGGGCGAATCGACGCGGCGCTCCCCAAGCTCCAGTACGCCGCGGGCCAGCCCCGTAGGTGTACGAATCCTATAGGACCAAGGGACCCGATTGACGATGAGAACTGTTGAGCATGTGTACATGTAAATAGGTCTGGGTTTTATATGCAGTACATGTAGTGTCTGTCCTATGTACGTACGTGTATTTTAGTAGACAAGATATCGGTCGCACCTCTTGTACCTATATATATGTGCCTAGTTCACGATCAATCAATTATCGATGCACCAAATCATTCTCTATATGATATCTATCACAAGTCGATCCTACCGCTTCGCCACCTTCCTGCTGCCTCCCTCAAGCGCTTTCTCCTCCCGCCCGGCCGCTTCTTCTCCCACCGCCGCGCCGCCAACTTTCCCACGCCCTCGCCGCCATGTCGTCCAACACCTCCACCTACTCCAACCCCTTCGCCGTCGACTCTGCTGAAATCCGCGACATCAACGTCCACGCACGCGTCCCCGTGGTCCTCAACGCCTCCAACTCCACGTACTTCTCGCTGCTCTTCCGCGAGAACAACCTCGTGGATCACGTGGATGGCACCGTTGACTCCCGCGCCATGGTGAACGACGCTGAGTGGACCGCGATCGACGCCACGATCATCCGGTGGTTCTTCATCACCATCTCCAAGAACTTGTTCCACACGGTCGTGAGTGCCGGCAACGACGCCCGCGCCATGTGGGTCAAGCTGAACGGCCTCTTCACCGACAACAAGCTTCAGCGCCGCGTTTTTTTGTAGCAGGAATTTTTTGACTGTCACCAGGATGAACAGTCCATTGATGACTACTGCCGCCGCCTGAAGACGTTGGTGGATGAGCTCCGCGATATTGGAGCCAAGGTGGATGACGACCTCCTCCTCAGCACGCTCACCGCCGGTCTCCGCCTCCAACCTCACCTTGATGCCGGAGCCCTCCTTCCCCAAGTTCGTGGCGTACTTGCGGTTGGAGGAGCACCGGATGAAGGGGGTCAAGAAGCGTGTGCAACATCACGCCCTCGCCGTCGGCACCTCATGTGGCGCCCCTCCACCGGCCGCCCCACCGCGCCACAAGAAGACGCCTCCAAGACCTCCGGTACTTTCCTCCCGCCAGTGCCTCCGCCCCTCCGCGCGCCCCAAAGAGTCGTCCATGACGCCGCGACAACCGGCGTAAGGCGCGCATAGCAAGCAACAGCCGGGGGAGGGGGCTCGTCAGCAGCGGCGGCGGTGATGTTGGGGAACGAGTAATTTCAAAAATTTCCTACGCACACGCAAGATCATGGTGATGACATAGCAACGAGAGGAAGAGTGTTGTCCACGCACTCGTGAGACCGTGGCGGAAGTGTTAGCACAACGCGGTTGATGTAGTCGACGTCCTCACGATCCGACCGATCCAAGTACCGAACGTCACGGCACCTCCGAGTTCAAAGACACGCTCAGCTCGATGACGATCCCCGGCTCCGATCCAAAAAAGCTTTGGGATGAGTTCCACAAGACGACGGCGTGGTGGACGATGATGATGCTCTACGCGCAGGGCTTCGCCTAAACTCCGCGACGATATGATCGAGGTGGAATATGGTGGAGGGGGGAACCGCACACGGCTAAGGAATGATCCGTAGATCAACTTATGTGTCCTAGGGTGCCCCCGCCTCAGATATAAAGGAGCAGGGGGAGGCCGGCCGCCCTTGTGGGCGCGCCAAGGAGGAGGAGTCCTCCTCCTAGTAGGAGTAGGACTCCCCCTTTCCTACTCCTACTAGGAGGGGAAAGGAAGGGGGAGAGGGGGAAGGAAAGAGGGGGGCGTCGCCCCCCCTCCTAGTCCAATTCAGACCAGAGGGAGAGGGGGCGTGCGGCCCACCCTGGCCGCCCCTCTCTCTTTCCACTAAAGCCCATGTGGCCCATTATCTCTCCCGGGGGGGTTCCGGTAACCCTCCGGCACTCCGGTTTTCTTCGAAAACGTCCGGAACACTTCTGGTGTCCGAATATAGTCGTCCAATATATCAATCTTTATGTCTCGACCATTTCGAGACTCCTCGTCATGTCCGTGATCACATCCGGACTCAACAAACTTCGTAAATCAAAACTTATAAACTCATAATAAAACCGTCATCGTAACGTTAAGCGTGCGGACCCTACGGGTTCGAGAACTATGTAGACATGACCTAGAACTATTCTCGTCAATAACCAATAGCGTAACCTGGATGCCCATATTGGTTCCTACATATTCTACTGAAGATCTTTATCGGTCAAACCGCATAACAACATACGTTGTTCCCTTTGTCATCGGTATGTTACTTGCCCGAGATTTGATCGTCGGTATCCAATACCTAGTTCAATCTCGTTACCGGCAAGTCTCTTTACTCGTTACGTAATGCATCATTCCGTAACTAACTCTTTAGCTACATTGCTTGCAAGGCTTATAGTGATGTGCATTACCGAGAGGGCCCAGAGATACCTCTCCGACAATCGGAGTGACAAAACCTAATCTCGAAATACGCCAACTCAACATGTACCTTTGGAGACACCTGTAGTACTCCTTTATAATCACCCAGTTACGTTGTGACGCTTGGTAGCACCCAAAGTGTTCCTCCGGTAAATGGGAGTTGCATAATCTCATAGTTACAGGAACATGTATAAGTCATGAAGAAAGCAATAGCAATATACTAAACGATCAAGTGCTAGGCTAACGGAATGGGTCATGTCAATCACATCATTATTCTAATGATATGATCCCATTAATCAAATGACAACACATGTCTATGGTTAGGAAACATAACCATCTTTGATTAATGAGCTAGTCAAGTAGAGGTATACTAGTGACTATATGTTTGTCTATGTATTCACACATGTATCAATGTTTCCGGTTAATACAATTCTAGCATGAATAATAAACATTTATCATGATATGAGGAAATAAATAATAACTTTATTATTGCCTCTAGGGCATATTTCCTTCAGTCTCCCACTTGCACTAGAGTCAATAATCTAGATTACATAGTAATGATTCTAACACCCATGGAGTCTTGGTGCTGATCATGTTTTGCTCGTGAGAGAGGCTTAGTCAACGGGTCTGCAATATTCAAATCCGTATGTATCTTGCAAATCTCTATGTCTCTGTCACATCCCTAGTTCTGGTATGACCTAGACTAGCTAGTCATTTGTGCATCATGCTTAAATTTCATTTAAATTTGAAATGAGGATTTGTAAAACCCTCAGAAATCATTTCTGGAAATGACCCAGATAAAAATTGCTCCAAAAGGGTCCAAGAAAATGCTCATGTTGCCCTCTGAAAATATTGGACAGAGATAAAAATCAAACCAATATTTTTAGGAGCTCATGAATATTTATTTTGGGCATTTGGAATTAATGCGATAATTATTTTGCCTTGGATATATATATGTTATATATATACTATATGTCCAAAAATTATGTCATTTATTAAGGAGCTCTAGAATAATATAATTAGCTCCTGCAAAAATTGGCATAAGTAAATAAAATGATTTAGTATTTTAAACTAAATCAAAACAAATTACATAAAACAAAAATGTAAATGTAAATAGAAAGGGAAACTTACTGGCCTCCTCCTGTCTTGGCCCAAAGACGGTGCGGTCTCGGCCGCCCAGCCCACCCCTCCTCTGTCGTCTTCGTCTTCGACAGGGAGGGCGCGTTCGACAGCTGCGCCCCGCCAGCCACGCCACCTCTCTCGCTTCGCTTTGCTGGCGTCCCCTCGTCGCCTCGAACGCCTGACGCCGCCACGCACTTCAACCTCTCACTCTCCCGCGCTCTCACTCCCTTCCCGGATCTCTCTCTCTCTCCGGCCCTTTGGATTTCCCGGTCAAAATTTTGCCCCGGGTTGGCTTCGGGGCCGGGATTGAAACTTATGTCATTTGTAAAAAAGTTTTAACTTTTTCCTTTGTGAATTCCAAAATGTTTGGGGTATGTTTAAAGTTTGGATTTTATAAAATTGTGGTCTTTTCCCATTTAAAGGTTTTCTTTTCCTTAAATTTGAAAATGAGTTTGGGTTAAGTTTTGAAATTTGGGAAAATGGGGTTTTTTAGTTTCCGGGGTTGTCTTTTGTTTACAGATGTTTTTTCCAAAACTAAATTTGGGGTTGCCCTCTTTTTTTTTTGAAATTCGCCCGGGGATTAACTTTTGGTTTTCCTTTAAGGGTTTTCCCGGAAAAGGGTTGGGTTTGGCCTTCATTTTTTGGGGATATTTTGGGTTTGGGCCACTTTTGGGCCTGGGGGTTTTTTTTGGGTGACCTTTATTTTCCGTAGCTTTGGGAAAGGGTTTGGTTTAACCGGGTTTGGGCCCAAAAAGGGGAGTTTTTTAAAATCCCCTTGGGGGCCTAATTTTGGCCCTTTTGGGAAAGGGCCTTTGGTGGTTTGGTTTGGAAAAGGTTCGGGAGGGTGTCCAAAAGGGTTTTGGGAGGCCCACTTCCCGGGTTTTTAAGGGAGCCCCAAAAATGTTTTAAACCCAAAACCCCCAAATAAGGAACCCTGGGCTGGGCCATATTGTTTATTTTTTGGGAGTGGTAATTCCCGGATTAATGGGAAAAATTTTTTGGTTTGGGTTTTGGATTTTTGAAAAAAGGTGGGTTGGCTTTGGGGGCCCCTTTTTTTTTGGGGCCGGGGGTTTAATTTTTATGTAGGGGTTTTGGTATTCCAAGGTTTTCAGGGGAATATTTTTTTTGGGAAGGGAAAGTTTCCAACCACCCTTTTTTGGAAAGGGGGTGGGAAGGTTTTTTGGGAAAACCCCCTGAACTTGGGTTGCCCGAAATTTAATTGGGGTTTTTATGTTTGGGGTTTGGCGGTTAAGGGGTTTCCAACCCCTTTTGCCCTGCGGGGTTTTGGATTGGGGCCTTTTCTTCAAAGGTTGCCCCTTTCCCGGTGGGCAAAAGAAAAGGGGCTTTTTTTTTCCCCCCTTTGGGGTCCCAAAACCATTTTGGGGGGTAAGGTTTGGGGGAAAACCCCCTTGGGCCCCGGGGGTTCCCCCGGGGGGGGGTTTTTTCCGGGGGCCCCCGGGAATTGCCCTTTTTTTGATGTATGTAAAGGGGTTTGGGGTTGGGCCTAACCAAAGCTTTTAATGGGAAAAGGGGGCCCTTTTGTGTTAAAGGGCTTTAAACCCCGGCTTTTGGGTTTTCCATTCCAAAGGTTTGGTATTCCCGACGGGGCTCATTCCTTTTTGGGTTGGTTTGATGTCCCTTTTGGAACCCCCCAATTCCCCCCGGTCCTTTATAAATCTTTGGGCCGCTTTTTCCTTCATTTTGCCCCCCAATCTTTTTTTCTCCCAAATTTATTTCCCCTTCCAGCCGTTGATTTTAACCGGGTTTAAAACACCCCGGGAAACTTTTTAAACGGTTGCCCAAATTTTCCTTTTTCCCCTCCCCCGAAGTTTGGGGATTTCCGGAGTTTTCGGGGAAGGGCGGTTTCCCCAAGAGAGAGTTAAACTGTCTTATGGGGAAAATTCAGGAGCCAAAGGGCATTGAAAGCCCCAAAACCGGGTTCCGCAAAGGGTTTCATCCGTCCTGCCCCTTGGGCGCCCTTCCTTGAAGAAGGGAAAGGACCGGATTTGGATTTCTCCGTTAATTTGGCCGATGAAAAATTCCGCTCCCGGGATCCACAGCCTTTGGTCCTCCCCTTTCCGATGGATTTAAGGCTCCTAAACTCGAAAGGGGTTCCCAAACGGGTTCCCTTATGGGACGGACTTATGTCCTTCGGCTAACCACCCCCCCGGTTGTAACCATCCATAGATGATGGTTAAAGTGGTTTCCTGATGTTTCTTATTTCTCGAAAGCAGGAGGACCGAAATCTTCTTGTTTAAAATTTAAGGCACCGCCATCCGTTCTCCAATGGTTTTTTAATACCTATTGGGCCCAACCGAAGGGCATTTGTAATCCCCAAATTAACCCGGATCCAAAAAACCGTTAAACAAGTTAATTTAGGGGCCCAGCTTTTTTTTTGAAAACTTCTCCAAATGAAACCCCTCCGGAATTTAAGAAAGATAAAAAGTTTGATGGTCCCCAGTTTCGGTTTAAAAAGGGGTTTCTCTCCCAATTTGGCCACTTTCCTAAAACGTTTCTTCGGGCCCTAAAGGGGGACTATTGATTCTTTGAGGCGCGTGTTCCAGCATTAGTTGTCCAAGAAATTATCCAACCTGTCAACTTGGGTTAATGCACCAAGACGCGACAACCCCTTGTGCTTAGTTAACCGTCCCAAATCTCTTTCTTCCCCCTTTGAAAAGGAAAGGCGTTGGTTGGAATTATCTCTTAATTGGGATTAACATCGCCGTCAAGCCGATGTTAATTTTCCCTATTCCAATTATTTGGGGGTACCACCTTTCCAAAATCAAGAACCTTCCACCCTGTTCCTTTTATTGGGGCGAAACCTATTTGGTCTACAAAACGAACTTCCGGGGTTGGGAAAACCAAAAGGGTATTTGGGTGGTTTTCCTTGATGATATTTTTTTCTTTGGGAAGCGGGGTCCCCGCGTTTAAAACGGCCCTTAAGGGCCAGTCTCCCTTGATTTGGTGCAAGATTACGGGACCCCCGGGTTACTGGAAGGATGGGAATCCCGATTTTCCTTTGTGGCTTTGGGGCCGTTAAAAGGGAAAAACCTGGCACCCGCCTTTAGCTTTTGTGGAAATTAAAAGTTGGAACCTCCGGTTTCCCGGGAAAGAAAAATAAGTTCCCACATTGACGTTTTCCAAAGGGCCACTTCCTCCTTGGAATTCCTAATTTGACTTTTTCTCAAAGAACTTAGGTGTTCCTGGATCAATTGGATGGCTCTTTTCCTTCTCACGGGGGTTTCCAAACTGCCATGGAACCCATCTTTCCTTAGCCCTTTCCACCCTCTCTGGTGGTGGGAGGTTACAAATTCCCAAGCTCAGATTCTTACCACGGTTTGGATTGGGGAAAAGCTTTTTTGGATTGTTTAAAATAGCTTAAGGTCTAAAACTCCGAGCCAGGGCAAATGTCAAACCCATTAATGGTAAATTTGAAACAATTCTTTGGCGGACATTCCAGGAGGAAAAAATTTCCTTCAAGTTTACACCCTCCCGGGGTTTATCTATCATAAGGAAGATTATGGTTCGACAAAGACCGGGTTATCCTTGGGTCCCTCATTAATATCAAGGGTTGGTTCGTTTTGGTCCGCTTCTTGCAACGAAAGGGGGCCCATTGGAATCCCCCTCTTTCTCGAGTTCAGATGTTTGCCTCCCGGGTTGCCTGGATTATCCGGGAGTGGAAGGGCTTTTCCAAAAACCCACATAAAGACTTGCACTTGACAGCCCAAATGGGATAAATAAGTTTTGGTTATGGCTCATCACCGGGGGGGCAAAAATGCTTTTGGGTAGTTTCTTTCCGTGCCCCAACTCGGGGGAATTCTTTCAAGTACGGTTTAATCCTAGTTACTATGTAACTAGAGTCATTTTGGACTGCAAATTTCTTTAAATTTAAATGGGATTTTAAAACCCTAAAATTTTACCGGTAAAATTGTCCGGGTAAGAAAAGTCATTTCCCTCGAAAATGGGGGAGTTAAACCAATTTTTGGATAGAATTTTTTTTGGGTTTGGTTAACATAATTATTTTCCGGTTTAAATTTTTAATCTTATGCCAAAAATTTGCAATTGGAGCCGAAAAAAATTCTTAAAAATTGGAAAGAAAAAAAGTTTATATTTTAAATAAACAAAACTTCTAAAAAAAAAGCAAAAAAAAAAAATTGGGCCCCCTTCTTTGGCCCTCTTTTGGGGCCCACCCCCTTTTCCCCTTTGGCTCGACCCGGCCCTCCCCCCGCCATTTGCTCCTTTGGGGCCCCCCCTTTCCCCGGGGCCCCGTGGCCCCGCCCTCCACTCCCGCTCTCTCCTTCCGGATTCCCCCTTTCCCATTTCCCCGTTTTCCACGTCCCGGGGCCCCAAAACCCGTCCCCCCCGTCCCCCATTCCTGAAAGAGCCCCGGGCGAAAGGTCGCCCTGGTTCCCCTCCCGGGCCCGCCGGTCTCTCCGGGTCCCAAATCCCCGGGCCTAAACCGCCTCTTTCCCTCCATCCTTTTCCTTAAATGGGGTTTTCCCCCCCCCCCAGCCGTTTGCCCGGCCCAAAAGGGCTTTTGCCCAAAAGGCGGTTCCCCCCTTTTGGGCCCCCGTTTTTGGGCGGGGAAAAACCCCCTTTGCCCTGGGGATAACCCGGGGTTTAAAGGGCTTTGACCTCCAGGGGAAATGGGGCCGGGCCCAATTGCTGGGTTTAATTTGTTTTAATTTTAACTACCCCAAACAAAAACCCCCCACAAAATTTATGGGTTCTCCTTTAAACCCCTGCGGCGTGGGACCCCCCCTTTTTTCCGTCCCCGGGATGTGCCCTTTACTCTCTTCGCAATTTTTTTTTTAAAAACGGAAACGAAAATTTTCTTCAAAATTCGAAATTCCCTCTCTTGAAAATTTTTATGTTCGAAAAGCTCACCTCAACATCTGCCAACTTTCCACGCTGTGAAACACAAAACTTTGGCCTTGGGGCTTTTCCTTGCAAATGGCCTCGTGTCGGCAAGCCCCTCCTTTAGCCATTTCATCATCTTTTTGCAAGTTGGGCCGAACCGCCCCGAAGGTCGTCGGGATTTCGGTCCTGGGCGGGCCCTCTGGATCCAAGCCCCCGCCTTCGTTCCACCCGCCCGCCTCGTTTTGCTTAGGCCCGATTCCCTTTTGCGCGGGTTTGAACCCTTCCCTGTGACCATTGCCCGAAAATATTAAAAAGCGTGGGTTATTGGATTTTGTTCCTACCATCAGCCCTTTTGCAATTTTCTTATTGGAATAATTTTTAAATTAGGCTTTGGAAAGTGGTAACCAGGAAAGGTGCTGAAGGGCCATTGGAGTACTGGGGGTTTTCCTTTTAATTTAAAATTAGTTTGTTTTTCCAAACTAGATACCCAACATTGGAATTTAATTTATTATTAAATTGATTCTTCCACTACTAGTTTCTGTTTGACTTTATACTACCAAGTGGACCCGGGGGGCTTGGGGACTAGGCCAATGACTGTTAATGATCCATCGTGATGGGCTTGGGAACCTTTCACATTTTGGGGCCTGGGCCACCCATCTTTGGGATAGAGAATAGGGAAAACGGGTTCTTGGTTGGTTATGGGGGCCATCCTTTAAAGGGTTGGGGTTTTGAATAACGGCAGGGAAATTGGCACGGGTTAAAATCACCCTGCGGGGTTCTATTATTGAATAGGGGCCGGTATACTTCTTGGTCTTTGGTAATAACAATTTGGATACTAAAATGCCAAGAAATGTGGTTATGGAGGTTTGGGGGGGGGTACCATATATGTATTGTGTGGTGTTGTGGATGTTTATTATTAAAATTTTGGAGTTAAACGGGTGAAAAAAGGCTTTTAAACATTTTCCTTTTGAACAAATCTTAGATAATGTGTAAGCTTCTTATACCTTTGATTGGTGCTTTATTTATTTTTCCAACTTGGTCTTCTGTTTCCGTGGACTTCTGTTTTCCCTTTTTTGGGATTTTAAAGTGGGGCCGCCTTTTCTTTTGAGATAAAAGGGCTGTAATGTCCCCTTTGTTGGGGCCTGTTATGGGTTTGGCCCGTTTGCAAAAAGCGATCTCTTTGGGTTACATAGGTTTTAGTTATCTTTGTGTGCCTTTTTCGACTCTTGCAGTTTGCGGTGAATTTTTTTTGGGATAGTTCAGGTTTTTTAGTACCCTCGGAAATGTTCCTATGTTTCCCGGCCGGTAGGCCCTTTCTAAACCCTACTGGGGCCATTGGCCTTTTGTTTAAATAAATCCCGGAAATGTGCATGGATTCTCTGAGCCGATGGGTTCAAGTTGTTGGGGGACGGTTCATTTACCAAAAGTTCGATTGGCAGGATTGGCCTTAAAGTTTGGCCCTTTGGGGAACCTTGGCCCTCCTTATATAGGATGTGGAACCTTCATACTGTCCAAAAGCAAGGGGGGAAAAGGCCAACCGTGGGCCGTGGGAGAGTAGGGTGTTACTGCTGATCTGTGGATTGAGTGGGGTCTAACTTTTTCCTTTGTTTTTGGAACAAAGTAATTTGGCTGAAATTCTTTGTTATGTGGGTTGATTGTGGGAAATAAGGCTCTTTTTTCCCTTATCCTATGGTTGTAGTTATCTTTTTTAAGGAACTACTTCTTTATCTTCGGGTAGTGTTCTTTAGCCCTTAGGTTGGTTATCAGTAAACCCCCGGGATTTGTGTTTGTTTGTAACCTTAGAACCTTAAGTGGTGTGTTTTTTCTCCCCTTTTGGGGGTTTCTTAAGGATTTTTCCGTTACCTTGCCGGGTCCGAGTTCTTTCCATCCTACTTCTTAATCATGTGATTGACCGCCCGTTTGTTTCTGGGTGTCTGTAAGGGCTTTTCCGTAGCAAACCCGGGTTAATAGGATCCTCCGACCACCTTGTTGCAAAGCAGTTGGAGGAAGAAAAACCGTGGAACCGTTGTTGGCTTAGGAAAAATGTTCAAAGGTCTGTTTGATTTATCCTTGCACCCACCACCTTTCATATTCCAAGCCAAAGGTGGAGTGATCCTAAACTGTTTGGAATGTGGGAGACAAGGTCCCTATCCCAATACCACGGAAGGTCTCTATCTTTTGGGGAAATAGGCTTCTTGGTGGGATTCCACGGGGAATTTAGGAGGTTTTTTAATTCAAACCCCTTGATCAAAAATTAGTAGTTTACCTAAGTGGTGTTGTGTTTAAATTTGGAATTCTCCTTCTTGGGGTTCCCGCCCGGAAGCAGCAGGTTTAAGGTCTAACCCCAATTCTTGTCTAGATCTTTGATCTCCGTCTTTGAAAAAGCCATAAGCGGACCTCCTCCTTCGAGACGAGAAGGGATTTGGGATCTTCCCGGCGTTTCCAAGGCCGGTTGGGTTGAACCCGCTTTCCCCGGTTTACGCCTTCAGGGGCCCCCTCGTCAGTTCCCCGGGCCTCTGAATTTTCGGCTTCCACATCCAACGGGATTCTTCACATGGAAGCGGAACTAAATCGTTTTCTTCCGGATAGTTAGTACCCAAAGCCTTGGCTTTAACCATCCAAGTGATGGGCAATGGTTCCCCGTGGCGGTTCACAGTTCTTAAGCCTTTAATACCGGGCTTTTTAAAGTCCTGTCACCCGGGGCTTTAATCTTGGGGGTTACCTTCATTTGAAGTTCCGGAAACAGCATTTTGGAAGCCCTCCCCCATTCAAACCCACGGATCCAAATGGAAACTTTAAAGCCTTCAAACCTTTAAAGCGCTTTTCCTTAAGCTTAAACGGAATTTAAATCTCTTGGGTTTGGTCCTCCAAGCCGTTGTTGACCCGTCTTCCTTCACACCCATCCAAGTTTCTTTCCCCGGTTGAAACCCAACCTTTCTCTTTGAGCCCTTTCGGCCGGAAATACCGGTGCCTACTTTCGGGCTTTGAAAACCGGGGTTTCCCCAGAAATGTGGTTAACATAATTTTCCGGAATGTCCAACCTTGGAGACCTTCGATACCCTTAGAACGGAGCTTGAAACCTTTATCCTTAAAAGGCATCCGTCCTATTCCTTTCCTTGGGCTTCCCTTCCTTCTAAGAAGAAGGGTTCGGACATGGTTGTGATTTCTCCTTAATTTTCAAAAAGAACAAATTCCCTCCCGGGTAACATGTTGATCTTTTGGATCCTACTTCTCCAAATGGATTTAGGTTAGGTTAAATCAAAATCAAGGGAATTCCCAAAGCGGTTTTCACCCGAGGGATCTTAAATTATTCCTTCTCTAAACCCCCCCCCCCTTGAGAATTCGTTTCTGGATCCGATTTAAAGGGGGTTTCCCGGAATTTTATTTATCAAGACAAGTGCAAATCTTAGAGTTTAAAAAATGGAAACCCTTTAGCCAAGTTCCCAATTGAATTTTTTGCGGGTATCGGGCCATTCTTGGGCTTCTTTAACAGAAAAAGGCCGCTTGTTGGATACGCCGTTAAAAATTGGGTTTCCGGTTAGACATTATCCCGCTTTTGGAAAACTTCTAAAGTAGCCAAACCCCTCCGGCTTCTCAAGAAAGATAAAAGTTTAGGGTCCCCACAAATTTTTCCGGGGAAAAACCTGACTTTGCCCCATACTTTGCCCGGTTTACAAAGACTTTTTTCCTTTGGGCCGCCTCCCGGGGGCTAGGTTGTTTTATGGGTCTCATGTATTCCTATATTCGGAGCAAAGAGGAGAAATCCTAACTGATTAACTTCGGGACAGCCTAAATGGCAATTCCTCCAGTGGTTGGGTTCGATACCAAATCTCGTAATCTTCCCCAAAAGGGTTTGAACCAAGGAAAGGCGTTTTGGTTGACTTTCCCTTAATTAAATCGGGGCCCAAGTTGGCCCTTTTTAAATCCAGAACAACCTTTGGGGGGAAAATTTTGATTCAAAGTTAACCTTAAGCTTAGGTTCCTTTCTCCTTGGTGGCAAATCCTTTAGATTATCTGGGCGGCAACGGGGATTAGGTGCATCCAAGGGATTGCTGGTGGTTTCCTATGATTCGGTGTTGTTTTCGGGAATCTCTTGGCCCAAAGCTTTCCAAAACCATTCTTAGGGCGTGAATCTCCCCGATTCACAGTCTAAGTTATCACCCGGGTTTGGACTTAAGGAAAGCCGGTTGAATTGTCGTTTTTGGTTAAACGAGCCAAAAGCCTTGGCACCCTTATTTAATTCCTAATGGAAATATGTTGGAGGCCATCCCGGTTTGGGACCAAAAGGGTAACGTTCTTTACTTGTGTTTTCCCAAATGGTCATTCCTAGTTAAAAACCGCAGATTATTAATATTCTGTGTTCCTTAGGTGTTCCATGGTCTTAACCGTGGCCCATTTCAACAGGTTTCCCGGGCCATGGGAACCCTCTTTCCTTGTGCCGTTTCCCCCTCGCGGGGTCGGTGGACAGGTTAAAATTCGCCCTTGGGTTGCTTATTTTGGTTTGGTTGGGAGAAATTTTCCTTTTGCTTTTTTAAAAATCTATAATGGTTAAAAAGTTTTTGAATTCTCTTGGGCAAGAAAATTAACTTAAAAGGTAAAGAAATTCTTTAGGCTATCCACGAAGAGAATTGCATCATTTAAATTTGAAAAACCTCTGTCAAGGGGAAATCGACTGGTTACTTTAATTCGAAAAGTTCCACTCCTTTGGGGACCCATCTTTTAAGGGCTTCCCTCGTTCTTGGTCCTTTTGCATTTTCAACGGGAGATTGCCTAAGTTGGTACCCCCAATCTTTTGATTAATGTCTTCCCGTTCTAACTTTGCTTCTCGGTCCCCAAGGTGGAACCCCTTGCCCAAGATAACCTAACCGGGACGGGGCATTCTTGACGCTTCCCGGGCAAAACAAGTTTCTCAAGGGTTTTGGGTTTTCCAAAAGGGGGGAAAGATCGTCTTCATTGGATAGCTTTTTGTGCCCCAACTAAGTTCTTTCAATGAGGGGTTTCACATTAGTTAGGATGCCTGACATGTCTTTTGCATCTGCTTAAACAAAATTTGTAGGATTTGAAACCCCAAATCTTTAAAATGAAAAACTCCAAAGGGTCCGAAAATCTAGTTGCCCCAAAAATTAGATAAAATCAAACCAATTTTTGGATCTGAATAATTTTGGGCATTTGGTTAACATAAATTTTCCGGTTAATTTGTTATATTTAATATTGCCAAAAAATGTCTTTATTGGAGTCGTTTTTACCCTCAAAATTTAAGTAAAAAATTGTTTAGTATTTTAAACTAAATCAAAACAAATTCATAAAACAAAAACAAAGGAAAAAAATTAACCTCCCCTTTTCCCCGGAATTGCCCTCCCAAAACCCTCCCTTTGGCTTCGTTTAAGGGGGTCCCCCCTTTTGGGGCCCCCCCTTTTTTTTGCCCGGGGTTTCCCCCCCCGGGAAAAAATCTTTCCCCTTTCCCTTGGACTCTTTTTTGGGCCCTGCCCGGGGCCTGATAGGGTAAAACCCTTCCCCCTTCCCCTCCCCGGCCAAAAAAAAGCCCCCGTCTCGGGGCCCCAAACCGCCCCCCCGGCCCGTTCCCCGGGGGCCCGGACCCGGCCCGCCCGCGCCCTCCGCCCTCCCGGCCCCCGCGCCCCGCCGTAAACCCCGCCTTCTCCTCCCCGTTTTCCTCCCCCGGCCCCCCCCGCGCCGGCCCGCCCGCCGCCCGGCGCTCCGGCCTCCAAACCCTTTGCCCGGCCCGGGTCGCGGCACTCCGGCCCCCCGGGCCCCCGCCCTCTTTCGGCGGGAAAGCGCCCGGCCCGTCTGCCCCCCTCAGCCCCGGGGGGTTTCCCGGCCCTTTCCTCCCAATTTCCCCAATGGGGACCTTGTGCGGGTTTTTGGGGAAATTTTTGCAACTCCCGTCCTTGGAGGGGGCCCCCCCTCACGGATTAAACCCTTTAAACCCCCCAGGGGTTGGACCCCCCGTGGGTTTGCCCCCCGGGTTATGATGAATTTTGCACCATCGCCAAAACTTTTAAATTTGGGAAATTAAAAAATTTAAACCAAAACTGAAACAACTGTATTAAATAATTTTAATATGAAAAATTACGAAAATCAATTATTTGTATATTTATCGAAAAACCAAAAATGATTAAACCTAAAATGGATTTAAAAGAGCTTATTGGGTTATTTGAATTTATTAAATGGATTATCAATGTACTAGTTCATTGCTAAAAACCAATTATCCATGTTATGACATATTTTGCATATAGATTATTGTTGCAATTCCTTTCAAGGCCCTTTCAGGAGAGGTTTCCAAACAAACATCCATCTGTGTCGCAACAAATTGTATTGATAAAATCCACCCGTCCCCCGGTTTTGCTTAGGAAAAAACGCAGCTTTGCTGTTGAACCCATTCCCGCAGACCTTGCCCCGATAAATTTAAACCCCTACTGTGATTGATTAGCCCAGGGTTCCTACCTCTTGCCTTTTTTTGGCATCTTTCATTGGAATGAATTGGAGTTTATAGTGGAACCTTTAGAGTTAAGGTGTGAACCATTTGGTTTACTGGAAGGCCATGTAGGGGGGTGGGTTTCCCTTGGAAGTTTAAGTTATTAGTGTTTTTAATAAGTATACCACAATTGGAATGGGCCCCCTTTTATTGTTGTCTTTTGAGGAACTAGTTTACGGTGTTTGTGGGTTTAGTAGTCTACCAATGGACCCCGGGTGGGCTTGGGACCTAACAATTGTTCCCGGATCCATGGGAGGTGGGTTGGGAACCCTGTTAATGTTTCCGTGGCACCCGGCGGTTCCCTTGGATAGACCGAATGGCGATAAACCGGTAATCGTGGGTTGGGGTTCCACTTGCCGGGGGGTTCTCCGGGTGTACATGGGATAAGGGCGAGGGTGTGTGGAAAAGTCCCCTGGGAACTGCATTGAAAGGGGTCCGGATAGGACTTTTATGTTAAAGCCTTGGTGGAAAATAAAACTCGAAAATGGGTTATATGGGGCCTTTCTGGGGAGCATGGTCCATAGAATTGGTGGTATTAGGGCTCGATGATCATATACCTTTTAGGAGCGGAGGGGATCCAAAAAGGGTTTTTGAAACCCCACATTACCTTTTAAAAATCATGTTGAAGGATCGATTAAGCTTCTGAACCACCATTCTTTTTATTTTTGCCGGGAGATTGGTTTCATGTTTCTCTTGGAGTACTTGTACCTCATTTTTTATGGGTTTTGGCGGGCCTTGCCTTTTTTTTTGTGAATTACGTACCCGGACTTAAGCTCGTTTTGTTGATGTTGTAGTGGGTCTTGGACCCTTTTTAAATGCTAAGGGCTTTTGGGCCTTTCTTATGGTTGTTGAGTTTCTTTTGGACCTTTTATAAGCCAATATTGCTTTTGGTTTAATGGTTTGAAGTAAAGTACCTTCCTGACACGAGCCGAGTCTTCAATCTTCTATCTTCGTAGTCCGGGAGTCCGCGGATATTGATAGTCCGCTATCCGGACACCCCTAGTCCAGACTCCTCAAGAGTCCCGAACCAGGCTTCAATGATGATAAGTCCAGCGTGCTTGTGGTCTTCGGCGTTGCAAGGCGGGTTCTCCTTCAATTCCATGTTCTGCCAACAATGTCCGCTTTACCTCGAATATCAGCTTCTTGGCTTCTACGCCAAATTATGGCCCTCTTCCACGCGTCGCACGAATGCGAAAAGCCAGGGAGCCTTTTACATTTCACCCCCTGGTTGTGCGGGTCACCAGCCTATTAAAGGGACAGGGATCCAGATCCAAACCGCACCATCCTCCTCCTGCGTGTACCCATCGAAGCGCCTCTGACTCCGAAATCCATTCCACCATGGATCGTCAACGCGGCTCTTCCTCACGCGCTCCCAGCCCATCGCCGGGTGATTGGAGGAGGTGCTCTATCTCGCACAACGAGCTAGTAAAGCTCCAAAAAGAGGGATGGCTCCCTCCAGACTTCATGGTTCCGGTCCGAGCCGGACTGGTTACTTATCGGGGAGGGAGCCAGGCGGAGGACAACCCAAACCCCAACAAAGGGGAGCGGGTGTGCTTTGTCCCTTATCTAATAAGGGGGCTCGGGTTTCCAATACACCCGTTCCTCCACGGGCTCCTGAAGTTCTATGGACTTCAGCTCCATCACCTCACGCCCGCTTCTGTGTTGCACATCGCGGGCTACTTAGCTCTTTGCGAGCTATTCACGCATCGAGCCCCATTTCGCATTGTGGAAGAGGCTATTCGCCTCGCACTCGCTCTCACCAGGGTCCATATATCAAGTGGGCGGCGCCAAATATGGCGCATCGCTGGGACCGGATACCTATCCGCACCCCCAAGAGGGCGTCCAAGATCGGCCCTCGAGTGGTTTTATATAGTAGACGCCTCCGTTGCCGACCCAGTCCGGATCGGCCTCCGGAGTTTGATGCCGCCCTTGAAGAAACGCCTCGGGGCGCCCATGAGCCCCGTCCCGAGGAAGACAAAAGCGCCCATTAGCTGATGGGCGGATAAGATTAATGGCTCATTCCGATTTGACCATGTTCGGAGTCATGGCGACGTGCATCAAGCGGGGGTGCAGCCGCTGCAATATAGAGGCCACCCCATGTGGGATTTCAACGGGGAAGACGACGCTATTTCGCACGGCCAGAAGGGTCGGATTCGACCGAGGATCTAGTGGAGATCCTATCCGCCTGTACAAGGGGAGAAGGAGGACTTCGCCGTCCGAACCCGTGAACGGGTTTTCTATGGTCAATCCACGAGGATGGGTAAGTGAATGCCTCAAGAGGGCTTTTACCCGTATTTTCGAAGTTTAAGCTTCTCATGTTATGTCTTCGACGCAGAGTCTACGCCGGACTGTGAAGGACATGGTGAGTCCCGCTCCACAGCCCGAGGACCCGGAAGGGTCCCTGGGTCCGGCCTCCGAAGAGGATCCGGACCTTGGGGTGGAGCTAATCGACGGGGTGTATCACCAGCTAAGCATTGATGATGCGCTAGTCGCCATTACGGCGGACTACCCCGGGCTGAGTTCGGCATCCCAGGTGACCAAGACCGAAGTCCGGACACCGTTATTTTATCCTTGCCTATTCTGACCTTCGCAAACGATGGTATTTTACAGGAAGCGCCATTACGGCAGGAAGCCGAGCCTGCGGCGGCCGACTTACAGGGGTTAGGCCGAACCAACAGGAGGAAAAGGAGCGCCGTGCGGGCTGAAACGTCGCCGCAGAGGTATAGCTCGCTTTTGACCTTTCTGAGCAACGTTCCGAGGAAACGTCTAAGTGCTCATGATCTTCATAGGAGAAAAAGCGCTCGGCGGACTGCGAGCACAGGAATTGCCCCCCCCCCCCCCAATCAACTCCCGCCAGGCTCCAACGCCCGGACTGGAGGAGGGGGCAAGCGCGAGATGCGAACCGGATCCTTCTCCAACGGAGGATACCGACAGACTGTCCGCCACAACGTCGGAGGTGGAGAGCGCTATGAATCATAGACGCCACGGACAGTTCTTCAAGAGGCGTGCTTTTCCCTGAGGCATTGGATGCCTTTAAAGCGAGGGACGCGCATCTCGGGCTGCCCAAAATGGTTTTACCAGAGCCACGAGCAAGATGTTAAAGACATACGGGTAAGGGAGTTTTAATGGTTGTATACACCAAGAGCCCTTGAGACTTAAATGAGTTATGTTAACTGATTTAAGGATCATGTAAACTTTCGAGCTCTTAACGAGAAGAACGCCCAGCTGTCCCGGAGCTGCAAGATTGCAAGGCCCAACTTGAGGCCAAGATTTGCTACCGCAGGAGGAGACGGAAAGACCCTCCTGGTAACACATTTGTATAAATGAATATAAGCGCTGTGTATGTGCGGCGTGAGTCTAATAATGACATCAGAGGTGCTAACGAACAAGGTCCGGACAGTATCACATTACGCCAGCTAAAAGTCGGCGAAAATGTGCTGAATAGAGTTCAGCGGAGAGAGGAACAAGCTTCAAGATGCCAATGCCAAGCTCGAGAAGAGCTGAAAGGCGCCTGAGCCGAGCTGTCCGGCTCCGTTAAGGAGAATCAGCGGCCGTCGCAGCATCTATAGTAGTGCTTGAGCGAACTCTCTTGGAAGAAGAGTTCGGCGAGGAAGCGATTTGACGTGATATGTCTTGTAGGTATACTCACGAGCCATCTGCGGAGGAGATGCCCGTATCAATGGGCGATCAACTTCCGAACTGTTATGCTGTGCGAACGAGTTCGCAGGCAATGAGTGGCGTCGACAGGCTTTATGGCCATCCTCGCCCCGCCCGAGGGTCTCGGGAGCTTGCAGAGAAGCTACAGGAGGAGGCAAGGCTTCCATTTGTGGAAGGTTTCGCCTGCCGTCAAGGTGCCAGGAGGCTTGGGCCATGGTGAAGACGCGGTACAAGAAGGCGGATCCCAACCATATGGCCGGTTGGACCGGTGGGGCCCGGCGGGAAGGAGATCCTGTGAGTTTAGTGTACAGCCAGTAGAACTGGCTGCTAAATTTTCCCAACGGGATCAGTAAGCTAGACAGCACATTAGACGGGATTGAGGAGGAATACAATCAATAAACTTGACAATGTATGTTTATCCTTAAAAATGACATGTGAAATGCCTTCTAGCCGGATTGTAGATCGTTTGCCGTTGCCGACCTTTTCGCTTCGACCTCGGGACCCTAGAGTCCGGAGTGTGTCCGAATACCTTTTGGTTAATAAATAACCGTGGTATGCATGGAGACTAGGCGAGGGGTCATCGAGTGCTTTATCGTGCAAGTGCCCAACTAGTTATGTTATATTACATGGTTAGTAAGAAACATCTTCCAGGGAGAATAGTTCCGTTAAGGGTTCCTTTCGCTGGGGTGGCATGCCCTAAAGTGCATGTCCGGACTGCCAATGGAGCAATAAACATCCGGGGCAGATGGAAAAATAGGTAAAAGTCATCTTTTAAATCACCGACCGAATATTCCCTTAAGAACACTAGCTTCGGCTTCACCTACCGAGGTACACATCCGGTGACCCGGCAAGAATAATCGCAGAGGTACTCCTTTACCACCTAGCCGAACAATCGGGAGCGTGGGGGTAAGCACAGAGCGAACAACCCAGCTTGGCCAAAACTTAAGTCATATTGATGCATATAATGGCGAGTAAAAGGTACATGTGGAAGCATGACACATGTGTTGGGTATAAACTCAGATAGTTGAGCTTCGTAAAAGAAGCCCCGGGAATAATGAGTCGGGTGGCACATCGTATGTATGCAAAAATGCGAAAATAGGCCCGAAGGGATTTGTTAATTTTAAAAGGAAAAAAAGAGATAAAAGACAGCCAAGTATAAAAGATTGGACGGGGAAGGGACGAACTCTTAGTCCGGCGCTAGGCATAGAATCGCTTGAGGCGGGCTCGCTCCATGGGTTCGGCTCGAGTCGGTTGTCCGACGATTTAAGAGACGGTATGCTCCGCCGGTCAAGATTTGGTCAATGATGAAGGGCCTTCCCATCCGGGTTTGAGCTTGTCCTTTTTCTTGTCCGGCAGCGAGAACTAGTTCACCAACGTTATAGGTCTTGGCCCGTACTTCTCTTTGATATCTTCGAGCTCTGCTTTGGTAAAATGCGAACGAGCCTTCGCGACGCCACGTTCTTCCTCCAATGTGTCCAGCTGTCCCGCCGATCAAGCTCGGCTTTTTTTCCTCGTACATGCGCACTCGAGGTGAGTCATGAATAATGTCGCAGGAGGTACTGCCTCTGCGCCGTATACCATAAAAATGGTGTGAATCCGGTAGTACGGTTAGGCGTTGTCCGCAGCCCCCAGAGTACGGAGTCGAGCTCCTCGACCCATTGGGTGTCTGATTTAGTGAGTGACCTCACTAGTCTGGGTTTAATGCCGCTCATTATTAGACCGTTTGCTCTTTCCACTTGACCGTTGGTTTGAGGGTGATAGACTGACGCATAGTCGAGCTTAATGCCCATATTTTTGCACCATGCCTTGACCTCATCGGCTGTGAAGTTCGTGCCGTTATCGGTGATGATGCTATGGGGGACTCCGTAACGGTGTACCACCTCTGATATAAAGTCTATCACTGGTCCGGACTCTGCCGTTTTGACCGGTTTGGCCTCTATCCATTTGGTGAATTTATCCACCATAACCAACAGGTATTTTTTCTTGTGGGTTCCCCCTTTAAGGGGCCCCACCATGTCAAGCCCCTGCATGACGAACGGGTAATGGGTATGGTTTTGAGGCGGTGGGTGGCATATGGCTCGATTAGCGAAGAGCGGCAACCGACGATCGCTGGACCAAGTCATGTGCATCTGCCCGAGCTGTTGGCCAATAAAATCCGGTACGGAACGCCTTTCCTACCAGGGCCCGGGCTGCTGTGTGGTGTCCACCTAGTCCGGCATGAATTTTAGCCAGGAGGTTTCGCCCTTCTTCTTCGGAGATACATCTTTGAAGGACTCCGGTAGTACTTTTCTTATAAAGTTCACCCTCATGAACCTTGTAGGCCTTCGATCGCCGGACTATGCAGCGGGCCTCATTTTGGTCTTCGGGGAGCTCCTGCCTAAGTAAGTAGGCCAGGAAAGGTTCTGTCCACGCGGCAATTACTACCATTATGTCGTGGGCGGATTGTGTTACGGTGTCTGCTGAGTCACCAATTGGTGCGGCTTTCTCCGGTTTGTCGCTACCGGACTCCTCTTCCCACAAAGACGGATGGCTTGAAGAGCCGCTCCAGAAGATATTTGGAGGACAACATCACGTTTACGACCGATGCGCGCGTAATGTCGGCCGCTTGGTTGTTATCTCGGGCTATGTGATGGAATTCGAGTCCTTCAAACCGAAATGACATTTTCGTGACAGCATTACGATATGCTGCCATTTTCGGATCCTTGGCGCCAAAGTCTCCATTTATTTGGGATATTGCGAGTTTTGAATCCCCACGCACCTCTAGGCGTTGAATGCCCATGGAGATCGCCATCCGGAGACCATGTAACAAGGCCTCAGATTCGCTGCGTTGTTGGAGTCCGTGTACATTATTTGAAGTACATACTGGATCTGTATCTCCGGTGGGGACGTAAACGCCGCCCCGATCCGCCAACATTTTGGAGCCGTCGAAGTGCATAGTCCAATTGGAGTATGCGCCATACTCTTTAGGTAGTTCGGCTTCAGTCCATTCAGCGATGAAGTCAGCCAAGACTTGCGACTTTATGGCTTGTCGAGGTTTGTAAGTTATGTCGAATGGCAAGAGCTCAATGGCCCATTTTGCAATCCTGCCCGTTGCATCGCGGTTATTTATAATGTCATTGAGTGGTACTTCAGAAGTCACTGTTATCGAACACTCTTGAAAGTAGTGCCGGAGCTTCCGGGACGCCATGAACACCGCATATGCTATCTTTTGATAGTGCGGGTAACGGGATTTGCAGGGGGTTAACACAGTGGATACGTAATACACTGGTTTTTGAAGAGGGAATTTATGCCCTTCTGTTGCTCGTTCAACGACGAGGACAGCGCTCACAACTTGATGTGTTGCAGCGATGTATAACAACATCGGTTTGCCCTGATTGGGCGCAGCCAGGACCGGATTTGTTGCCAATATGGCCTTTATTTCTTCGAGTCCGGCGAGAGCTGCATCCGCCCACTCGGTGTTCGTGCGCCTTAGGAGGCGATAAGAGGCAACGCCTTCTCTCCTAAACGGGAGATAAACGGCTTAAGGCTGTCACGCATCCTGTTAATTTTGTATTTGCTTGAGGTCCTTTGGGATATCCAACTGTGTGAGCTCGGATCTTGGCCGGATTTGCTTGATTCCTCTACCGGATACAATGAAGCCCAAGAGCTTTCCGCTGGTACGCGAAAACACATTTCTCGGATTCACTTAATGTCATATGCTCGAGGTTGTCGAATGTGAGCCTCAAATCGCCTACTAAAGTTTCGACGTGTTTTGTTTTGACGACTATGTCGCTCACGATGCCTCGATCGTTTTTGCCTATCCGGTAGCCGGACATGTTTGAATCATGCGCTGATATGTTGCGCCGCATTTTTGAGTCCGAAGGGCATCGTGTTGAAGCGTAATGGTCTCGTATGGAGTGATGAATGCCGTTGCGGCTTGATTCGCTTCCGCCATCTTGATTTGATGATAGCCGAGTATGCATCCGAAGCACAACGAATCGTGTCTGCCGTGGCATCGATAATTTGATCGATGCGGGAGGGGAAAGGATCCTTTGGGCAAGCCTTATTGAGGTCTTTGAAGTCGACGCAGAGGCGCCGAGATTTGTCCTTCTTGGTACCATCACCAAATTTGCTAGCCATCCGGATGTTTGATATCTCGATGAATCCGGCTTCCAATAACTTGGCTAGCTCTTCTCCCATTGCTTGTCTTTTAGGCTCGGAAAATCGTCGAAGAGCCTGTTTGATTGGTTTGAATCCTTTTAGGATGTTTAGGCTGTGTTCGCCAACTCGCGAGGGATTCCGGCATGTCCGATGGGTGCCAAAGAAGATGTCCCAATTTTCCCAAAGGAATTCGCAGCTTGGCGGCGCCGACTTCCGGGTTCAACTGTGCCCGATGGAGGCCGTCTTTGTTGGGTCCGTTGGGTGGACCTGAAATTTGACTATCTCATCTGCTGGTTTGAAGGAGGTGGACTTGGATCTTTTATCGAGTATCACGTCGTCCCTGTTTACCGTAGAGCGTAGCGCGGTAAGTTCCTCTGCCGCTAAGGCTTCGGATAGTGCCTCGAGGGCTAGTGCGGCTGTCTTATTTTTGGCCCGGAGTGCTGTGTCCGGATCACTGACGAGAGTGATTATGCCGCTGGGCCCGGGCATTTTGAGCTTCATGTACCCGTAATGGGGTATTGCTTGAAAAATTGTGAATGCCTCTCGTCCTAATATGGCGTGATAGCCGCTGCTGAACGGGGCTACCTGGAACGTGACTTCTTCGGATCTGTAATTGTCCGGAGAGCCGAACACCACATCGAGTGTGATTTTTCCGGTGCAGCGCGCTTCCCGGCTAGGGATTATTCCTCTGAAGGTTGTGCTGCTTCGCTCAATACGGCTCCAATCGATTTCCATTTTCCGTAGGGTTTCCTCGTAAATGAGGTTTAGTCCGCTGCCGCCGTCCATGAGGACCTTTGTCGACCGAAGCCGCCCACTATGGGACTAAGTACCAAGTCTTGGCCGGGCTCGTAGTTCGAGATGTGGGCTCGTCGCTAGCGCTCAAGGTGATAGTCGTGTCGCTCCATGGATTTGCTGTTGCTACTTGGTAGACTTCAAGAGTTCGGGATTGTTCGTTTCGATATTATTTGATGCAAAAGTCTCAAGACTGCTGACACCGTCTTTGGTATTGTTGGAGTGGTTTCCGGGCGCGAAGCTCTTCGCCACTTTTGGCCACCGCCGTAATATACAACATGCTCAAGGCTATGCGTTGGGATAGTTCCCCAGACAGAAGTTTATAGGGTCCATTGAGCCATCCCTCCAAAGACGGTTCCGCTTTCCTTTGCTGGGTTTTTGCTTCTTGATCTTTGCATCCGGGGCCTGATTGAGGCGCCTTTTACCATGGATCGGGTTTGGGGCGGATTATCCCAAAATTTATTTTCAGTTTTCCTGAAACTTTCCGTCGACAAGATTTTTCGCACTATGGACGCCAGATCGGTGAAACGCGTAATCTTGCAATGATCGATGGCGTTCAGGATTCCCTTGTCCGTGCAGTTATTGCAGAATATTGAGATTGCGTTCTCCTCTCGGCAGTCCTTTATCCTGTCCATAACCAGGAGGAATCTGGCCCAATAATGATGTACTGTTTCCGAGGGCTCTTGCCGAACTAGAGATAAGTCGCATATGTCTGGGCGGGAGGGTGGAATAAAATCCGGATCCCTGCCCATCTTTGGGCTCAATGGCCGAGGGACTTCCGATTTCGGAAGCTTGATTCGCTGGTAACAGCCCAGCGAGTCCGGAGCGACGCATGACTTTAGGTTCAATGCTCAATCAGAGTCCGTACCTCCGCGGGAATCCGGCGTGGAGGGTTCGGGAGTCCGGACACAGATTGTTTTCAACAATGGCAACGAGTTGCCGAAGTTGTTCTTCTACCACTTCGATGTGGTGGGTAACTGGGAGAGTTAATCTCTCTCGGATCGGTTCTAAGCCCAATCTGATTGTAGTCTGCATTGCGACTCCCGAGGCGGGCGATGCGATCCAAGAGCTCGTTAACGAGCGAGAGCTCGATTGATCTAACTGCTCGGCAGCTTTAGGGCTGACTCAAGATTGCTTTCGACGACTTGAGAAGTCATTGCGAAGCGGCGGCGGACAAAGCGGTCATAAGGAAACCGCCAAGCCGGATTGTCCGACCAGCGGCGGGGCCCCTTCGGTGAGAACACCGCCTTTGAAGACGGGTAAAGGCATCCGCTCTATCGGCGGCGACACGGAGGAACTCTCAATGAAAGCACCAATGTCGGTGCCAAAACCGCGGATCTCGGTAGGGGGTCCCGAACTGTGCGTCTAGGCGGATGGTAACAGGAGACGAGGGACACAATGTTTTTACCTGTGTTCAGGCCCTCTCGATGGAGGTAATACCCTACGCCCCGCTTGATTAATATTGATGATATGGGTAGTAGAAGAGTAGATCTACCACGAGATCAATGAGGCTAAACCCTAGAAGCTAGCCTATGGTATGATTGTTGAGATGTAATGTTGTGTCCTACGGACTACGGCCCTCCGGTTTATATAGACACCGGAGAGGCTAGGGTTACACAGAGTCGGTTACAATGGTAGGAGATCTACATATCCGTATTGCCAAGCTTGCCTTCCACGCCAAGTAAAGTACCTTCCGGACACGAGCCGGAGTCTTCAATCTTCTATCTTCGTAGTCTGGGAGTCCGGCGGATATTGATAGTCCGGCTATCCGGACACCCCCTAGTCCAGGACTCCCTCACTCTTTGTCACCTCCATATACGAGAAACATATCCTTAGTCCTTTTCAGGTATTTCAGGATGTTCTTGACCGCTGTCCAGTGATCCACTCCTGGATTACTTAGGTACCTTCCTGCCAAGCTTATTGCTAAGCATACGCCAGGTCTAGTACACAGCATTGCATACATGATAGAGCCTATGGCTGAAGCATAGTGAACATCTTTCATTTTCTCTCTATCTTCTGCTGTGGTCGGGCATTGAGTCTAACTCAACTTCACACCTTGAAGCACGGGCAAGAACCCTTTCTTTGCCTGATCCATTTTGAACTTTTCAAAATTTTATCCAGGTATGTGCTTTGTGAAAGTCCTATTAAGCGTGATGATCTATCTCTATAAATCTTGATGCCCAATATGTAAGCAGCTTCACCGAGGTCTTTCATTGAAAAACTTTTATTCAAGTATCCCTTTATGCTATCCAGAAATTCTATATCATTTCCGATTAATAATATGTCATCTACATATTATATCAGAAATGCTACAGAGCTCCCACTCACTTTCTTGTAAATACATGCTTATCCAAAAGTCTGTATAAAACCATATGCTTTGATCACACTATCAAAGCGTTTATTTCAACTCCGAGATGCTTGCACCAGTCCATAAATGGATCACTGGAGCTTGCACACTTTGTTAGCACCTTTTGGATCAACAAAACCTTCTGGTTGCATCATATACAACTCTTCTTCCGTAAATCCATTCAAGAATGCAGTTTTGACATCCATTTGCCAAATTTCATAATCATGAAATGCAGCAATAGCTAACATGATTCGGACAGACTTAAGCATCGCTACGGGTGAGAAAGTCTCATCGTAGTCAACACCTTGAACTTGTCGAAAACCTTTCGCAACAAGTCGAGCTTTATAGACAGTTACATTACCATCAGCGTTAGTCTTCTTCTTAAAGATCCATTTATTCTCAATGGCTTGCCGATCATCGGCAAGTCAACCAAAGTCCATACTTTGTTCTCATACATGGATCCCATCTCAGATTTCATGGCCTCTAGCCATTTTGCGAATCTGGGCTCATCATCGCTTCCTCATAGTTCGTAGGTTCATCATGGTCAAGTAACATGACTTCCGAATAGGATTACCGTACCACTCAGTGCGGATCTTACTCGTAGATCTACGAGGTTCAGTAGAAACTTGATCTGAAGTTTCATGATCAATATCATTAGCTTCCTCACTAATTGGTGTAGTTGTCACAGGAACCGGTTCTTGTGATGAACTACTTTCCAATAAAGGAGCAGGTACAGTTACCTCATCAAGTTCTACTTTCCTCCCACTCAGTTCTTTTGAGAGAAACTCCTTCTCTAGAAAGGATCCGATTTTAGCAACGAAAATCTTGCCCTCAGATCTGTGATAGAAGGTGTACCCAATAGTCTCTTTTGGGTATCCTATGAAGACACATTTCTTCGATTTGGGTTCGAGCTTATCTGGTTGAAGTTTCTTCACATAAGCATCGCAGCCCCAAACTTTAAGAAACGACAACTTTGGTTTCTTGCCAAACCACAGTTCATAAGGCGTCGTCTCAACGGATTTTGATGGTGCCCTATTTAACGTGAATGTGGCCGTCTCTAAAGCATAACCCCAAAACGATAGCGGTAAATCAGTAAGAGACATCATAGATCGCACCATATCTAGTAAAGTACGATTATGACGTTCGGACACACCATTTCATTGTGGTGTTCGGGTGGAGTTGCTAAACTATTCCGCATTGTTTCAAGTGTAGACCAAACTCGTAACTCAAATATTCTCCTCCACGATCGATCGTAGAAACTTTATTTTCTTGTTACGATGATTTTCCACTTCACTCTGAAATTCTTTGAACTTTTCAAATGTTTCGACTTGTGTTTCATTAAGCGATATACCCATATCTGCTCAAATCATCTGTGAAGGTGAGAAAATAACGATACGCCATGAGCCTCAACATTCATTGGACCACAAACATCGGTATGTATGATTTCCAACAAATCAGTTGCTCGCTCCATAGTTCCGGAGAACGGCGTTTTAGTCATCTTGCCCATGAGACACGGTTCGCAAGTACCAAGTGATTCATAATCAAGTGATTCCAAAAGCCCATCAGTATGGAGTTTCTTCATGCGCTTTACACCGATATGACCTAAATGGCAGTGCCACATATAGGTTGCACTATCGTTATCAACTCTGCATCTTTTGGTTTCAACTCTATGAATATGTGTATCACTACTATCGAGATTCAATAAAAACAGACCACTCTTCAAGGGTGCATGACCATAAAAGATATTACTCATATAAATAGAACAACCATTATTCTCTGATTTAAATGAATAACCGTCTCGCATCAAACAAGATCCAGATATAATGTTCATGCTCAACGCTGGCACCAAATAACAATTATTTAGGTCTAAAACTAATCCCGATGGTAGATGTAGAGTTAGCATGCCGACCGCGATCACATCGACTTTGGAATCATTTCCCACGCGCATTGTCACCTCGTCCTTAGCCAATCTTCGCTTAATCCGTAGTCCCTGTTTCGAGTTGCAAATATTAGCAATGTAACCAAGATCAAATACCTGTACTATCATGAGCATTAGTAAGGTACACATCAATAACATGTATATCACACATACCTTTGTTCACCTTGCCATCCTTCTTATCCGCCAAATACTTGGGGCAGTTCCGCTTTCAGTGTCCAGTCTTCTTGCAGTAGAAGCACTCAGTTTCAGGCTTAGGTCCAGACTTGGGTTTCTTCTCTTGAGCAGCAACTTGCTTGTTGTTCTTCTTGAAGTTCCCCTTCTTCTTCCCTTTGCCCTTTTTCTTGAAACTAGTGGTCTTGTTGACCATCAACACTTGATGCTCCTTCTTGATTTCTACCTCCGCAGCTTTTAGCATTGCGAAGAGCTCGGGAATTGTCTTGTCCATCCCTTGCATATTATAGTTCATCACGAAGCTCTTGTAGCTTGGTGGCAGTGATTGAAGAATTACATCAATGACACTATCATCGTGAAGATTAACTCCCAGTTGAATCAAGTGATTATTATACCCAGACATTTTGAGTATGTGTTCACCGGCGTAACTATTCTCCTCCATCTTGCAGCTATAGAACTTATTGGAGACTTCATATCTATCAATCCGGGCATTTGCTTGAAATATTAACTTCAACTCTGGAACATCTCATATGCTCCATGACGCTCAAAACGTCGTTGAAGACCCGGTTCTAAGCCGTAAAGCATGGCACATCGAACTATCGAGTAGTCATCGCTTTGCTCGCCAGACGTTCTTAACGTCGTCGGTTGCATCAGCGGCAGGCTCGGCACCCAGCGGTGCTTCCAGACGTAATTCATTGTGGCAGCAATGAGGATAATCCTCAAGTTACGGAAACAGTCCGTGTAATTGCTACCATCATCTTTCAACTTTGCTTTCTCAAGGAACGCATTAAAATTCAACGGAACAACAAAGACGAGCCATCTATCTACAAACAAACATAGACAAGCAAAATACTATCGGTACTAAGTTCATGGTAAATTTAAGTTCAATTAATCATATTACTTAAGAACTCCCACTTAGACAGACATCTCTCTAGTTATCTAAGTGATCACGTGATCCAAATCAACTAAACCATGTCCGATCATCACGTGAGATGGAGTAGTTTCAATGGTGAACATCACTATGTTGATCATATCTACTATATGATTCACATTCGACCTTTCGGTCTCCGTGTTCCGAGGCCATATCTCAGATATGCTAGGCTCGTCAAGTATGACTGAGTATTCGCGTGTGCAACTGTTTTGTACCCGTTGTATTTGAACGTAGAGCCTATCACACCCGATCATCACGTGGTGTCTCAAAGACGAAGAACTTTCGCAGCGGTGCATACTCGTGGAGAACACTTCTTGATTATTAGTGAGAGATCATCTTAAAATGCTACCGTCAATCAAAGCAAGATAAGATGCATAAAGGATAAACATCACATGCAATCAATATAAGTGATATGATATGGCCATCATCATCTTGTGCTTGTGGTCTCCATCTTCGAAGCACCGTCGTGATCACCATCGTCACCGGCGCGACACCTTGATCTCCGTCGTAGCATCTTTGTCGTTACGCCATCTATTGCTTCTACGACTATCGCTACCGCTTCTCGATAAAGTAAAGCAATTACAGTATGCTTGCATTTCATACAATAAAGCGACAACCATATGGCTCCAGCCAGTTGCCGATAACTTCGGTTACAAAACATGATCATCTCATACAGTAAAATATAGCATCACGTCTTGACCATATCACATCATAACATGCCCTGCAAAAACAAGTTAGACGTCCTCTACTTTGTTGTTGCATATTTTACGTGGCTGCTACGGGCTTAGCAAGAACCGTTCTTACCTACGCATCAAAACCACAACGATAGTTCGTCAAGTTAGTGTTGTTTTAACCTTCGCAAGGACCGGGCGTAGCCACACTCGATTCAGCTAAAGTGATTGAGACAGACACCCGCCAGCCACCTTTAAGCACGAGTGCTCGTAACGGTGAAACCAGTCTCGCGTAAGCGTACACGTAATATCGGTTCGGGCCGCTTCATCTCACAATACCGCCGAACCAAAGTATGACAT
Source organism: Aegilops speltoides (assembly GCA_021437245.1). Classification (NCBI taxonomy): domain Eukaryota; kingdom Viridiplantae; phylum Streptophyta; class Magnoliopsida; order Poales; family Poaceae; genus Aegilops; species Aegilops speltoides. The sequence goes on along the minus strand of CM038146.1, from coordinate 139,271,958 downwards.
GCTGGTAAGTAGTATGACTTGTATCGCCCACAACTCACTTGTGTTCTACTCGTGCATATAACATCAACGCATAAAACCTAGGCTCGGATGCCACTGTTGGGGAACGTAGTAATTTCAAAAAATTTCCTACGCACACGCAAGATCATGGTGATGACATAGCAATGAGAGGGGAGAGTGTTGTCCACGTACCCTTGTAGACCGTAAGCGGAAGCGTTAGCACAACGCGGTTGATGTAGTCGTATGTCTTCACGATCCGACCGATCCAAGTACCGAACGTACGGCACCTCCGAGTTCAACACACGTTCAGCTCGATGACGATCCCCGGGCTCCGATCCAGCAAAGCTTCGGGGATGAGTTCCGTCAGCACGGCATCATGGTGACGATGATGATGCTCTACCGGCGCAGGGCTTCGCCTAAACTCCGTGACGATATGACCGAGGTGGAATATGGTGGAGGGGAGCACCGCACACGGCTAAGGAACGATCCATAGATCAACTTGTGTGTCCTAGGGAGCCCCCTGCCCCCGTATATAAAGGAGCAAGGGGGAGGCCGGCCGGCCCTTGTGGGCGCACCAAGGAGGAGGAGTCCTCCTCCTAGTAGGAGTAGGACTCCCCCTTTCCTACTCATACTAGGAGGGGAAAGGAAGGGGGAGAGGGGGAAGGAAAGAGGCGCCGCCGCCTCCTAGTCCAATTCAGACCCGGAGGGGGAGGGGCGCGCCCACCCCCCCGCCCTCTCTCTTTCCACTAAAGCCCATGTGGCCCATTATCTCTCCCGGGGGGGTTCCGGTAACCCTCCGGCACTCCGGTTTTCTCTGAAAACGTCCGGAACACTTCTGGTGTCCGAAAATAGTCATCCAATATATCAATCTTTATGTCTCGACCATTTCGAGACTCCTCGTCATGTCCGTGATCACATCCGGGACTCCGAACAAACTTCGGTACATCAAAACTTATAAACTCATAATAAAACTGTCATCGTAACGTTAAGCGTGCGGACCCTATGGGTTCGAGAACTATGTAGACATGACCTAGAACTATTCTCGGTCAATAACCAATAGCGGAACCTGGATGCCCATATTGGTTCCTACATATTCTACAAAGATCTTTATCGGTCAAACCGCATAACAACATACGTTGTTCCCTTTGTCATCGGTATGTTACTTGCCCGAGATTTGATCGTCGGTATCCAATACCTAGTTCAATCTCGTTACCGGCAAGTCTCTTTACTCGTTACGTAATGCATCATTCCGTAACTAACTCTTTAGCTACATTGCTTGCAAGGATTATAGTGATGTGCATTACCGAGAGGGCCCAGAGATACCTCTCCGACAATCGGAGTGACAAAACCTAATCTCGAAATACGCCAACTCAACATGTACCTTTGGAGACACCTGCAGTACTCCTTTATAATCACCCAGTTACATTGTGACGTTTGGTAGCTCCCAAAGTGTTCCTCTGGTAAACGGGAGTTGCATAATCTCATAGTTACAGGAATATGTATAAGTCATGAAGAAAGCAATAGCAACATACTAAACGATCAAGTGCTAAGCTAACGGAATGGGTCATGTCAATCACATCATTCTACTAATGATGTGATCCCGTTAATCAAATGACAACACATGTCTATGGTTAGGAAACATAACCATCTTTGATTAATGAGCTATTCAAGTAGAGGCATACTAGTGACTATATGTTTGTCTATGTATTCACACATGTATCATGTTTCCGGTTAATACAATTCTAGCATGAATAATAAACATTTATCATGATATGAGGAAATAAATAATAACTTTATTATTGCCTCTAGGGCATATTTCCTTCAGGTGACTCCTCCATGGACGTACGGCACCAACCCATGGACCGTCGTCGTCCACGCGCACTCGATGCCGGTCCCTCGGGCTTCTGCTCTGGGGATCCTTGGACCTCGCCCGGCGGGCCACCAGGCTCTCTTCGCCGCGCAAAACGCCGCTCTCTATAGCGGCTACGGTGCCGCCCCGCTGCCTGCGCCCACCTATGGGGTCGCGCCCGCCTACGGCGCCGCCACCGCGTCGGCCTTCGGTGCAGCCCCCGTGCCGGCCTACGGAGGGTTTTACCCTCCTCAGGTGCCGGCGCTGTGGGACCCGGCCCTGCTCGCTGCCCTGCACTCCGCCCGTCCCCGAGCTCCTATGGTGGCGGTGGTGACTGGTACATGGACTCGCGCGCCACCGCTCACATGACTGCTCATCCCGGTAACCTCACGTCTGCCACTCCCGTTCATACTCCCACCCGTATCATCGTTGGTAACGGTTTCTCCCTACCCATTACACATATCGGTCATATGTCTTGTCCCTCTACTTATACTCCTGTCAATATGTCTAATGTTCTTGTGTCTCCTGACTTAGTCACTAATCTTGTTTCTGTTTGTCGCCTTGCTCGTGAGAATCCTATCATGTTGAATTTGACGATATCGGTGTTTCTGTGAAGGACGCCCGTACATGGATGGTACTCCACCGATGTGACAGCCTAGACGAGCTTTACCCAGTGCATGTCTCCGGCGCCACCACCACCCGTCGTCCCGTCGCCTTCGCCGCCAGTGTCGATCTTTGGCATGCCCGTCTCGGTCATCCCAACTCCACCGTTATGCGTCAGATTCTTTAGAGTTTTTCTTTCTCATGTAATAAGGTCGACGATCACACTTGTGAGGCTTGCCGTCTTGGCAAGCACGCTCGTCTTCCCTTTAGCGAGTCTACAAACATTTCCACCTTTCCGTTTCAGTTATTGCATAGTGACGTTTGGACGTCCCCGGTTGCTAGCAACACGGGCTATTTATACTATCTGGTGATATTGGATGATTTTTCTCATTATGTGTGGACATTCCTTCTCTGTCGCAAGTCCAACGCTCTTGCCACACTCACAGCCTTTTATTCATATGTCACCACATAGTTTGGTCATCCTATTCTCGCCTTGCAAACTGACAATGGCAAGGAGTTTGACAACGTCGTCGTCCGCAATTTACTTGCGTCCCACGGCACCATCTTTTGTCTCACTGCCCCTACACGTCCCAGCAGAATGGCCGCGCCGAGCGCGTCCTTCACACCATTAGTGACTGTGTCCGCACGTTGCTCTTCCACTCCTACGTGCCTCCTCGGTTCTGGCCGGACGCGCTCGCGACCGCCAGCCTCCTTATTAACATTCGCCCCTGTCGTTCCCGCTGGAACTACACTCCTCACCAGCTCCTCTTCGGTGCGGCTCCATCTTATGATGGTATTCGCATTTTCGGGTGTCTCTGTTATCCTAGCACCGCGTCCACTGCACCTCACAAACTCGCTCCCCGGTCGCTTCCTTGCATATTCCTTGGTTATCCTCCCAACACCAAATGTTACCGGTGCTATGCTCCAGTGTCCCACCGCGTTTTCATTTCGCGGCAAGTGTACTTTGATGAGCTGGTGTTCCCGTTTCAGCAGGTACCATCACCTTCAGCGTCTCCCGAGGCGCGGTTCGTCCCTGCCTCCACCTCTGGCGGACCGCCCAGCCGCGCACCGGACTCGTCCTTGCCCGCGCTCCCCCGCGTCGGCGGCCCCTGTCGCTGCGACCCCTATTGCGGCCCCTGCCACGGCCCCGTCACGCGGCCCTGCGGCGGCCCCTCGATCACCCCCTGCGCGCCCCCCAGCCGCCCCCGCCGTGGCTCCCATTGCCGCGGCCCCTCGCCGCCCGCCCGCGCGGCCCCGTCAGCTGCGACCGCACCCCTCACCGGTGTGGTCACTCGGGCTCGGACATGGACACTTTGTCCCAGCACGCGCTACCCGTCGGACGAGTACGCATGTCCTGCATCTACCTCGGCGCCATCTCCGCTCCCCACCTCCGCTCGTGCAGCCCTTCGGGATCCGAACTGGCTAGCTGCGATGCGTGAGGAGTTTGATGCCCTGCAGCGCAACCGTACGTGGCAGCTTGTTCCGCAGCCTCCCCGTGCCAATGTCATCACTGGCAAGTGGGTCTTCCGCCACAAGACTCGCCCCGACGGTTCTCTCGAGCACTACAAGGCGCTTTGGGTGGTGCGCGGCTTCCGCCAGCGTGCCGACGTGGACTTCACCGACACCTTCGCCCTGGTTGTCAAACCGGGCACGATTCACGCTGTCCTCCAGCTTGCTGTTTCCCGCGCCTGACCGGTCCACCAGCTCGATGTGTCTAATGCTTTCTTGCATGGCCATCTCGACGAGCAGGTGTTCTGTCAGCAGCCTACTAGTTTTGTCGACGTTGACTATCTACCATGTGTTCTTGCTCTCCCGTTCTCTCTACGGGTTGAAGCAGGCACCTCGGGCCTGGTACCAGCGGATCGCGGCCTTCCTTCAGCAGCACGGGTTCCGGTCCGCATGGTCTGATGCCTCCCTGTTTGTCTATTACCAGGGCCCCGCCACCGTGTACCTCCTACTGTATGTCGACGACATCCTCCTGACTACATCCTCGCCAGCGCTACTTCAGCAGATCACAGCTCGCCTCGGCCGAAGTTCACCTCAAGGACTTGGGGCTCTCCACTACTTCCTCAAGATCGAGGTCGTGGCGCCGCCATCGCTTCTTCTTCTGCACCAGCAGAAGTACGCCTCGAAGCTTCGAGCGAAGGGCATGCTTAATCGCAAGCTCGCTCCCACGCTGTCGACACGAAGGCTAAGGTGTCCGCCGTCGAGGGTTCTCCGGCATTCGACGCCCCCTTCTACCGCTCCATCATCGGTGCGCTTCAGTACCTCATACTGACGCGTTCATACATTCAGTATGATGTCCAGCAGGTGTGCCTTCATATGCATGCTCCTCGTGACACCCATTGGGCTCTCATGAAACGTATACTTCGGTACATACGTGGCACCACAACCATGGGTCTCACCCTGACGGCATCACCTAACACCAGCATTGTCGCCTACTCCGACGCCGACTGGGTTGGGTGTCCCGACACTCGACGCTCCACTTCCGGTTACTGCGTCTACCTCGGGCCCTCTCTGATTTCGTGGTCGTCTAGACGACAACCCACAGTCTCACGATTGAGCGCCAAGGCTGAGTACCGGGCCGTGGCCAACGCCGTCGCGGAGTGCTCTTGGCTACGACAGCTACTTCAGGAGTTGCTATGTGAGGTTACCAAGGTGATGCTTGTCTACTGTGATAACGTCTCCACGGTGTACCTTGCTGCCAACCTTGTCCATCACCGACGAACGAAGCATATTGAGCTCGACATTCACTTCGTCAGGGAGCACGTCGCAGTTGGTGGTGTTCGTGTTCTACATGTGCCCACCGATCAGCAGTTCGCCGATGTCATGACGAAGGGACTACCCACCTCGACCTTCAAGGGCTTTCGGTCCAGTCTCTGCGTCACCGGCGACGCTTGATCAAGGGTGTTGAACATGTGTACATGTACGTAGGTCTGGGTTTTGTATGCAGTACCTGTAGTGATTGTCTCCCTCTGTATGTACGTGTATCTTAGGAGACAAGATACCGTCGCACCCCTTGTACCTGTATATATGTGCCTAGTGCACGATCAATCAATCAATGCACCAAATCATTCTCTACAAGAACGTTGCTGTCGAAAATCTGTTAGATCCGGCGTCCCGCGTAACGAAGGTGGTGCTGACCAGTGATAACCGCACCGCGCACCAAGTCTGAACCACTTCTTGATTTCTTTTGTTTGCTGAATCCCAAGCACTGTTTTGACTGCCCTGGCTCAACAAAAAAACCCTTCACCTCCCACACATTTTCAATCAGCGCCACTCCAGAGCGTCAGCGCTGTATTCATGCCTGGCTAGAGCGGACGCAACCTCTCATTGGTGATGCATTGAAGCGGGGCGCTGGCCGAGAGAGAGCCGCCTGTGCACTTCCTCGGTGCAGGCGGTTGTCGCGGCATTCAAACGGCACGAAGGTCGTCCGTCCGTCTATCTGCCGCCCACATTGATGGCACATGGTTGCCGAGGCGTCTCCTCCGGCGTCACCCGTCATCTCTCTGCCGCTCACCACTGCTATAAAAACCGGTGCCCCGACCATAGCAGCAGCCATCCACGTCTGATCCCTCATCGCACCACTCCCACCATGGATCCCTCCCTGTAAAAGCTCCCTGGGACAGGCTTACGTCGAACCAGAAGAAGGAGATGCCCGACATTGCTGCTGGCTGGCAGCCGGAGGACGATGACGTCCCAATGGAGAACGCCGCCGCCGACGAATCGGCGCCACCCTCACCGGTGCATTGCACCTTGACCATCTGAAAGGATCGATATGGTTGACTAGAGGGGGGGTGAATAGGCAACTAAAAATTTAAGCTTTTCTTTACCAAATTAAACTTTGCAACAAATAGGTTGTCCAGATATGCAACTAAGTGAGCAACCTATATGATGCAATAACAACTAGCAAGCAAGCAAGCAAGAGATGAAACAATAAGTAAGCTTGCGAAAGTAAAGGCACGAAATAACCAAGAGTGGAGACGGTGAATATGAGGATGTGTTACGGAGTTCCTTCCTTTTAAGGGAAGTCGCCGTTAGAGTGGTGTGGAGGCACAATGCTCCCCAAGAAGCCACTAGGGCCACCGTAGATTCTCCTCACGCCTCACATGATGCGAGATGCTGTGATTCCACTATTGGTGCCCTTGAAGGCGGCGATCAACCTTTACAAGCAAGGTTGGGGCAATCTCCACAACAATCGGAGGCTCCCAACAACAACACCACCACGAAGCTTCACCACAATGGAGTATGGCTTCGAGGTGACTCAACTGCCTAGGGTGCTCAACACCCAAGAGTAACAAGATCCGCAAGGGATAAGTGGGGGGAATCAAATATCCTTTGGTGGAAGTGTAGATCGGGCTCTTGTCATCCAATCCCGAGCAAATCAACAAGTTTGATTGGCTAGGGAGAGAGATCGAGCGAAAATGGAGCTTGGAGCAACAATGGAGCTTAGAGGTGGAAGAGGTAGTCAACTAGAGGTAGAAGACATCCCTTATATAGTCGTGGAAAGAATCCAACCGTTATCCACTAGTTCTGCCCGCGACCCACGGTACTACCGCTCCAAGGAAGCGGTACTACCGCAGCGCCGCGCGGTACTACCGCAGCGCCGCGCGGTACTACCGTGGACAACCACGGTACTACTGTGGCACCTGCACAGGCCGGAACAAACCTGTGGACGGAGCAAGATTACCGGTTCTGCTGGGTACTACATCCCCATTGCGGTACTACCGCAAGGCGAGAGGGTCACGGCACAGGAAGGCGCGGACGAAATAAATTTCATCCGTGCCTACTTCCGCAGAAACTAGGGTGGTGCAAAAACCCGACGCGGTACTACCGCCTGCGAGGCGCGGTACTACCGTGGTTGGCGCGGATGTAAAAAATTACATCCGCGCCTACTACCGCGACGCTGCGGTACTAGGCAGAAGGGCCACGGTACTACTACTCCAAGGGAGCGGTACTACCGTGGGCCCCCACGGTACTACCGTGTTGGACGAGCGGTACTACCGTGGGGGGCGCGGATGTAAAAAATTACATCCGCCCCTACTACCGCACCGGAGCGGCACTAGGCCAGGGTGCCGCGGTACTACCGCACCAATGGGGCGGTACTACCGTGAGGGGCGCGGATGTAAAAAATTACATCCTCCCCTACTACCGCGCCTGAGCGGCACTAGGCCAGGGTGCCGCGGTACTACCGCGCCAAAGGAGCGGTACTACCGTGACGCCACGCGGTACTACCGCTTGTACCTGCGGTACTACCGCAAGTGATAGTAGTCGTCGCTTTTCACACAACCAAGATAACGACGGTAGCTCCAAAGTGCAAGGAAAGGAGGGACAAGTGTACGTGTGATTCCACCCTACCTTTCCGACGCGACCCCTCTTAATAGTACGGCTCTCCTACGACTCAACTCCACCAAAGAGAAACGAGAACAACGCCGGCTTCAATAGCCTCCGAGGGGCACCGAATCGCCTTGTGCCTAATGATGAAGTATCCGAGAGACTCAAGGCACACGATTAGTCCAAGACGAGTATTGTCATCAATCACCAAAACACTTAGGGATAAATATGCCCTTACAATCTCCCCTTTTGGTGTATTGATGACAACACGGATTTGCACATAGATAAGATATTTTTAAGCGTTGGCAAACCCCACTTCTCTAAAATATAGACGGGGCTCCCCCTAGATGTGTGCACTTTAGATGAATGCTTTGGACTGCATGGCACACAAACTAGGATCAACACTCCCCCTATATTTTAGAGACCAAGACATGATAATAAGCATAGCAAAGCATGAAAGTAGCACAATATGACACAAGCTAGCTAGGATAGATAGAGTGCATATGTCTTACACCATACGAGGTACGAAAACCAAGGTTCAACCGATAAAGACAACAAAGAGTTCAACTGAAAGCAGCAAACACACAAACTCACACAAACTCGCAAGTCCAAATCCCTACACTCTCTCCCCCTTTGGCATCGAGACGCCAAAAAGGCAGAGAGGACACCTAAACACACAAGAGGTGGCTCAAGAAGAGAAGCTGTCCCACGCCTCTTCGTCAGACTCCTCTGCAGCTGGAATGGACTCCTCGGCCTCCTCCTTAGAATCAGTCCACTTGTATCCTTGCTTCTCCATCCACTCGGTCTCCAGAGTGATGCGCTCCTCAGAGCCGCTAGACACATCCTCGCCATAGAGCTGCAAGACCTTGTTGTGCCGGCGACGACTCTCCTTGGACTCCACGTGAGCCTGATCGTCCCTTGGCTTGCATGCAGAAAAGAGACTTCATCTTATCCTTCAACTTCTTGGCCCAAGATGGCCTAGAGTCACTTTGAGAGGGCCTAGCAGAACGGCCCCCAGCAACATCCTCAGCTCCAGCAACATCCTCATTAACAGCAGCAGCCCTAGCAGCAGACGCTTCAGCACGAGTAGCGGTGTTAGCCCAGTTGGGTTTGACCCTCAGACAAATGGGCTCATGGCGAATCCAGTCTGGAGCCAGGAACTCCTCCTCAGGGTACATCTTCTCCCAAGTCTTCAAATCAGCGAAATGGTAGGGCCCATAAATAGGCACCTTGCGGTTGAATACAGCAAACCGAAGCTCACACCACATGATGTGAGAGACATCAAGTGGCTGAGTCTGAGACGAGCGAGCCTCCTCGCACATAAGCATCATGTCCACCATGAAGGCATGAACCTTGTCTTTGTCACCGATGCGTGGGAACAAGGAGTTGCGGAAGATGCGGTACATGATATCCAGAAAGGGGTTGAGAACCAAGATTGTCTTGCCTGTGGCGAGCGTCTTCTCAACCATGAACGGGGTGAGCTTGTCCTTGTCAGAAGAGTCAGCATTGCCGTGAGGGCGAACACCAACGGGAGTGTCAAGTCCATCATCAGCAACGTGAAGCAAATCCATGAACTCTTTCCAGGTAGCAGACAGCTTGCGGCCATTGGTCATCCAGGTCATCCTCCTTTCATCATTGGTGTGAAAGAACACTGAGGCAAAGAACTGACAGATGATCTCAGGGTCATAGTCCAGGTGAAAAGAGATCACATGCTCAATTCTAAACTGCTCCACCAAGTCCAGAGCCTCCCCAAAGTAGTCACGATACTTGTCCTTCCTCATGTGGTGCATATCAATCCACTTCATCTCCACATAGGTATTCTGCTTGTTCTTGATGACATCCAAGTAGATCTGGGTTTGGGCCTTGTTCCAGAACAGTTCACACCCTCTGGCAGTGGAGCGTGGGGTCACATAGGGGTGAAGCTGCCTGAGACGGACATACTCTTGAGCACCTATCTCATCCATACCCCTGGCGGGCTCCTTGTGCTTGCTGGCGGTGGTCTTAACATTGCGCTTCGATGCAGATGACCCCTCGGGAACTTCTCCTGGGTTGCGCAGACGCTTGGAGCCAGTGTCACGAACGGGATTGGCCCGGCGAGAGCCACCACCTAAGACACACACGCAAAGCACCAAAACAATGTGAAGAGAATCAATGCAAAGGCTATAAGACAGCACATGAAACCCATTGAAGATAGACAAGAAAGTTGGCATGCGATAGATGTGAGCCACGGTAGATCTGCCATGGGTTGCGGTACTAAAGGCTTAGTACAGCTCCAGACGCGGTAGTACCGTGAGGGGTCACGGTAGTACCGTGGCTGGGGCAGTAGTAAGGCTTTAGTACCGCACGGCGCGCGGTAGTACCGCGCCCTAGGGGCGGTAGTACCGTGAGAGCGGTAGTACCGCTCCCTACGGGCGGTAGTACCGCGTCGCGTCGGATCTGACATGATTTGAATCTGAAAAAGAACCGCGAAGCCATGGCGGTGCTACGGTGATCAGATCTAGTGCAAGACAACAATACAAGTGTAAATCCTATGCAATACCACACTCCTTCATCCTACTCTTGCAGAGATCTAGACTAGGAATCTCAAGAACATTCAAGCCTCCCCCAAAACCTAGAAGAACCAAATACAATCAAAAAGGAGAAGGATTTGGGGAAAAACCTTGGTCCATAGCAAGAGCACGAGGTGGGGAACGATCCCACCGGACGGAATCACGGGAGGGCAGCCAGTGGAGGAGATCCGGCGACGAACGCCGGCTCCGTTCGTGAGCACGAGAGAGGAAGAGACAACGTGGAAAGAAGAGGACGAATTGGTATGGGGGAGTTAGAACTCCCCCTGCCCGATCTTATCCCCACGCGCTTCGAACTGGCGCGGTAGTACCACGGGTCATCGCGGTAGTACCGCCCGGGCGGAAGTACCGCGCCGAGGCGATAGTACCGCTCAACCAGGCGGCAGTAAAAAAATTACTACCGCTTGGGGACGGTAGTACCGTGCTCCCATCAGCGGTAGTACCGTGGTTGGCCGCGGTAGTACCGTGACCCATCGCAGTAGTACCGTGAGCTCACGCCACCGAAGGTTTCGAACAAGAGGAAAAAGCCTTTGCACCGAAAAACAGACACAACCCAAAACTGCACAAAAGCAAGCACATACCAAGGGAACAACAGGAAATCCCTAAGAGACAAAACCTCTCGAGGAGAGAGGGCGGTGGCCGATGCCACCTATGTTTGAGTTGGATGGTATGGCACCGCGAAGAATTATCCTTGGGCCCATGACCAAAACTCGTCTTTGAAACACAAGTACCATCAAAAATGGCTAATGTGAAAGAGATGATCTATTTATGCATAATGGGGGGAGGGAGAGTTCATTGAGAGAACAACACTCCCCCTATGTCCATGCCTACACCTAAACTAGACAACAAGTTGAGTGTGGTGGGGGGTGCACGGGTTCAAGTCACATTGCTCAAATCAATGATATTTAGCTCATGCCTTAACTCGCGAAATCTTGCTTCATCCAAGGGCTTCGTGAAAATATCTGCAAGGTTATCATGAGTGTTGACATACTTGAGCTCGATCTCCCCTCGCCTAATGTGATCCCGAATGAAGTGATACCAAATCTCAATGTGCTTCGTCTTGAAGTGTTGCACCGGGTTGAGAGAAATCTTGATGGCACTTTCATTATCACACCAAAGAGGCACTTTGTCACGAATGACACCGTACTCCTTTAAAGTTTGCCTCATCCATAGGAGTTGAGCACAACAACTACCGGCCGCCACATACTCCGCTTCGGTGGACGAGAGAGACACACAACTTTGCTTCTTGGAAGACCAACTTACCAAAGAGCAACCAAGAAATTGGCACCCTCCGGAAGTGGACTTCCTATCCACTTTGTCTCCCGCCCAATCGGAATCCGTGAAACCTTCAAGCTTGAAGTTTGCTCCTCTTGGGTACCATAAGCCAAAGTTTGGGGTATGAGCCAAATATCGAAAGATTCGCTTGACCGCCACAAAGTGACTTTCCTTTGGTGCGGCTTGAAAATGTGCACACATCCCCACACTCAACATGATATCCGGTCTAGATGCACAAAGGTAAAGCAAGGAGCCAATCATGGAGCGATATACCTTTTGATCCACCGCTTTACCATTGGGATCGATGTCAAGTTGGCACTTGGTTGGCATTGGTGTTGTAGCCGGCTTGACATCACTTAGCTTGAATCTTTTAAGCATGTCTTGAGTGTATTTGGCTTGATTGATGAAGGTTCCTTCTCTTCTTTGTTTGATGTCGAAACCAAGGAAGAACTTCGACTCTCCCATCGAAGACATCTTAAACTTGGAGGTCATGAGAGCGGCAAATTCTTCATTGAAAGCTTTGTTAGGGGAACCAAAGATAATATCATCAACATATAGTTGGCATACAAACAACTCCCCATTGACCTTCTTAGTAAAAAGAGTGGGGTCGATTAGCCCTACTTCAAATCCACGATCTTGTAGCAACTCGGTAAGGTGGTCATACCACGCACGTGGGGCTTGTTTAAGGCCATAGGGTGCCTTATCGAGTTGATACACATGATCCGGAAAGTAGGGATCCTCGAACCCGGGGGGTTGCTTGACATAGACCAACTCATTAATGGGACCATTAAGAAAAGCACTTTTCACATCCATTTGTTGCAACTTAAAGTTGTGATGGGAAGCATAAGCAATCAACAAACGAATGGATTCCAGACGAGCAACGGGAGCAAAGGTTTCACCGTAGTCGATACCCTCGACTTGGGAGTAGCCTTGTGCTACCAATCTTGCCTTGTTGCGAATGATGTTCCCATGGGCATCTTGCTTGTTCTTGAAGATCCACTTGGTCCCAATGACATTGTGGTTCCCGGATGGTCTTGGCACCAATCTCCACACCTTGTTGTACTCGAAGTTGTTGATTTCTTCATGCATGGCATTGAGCCAATCCGAGTCTTCGAGCGCCTCATAGACCTTTTGGGGTTCGACACAAGAGACAAACGCGTGATGTTCACAATAGTTTGCCAATTGTCTACGAGTGCTTACCCCCTTTCTTATGCTTCCAACCACATTTTCCATGAGATGGCCTTGGGCGGTGAGCTTGGAAGCAATCTTCACGGCACGACACTCTAATTCCTCCTCGAGAGTGGAAGGAGGAGGGTTGACTTGATGATCTTGAGCGCCGTCTTGAGCTTGTCCTTGATCTTGAGGTTGCTCTTGATCTTGAACTCGCTCGAGGGGGAGAACTTGACCTTGGGCATCATTTAGTGGTTCATCACCGTCTTGAGGTAGATCTTGCCCTTGGTCTTGTTCACGAGGTTGAGGGCCTTCACTTTGTTCTTCGGAAGCGTGTGGGTCTTGATGAGGTGATGGCTCTACTTGAGTAGAGCATTGTCCTTCTCCTTCGGCCACAAGGGGTTCCTCAATGGGTAGGATTTGACCAATACCCATTCTTCTTATGGCTTGGGGAGGAATTTCATCACCTACATCACAAGTACCACTTTGCTCCACTTGGGAGCCGTTATTTTCGTCAAACTCCATGTTACACGTCTCCTCAATGATTCCGGTGGACTTGTTGAGGACACGGTAAGCATGAGAGTTTGTAGCATAACCAACAAATATGCCCTCATGAGCTCTAGCCTCAAATTTAGACAACCGAACACCTTTCTTGAGAATGAAACACTTACAACCGAACACCCGGAAGTACTTGAGGTTGGGCTTGTTGCCGGTGAGGATCTCATAAGGAGTCTTGTTCAAGCCTTTGCGAAGATAGAGCCGATTGGATGCATGACATGCGGTGTTGATGGCTTCGGCCCAAAAGTTGTACGGAGACTTGAACTCCGCCATCATGGTCCTTGCCGCATCCATCAACGTCCGGTTCTTCCTCTCCGCAACACCATTTTGTTGAGGGTATAAGGTGCCGATATTGATGCTTGATCCCTCATCACTAAGAAACTCATCCAAGGTGTAGTTCTTGAACTCGGTGCCGTTGTCGCTTCTTATTGTCAAGATCTTTGCATCATGTTGACGTTGAGCTTCATTTGCAAAGTTGATGACGGTTTGTTGGGTCTCACTCTTCCTCTTGAAGAAGTATACCCAAGTGTATCTTGAATAATCATCCACAATCACCAAGCAATACTTTCTTCCTCCAAGACTATCAAAGATGGAGGCCCAAGAGATCCATGTGAAGGAGCTCCAAGGGTCTCTTCGAGTAGATGATGGTTGAGGGGGGGTGAGCCTTTTCATGAAGCTTTCCTTCGATACAAGCACTGCAAGCACGATCTTTGGCAAAACTAACATTTGTTAGTCCACGAACATGGTCCCCCTTGAGAAGACTTTGCAAAGATCTCATATTGACGTGGGCTAAACGGCGATGCCAAAGCCATCCCATGTCAACTTTAGCCATTAGGCATGTCGCGGTCTTAGTGGGTTGCTCCGAAAAGTTAACCACATAGAGACCATTCTCGACATGCCCAACAAAGGCTACTTTAAGAGTCTTGCTCCACAAGAGGGCCACGGTATCAATATCAAAGAATGTGGCAAAGCCCATGAGTGCAAGTTGACGAACGGAAAGTAAATTGAATGCAAGGGACTCAACAAGCATGACTTTCTCGATCGTTAGATCATGAGAAATGACAACCTTGCCGAGACCCAATACCTTAGAATGTGATGCATCACCCCACTCGACATTGGTGGGCATAGATGGAATCTCTTGCACGTCCACCACCAAGTCCTTGCTCCCGGTCATATGATTTGTTGCTCCACTATCGAGCAACCATGATCCCCCACCGGAAGCAAGCACCTACACGAGATCAATGCTTGGTTTTAGGTACCCATTTAGTAATGGGTCCTTTGATGTTAGTAACAAGGGTCTTGGGAACCCAAATAGACCATTCAATGTACTCATAACAAGAACCAACAAATTTAGCATAAACATGTCCATCACTAGCACGGCACAACACATATGAAGGGTTAAAGTCGCCGACTTTGTTTGAGGAAACATTCTTGCCCTTTTGGACGTCAACTTCCTTCACTTTCTCCTTCTTCTTCTTAGAAGCACCCTCTCCCTCTTTCACTAACGTTTGTTTGAGGGGAGGAGGACGATTGGCCTTGTTGTTGTTCTTCTTCTTGCCCTTGGACTTGGGTGCAAACCCAATCCCTTCTTTGCCCACAACTTCCTTTTGATTGCTCAAAAGGTCGTTGAGGTTTTTCTCACCTTGAATGCAAGTCACAAGGCCCTTCTCAAGTTGATCCTTCAACTTGGCATTTTCCTCCACAAGATGCACATGCTCACAACAAGGGTTAGTAGCACATGCATTATCAATTAATACCATATGAGGAAAGGTGGCCTTTTCCTTGATTAGCTTAACTTGGAGTTGAGCATGAGACTCTTTGAGGCTAGCATGAGTACCCTTCAAGACCTTGTGGGCCTTGTCAAGTATCTCAAACTCCTCTTTGAGTCTAGCATGATCAACCCCAAGTTTAGCCTTCTCGGAGGCTAGCACACGAGACATGACAAGAGCATGATCAAGATCTTTCTTTAACTTAGCATGGTCATCATTGTGTGACTCCTCAAGAGTCAAACGATGCACACGCTCTTCCTCAAGAGCATTAGAGAGATCCGATATCTCATCGGCATAGTCACGATTATGACCTTCCATCTTGGAGATGGTTTCTTCGTGAGCCTTGATCATGTCATTGGCCTCACCAAGTTGTTCCAAGAGAGCAACAAAGTGCTTCTTGGACTTTCCCTTGAGCTTACTCATAAAGGACTCAAATTCATTCACTTCCTCATTAGACTCAACATGTCCATCAATGCAATCCTCCACGGAGGATTAGTAATGATGGTGGTTGTGATGTTGGGGTTACCTTGTTTGAAGCCTTAGCCATGAGGCATCTAGCGGTGATGTTTTCGTTGGGTGATTCGAAGAGAGACACCCGGGGAGTAGCAATGGCAATGGACGCCATGGCCGTTGCTTCTTCATTCTCATCATCATCGTCATCCTCTTGGTATTCTTCTTGAACCACCAACCCACGAGTGGGAGTTTTCTTGGCGAAGTTATTCTTGTTGGGGATGGACTTGGCTTTGTCTTTCCGAATGAACTTGCCACCATTGTCTTCCCGCTTCTCGTAAGGACAATCCGCAACGAAATGGCTCACATTGCCACAGTTGAAGCAAGTTCTAACTCGTTTCTTGCCCTTGACGCCACTTGAGTTCTTGTTGAAGTTGGGTCTTGAGCTCTTCTTGCTCCAAAATTGTCTTGAAGCAAGGGCCATGTGCTCATGGTAGTCAAACTTGGTGTCTTCGGGGTTGCTTTCCTCATCTTCCACTTCTTCCTCTTCTTCGACAATGACCTTGGCCTTCAAGGCAAGGTTAGGCTTCTTAGCTCTTTGAGAACGGAGCACCGCATTGTTGGCGGTCTTGTCCAAGATGCTCATTGCAACGAACTCATCCAACACTTCACTTGAGGTCATGGTGTGGAAGTTCGGTCGTTGACGAATGACGGAGGACATGGCTTTGTTGTAGGGCATCATGGCCTTGAGGAACTTCCGCTTGATCCAATTGTCATCCGTGTCCTTGCTTCCATGATCTCGAAGTGCCACCGCGAGTTTGGTCACTCTTCGAAAGAGCTCACGAGGTTCTTCATCTTCTTTCATTGCAAACTCGTCGGCTTCATCTTGCACCACTTCATAGTTGGACCGTTGAATGCTAGCACTTCCACGATAGAGGCCCTCGACACATTTCCATGCTTCTTTAGCCACGACATGGGGTCAAGGTGAGGAGATCTTCGGAAGGATTGCATCTTGGATGATGAAGAGAGCACTCTCATTGAATTGATTGTCCACGGCTTCTCGAGGGGTGAAGTTGCTTGGGTCATGAGGATAAAAACCTTCTTCAATGACTCTCCAAAGGTTAGTGTTCACATGTTTCAAATGACGCTTAAAGCGATAGACCCAATTATCAAAATCTGCATGTTTTTCATACTTAGGAGGTGGACCGGCATGATTCAAATGAGTGGAGGGGATTGGCCCTCCATAAACCGGGGGTTCCACATGGGCAAAGATGCCGGTGCCATTTCTACCACTAGTAGAAGGACTCTTTTCATTGTTAGCTTCCCCCTTGTCGGAGAAAGCATCCGTCACCTTGTTAGTAGGATCACCCACTTTCATAGGCGCGTAGATAGTTTAAGTCCTCTAAGAAATCATTAAACATGCTTTTAACCTCGGCCGTCATGGAGGTTTTCAATGTGTCTAAAGCCACATTGAACTCCTCACGAGAGACCGAGGTTCCCCCTTCGGCCGAAGATGAGATGGGATTCACACCGGAGTGTTCCTCCGCACCATCGTTGGTGTCAACCATACTCTTCGGACGACAAAGTCCTTAATAAAGAGACGAGGCTCTGATACCAATTGAAAGGATCGATATGGTTGACTAGAGGGGGGGTGAATAGGCAACTAACAATTTTTAAGCTTTTCTTTACCAAATTAAACTTTGCAACAAATAGGTTGTCTAGATATGCAACTAAGTGAGCAACCTATATGATGCAATAACAACTAGCAAGCAAGCAAGCAAGAGATGAAACAATAAGTAAGCTTGCGAAAGTAAAGGCACGAAATAACCAAGAGTGGAGACGGTGAAGACGAGGATGTGTTACCGGAGTTCCTTCCTTTTAAGGGGAAGTACGTCTCTATTAGAGCGGTGTGGAGGCACAATGCTCCCCAAGAAGCCACTAGGGCCACCGTATTCTCCTCACGCCCTCACACGATGCGAGATGCCGTGATTCCACTATTGGTGCCCTTGAAGGCGGCGACCGAACCTTTACAAGCAAGGTTGGGGCAATCTCCACAACAATCGGAGGCTCCCAACAACAACACCACCACGAAGCTTCACCACAATGGAGTATATGGCTTCGAGGTGACCTCAGCCGTCTAGGGTGCTCAACACCCAAGAGTAACAAGATCCGCAAGGGATAAGTGGGGGGAATCAAATATCCTTTGGTGGAAGTGTAGATCAGGCTCTTGTCACCCAATCCCGAGCAAATCAACAAGTTTGATTGGCTAGGGAGAGAGATCGAGTGAAAATGGAGCTTGGAGCAACAATGGAGCTTAGAGGTGGAAGAGGTAGTCAACTAGAGGTAGAAGACATCCCTTATATAGTCGTGGAAAGAATCCAACCGTTATCCACTAGTTCTGCCCGCGACCCACAGTACTACCGCTCCAAGGAAGCGGTACTACCGCGGCGCCGTGCGGTACTACCGTGGCACCTGCACAGGCCGGAACAAACCTGTGGACGGAGCAGTACTACCGCTTGCGTGGTACTACCGCTCCCCATTGCGGTACTACCGCAAGGCAGGAGGGTCATGGCCTGGGAAGGGCGCGGACGAAATAAATTTCATCCGTGCCTACTTCCGCAGAAACTAGGGTGGTGCAAAAACCCGACGCGGTACTACCGCTGCGGGCGCGGTATTATCGTGGTTGGCGCGATGTAAAATTACATCCGCGCCTACTACCGCGACGCAAGCGGTACTAGGCGAAGGGCCACGGTACTACTACTCCAAGGAGCGGTATTATCGTGGGCCCCATGCGTACTACCGCTGGACGAGCGGTACTATCGTGGGGGCGCGGATGTAAAAATTACATCCGCCTTACTACCGCACCGGAGCGCACTAGGCAGGTGCCGCGGTACTACCGCACCAATGGGGCGGTATTACCGTGAGGGCGCGATGTAAAATTACATCCTCCCTACTACCGCACTGAGCGGCACTAGGCAGGGTGCGCGGTACTACCGCGCCAAAGGAGCGGTACTACCGTGACGCCATCGCTGTACTACCGCTTGTACTGCGGTACTACCGCAAGTACAGCGATGGTCGTCGATTTTCACACAACCAAGATAACGACGGTAGCTCCAAAGTACAAGGAAAGGAGGGACAAGTGTACGTGTGATTCCACCCTACCTTTCCGACGCGGACCCCCTCTTAATAGTACGGCTCTCCTACGACTCAACTCCACCAAACAGAAACGTAGAACAACGCCGGCTTCAACAGTCTCCGAGGGGCACCGAATCGTCTTGTGCCTAATGATGAAGTATCTGAGAGACTCAAGGCACACGATTAGTCCGCACGAGTATTGTCATCAATCACCAAAACACTTAGGGATAAATATGCCCTTACAATCTCCCCCTTTTTGGTGTATTGATGACAACACGGGATTTGCACATAGATAAGATATTTTTAAAGCAGTGGCAAACCCCACTTCTCTAAAATATAGACGGGGCTCCCCCTAGATGTGTGCACTTTAGATGAATGCTTTGGACTGCATGGCACACAAACTAGGATCAACACTCCCCCTATATTTTAGAGACCAAGACATGATAATAAGCATAGCAAAGCATGAAAGTAGCACAATATGACACAAGCTAGCTAGGATAGATAGAGTGCATATGTCTTACACCATACGAGGTACGAAAACCAAGGTTCAACCGATAAAGACAGCAAAGAGTTCAACTGAAAGCAGCAAACACACAAACTCACACAAACTCGCAAGTCCAAATCCCTACACTCTCTCCCCCTTTGGCATCGAGACGCCAAAAAGGCAGAGAGGACACCTAAACACACAAGAGGTGGCTCAAGAAGAGAAGCTGTCCCACGCCTCTTCGTCAGACTCCTCTGCAGCTGGAATGGACTCCTCGGCCTCCTCCTTAGAATCAGTCCACTTGTATCCTTGCTTCTCCATCCACTCGGTCTCCGGAGTGATGCGCTCCTCAGAGCCGCTAGACACATCCTCGCCATAGAGCTGCAAGACCTTGTTGTGCCGGCGACGACTCTCCTTGGACTCCACGTGAGCCCTGTACTGTCCCTTGGCTTGCATGCAGAAAAGAGACTTCATCTTATCCTTCAACTTCTTGGCCCAAGATGGCCTAGAGTCACTTTGAGAGGGCCTAGCGAACGGCCCCAAAGAACATCCTCGGCTCCAAAGAACATCCTCATTAACAGCAGAAGCAGCCCTAGCAGCAGACGCTTCAAAGACGAGTAGCGGTGTTAGCCCAGTTGGGTTTGACCTCGACAAATGGGCTCATGGCGAATCCATCCGGAGCCAGAACTCCTCCTCAGGGTACATCTTCTCCCAAGTCTTCGAAATCAGCAGAAACAGGTAGGGCCCATAAATAGGCACCTTGCGGTTGAATACAGCAAACCGAAGCTCACACCACATGATGTGAGAGACATCAAGTGGCTGAGTCTGAGACGAGCGAGCCTCCTCGCACATAAGCATCATGTCCACCATGAAGGCATGAACCTTGTCTTTGTCACCGATGCGTGGGAACAAGGAGTTGCGGAAGATGCGGTACATGATATCCATAAAGGGGTTGAGAACCAAGATTGTCTTGCCTATGGCGAGCGTCTTCTCAACCATGAACGGGGTGAGCTTGTCCTTGTCAGAAGAGTCAGCATTTCCGTGAGGGCGAACACCAACGGGAGTGTCAAGTCCATCATCAGCAACGTGAAGCAAATCCATGAACTCCTTCCAGGTAGCAGACAGCTTGCGGCCATTGGTCATCCAGGTCATCCTCCTTTCATCATTGGTGTGAAAGAACACTGAGGCAAAGAACTGACAGATGATCTCGTGGTCATAGTCCGTGAAAATAGATCACATGCTCAATTCCAAACTGCTCCACCAAGTCCGAGCCTCCCCAAAGTAGTCACGATACTTGTCCTTCCTCATGTGGTGCATATCAATCCACTTCACCTCCACATAGGTATTCTCGCTTGTTCTGATGACATCCAAGTAGATCTGGTTTGGGCCTTGTTCCAGAACAGTTCACACCCTCTAACAGTGGAGCGTGGGGTCACATAGGGGTGAAGCTGCCTGAGACGGACATACTCTTGAGCGCCTATCTCATCCATACCCCTGGCGGGCTCCTTGTGCTTGCTGGCGGTGGTCTTGACATTGCGCTTCGATGCAGATGACCCCTCGGGAACTTCTCCTGGGTTGCGTAGACGCTTGGAGCCAGTGTCACGAACGGGATTGGCCCGGCGAGAGCCACCACCTAAGACACACACGCAAAGCACCAAAACAATGCGAAGAGAATCAATGCAAAGGCTATAAGACAGCACATGAAACCCATAGAAGATAGACAAGAAAGTTGGCATGCGATAGATGTGAGCCACGGTAGATCTGCCATGGGTTGCGGTACTAAAGGCTTAGTACAGCTCCAGACGCGGTAGTACCGTGAGGGGTCACGGTAGTACCGTGGCTGAAAACAGTAGTAAGGCTTTAGTATCAAGACGGCGCTGTAGTACCGCGCCCTAGGGCGCTTAGTACTGCGAGAGCGGTAGTACCGCTCCTCACGGGCGGTAGTACCGCGTCGCGTCGGATCTGACATGATTTGAATCTGAAAAAGAACCGCGAAGCCATGGCGGTGCTACGGTGATCAGATCTAGTGCAAGACAACAATACAAGTGTAAATCCTATGCAATACCACACTCCTTCATCCTGAGGAGTGTTACAACTATTCTCTACTTACCTGAGGTGATTTTTGTAAAAAATTGAAGGGTGGGTCGATCGGTTTCCATCCCATCCCTACATTTTGTATCCAAAGCTCGGGATGTGTAGAGTACAGCCGGAGCATCGAAACCTTTAGAGCACAGGATATTTTCCCCCAAGGAAGAGGTTGGGGACCAAAAACTTGCTTCACGCCACCGCAATGACCCCGGCAACGGCAGGTCACCCTCCCCTTGATCTGGTTGGCAGCAAGCAGGCGAGGAAGTCAGCGGCAACCATGAAGGCACTCGCCAAGGCGGAGGCAAAGAAGAAGGCGACTCCCGGGAAAGGATGGCCGACGATTAGGGATGGCAGCTTTGCACATGGGTATGGGTACCCGCGGGTACCCTACCCGGAAACAATGGGCATGGGTGAGGCTTTGCAACATTTGTACCCATGGGTAATGAGTATCCATACCCGCAAAATATATGGGTAGGGTATGAGTATGAGATTGCGCCCATGGGTAACCCAATGAATACCCAAAAGTATTAATAAATGAAAATAACTCCTATGACATGTGAAATCAACATCAACTCCTTTGGTCCAACCGTAAATACCTTATTCCCTAAACCAGTCATAGATCCATAGGCCCGCAATCACCATCTCACCACTCATACGTCCTATATGACTTATCGAAACAATGAAATCATGACTCATCACCACATGACTTTTGTACAACTCTCAATCATGTGATCCCTAGTTCTGATTCTCATCTCCCACTGTATCAGAATTCCATCAAATGTTGCTCTTGCTCCCTTCTTGCGTCCAAGAGGTCAGCCACCAGAGGAGGTTGCATCATTGCTAGACTACTTGCCCAATGTCACTTTAATTTTAGGCTCATTTCTCTACTTTTTCAAAATGTAAATGCTATATATTGTACCCACTAGATACCCATTGTGTATAGGATACCTAATTGGTATGGGTATGGGTGTCAATTTATGTTCATTGGTATTGAAATAGATGAGTATAGATGCATTATGGGTATGAGTTTGGCCAGAAGGAGGTTGTACCCACACATCCATCGCCATGCTCTACGCCTCCGTTGGTTGTGGTTTGAGTGGGCGGACCCGCCAAAACCGTGGGCTCGGATGGGAACGCCTTGCTCTGACAAGGATAAAGATCTCTTTGCGGCGGCCACGACGGTGACCATTGGTGATGGCAACAAGGCTAATTTCTGGGAATCCTCTTGGCTGAATGGTTTTCGGCCCAAAGACGTCGCGCCTAAAATCTTTGAGATTTCAAAAAGGAAGAACTGTGTGGTTAGCAAGGCTTTGGACAACAATTTTTGGATCCATCAGATCAACACCGCACAGGGCCTCACCTTGACGCACTTGCAGGAGTTCGCCAACCTCTGGGAGATGGTTGTTGGTGTCACTCTAAGCCAAGATAGACAAGACACTATTTCGTGGAAATTCACAACCAGCAGAGAGTACACGACATCCTCGGCTTACTTGGCGCAATTTGCGAGACTCACCTACAGTACCAATACTTCCATGGTCTGGAAGATGTGGGCTCCTCCCAAATGCAAGTTCTTTGCTTGGCTAGTTCTCCAGAACCGAGTCTGGACGGCCGATCGCTTGTCTCGACGGGGATGGCCCAATTGCAACCTTTGCCCCCTTTGCAAGCAACTTCAAGAGTCTGCTGCCAACCTGCTATTTCAGTGTAGATTCACGAATAGAGTTTGAAACGAGATTACCATTTGGCTGGGAATCCACGACTGCTCACCAATGATTTGGCGAAATGAAGTTTCGGTTCGAACTTGATGGCAAAAGGCGGTGAGCAACGCGGATCATAACAGAAAGGCTCTTGCCTCTGTTATGATGCTTGTCTCATGGGAGATATGGAAAGAACGAAATGCCAGAATTTTTCGCAACGCCGCGACTCCGACCACAATCATCGTCACGAGAATTAAAGAGGAGGTCCACATGTGGACTTTGGCTGGGGCCAAGCATTTAAGTAGTCTTATCTTGCGAGAGTAGTCTTTTCTTTTGATCGCATTGCGACATATGTCTGAACCTCCTCTCTTATTTAATGAAATGGCAAATCTTTTGCCTGGTTTAATAAAAAACGATCTAGGATCACACCCTTCAGTCCCGCCAAGGTTCAAGCGGGGTTGACAGCAAGGCCGGCAGGCTGGCGACGAGAGTAATTAGCCCTAACGAAGGGAACTGCACGACATATTGTTTCGGCCCCTTCTTCCACCATTTCCGCTTGAAATATTATTTCACTTTTGGGTGCATATATAGAATTGCGTTCTATGAAATGCAGTACAAAATCACATCTACAGGTCATACATTAGAGAGCCTTCCAGCAAAAAAGAAAAAAAAACACACACTAGAGAATCAACACAGGGCATACATAAGGAAAAAAACACTAGTGAATGGATACAAATTTGTCCTGTGAATTTTGGTCAAAAGAAAACCTTATTTTGCCTGTAGCTGAGGCATGTGTCACCTGGGCCATCTATTTGATCTAGAAATGTCCAACCATACGATACCGACAAACAATTCGCACTGCATACGCGTGCGTGCATACATCATTTGGCTTGTCGTGCATGTTCTTCCAAAATCACATCGAAAATATCGACTATGTAGCTTCGGAGGATCCTCCAGTACCTTTCGTCTTCGTCACAGCCTCAGTGAGACTTCCCACACAAATATCTTATCAACATCATGGACAATGAAAAAACCCATGTGCAAATGTCCAATCAAACGTCGGGTCCCCTCATCAGTGAGACTATTTCCACACCAAATGCCACCATGGGCAACGGGTAACTGTCAATTCATAAGTGCCCAATGGACATGCACTTGAGAACCAATAGCAGAGCAGCGAAGGGTGGAGATTTGGGATAAGAATGTACCCTATCAGTCTAAAGTCAATCATAAAAATCTAGCCAGGGTAAGCAGATCTCAATTCCGCTTCCTGTCCTTTGTGGGGCGAACAGGGCTGCTGCTCGGGGATGGTGTAGACGGTCCAGGAAGAATTGTGCCCCCTTGTATATCACTTGAGATTGATCCAGGAGCTGCTGCCACAGCGTTTTGGCACTCGATATGGGCTATCAAATCTCTTAGCTGTCACAGGACAACGGGGAAGGGTTAGCTGTAGGCTAACAACTATGCATACTACTCTAAAAAACAGAAGAAATGGTGTGTACCGTAAGCAGCATAGTAATGTGTGTGTTCATCAAACCAAACATCGGCTGATAGATGCATTGATTGTATTGTCACATTTTGCAAGCCAATTCAGTTATTAACTTTTTGTTTAAAGATGACATGCAGTATCGTAACATGATACAGGTTACTATTTGAACCAACACAGCAGTTACTTTAACATACTAACCTCCGCCTCCAGCTTCTCAATCTTCTCATCTTTCAATTTAAGTGCAGCTTGTTCCCTGAAAATAAAATCTAGCCACTTCAGATAGACAGTAAAATAGGAACTACAACTATGTTCTGAATCCTAATGATCTAGATATTTCAACAGCTAGGGCGATGGCCCAAGAAAATGCCACAAAAAGTGAACTGAAAAACAATTCATAGAATGACTAGTTTTTTTTAGTCACTCATGAGAATACATGGAACAAAATTAAAAAAATTATCATGTATAGCTGCGCAGGAAACTTTCACAGCTGCAATCCCATATTAATATCATGAGCATTAGCTTTAGCTCTATGGAAGGTACATCCATTTTTCTGGTGATAATTCTAAAAGCAATGAAGAAGATACCTTTCTTGAACTTTCCGAACCCTTTCTTTCCACATCTCCTGATTTTTCACAAGATTGGCATTGATCTGAAAAGGTTAATTATGAGTAATGCGACATCACTGATTTTTAAATTCTAACATTTAGAACTAGCTTCAACAAATACCATAGTGCTCACATCATCAAGAAAACTTTTCTCTTCAAGGCACTTATCAAGCTTTGCCTGTAACTTTTGGAGTTTCATCATGCTCACAGCTTTCGAAGTGGCTGCAGAAATTTCTTTCTCATTCTCCTCTTTGACTTCTGACAGAAGTGACTCATAGTACTACATTAGCACCAGAAAAAAGTCAAAATTTACCTTACCCTCTCAAATACTACTCCCTCCGTTCCGAAATAATTGTCTTTCTAGCCATCTCAAATGGACTACAACATACGGATGTATGTAGACATGTTTTAGAGTGTAGATTCACTCATTTTGCTCCGTATGTAGTCACTTGTTGAAATCTCTAGAAAGACAATTATTTCGGAACGGAGGAAGTATATGTCAACAATATGGCAAGTAGTAGTCTTATAAATATAAAGGAGCAGCCACAAAAACATACAAACTTACATTTCTTTGTTTGTCAAGCTGAGACGTGAGGAGATCATTGTACTCTTCAACAATCTAAAAGAAGAGAAGTGCAAAGTCATAAAAGAAGATACGCCCAAACATACCAGGGTGGTCTAGCTAATAATATCAAAGATTATTTACTTAGTACATTACAGCTTCAACTTTACTGTTTAGTAGAGCTTCATCCATTCCTGCATCACCACTGCATATTGAACAGATACCATCTGCTTCATGACCACCATAGCAATTGTACTCAACCAGTTTACCATCTGTTTTGGACTGAATCAAACGATGGACATAGTTGTCACCAGCATAATCCCAAACCTTCTGTGTTTCTAATTCAAGTGAATAGCAGTGTTCAGTTTCTTTCCAGTGCTCAATAGCATGACCACCTTTGTACCTGTGACCGCACCAATCAAAGTTAATAAGTTAACTAGTAACATTTGCAACTTACAGAATGAACAGGAAATATTTTACCTTCCACAGCCAACATTACCACAGATTAGACAAATCCAAAGATTTTCCGAAGTTCCACAAACAGAACACATTGATTTCTCAGGTTGCTGCTGACAATACCTACAAACCTGTGTGATACTTTCAAACATAAGCAAAAGGGACTCTTTGCGTTGATAGGAAAAAACTTGCATGACTTCCCTAGACCAAGGGAAAACAAAACAGAGGAAGGCCAAAGTCTACAGTGATGAACGAAACAGAGTGGCTGAGTGCTTTATTTCAAAACGCTGTCAACTTGGCAAAGCAAAGTTTCCATCAGTATTCAGGTGTTGATAGCACCGTTAGGTCTTTATAATTCCGTTGTTAATTTCAAGTACAGTAGTATAATATAAACATTATAATTCCAATTAGTAAACTAATATAAAATAGTAAGAGTCAAAAACTAAATATATCATATTAAGCTCTTACTGGGCACGAAGAGTCTGTCCATTTTGATATGCATGAACAGTGGAATGAATGGTTGCATATTGTAGTAAGAATGCCTCCAGGATCTTGGTCAAGTCGCTCTGATTGAAAATAGAAATGAATAAACAACACAGTCAACATAAATTCAAAATCCTATTGCTTGGGCTTAGGTAAATAGTAAGAAAACATATGTTCTACGAAGCTAATAAATAGGCATGGAGCAATCTCAAGGGAGTAACACCTCTATATCATGAGTTGAACATAAAAGGTGTGGTGGATAGTTTACATGTAACAGTTGTAAAGATGCATATGACACCCATTGCCAAAGTGCTTAAAACTATATGGCAACAGGCCGACAGCATAGCATAGGCAAGAGATCATCTTGCCTTCTTAACCTCATATACTTGCATTTTAAATGTATATGCATGAGAATCACAAAATTGAACATCCGGGGTTAACAGCAGTTACAAGACACAAAGAAGCTAAAATAATGCATATCAGCACAGATCAAATGGGGTTTAAATATTCAACAGCACTAGCATTAGGTGAAAACTTAACGTGACTTAAGTTTATTAGAGGAATAGAGATGGCAAAGAGACATGCTTCAAAATCAGGCTTCACTTATGTGACATAGATTATCATATGGTCCATGACGTGGTTTACATCCTAACATCAGCACATTGCAATCATGTCTCTTTCTCATATTAGGTGAATTATGACATAATTCAGAAACATGGTTAGGCAAACATTCGAATCATTTTAAAAGAACTAAAACTGCACCAAGTTATTTCAGACAACAAACAAAATATGGTATTCTAATTTTCTAATGCATAACTAGATTAATTCAAAACATCTCCACATACCTAGACACACTGGGCAGGTAGGCTGCTCAGCTGAGCTCGTAATCGAGCTATGCGCATGCTCGATCAATTGAGTGTAGTGCACGTCTTCCACAAAACGTACACGAGAAACATCACCCTGCAAACACATCAATCTCCAATTAATCACGATGGCACACATTTAATCGCAGCAGCAGAAAAAACAATTATATATTCAACAGAATGAAAAGAAACCAGCACCTCCAGTGATGAGAACTGCTTTCCATTGAAGTGCTTGTAGAAGCTATCAGTGGAGCTCAGAGTGTCAAACTTTATGAGAACGCTATACTGGTCCTCCGCTCCATCAATCCTACATTATGAGCTCCAATTAATACTCCAAATCGGCGCTTACATCAAAGTAGCTCAAGCCCCATCAGAGGCAATGTTGGCCAGTTTTGAGGGTACAAGTCTAATACAGCACAACAAACGATGGGATCGAGGAAACTGAACCTATCAGAAGTTCAGAACCACTCGGATTGGACCAAGCTAGGCGATTGAGGCCTTGGGCCAACGCAACTGCGCGAAGGCAGGCAGTGGTGAACAAGCGAGGTACCTGACGATGCGCATCTCGAGCATGTGGGGGACGAAGGAGCCGCAGAAGCGACAGAAGTCCGCGTAGGTCATGTGGTTGGGCACCGCAGGCACGAACACCTGCGGCTTCCTCTCTGCCTACAACCACGCCGCGCGGGAGAGCGTTAGAGGTGACAACGCCCAATACACGAACAGCCAAAAATACAAAACCCTAGAACAGGGATGGCTTACCGGAAGATGAGATGACGAGGCGGCGGCGGCAGCGGCGGATGGGTCGGGGTGGAGGAGGACGACGCCGCGGGTCTCCTCGATGCGGGGGTTCCCAGAGGAGAAGGGGACCGACTCGAGCGCGCGGGTGGACGAGGAGGGAGAGGCGGAAGGGGGGAGGGAGGCGGGATCGCCGGCGTTCGCCATGGCCGGAGAGGATCAGAAGCCTAGGGCGACGACGAAGAAGAAGGGGTTATTCGGAAAAGTTCCTGGCTCAACTGCTCCCAAGTCCTCCCCCTACTCGACCAGGTGGGGCCAACCTGGCAGTGAGGTAAAGCGATGGCGTACATGATTTAGTTGATTACCAATCGCGCGAGAATTCTCAAAAAAAAAAAAAATCGAAGTAGAACGGTGGAAAAAAAATGTGGAGGACGGGGAGGCCGGCCGAGCTGATGCGGGGGAGGGGAGGCAGCGCCGGGAGGGCTTCCGTTGGCCCGGCGGCGGACCTTGGCGTCGGGGGAGCGGCTAGAATCGACTTCTTTCCGGCTTCGGCTGTTGTCTCACCTATGTAAGTCAAAGCCGCAAAGAACTGGGCCAGCATTTTCCAAGTAGAAATGCGCATCGCCTCTATAAAAAAGAAGTTCATAATCCACTGCGCCTGTTGCTCGGGCCTCGCGTGCATCTTGCGGTTGCTTCGGGTTGTGGCGGAAAGGTTGGGAAGGTCGGCATTACGTTACTGAAACTGGATAGTTGGCTGCCCGCCAAGTGGTCGACGTAATGCTGTGCGCGTTACAGTGCAGCGCAGCGCAGCTATCCAGGGTTTGGCGCCCATGCGATCAACAGATGGTGGAGTGCTCAGTGTTAAGGTTTGTTAGGTATGAGGTGTCGGCTCTGTTCATGAACTTTCGATGCCTGTTGGTGTGGGCGATGAGCGGAACGTGTCTAGGCTGTCAGAATTCAGATGATGAGCCTAGTTCCGAGTTTACCCTGCCATGGCAATAAGGCACGGTTGAACCTTATGCTGGTTGCAGTGGATAAGAGTGAACCGATGGCATGTTGTTTTTAGGGGGTTGGGGTGCAAACGTGATTTCAGTTCACAGATCTCTGACCTACTACTCACTTGTCGTGTTTCCTGGAGAATTCACTTAGAGCGTACTCTGTCATCATCTTCTAATTTGTTTATTTTGTCATTGTCAGGATGTGGATTTGGACTCCGATACATACATCATTCCCCCTTCAGGCTTGCTTGGATACACCATAGTCCAATTTGACCTTTTGGGTTGGAAGGGATTTTAGTTCAATTTCACTGTTCATTCGGTGGGATTGAGAGATCCAGTCAGCTTAGAGTGTACCCAAACAGACCACAGGATTCACAGTGCTGTTGTGCAACTTTACATGATGGCATAAAGATTGGAAGCCAAATCTTTGATGAAATCTATGGCTGGTTTGTCATGGGCAAGCTTTGGTTAGATCAGTTCCTTGTTCGTCTGGCCTCATGTATCTCCAGGCTAGCAACTCAGGCGTGAAATTCAGGCGTTCAGACCACAGTAAGTTTGTCCATGGGCAAAAGCATGTCCATTTTGCATCTCTTGGATCAACTTAAAGTCCTAATCTCTTTGAAGTGATTGGAATGTTTGTGCATGATAATCGCATAAAAATATAGGCATATTTTCTGGGAACCTTCTTTATTAAAGGAAATGGTGATGCAAAATGGTAAATGAGACCCTATTCCAAAAAAAAAGTGAATGAGTATGGTCCATATTGTTCCTGGAAATAATGGTAGGACAAGTAATTGTGTTAGTTAAATATATGAACATGATCTGGCTAGTTATTAGGGGAAATGTAATCAACCAACCTTGTTTTACTATTTGTAAAACTATGGACCTATAATGTACCTACCAAGGTTGCAGTCAACATGCCTGGAGATCTTCACAAATCTGGTTTCAACTGATCCTCTGCTATTTGGTTATTATTAATAAATATGTTGAATGAGCATCCCCAGAAACAAAAAATTGTGTTATTTGTGAATCTAGTTGACTATTTGCGGTGATTAGCTCTGCTTTTAGTCAATGAGTTCGTGTGGTTGACTTACCAGATGTGAATTGTGGAGATGGCTTTTGCTAGGCATCTCGGTGTCCAGGTTGTTGGGCGTAAGGATGCAAGCGGGCATCCTGCGAAGCCCACATATAAGTATATCGAAAGCCATATACTTATATGTATTAATCTAAATAAAAATTACACTAGGTTGGCTTTTCAAACACCTATATGCTGATATATGTGGGCTCCGTAGTTGGGCAGTGATTATTGTGCTGTAGAACCTGTATGATGTCTGCTAGCCGGGGTAGGAAGAGAATGTGCATTCTTGGTATTCTGGCTGACCAAGTCGATGCCCTAATGTTCGACCTTCTTTTAATGCTAAGGTACATGAATGTTTAACATATTCTGGAGATATTATCAGTGCTCCCTGATGATCAGGAAGGAAGTTATCATAGAACACAATGATCGGTTTAGTCTTTAGGTTTCACAACCTCTATGCAAATTGCTTCAGTTGATGACTATTAACGTTTACAAATTTGAAGAGAGTCACATCACACTATTGTTTCTGCTATGTACTAGAGCTTAGGAGAGAGATATGGGGAAGGGGATAGAAGAATGACTCTTCTGTTTCTTTATAGAGCCCTAACAGTCCAATCTAAAGTAATAAGCCATAAATCTTATCTCTGCCTTAAGGCCCAAACTAAAATCTGTCTTCCTAATTTAAATGATAAACTATGTAACCGATGGATGATCTTACCCTATAATTTGGAGTCATCTCCTTGCCATGGTGACGATATGTACTTCCATACATAGCAGTTTCTGCCCACATGAATTCAAAGTGAAATTTGGGAACTGGAAGTTGTAGGGACAAGATGTGAACCATCGAATCAAATCTGGATGGATGAAGTGGCGTGGCACCAAGCTTCTGGCGTTCTCTATGACAAGAGAGTGCCACAAAAGCTAAAAGGCAGGTTCTATAGGACGGCGATTCGATCCACAATGTTGTATGGCGCTGAGTGTTGGCCGACTAGAAGGCGCCATGTTCAACAGTTAGGTATAGCGGATATGTGCATGTTGAGATGGATGTGTGGCCACACAAGGAAGGACCGGGTTCGGAATGATGATATACGGGGTAGAGTCGG
This sequence comes from Aegilops speltoides, assembly GCA_021437245.1. Taxonomy (NCBI): domain Eukaryota; kingdom Viridiplantae; phylum Streptophyta; class Magnoliopsida; order Poales; family Poaceae; genus Aegilops; species Aegilops speltoides. The sequence continues at coordinate 139,240,616 of CM038146.1, read as the reverse complement.
GGCAGCACCGATTGCAGTGAAGCTTGTCCAACATCGTCTGAGATGGTTTGGGCATATTCAGCGCAGACCTCCAGAAGCTCCAGTGCATAGAGGACGGCTAAAGCGTGCTGATAATATCAAGACAGGTCGGGGTAGACCGAACTTGACATGTGAGGAGTCGGTAAAGAGAGATCTGAAGGACTGGAGTATCACCAAAGAACTAGCCATGGACAGGGGTGCGTGGAAGCTTGCTATCCATGTGCCAGAACCATGAGTTGGTTGCGAGATCTTATGAATTTCAGCTCTAGGCTACCCCAACTTGTTTGGGACTAAAGGCTTTGTTGTTGTTGGAAGTTGTAGGGACAATACAAAAAGGATCTTATCTTGGAACAATGGAGGAAGTCAACAAGCATAGACCAGAAACTGTTGAGATTTTTAAAGAAATTAATTTTTGTGAGAGAATTCATCATTGCCCTCTATATGTTGAACCATTTGGTTGTGTAATGTCCGGCTGCATCCTAATATAGGAAATCTGAAGCATCCAATTGGTTGTCCAATGGCTCAGTTCAAGGCAGAGAAGGGAGAAATTTCTTTGCACCCAGAAAAAAGAGAAAACTTTTGAGCGAGCCCTGACTCTGAGCCCTTGGTTACTACTTTGGCCAGGCAGATTAAATTGCAACTCCACAACATCTTATATTAAGTTGAATTCACATCGGGTCCATTACTTAGAATCATTTGCCAAGAGATGGGTTAAATGTGTTTATGTATCATCCCTAGTTGGAAACATTCTTTTATTAAATTAGTGCGAACGTACTGCTGCGGCCTTTATGAAACTCTGGTGGTTAAAAGCCAAATACATTGAGTTTCATCTTTCGTTCTTGAAGGATTAAACCTTTGCACATGACCGTGTCTCTACCTCCAAATTTCTCAACGGTATGGTGGTTCCGGTTTCTTTTTCCATCAATCTTTGTGTTTTTTCCATCATAAGAGGTTAATAACTGAATGGAACAACTACTGGTTTTGTGCATCAAATTACACATGTATCGAGATCTGTGCTACTTTATTTGCTAATTGCGTTGGCATTATATTGTTTTTACCATTAAACTATTGTCTTGTTGAGTACATGTTTCGTTCTAACATGACTATTTAACTCAGTCATATGAAGCTAATCTAATAAGCAAGAGAATACGACCCATTTGATCTGATCAGAATGGTTGAAGAAACTTAAGCTAGCTTAGCGATCAGCTAGCTGTCACTTATTTGCTTATTTGCTGCTCTTTTCCCATTAAATGCCAGTTCAAATCGTCTGGATCACCAGACATCTATAAGACAATGACCATTTAGCTGCCATTTGAATATTACTTCTGAACTTGTTTTTCTGTAACTTGCATGTTACCTCAGGCACTAAGTGTTACTAGTATGTACTTTGAACCTACCAATTTGCATGAATCTGTGATCTGCAACCAAACTTGATGGTTCATGCATCTGTATTGTGGCAAGACAACACAATAGAGAGTACTAAGCAATTAGCGGTTATGACTTAAACGCTTCCAGAAAATCTGAGGAAAATAATATGGTTGGCTCCAGTCAAAGTCAAGGAGAGAGAGTACCTGTAACTAGGGCAATCCCTTTCTTATATAATTCATCATCATTGGAGGATGACAAAGATTTTACTGTTTAAGTGGACATTTGATTATCTTAGTATGCTTATAATATTTAGTAGATGACGCGCACGAGTGCACTTCCCGAGCTTTCCAGCTATATGCGCCGAATCATATCACGAGGTGCTTGGAAAAAAATATTAATCTCGCGTTCTGATCTCGAGATGATCTGACTAGGCATTACTGAGGGCTTCAGTATTTAAACTGCAATTGCTCAACTTCCAATGTTTTAAATATTTTTTAACTTTCATTTCTTAACCCTTCCTTGCAAAGGAATATGTAAGCAAACAAGACGAACCAGTGTTTTTGTGCACCAATATGATTGATTGCATGAAACTACTACAATGTTGAGAAGTATGTTCCCTTTTTCTTCTGACGTTTCGCTGTAGGCATGAAATGGGCAATGGAAGGTAAACCATCACCCCATCGGTGCAAACTTGTGTTTGGTAGAAGAAACTTGCTCTTTCTGTCTCTTGATCTGTACAGGTGCACCTTTTTTTGCGATGACAGTTGCATCTCTTTTGTGTTTAACAGACCTACTGCCTATGAAAATATATACTCCCTCCGTCCAAAAAAGCTTGTCCCAAGCTTGTTCCTCAAATGGATGTATCTAGCACTAACTTGGTGCTAGATACATCCATTTGAGGGACAAGCTTTTTCGGACGGAGGGAGTATTAACTAGTCTTGCATTTTTTTTAGATTAAGAAAACGCTTGTGGGATGCCATTTTTAGCATCTACTATAATGCATGTTTGTTATGGATCCACATTGCTTCATTCACTTTCAGTTTAAAGAAGATAATAAATGAGTAGAGTACTTCATTTCTGAAATCAGGGTAGTTGAAGATAATCTCAAATTATTTTCCTATTATTTTGTCCTTCGTCGCTGCTGTTTCATGACTAATCATTTTACTAAATCTGCTATGCATAGCTCTGAATCTGTTTCCTAGTGTTTTTGTGTAATAATTGCTAGTGTTCAGAACAGGGCTTAGAATATTGTTGATTGATATCAGAGTATGAGACTCAGTAGAAAATTCGTTGATCTTATACTGGTTATAAATAATACTCCTACAATATTTAACCGCTATATGTTTTCCATTACATGAAATACTTTAGGTCAATTGCTATTTCGTTAAAGAAAAACTGCAACTGCCCATGATTCCACAGAAATCTACGGTAGATTCCTTGTGTGGTAGATATGATGATTACAGCAGAATGCTTCTTTTTGGCAGGTTATTACCTATTAAATTTAGCTATGGCTGCCAAAAAAGAGCCTTACATTTCTAAATAATCCCTCTGCTTTATCCAGATTTTGGAGGTAAGGCAATATTGTAAATTTATTCCTTGATTAGCCAAAAATACACTCTTAGGACTAGTCTATTGAATACTTAAACTCATGTATTGTTTTTTTTACCATGGTTCTAGGCGTGTGAAGAATTGAGAGTGATAACATGATCGCTAGCACAGTTAGGTATAAATCTTAATTAATGACCTACACAAAAATTGTGAGTGCATTTGGTATTTGATCAATAACAACATTTAGAAAAACTAATAGATAAAGGAATAATATGAACCATGTTAAGGCGCACATATATATGAACTGGTGCATCTACCTGAAGAATTTGGGTACAATTGCCTCTGGTGATGTACATTGAAATTACATGGTTCCATCAAGACAAAATTCTGTCAGTAGTGCACCAGCTTAGTCCAAGAGATAAAGAGCATCAAATAAGTAAAAAAAAGACTATTTAGTATTTTATTTTTATTAGCACAAAGGTGATCGTTGAGGCACCCCTTTCCTTCTGCTCATGTTTGTGGCCATGTCATCGTCAGAGACCCGGTTTGCAGATCGTGCACAGATATATGGTCCGCTGCGCTTCTTCCGGACAAAATTTGTGTATGGTATGCTCAAATTATCGGAGTCTGATGATCCCATAGGTTCATCAACATCAACAAGTGTTGATTGGGTCGTCTCATCATCAGCGTCATGAGGAATGAAAAAGTCAGGACCAAGCTGCAAGGTCTTGCATGGACGCAAGTATGCTGACAAGTCTTTCTTCTTCCGTAATATGTACTCAACCTGAAATGGATGCATATGAGTGAACTTGACAGTTAGTTTTCATATGTACTCCCTCCGTCCCAAAATAAGTGTCTCAACTTTATACTAGTTCTAGTACAAATTTGTACTAAGCTCAAGACACTTATTTTGGGAGGGAGGGAGTATGTCCAGAAATTGACAGTTCGCTTTAAATGCATTTAATGCCTATTTGAACATATTTTCTAAATTTGCTAACATTAATTTTCAAATATATTTTACTTTATAGTGCTTCTACCAGCTGATTCTCCAATCAGATTCTTCAGGTAGCTAAATACTCTGATATGGATATTGCATAGCAAATGAGGCCAGATGCTATTGTAGCGTTTTTGACACTAGTGTAGTGTCAAAAGTGCTCTTATATTATGGGACGGAGGGAGTACCTTTTAGAATCTAGATAAAATTGTGCTGCTTCTCTCATTTAGTATGAATTATATTCTGTGATTCTATCAGTAATTCAGTTGAATATAATTGTATTATTTTGTTAGTCATCATAATTCAACTCAATATAACTCTCAGCCATCAGAATTAAATTGCATGTAATCACATGGAATAACACTAGATCGCGAGTACTACTAAATCACCTTGCAATCCAGAGAGCAGTAGAAATAGGGCTCTTGAAGGCTCCTGTCGCAGGAGGTGCAAATATTCCCTGACCCCTTAAATTGCCTATTCTGTGGTCTCTTCTTCAGGAAAACGACCTTAGAGCTGTTAATCGTGTATGACTGCACCATGTAGATACAGAATTATGAGCATGCATGCATCTCAGACAACAATTATCAGACTCGCATGCATACTGTATGCATAATTGCATATTACCTGAACACCGGAACAGTCAATAAGCTTCTCAAGGTCCTCCAGCCGAACGACGTCGTGGTAGACATATCGCCGGACCTGCAGGAGCCGGTGTACCCGGTGTGTCGACACACAGTGTGGGCAGATGCTGGTGCAGCAGTCAAGGCAGCATATGTTCTTCTCATTCTTCTTGGCGTGCTCATGGAAGGGGCATGCCACAAAGAACTTCTCTGTGCTGAGGGCCTCTAACCATGCTGGCTTCCACATTGCCTGCTGATGCTGCAAAACTCCAAACGATCTTTGCATCACTAAAAGATGAACTTAAATGAGGAAGCATGAAGAAAGTTGGAATTCTCACCATGATTATGTATGTCGGTGTAAAGCCTTTGGTTTTCTATGTGTTCTTTGTTGGAAGAGGAGTGGGGAGCTTTGACGAAGAGAGTACGTGTAGCTTGTGAAGGATGAGAGATGGTGTGTTTAGTAGGCTAAGAAGGATTAGACCAGCCAGAAGAAGGGGGATTATATACTTGCATTGCTGGAGCTTTTGACATTTGACTCCTTAATATATGGAACTATCATGCAATGAGCCTTGCTTTATGAAGGAGTAGTGATAGGCATGTGTAATTACTTTGTGCATCATATTAAGAACATGTTCCTGAATTGCCGTTGTAGCCTTGTAGGTGCCGGAGTGTCATATTTCAAAAAGGAAAGTTGTTTCACAAAATATAATTACCCATTCGAAGGAGCTACAAAATCATTTCGTATGGGTTGCCCAATGCACTCTTACTGGTAAAGTTGATCCTCCTAAAATTTCCAATTTATCGCATAAAGTGGCTTTTACTTCTCAGAGAAAAAGTCAACTAATTATGATAGTTTTGTCAGGTTCGTCCCCAGATGAGTAATGCAGTTCCAATAGAATGTTATATTGCATGACATTGATTAGAGTTTTTTACAGGTAAATTACCTGCGTGAACATAAGTTTTCGATCTATTTTGTAATTTCAGTATCAGGTTGAATTACTGTGTGCACTAATAAGTTACAACGGTGGCTCTTCTCTGGAGAAATGATGAAAATCTGAAAATACCATGCAAAACAAAACAGATCATTACAGTTAGCTGGTAAGCCTGATTGATGCCGGTAAGTGTTTCTTGTGAAACTTCAGTCACTTGAATTTTCCTTGTAAACAAGAAATATTTATTTCTTCAAGAATGATGAATCAAGATGTATTTCACAGATGCTCGCTCCGGACGGCATGCAAACGGCAAGGTCTGAAGTTTTAGCATTAAAATCTGCTGCATCTCTTGGAGATTGGGCTGATGTGCATGACATGTACTGATGTGCACAGGGAGCCAACAAAGCACACAAAAACAAATCTAAAGGAAAGAAAGGGAGGTGGGGAGGTGAGGAGAACGTGGATGCTGTTTCTAGTGTTTCCCAACCCTTGTGTCAACTTTTTAACTTATGACCAAAGCTCAAATCTCTAGCCTTGGCTATTGAGCTCGCCCCTCTAAACAAATGCAGTCCCCAAGGACGCGTTGATTCCTTGTTTGGAGCCTTATGTGGGGGGGAGGGGATGGCCTTTCTTGGGCAACCCATGCATACAATATAAATCTGCGGTCTCCACTAACAAATTACTGCCTTGGGCTTTGCCCCATCCATCGTGTTTGCCACAGGCTAGGTGTTGTTTTACCCGAGTATTATATCTCAAATGGTGAACTACGGTAGCACAAATCTGTTACGGAAGCGCACTCTGTAACTTTTGGGGAATCTACATTCTGTTTTACTCTTCGACTGTTCTTGTTCCGAGCACAAATATGTGTGGTTTATATCTTTGTTAATTTTGAATGGGTATCCTAAGTGACAGGCTACAATTACTTTCTGTGGATCAAGAGTCTGTGTTATGGAGTATGGACTACTATATACTTTGTGCTATGAAACCTCTTTCCTGGTAATTGTTGTGGCCTAGTTACTGCCTTTTGCAGTTTGCACTACATTGGGTATATTGTCTATGTTTAGTTTTCACATGCAAGGGTTACAGTCTTACAGATTCCAATATCTAGCTTGGCTTGTTCCAGGCGTGGATTCAGTGAGACCCGAAATGGCTTGTCCCAGGTGTGGATCCGATGAGGTTTTGCAAAGAATCAATTATATGTAGATGTGATAGTCCATTTAGAAGTTTAAGATGGTACTCTTCTGGTTGATCCGAGCCGTTTGTGTGATTTTTCTAATGATTCGTTGAAAAAGAACCTTACTTCCTTGCAGATATTGGCCCACTATCCCTGGAGAGGTGAGCTGATGGACAGCTCCACCTTAAAATGTCTGAGTGGCCTTTCAATTGTGGAAGTGAAACAAAATATTTGGTGATAGCTGGTTCTAAGAAAAGCAAGGTTTGCTCAGTTTCATCCCTGATACTTTTTGATATTGTCTATGATTGGTGCATTTGCAAGAGCCTTAAATTGTGTCATGGCCAATTGGCCATTATCGCTATTTGGCTATGTAACAACTGCTCCTTTTCAGTTCATGTAGGTTGGTTTAGTTAGCTGATTTCAGGGAAAAGGCATTTTATTACCTTTTTGTGGTACTCGATGATGATGTTTAATGCCGGTTTATGCATAATTAATCTGGGAAGCTATACTGCTACAGGGAGACTCTTTGCTTCCATACTATAATGGCTGACGCTTAGTTTCAGTGAGTTGTCCTTTATAAATTAACTTTTGTTTCTTCAACCAAGTTTCCAGGAAACTAACATGCCAAGCAGCTGAACATTACGCTGATCAAGTTTAGAACCAGTAATCTGGCGACTTTGCCACTAGTGTCGAAACATCAGACTGTCATCAAATGGCCCAAAAGAGATTAATACATTTAACATCTTTTTGTTTCTATTTATGTATACTACAATTCTGGTATTGGTTTCCAATTCTCATGCCTGTCTACTTTGATAAACTTGGGCTGCTAATATACTTCTTTTTCGGTGTCGGCTGCTAATATACAAGTATCTTTATATTTTTTTAGTACTACTAATTTTATTTTATTTTTGAGAATTAGTACTAATTTTACTGGTAGTAACATTCAGATAGGGGAGAGTAGTAGCCGAAAGGCCGAAACTATTTTGGAGATTGTGCAGACGTACAAGAAAGAAGATGACAAGTAAAAGAGAACGCAGGCTAAATCCTTTTATACTAACTGTAGTTCTTGTCGATTCTTCCTAGCTGCATGCACCCCCTCAAAACCGAAGCCGCGTGCATACGTGCAACGGCAAGGCTCCAAAGCCTACGCCCCTCAAACTCGCGCTCCTTCCATCTCCTAGGATTTGACCTAAACTAGGACTGGCTGCTAATTTGATTCGCCGGAAGAGCGGTGTTGTTTCTTTTTAATGGTCTGAAGAGTGGTGTCTAAGCAACGGATGTTGTTTCTTGCTTGCGATTGTAGCCATATGTGTAATCATTAATCCAGCTTGGGTTGTCACAGGCTCGCTCACACCACAAACCCAAGTCGACTCACCCCTCCCTCCTACCCCTGTATTTTCTATTCTAACCGGCGATCTTTCACGGTTCTAAACACCGCTTTGTCGGTCCCTAAACCCCGGTCAAATTTGCTCCAGTGTACCGGAAAGCTATTCAAACCGTACGGACGCCGAATCCGAATATTTTTACCTTCAATCAGAATACTTCACTTCACACATTGATCTCGGGTACGAGCCTATGACGCGCGGGCCACGCGGCTGTGGAGTGAGCTAAGAGAGGTGGTAAATGGTGAGACTGTGGAGCGGTTAGCTTTGGCAAGTGATGGTCCATGGAGATCCCAACCCGGGAGTTCCAACCCGGCCCGAACTTTTTTTCTCTTTCTCCCCTTTATCTTTCGTCGCACGCACGCAGGCACGTCCGCATGTGCAGCGCCGCACGTGTGCACGTACGCCCTTTCGCGTAGAGAATCCAGGGCGCGCACACGTGGCGGGATCCGAGGTGGCGGGCCAGGGGCCGGCCGGCTGGTGCCCTCCACGTGAGAGCGTCTGACACAAGGTTAATGCGTGGAGGCGCCTTCACGTGACGTGCATCGGCCTCCGCGTTAGACCGGATGCGCTGCGGTGCCTTCCGCTGTGACCTCCTCTGTTTGTTGTTGCTGCTGTGGAAATTTCGCGGGTGATGAGCTTAATTGCACAGTTGGTCGATCTTCTTGTTTCACCTCCCTTCTTGAGATCTGGTCTGCCTTTCTTGAAATCTGAAGCTGTGTTATGTGTACCGGCTTACTTGTCTTTTTTTTGAAAAACTTTTGATCTATTGATCTTTAATCACGACAGTACAAAAAACACCAGATATAATAAAAATTACAACCAGGTCCGTGAGCCACTTAACGACGACTATAAGTACTGGGGTGAGCCGAAGGCGCGTGACGTCATCGCCCGTCGTTGTAGTCGGACAAACCTTATTGTAGTAGACAATTAAGAAGTCGTCATACTAAGACCCCATACAAACGGTGTACCAAAGCACCAACCATCGTCGATGATGAAAGTTGTAGATCGAAATGATCGAACTTGTAAACACCTAAACGAAGACGAATGGAGACATGACCTAAACAGATCCAGCGAAGACGAGCACCGACCGAATCCCGGAGATCCGACGGAGACACACCTTCACACACACCCTTCGACGAAGTTAGACACACCATCAGGATGTGGATAGAACGTACTTGTTAGTCTTGTAAAGAAACAAGTACTCCCTCCGTCCGGTGATGTAAGACTAGTGTCAATAAGGTCATACATTATAGAAAGGAGAGAGTGGTTATACGGAAACTCATCGTGAAAGTATATTTTGTGAGTTTTCATAAGACATTGAAAAAAAATCACATATGTGCATACTTCTGCCGTCCATAAATAAGTGGACATATAGAAATTTTAAGATATATTATGGAATTGAGTAGAAAATACATTGAGAAGGTGCAAGCCACCATCTCTCCTCTTTAATTACCAATCTTCAATGAGCTAAGACTTAATAACATGCATCTCCAACGCTGACCCGCAAACTGGACACCACGTCCGTCCCCGGACCGGGGGGTTCAGTCTGCCGACACTGATGCGGAAGCCGATTATCCAAAGCTAGCCGCATACATTCGGCCCTATTTTTTATTTAAAGTCTGCATACATCTGCACACTCAAAACAACAGCATATCTAGTTCCAATTCAGCTAAAAAATATTCAAATATTCAAATGTTCAAATGCAACAGTAGTTATAATTTAAATACTACAATCCAATAAATGTTGTCCCCTTTAACCTCCCACAGATGCTCAATCGGATCTTACTTCAGTTGCTCATGAGTTGATCTATGCTGAATTTGTTGATGCATTTAAACAAACTCATCAAATGTGACCGGATTCGGGTTTGGAAGTTCAATAGGATCACGCATGTGTAGGATCGAAAGTATATCTAGAGGGGGGTGATTAGACCACTTGACTAAATAAAAGCTTGTTTTTTTTCTAATTTTAGTTGTAGGCAAGTTTTAGCAATCCTATCAAGTCAAGCAACACCCTACACATACAAGTCTAAGAGTTTGACTAGCGCAAAGTAAAGATTCATATGATCGAAGATATAAAACGCAATGAAGACACAGAGATTTTTGGCATTGTTACGATAGGTGGTGCTATCGTACATCCATATTGATGGAGACTATAACCCATGAAGGATAACGGATGCGCGAGTCCGAGGAGGACTCTACCCACGGCGGGTCCACGAAGAAGCAACCTTGTTTATTACACCATGACTTACGTCCACAAAGGACTAGCCTCATTCAGATAGATCTTCACGAAGTAGGCGATCTTTTTGCCCTTACAAACTTCTTGGTTCAACTCCACATGATCTTGGAGGCTCCCAAGTGACACGTAACAAATCTAGTAGACACCACTCTCCAAAAGGTAATAGATGTTGTTGTTGATGATGAACTCCTTGCTCTTGTGCTTTAAAAGATAGTCTCCTCAACACTCAATCACTCTCTCATAAATTTGGCTTGGGTAGGAGAAGGATTGGAGTGGAAAGTGATATGTCTCCAACGTATTATAAATTTATAAAGTATTCATGCCATGTTTGCAATAATTTTATATGCTTATGGTGCACTTTTATATGACTTTTATATGATTTTCATGGACTAACATATTAATCTAGTGCCCAGTGCCAGTTGTTGTTTTATGCTTGTTTTTGGTTTTCCAGGATATCCATACCAAACGAAGTCCAAACACGACAAAAAAATTGACGATTTTTTTAGAACATAAGAGACCCACGAACCTTCGTGGGAGGATCAGAAGACCCATGAGGAGGTGACAAGGCAACCCAACGCGCCCAGGGGATGGCCGCGTCGGGATACCTTGTGGGCCCCTCGTAACTCCATTTCGCGTGATTCCAACTCTGAAAATTCCTGTAAATAGGAAAACCCTCATAAATAAACCTAGAACTTCAACTTCGCCGCCGCAAGCCTCTATTCTAAAGAGATCCCACCTGGAGGCCTTTTCCGGCACCCTACCAGAGGAGAAAGGGATCACCGGAGGCCATCTTCATCATCCTGACGGTCTCCATGACGAGGAGGGAGTACTTCAGCCCCGGGGCTGAGGGTATGTACCAGTAGCTATGTGTCTGATCTCTCTCTCTCTCTCTCTCTCTCTCTCTCTCTCTCTCTCTTCTTGATTTGGCATGATCTTGATGTATTGCGAGCTCTGTTAATATAGTTGGATCATATGGTGTTTCCCCCTCTCTATCTTGTTGTGATGAATTGAGTCTTTCCCTTTGAGGTTTCACTATTATCAGATTGAATATTTTGTATTTGAGAACACTTTGTGTATGTCTTGCATGTGGATACCCGTGGTGACAATGGGGTGTTTTATTGATTTACTTGATATATGTTTTGGCAATCAACTTGCGGATTCCCGCGGTGACATTGGGTGTATCTAGGCATAGAGGATGATGCATGTTTTCATCCTACTTTCTCCTATAGAAACTTTGGGGCACTCTTTGAAGTTCTTTGTGTTGGATTGAATATTATGAATTTGATGCTTATCGTATAATTAATTCATGGTTACTTGTGGTGACATTTGAGTATCTAGGTGACATTAGAGTTGATTGATGCGTATCATATGGTGTTATTTTAGTACGAACTCTAGGGCTATTTGTGACACTTACAGGAATAGCCCAATATATAGATTGATCGGAAAGGATAGCTTTGAGGTGGTTTGCTACCTACAACAATTTCTTCTTATGTTCTCCGCTTGATAAGAACTTTGGAGCGATTCTTTGTTGTACGTTGAGGGATTATTATATGATTCAATTATGTTAGCAACGTTGAGAGATTGCACTAGTGAAAGTATGAACCCTAGGCCTTGTTTCTAAGCATTGCAATACCGTTTGTGCTCACTTTTTGTCAGGGAAACGACACCTATGGGATCACGAGGATCCCTTCTACGGTTGGGGGGAGAGAGTTGCACAAAGAGCAGGTCTGGTGATCAGCACGAGGGATTTTTATCCAGGTTCGGGCCGCTGAGGAGCGTAAAACCCTAGTCTTGCTTTGGGTGTATATTTAGTGTTCTTTAGTTCTTAGACTAGCTGCTATGCATGCCCAGTCCAAAAAGTCTTAATCCTTCTCCAGTATGCCTCGGGCCTCCTTTTTATATGTCAAAGCGGTCGCCACCGTGGCACACAGGAGGTGTAAAGTAGCTACAATGTACAAGGTTATCGCTGACATTGTAGGACAAATGCACTGTTTACATGCCCTCCAACTTTATCGGGGACGGTAATAGAGCCCGTCCTGTCCATCGCCGCCTCATCCTGCCTGGCTAGCCGCTGTGCTGGCACGGTGGCAGGGCCTTCACGAAGATCTGCATGCCACCACGCAGGTGCTTGCTTAGTTAGCAGACTGGTCACCGCGCTGAAACGGCTGTGAGGCGCGCAACCCTGTCGGGCGCGGGCCCAGCCGTGGCCTCATAATTGTCCCCGGCAAGGCCACGCAGTCGTCCCCGACAAGGACCTTGCCGGGGGTCTTCGCCCTCTGGTCTCCACGTGGGCATGCATGCCACCAGTCTTCACAAAGATTTGCATGCTACTACCCACGCGCCCCTGAGTCCTGGCCTTGACGTTGTCGATGGTGTCAGAGCTCTCTGCTTCAAGGGTGGTGGCCTTGCTGGTGCTTCGCAAGCCACCCTGGCAAGGCTCTCGCCGGGGCTATGTAGGCTGCCCCGGCAAGGGTGTTGCCAGGGGAGGTCTAGCTTGTCTTTCTGCTCTTTATTCATTGGCTTGAATGCTGTCTTGGTAGTCTTCTCCCTTACCTTTTACTGCCCCGCCAAGCCTTGTCGCAGGTATGGCTACGACTACCCGTGCACAAGTAAGGGGTACAGAAGGGCCCATACTTATGTACACTGACAGCAGTCCCCGGGCCTGGGCCACACATAAGCGCGAGGCATCGTTGGGCCAGGCCCAAAACAATGCACGGGCATGCGTGGCAGGGATTAACTGCTGCAATCTTTTCGCCAGTTGCGCTTCCCCACGGTCCGCATTGAGTGCGTGGCATGGGGGTCGTGCGTGGAACAGCCACAGCATGCCTGCGACGTCCCGCATTGAACAGTAAAGAGGCAGCCCGCGCCATCCCCATAAAAAGAGGAATCCGCAGGGGCGCGGCTCATTTACCCTCCTTGACTTTCCCAACCTAGGAACCGCCGCTCCCTTCTTCTTCCTTGAGCCCAAACTAGAGCCCTTGCCTCCGCTCGCCGCCGTCGTGCCCCCACTGCTCCTGATCCCTGCCCCCTCTCATCCGCCATGGCGCCCAAGACGAGCATGGGCAAGGGAGTGGCCAAGGCAAGCGAGGGGGAGGAGGTGCCGGAGAGCGAACTGGTGAAGCTGCGGAAGAAGCACGTCATCTTCACCTTGATGATCGACGCGCTCACGCTTAGGGACCGATTCTGGTGCCTGTGGGGGAGAGAGACGTCGGGGCATCCCGCCACGCACATCATCCCCGCTCCCTTCGCCAAGCCTGGTCTAGATAAATATCCTTTTCTTTGTTGATTACTTCTAGTGCGGGCTCTGCCCCCCTTTCTCATATTTCTTCAACGACATCATGCACACCTTTGGCTTTCACCTCTTGGATTTCACGCCAAATGCTGTGGCGTGCATAGCCCTCTTCGCCCACCTCTGTGAGGGCTTCGCTGGGCTAGTCCCCAACACGACGCTCTTCAGCAATTATTTTGTCCCCCACCTCCATCCAGGAGATGCCATCTCCGGCTGCATCACTTGGATCCCAAGGGCTTTGAGCAAGAGCACGTACCCGAAGGGGGCCCAGAAGGAGAAGTGGGACAAATGGCGGGGCAGGTGGTGCTGGATCATGGAGGAGGAGCCACGGGAGTTCTGTCGGAAGCCGCCGACCCGCGGCAAGCACTGGGGCTATCATGTACATGCACCACTGTAACTCTTGCATTCAAATTAATTAGTCTAGGATGATTTAGGTTCTATTATGAAGTAATATATGAATTCAACGGGTAAGCAATTTATGAAATGGAGGCTATGTAATCATATGAGGTAACACTTTTAAGTAGCGGACTACAATATCCATTTCTTTTTGTGCGCCTCTACACTAACACGTCAATGCATTATGTTTAAAGTAAATAACCAATGACACTAAATTATCTATTTACACGAGAAATACATAGGCTGAGCGTTTGATCCGTTTTTTTGTGAACGCGCCACTACACCCGTACGATTGGCTGCGCCTGTGTGAACGTCCAAGTTAGCGGCACATCATCCTGAGTTATTGTCTTTTTTCCTGGGGTGGACTTCACACCAGTTATTAACTACTGACGTGTGCCCCGTGTACACAGTCTCGCATGACCTTCCCGCTAGCACAGTCCAAAATTAGTTGAAACTGGATACGAACGATCCCGCAGGCGGCAAAATCTGCCGCCTCCTTCTAAAATTTCCGCCACCTTAGTCTTTAGCATGAAAAATACCCCTTTTGTCCTTGGTGCACGGAGACCAACAGTTACAGTACCGCCCACATCTACATAATAGGTCGGGGCTGCTTTGGAAACTTCTGGTTCCCCCCCACTACACTGCACCCCCATTTCCTCCCCCTCCCGCAAAAATGACTAACTCCATAGCACCAGAGCGTCCTACATCACGCCGCCCGTACTTCATCGGCCTTTCTTCCCTCCTCTCTCGAAACCCTAGACTGCTCATCCACCGGCGTACGAGAGCCCATTCATTGCCAACAGCGTCCACCTCACCGGATCTGCTTCTGCGGCCACATCTACCCCTCCCACCTCCCCTAGAAACAAGTAGACTACTCATCCACCACTGTACCACAGCCCAGTCAGTGTCGGCCTTGTCCACGGGGCCGGATCTGCTTCGCCGGTACTCTCGCCAACCGCAGCAAGATCTGCAGCTGCTCATTCAGATTCCCCACCGGAGACGCTTCCCACACCCCGGAGCCGCCCCACCGACGCCTGCCGACGGCCTCTAATCCTCTTCATCGACACCTTCCTCAACCCTACCGGAGCCGCCACGACACCATCGTCAACCCTACCGAGTAGCTTCGCTATACCATTCTCAACCCTACCGGGCCGCTTTAACTCACAAGTCCACGGCCTCAGATCCGCTTCTCGCACCCTCATCCAACCCATCGGAGCAGCTTCGACGCCCGCCCACGATCGCAGATCCGCATCGTCGACACCATCCTTAACCCAACCGCTGGAGCAACTTCACCTACGCCCTCGTCCACGGCCACAGATCCGCTTCACCCACACCGTAGTCCACCCTACCAGAGCCGCTCCACAAACACCCTACTCAACGGTTCTAGATCTCCTTACCGGACCCCGATAGCCAGCGTAGCGTCATCACCCTTGACGTTTCTAACCTGATTCCCACTGTCTGGCAAGATGCCAAGAACCCGCCACGGCCTACGTACTTGTCACCTTTAAACCCGTCCAACATCACCTGCCTGATGTACTTCAAATGTACTAATAGGTCGCTGTCACCTGTTATGCAGCTAGCAAAAACTACAAGGACGATGTTTCTTATTGATCTAACAGCTTGGCCAACCAAGATCCTGGACTGAGGCATTCCTATGATCTTGTAAGTCTCTCTCTCTCTCTCTCTCTCTCTCTCTCTCTCTCTTGTATTGTTCTGTGCCTGCCAGCATGCTTTGCTAGGATTTTCGACCAGTAATCCCTTTATGCAGACAATGATTTCTACTACTGGTTGCTAAATTAGATATGTAGATTTCATACATGATACTACCTCGTACCTCGATACTACCTCGTACCTCCGTTCCTAAATATAAGTCTTTCTAGAGATTCCATTATAGGCTACATACGGAGCAAAATGAGTGAATCTACACTCGAAAATGCATCTATATACATCTGTATGTGGTCCATACTGGAATCTCTACAAAGACATATATTTAGGAACAGAGGTAGTACATTACACAAAATCGTAGGTGGCATGTAGGAATTCCAGTGCACTACATTAGGCTCCCTTAGAGTGCCTGCTAGTCCAGCACACAGAGTCATGGCTAGTTTATGCTACGCACACAATCATTAATTGGTGGTTTAAATATGCGCAAGGGATATGCAATGTATTATCATGTAGAGATGTCTGAAATTAGCCGTGTCAACTTGCAGATAGGGTTACACAATGAAAAAGTACAAGATGTATGTGACAATTTCATGAAATATCGCAAAAAAAGGAGAGGCAATGGTGAGCCTATACAGTGTGCTATGGTACGTCACTCCTCCATTGCAATCATCGTGACATGTTATTTGTATGTCAGTTCTATTGGCCAAGTTTCTTAGGGACAATTATTACGAGTTATCCTAAGAAAATAAGCACCTGTGAATATAAGCTCCATGTAATAAGCCAACCAGTTCTTTTCACTGCGTTTTCAGCTTATCTTTGGTATGATCAGTGAAAAGTCTAGATTGCATTATATTTTTCATTTTGCTGCCCATATGAAAATTAATTTGACTTGCAAACATCACAAATTGAACCCAGTGCAGTAATTAATATGATAGGAAAACAGACCATCACTATTTGCTCAAAATGCAAATACAAAGATACCATCTACTTGGCACAATCTACTTTGGTCAATGTTTTCCATAGAAATCCCATTGCCTAATTTAAACGAAGAACGCAAGACCCACATTTAAATGAAGAACAATTATTTACTGAAACTCGATGGTCCAAGTGGCTGGTTATTATCCCTCTGTACTGAGGAGCACACCGTGGCCCTTGCAGCAGAAGTACAGAATAGCAATAAAGCCCCCGGACACCGTCAAGCGAGTCCGAGCTACTCTGCAACAGGACTGTCCGGCTCGTCCAGAGCTCGGCTAGCAATCCGGCCTTCGTCCTAGGCCCAATCAAGCGGTGAAATTCGTGCCGCGCGTACACAACTATGCACTTAAAATACCATTGGCACGGGCGGAGGCACGACTAGACCGCGGTCCACAATGCGGCTCAACTGCTCCCGGATTCGCATACCTTCACTTTTTCTCTTTCTTCTAGGTTTTTTCTCCTCTCGAGGCTTCTTTCAGATAAACCTGATCATCGGACCCATCGTGGGACGGATACACGAAGAAAGCTAGGTGCTCGGACGTACAAGGGAATACCTAGGTGGTCTCTACTAACGATCATCATACCTGTTTTAAATACCCGCACGCACCTCGCTCTTGGTCGTGGCATGTTAAATAGCCTTATTTGCTTATCACACTACTTGTACACATACACCTTGGCGTATTAATCAAATTACAATGAAAAATAATTTGCAACGTCTGCTTATTACTTAATTTTTTCCTTGTCTATCTATTTTCAATTGCACCTGTACATTCTGGTACGCCTTAATTTGCCAGGGGCTTCATTGTACCCCATAACACGGCAAGAAAGTCCGAACACTTTTACAGTACAGTTCGGCACCCCGAACTTATAGCATTATATGCATCAGCTCCGAATCATGTCTTTGGTCAATATTTGGGTTGCCCGGCTCCTGTGCTTGCTACCTTATGTTCCGCTGTATCGGCTAGGATAGTAAAGGGAGAACTACTGTGATTGTGTCCCGGTTCTTCCGGACGAGCACCTCAGTAGAGAAAGCCGAAAACCGACTGTCATGATGCGGCGAGAGCTGGTCAGCTGTTCGAGAGGTTTTCAAATCGTTAGAGATTTTTTCTGCTTTATGCAAGGAATCGGTCTTTATCCGATTAGGTGTGTATAGCGCCCCAACTTCGGCCTTCCGAATACCAGGGGCTACGCCAAAATTTAAAATTATAGAACTCCTATGGATAAGTGAGGGTGATAAAGCTGTATAGTCCGATTGCCTTATTCGTTGCGCTAAACACCTCCTTAAAGGACAAAAAATTTGGATAAAGAGTGTTTAGATTTATCCTGAACACCCCTGTACTACCTACATGAGGGTAGAAGCTGACGACTGGCCAACTCTCAGATTTTATAAACGGCCGCACATGAGGTACAATTTTAAATAACAAGCATTATAAAAAGAAATTGTTCCGTATTACAGGACATGATAAAATAACACTTTCAGGGGAAAATGATATCCTTGGCACATTTCTCCGCCACAAGGCGGGATCCCTCCATGACACTGTCATAGTACATCTCGGGCTTGCGATGCTCCTTGCCAACGGGCGGACCCTCGGTCATCAACTTCGTGGCATCCATCTTCGCCCAGTGCATCTTAGCACGGGCGAAGGCCATTCGCGCACCTTCAATACAGACCGACCGCTTGACGGCATCAAGCCAAGGGTAGGCACTGACCAGCCGCTTCATGAGTCCGAAGTAGCTACTGGGCATGGGCTCGGCAGGCCATAGCCGGACTATTAGGTCCTTCATGGCCAGTTCGGCTGCCTTGTGCAGCTCCACCAACTGTTTTAGCTGGTCACTAAAGGGCACCGGATGATCTGGTCCAAGGTATTGAGACCAGAACAACTTCTCCGTAGAGCTCCCTTCTTCGGCTCGAAAGAACTCTGCAACTCTGATACGCTACGTGGCAGATCCGCAAACGCTCCTGGAGAACTCCAAATTCGGGTAAGTAAAAGGAATGTTTCCTTCACATACTTGCTCTGCATAATAAAAGCCTTACCTGCCGCGATCTTCTTGGCCACCTGGATTTCCTAGAGGGTGCTCTGGGCTTTGGCTTGGGCATCTTGCGCGCTCTGACGGGCCTTCGCAAGTTCGGACTCTTGAGTCTTAGAATCACGCTCCAAGGACTCATACTTTTTGACGGTGTCCTGGAGCTCTTGCTGGACCTCGCTGACCCGGGCCTCCTGCATCTCACGCGCGGCGTGTTCCTTAGCCGCTTTGTCCTCGGCCTCGGCCAATGCCTTCTTGAGGGCCGCTACTTTGGTCGCGGCCCCTAATAAAGTTCATGACACTTTAGTCTGTACAAACCTTTCATCCTCCCTAAATATAAAGCACCGGTTAGTGCAAACCTTGGCTGTGCTCCAGCTGCTTTTTCACGAGGCCAAGTTCTTCCTCGGCCCGCTCCAGATTCTGCTTCAAGCCGGAGACCTCCGCAGTATGAGTGGCAGTACCCAACAACAACGCCTGCTTATTCACATAGACATGTTATGTTAGACTCCTGCGAAAATTATTTTGATCCTCCATTTGGTTTTTCTTTCCGTAAACCGAATAGAGCATCAGGGGCTACTGTCTACAAGGTGATATTGTTTTACAACTACATTACTTACGTCAAAGCCTGTTAGAAGGCTAATGCAGGTTTCGGTCAATCCGTTTTTGGCGGATTGGACTTTCTCAATCACCGTACTCATAAGAGTACGGTGCTCTTCCACAATGGAAGCGCCTCGTAGCGCTTCCAGCAACCTATCCGGTGCCTCTGGATGGACAGAGGTTGCCGGTGGAGGCGGCTTGCCCCCCTCATTTGGGAGAGGCTGCCTGCCTAAATCCGGAGCTGCTTGGGTCTCCGGAGCTATATTCGGCTGAGGGACGAACTGGATGCGGCCCCTATCGTCGGGGTCTATAGGGGTCTTTCCCCCCATGTGTTTGGCAACCGGGGTTTTATCCTCTGGCATCACCAGAACTGTCTCCCCTTGGCCCGGTATCCTTCGAGACAACACCTCGGTGTTGTCCGCGGCCTTGGGGGAGGTGGCCGTCAGAAGGGACCCGTTGTTTAGTGCCGACGGGTCCAGTGACCCCTCCGAAGAGGAGGATAGCTCGATGTTGGACTGGGCCAGACTGCAGATACATGGTCTAGCACATTAAAAAATGATAAAGTGAAAAGAACGAAACCATTAGCGAGTCCGGATACTTACGATTTGGCCAGGGGCTTGACCCTACGCTCCCACTCCCCACTGCTGTTGGTGGCTGCGGCGGAGTAGTCCGGAAGGGAGATTTTCCCTTCTTGGACGCCTCGGCCCCCCATGTGTGGAGGCCTTCCTATTCTTTCTCCCCCCAGTAGGGGGGAACGGGTCTTCTCCTCCTCCTCCTCGTCATCTTCGATGGAGGAGTGCATCTTAGAATCGTCGGACGTCACGTCCGAAGCACCCTTGCATCGGAGACCATCTCTGGCCCCCTTGGCCGCCTTCTTGGATTTCTTCTCCGGCACCTCATAAGGCGCCGGAAACAGCATCTTCGCCAGAAGAGGCATTTCTGGATCTTCGGGTAGCGGAGCCGGACAGTCAATCTGCTTCGCTATCGTTACCCAGGCCTGAAAGACTGGCATGGAGGCTTAGGTTCCTCCCGCAGATATGCCGGTAAAGGGTAAACCTCGCAAACATAAAAGAACTTACCGGATTAGCCCGACATTTTGCGCTAAGCCCGCGATCTTCGGTCGTGGGCGGTGGTACCTCGCTGGCCTTAAAAAGCACCTTCCAAATGTCTTTGTGTGTCGTTTCGAAGAGCTCCAGCGGCGTCCGGTGCTTGGCCGGGTCGAACTCCCACAAATTACAAGTCCGGCTCTGGCACGGAAGAATCTGGCGGAAGAGCATAACCTGGACCACGTTGACAAGCTTGATTTTTCTTGCTTATCATGTTTTGGACACATGTTTGGAGCCCAGTCACTTCTTTCACTGAGCCCCAGACTAAGCCCTTCTCTTGCCAGGAGGTGAGCCGCATGGGGATTCCGGGTCGGAATTCAGGGGACGCCGCCCAGTTGGTGCCGCGCGGCTCGGTGATGTAGAACCACCCCGATTGCCACCCCTTTACAGTCTCCACAAAGGAGCCGTCGGGCCAGGTGACATTGGGCATCTTGCCCACCATGGCGCCTCCGCACTCTTCTTATTGGCCGCTCACCACCTTTGGCTTCAAATTGAAGGTCTTCAGCCGTAGGCCGAACTGAGGTGGGATGCAGAGAAAGGCCTTGCACATGACAATAAATGCCGAGATGTTGAGGATGGAGTTGGGGGCCAAGTCGTGGAAGTCTAGCCCGTAGTAGAACATCAGTACATGGATGAACGAGTGGAGGGGGAATCCCAACCTGCGGACAAAGTGGGAGAGAAACACCACCCTCTCTTGGGGCTTTGGGGTAGGGATGATCTGCCCCTTGCCCGGAAGCTGATGAGAGATGTCTTTGGACAAGTATCCGGCCTCCCGGAGCTTCTTGATGTCCTCCTTCTTGACGGAGGAGGCCACCCACTTGCCTCCAGCTCCGGATCTGGACATGATTGGAGTGCGATTTCGGGCGGAGAAGGTGAGGGCTTGGGCGTTGGAGCTCAAGAATGAATGGGCAGAGGAAGAAGAAAGCGTGGGTGAATGAGGAGGAATCCTTATCCCCTTATAAAGACAGTTAAGGTCGTGCGCCTCCCTCCTCGCCTTAAAATCCGCCTATTCACCAAGCGCCGTGCAGATGGCACGGTTGAGTTACCCATGCCCGCATTAATGAGAATCCCGTGATAAGGGGACACGATCTCTGCTTTGACAAGACGTGCCAATGAAACCACACCTCGAAATACGGAGGGGCAGGATAAAAACGGTTCGAATGAAGACCAGGCTGTGGCGTGATGTCATGCTATGAGTTGTCAGTAGATTGGACTCATGGGATATTATACTCTCTACAGTGGTGTGTAGGATTTGTTTTGCAGATCCGGACACGATTCTTATATTCAAGATCTACTTTGGAGTATTCGAAGAAGGAACCCGCCTTGAAATGCCGAAGACGATCTGCACGCCAGACTCATCGTCATTGAAGCCTGGTTCAGGGGCTACTGAGGGAGATCTAGATTAAGGGGTCCTCTGACAGCCGGACTATATGCATATGCCGGACTGTTGGGCTATGAAGATACAAGATAGAAGACTTCGTCCTGTGTTCGGATGGGACTCTCCTTTGCGTGGAAGGCAAGCTTGGCGGTTAGGATATGAAGATTACTTTCTCTGTAACTGACTCTGTGTAACCCTAGCCCCCTCCGGTGCCTATATAAACCGGAGGGTTTAGTCCGTAGGACAACAACAATCATAATCATAGGATAGCTTCTAGGGTTTAGCCTCTACGATCTCGTGGTAGATCAACTCTTGTAATACCCATATCATCAAGATTAATCAAGTAGGAAGTAGGGTATTACCTCCATCGAGAGGGCCCGAACCTAGGTAAACATTGTGTCCCCTGCCTCCTGTTACCATTAGCCTTAGACGCACAGTTCGGGACCCCCTACCCAAGATCCACCGATTTTGACACTGACAGCCGCTCCCCCATCTCCTCCTTCACCATTTTCTCCACTCTTCCAATGGCTTCCGAGGAGCCATTCTTGGGCATATTACCCGGCCGGGTGGCCCGCTGAGCCCTCCGGATACGGGCGAGGACACTCGGTGCTTCACCAACATTGCTTGGCCCGACAGAGCCAGTTGCCGCCCAAGCAGGCGCGTGGTTCAGCAACTCGCCGTTCCAGTTCAGCTTGATGAGGAGTGGCAAGTTGCTCCACGCCGGCACGGCAGCAAGCACGCCGGTACGGGCATCGTCGCTGTCGCGTCGTACCGCGCCACCATTGTCTACGGTGGCCGCGCCTCCCGTGCCTATGGGCGCGCCTCCCGTGCCCGCGGCAGCGCCATGCAGGCAGAGACAGAAGCCGGGTGCGTGGAGAGCGACGAGTCGGTGGCCTGTTTTCCGTGTCTGTCGCCATCATCGAGGAGAAGTAGAACACGGGAGGCCACCGCCACTTGGGTCCCATGAAGGCCACCACCAAGGCGATGACTGCGCATTTAGGTGGTTTCTTTGCTGCTTCGTCTCTTCCGAGGACCTTCGTCGACCCCGCAAGTGTGTGCCGGACATGAGGAAGACAAAGGGATCCGCGGGCGGCCATTTAGATTATGTACTCCCTCTCCACCTGGCAGGAAATATTTGTTCTAAGAATGGATAAATTGTGTGTATCTATAACTAAAATAAGTCTAGATACATCCATTTCTAGGACAAGTATTTCCGGACGGAGGGAGTATTAATTATACCAGGATAGCCGGATTGGCACCGCTTAGTTCATGTAAATGTAATGAAATCCAACATGTTTATATGAAGATCTAGCTTTTTATACAAAATCCTGCATGCTTATATGAAATCAGTCCGTGTTTGCATGAATTTCGTCTGGTTGGTTAGAGTTGTGAAAATGTATGCCACTGGCGTTTTATGTCGTCCTCCGCAGAAGGAAGCGGGAGGAAATTTGCCGGCCGCCGTTGGAGATGCTCTTATGCTGTAAATAATAGAGTGACATCCAATCCATTTGAGTTAATTGTGTGTATGATTGTCCCTCTATAAAAAGTTAATTGCATGTATAGTGTACACGTGACTTGCAGGGTGGCTACAACTTCGTACGGAAAGTTAAAAAGAAATAAGTCCATCCTTAATCTTGTATTCTAAGTACTATGTGGGTTCCACTGTCAGTACAGTAGCGAAAGAAGTATATATGAAATAAGTAATATATAATATAAAAATCTAAAGTTAAAGACAGAATTCGAACTCATGTCATCGTGTTGCGAGCATCCGGCGCTAACGAGTCCAACACATTTTTGTTGTAGACCATGCTGGAGATATATCTCCATGTCTACTCTTATACTCCATCCGTTCCTAAATATTTGTCTTTTTCAGATTTCAAATGGACTACCACATATGGATGTGTATGTAGACATATTTTAGAGTGTGGATTCACTCATTTTGCTCTGTATGTAGTCACTTGTTGAAATCTCCAAAAAGACAAATATTTAGGAACGGAGGGAGTAGAAAACAGAGTTGGTGATGATGGTGTGCGTGCCATCCTGCAATATAGGCCATTGGATTTATATCTAACGGATAGGAAGGAAACTATGGCAATTTTGCAAAAATATACCCACACCCCTCTCCACGTTCACAAATAAGGCATTCCCTCGTTCATCCTTTTCTCTCACAAGATAAACTACTCATACAAATGCATCTTGATGTTTCGTGCAACGCACGGGCATCTAGCTAGTTTCTTTTAAAATAGTTACTACGATAATTGGGTTAAAGTGATATATTTTATGTCTGCCCAAATGATTTTAGATTCACTAGTAGTAATAAAGAAAAGGTTGCCTTGTTAATTAACAGAAAACAGGGTGAAAACTATCACATGAGGCCGGTAAAAACGAGGCACGCTGGGTTTAGCGTCATCGTCACTACAGCTGTGTGCGCGCGAGAAGTCTACATATCGAGGGGGTTACTGAGCGAGGCACAGAGACACAATGTTACAATCAGATCGAGTTGTCACCCTTCTGCTATCATTGTTGGGGTGGGGGGGGGGGAGGGAGAGAAAGACGTATCGAGAGTGTGCGCGGTAGGCACAGAGGCACAGCTAGCGAGTGTGTGTGTATGTGTGTGTGTTTGAAAGAGGAGTAGATAGATTACTATCAAGATTGAGGTGCCACCCTACTCCTTCGGTGTCGGGTAGTGTGTGTGTGTGTGTGTGTGTTTGTTTGTTTGTTTGTTTGAGAGAGAAGCCAGTCGATAGATTATTATCAAGATTGAGGTGTCACCCTACTCCTTCGGTGTTGGGAAGTGTGTGTGTGGGTGTGTGGGTGGCGGTGGGGGGGGGGCAGTGACACTTACATATCTCTAATCTTATAAAAAACAGAGTTGGTGATGATGGTATTCCTGCCATCCTGCAATATAGGCCATCCGATTTATATCCGACGGATAGGAAGGAAACTATGGCAATTTTGCAAAAAGATACCCACACCCCTCTCCGCATTTGCAAATAAGGCATTCCCTCGTTCATCCTTTTCTCCCACAAGATAAACTACTCATACAAATGCATCTTGATGTTCCGTGCAACGCATGGGCATCTTACTAGTAGGGAGAAGGAGTTTGTGTGACACATATCTAGATATATTAAGGGATATGTAGATAGCATTTGTGCGAGGCATACTTAAAGCATCAAGAAGATAAACAAACGGTGTGCATGCAAGTGCCGGAAAAAATGAAGCGAGAAACAATGTGTGTGTGTGTGTGCGTGTGTGTGTGTGTGTGTGTGTGTGTGTGTGTGTGTGTGTGTGTGAGAGAGAGAGAGAGAGAGAAATCTCAAAACAAAAGGTGCTCTGCTGGAATCCCATTGTATGTACTCATATGGTTCCGGAACTGGAGTTAACCTTAGGCATATGTGTGAGAGACATTATTATACTTTGAGACATTAGTGGCTGTGGGTGGGCGGAATTAAAGGGGTGGGCATGTTCGACAGAGAGAGTGTGTGTGTTTCTGTGTGAGAGACTTGTAGGATGGGGTAGAAAGGCGAATCCTAACCTTGACGGTGGGAGAGAAATTTACGAAGTGCGTGTATGTGATTCCGATGCCCACAGGGAAATGAGATATGTATGCGTGTGAGAGAGATTGCACAATTCATTCACGTATCATTATCTAGCGATCATGGACGTGCATCGCTTGAACATAAATCAATATCTACTTCGTATCATGGCCGAAGGTACAATATCGATTCAACACTATAAAGATTAGACACTCACATATCACATTTTTTCTATTTAAATAAGCCTTTTCAGTTGTGCATGCGAAAGTTACAGTGATGTTTCTTCAAACAACCAATGTAGCTATCATGTACATGCACCATTGTTACTCTTGCATTCAAATTCATTAGTCTTGGATGATTTAAGGTTCTATTATGAAGTAATATATGTAATATTCATATATGAATTCAACGGGTAAGCAATTTATGAAATGGAGGCTATGTAATCATATGAGGTAACACTTTTAAGTAGCGGACTACAATATCCATTTTTTTGCACCTCTACACTAACACGTCAATGCATTATGTTTAAAGTAAATAACCAATGGCACTAAATTTCTATTTACACGAGAAATACATAGGCTGAGCGTTTGATCCCTTTTTTTGTGAATGCGCCACTACACCCGTACGATCGGCCGCGCCCATGTGAACGTCCAAGTTATCGGCGCATCATCCCGAGTTATTGTCTTTTTTTCTGGGGTGGACTTCACACCGGTTATTAACTGCTGACGCGTGCCCCGTGTACACAGTCTCGCATGACCTTCCCGCTAGCACGGTCCAAAATTAGTTGAAACTGGATACGAACGATCCCGCGGGCAGCAAAATCTCCCGCCTCCTTCTAAAATTCCGCCACCTTAGTCTTTAGCATGCGAAATTCCCCTTTTTTCCTTGGTGCACGGAGACCAACAGTTACAATACCGCCCTCATCTACATAATAGGTCGGGGCTGCTACAGCACCCCCATTTCCTCCCCCCTCCCGCAAAAATGACTAACTCCACAGCACCAGAGCATCTTACATCATGCCGTCCGTACTTCATCAGCCTTTCTCCCCTCCCCTCTCGAAACCCTAAACTGCTCATCCACCGGTGTACGAGAGCCCATTCACTGCCAGCAGCGTCCACCTCACCGGATCTGCTGCTGTGGCCGCATCTACCCCTCCACCTCCCCTAGAAACAAGTAGACTACTCATCCACCACTGTACCACAACCCATTCAGTGTCGGCCTTGTCCACGGCACCGGATCTGCTTCGCCGGTACTCTCGTCAACCGCAGCGCATCTGCAGCGGCTCATTCGTACTCCCCACTGGAGACACTTCGTCCACACCCCCCGGAGCCGCCCCACCGACGCCCCCGTCGACGGCCTCTGATCCTCTTCACCTACACCTTCCTCAACCCTACCAGAGCCGCTTCACCGACACCATTGGCAACCGTACACGAGCAGCTTCGGCTATACCATTCTCAACCCTATCAGGGCCGCTTTGCCAACTCACAAGTCCACGGCCTCAGATCCGCTTCCTCGCACCCTCATCCAACCTACCGGAGCAGCTTCTGACGCCCCGTCCACGACTGTAGATCCGCATCGTCGACACCATCCTTAACCCAACCACCGGAGCAGCTTCACCTACGCCCTCGTCCACGGCCACAGATCCGCTTCGCCCACACCGTAGTCCACCCTACCAGAGCCGCTTCACAAACACCCTACTAGACGGTTCTAGATCTCCTTACCGGACCCCGATAGCCAGCGGAGCATCATCACCCTTGATGTTTCTAACCTGATTCCCACCGTCTGGCAAGATGCCAAGCACCCGCCACAGCCTAGGTACTTGTCACCTTTAAACCCGTCCAGCATCACCTGCCCGATGTACTTCAAATATAATAATAGGTCGATGTCACCTGTTATGCAGCTGGAAAAAACTACAAGGACGATGTTTCTTATTGATCTAACAGCTTGGCCAACCAAGATCCTGGACTGAGGCATTGCTATGATCTTGTAAGTGTCTCTCGCTCTCTCTCTCTCTCTCTCTCTCTCTCTTGTATTGTTTTGTGCCTACCAGCGTGCTTTGCTAGGAATTTCGACCAGTAATCCCTTTGTGCAGACAATGCTTTATACTACTGGCTGCTAAATTAGATATGTAGATTTCATACATGATACTACCTCGTACCTCCGTTCCTAAATATAAGTCTTTCTAGAGATTCCACTATAGGCTACATACGGAGCAAAATGAGTGAATCTACACTCGAAAATGCATCTATATACATCTTTATGTGGTCCATACTGGAATCTCTACAAAGACATATATTTAGGAACAGAGGCAATACATTACACAAAATCATGCTTGGCATGTAGGGATTCTAGTGCACTACATTAGGCTCCCTTAGAGTGCCTGCTAGTCCAGCACACAGAGTCATGTCTAGTTTATGCTACACACACAATCATTAATTGGTGGTTTAAATATGCGCAAGGGATATGCAATGTATTATCATGTAGAGATGTCTAAAATTAGCCATGTCAACTTGAAGATAGGGTTACACAATGAAAAAGTACAAGATGTATGTGGCAATTTCATGGAACATCGCAAAAAAAGGAGAGGCAGTGGTGAGCCTATACAGTGTGCTGTGGTACGTCACTCCTCCATTGCAATCATCGTGACATGTTATTTGTATGTCAGTTCTATTGGCCAAGTTTCTTAGGGACAGTTATTACGAGTTATCCTAAGAAAATAAGCACCTGTGAATATAAGCTCCATGTAATAAGCCAACCAGTTCTTTTCACTTCGTTTTCAGCTTATCTTTGGTATGATCTGTGAAAAGTCTAGATTGCATTATATTTTTTTCATTTTGCTGCCCGTATGAAAATTAATTTGACTTGTAAACATCACAAATTGAACCCAGTGCAGTAATTAATATGATAGGAAAATAGACCATCACTATTTGCTCAAAATGCAAATACAAAGATACCATCTACTTGGCACAATCTACTTCGGTCAATGTTTTCCATAGAGATCCCATTGCCTAATTTAAACGAAGAACGCATGACCCACATTTAAATGAAGAACAATTATTTACTGAAATTCGATGGTCAAAGGGGCTGGTCATTATCATATAGCAGCACCACCTGAAAGTATCATATAGCAGCAGTAGTAGCTCATAGCAACTCATCATACAGCAGCAGCAGTGTGCAATTCATCATATAGCAGTAGCAGGAGCAGCTCATAGCAATTCATCATATAGCAGTACCAGGAGCAGCTCATAGCAATTCATCATATAGCAGCAGCAAGAGCAGCTCATAGCAATTCATCATATAGCAGCAGGAGGAGCAGCTCATAGCAATTCATCATATAGCAGCAGCAGGAGCAGCTCATAGGAATTCATCATACAGAAGCAGCATGAGCAGCTTATAGCAACTCATCATATAGCAGCAGCAGCAACTCATAGCAATTCATCATATAGCAGCAGCAGCAGCTCATAGCAATTCATCATATAGCAGCATCAGCTCATAGCAATCATCATATAGCAGCAACAGGAGTAGCTCATAGCAATGCATCATATAGCAACAGTAGAAGCAGCTCAAAGCAATCCATCATATAGTGGATCAGAATGAAAATTTGGCAAAAAATTAGAGGAGATCCTCACCTTGTTGGATGAGCTCATCCTTCAACAGCACCTCAAGGCTACGACCTGGGAGGAGGGGAGGGGGAATAAGGTGCCTTCTGCCATAGTGTGGCATTAGCCATAGTTGTGCAGCGCCCGCCGGAGTAGTGCGTTGGATGAACCAAAGTGGAGCAGCTGCTGGAGACCATGAGAATGAGGGGCAGCGCCAGAGGGTGGAGCAGCCAGGGAGATTTGTCCCTACCCGTCGGTCATGTAGCCTAGCTGGATAGAGCATCGTCGAGGACCAGGCTACATGGGACCAGTGGCGACGACTCGCTGGAGGAACCATAGTGCTGCAGGCAGGGGATCGAGGTAGAGGGAAAGGGGAGAGGAGATGCAAGCAGGCAGGGCAATGAATGCTTGCATGTTTGTTTTTACTTGAGGGTCAGGTGTGACGCGGCCGTCAACAGTTGCATTTTGAGTGTAATATAGGCAGATAACAGAGTCATTTCACTATTCCCTTCCCTTCAATTTTTAGTGAGGTTCTACCCGAAACACCCCCCTCCAAAGTGAAATTAGTTAAGCCCAAGCCCATAACTCAAAAATGACTTCTTTACATCTTTTATGGCTTATTTTGACAATAAGCCCTGAAATGGCGGAATTGAACTGGCCTTTAACCTGCAATTCAATTGTGCGTGCAATGAGGAATCACTCCTGCCTGCTATAGTGTACATTTAGGCATCATCATACATGGCATAACCTAATACATGTGCATTCCATTGTAGAATCTGGAATAGTTCATATGTGGCACATGATGTTTAAATGCCCCTTAAATCTGGTCAGTCAAGTGATGGTCTTTAAGCCTCCTTCTTTGCTTCTTTTCTTGATATGTAAGATTTGCTCACACATTTGTTCAATTGCTTGTTTGCATCAGCCAGCTATACTAGGACTGTTTTCTTTGATTACTTGCTGTTCTTGACCTAACACTCTAACATAGCTTGTCAATGATTTAAACACTAAGGGCTGCTGTAGTGGGGCCTTGTCTAACTCATAGGTGACATAAAGGTTTGGCTCTACACTAAAGTAGGCTCTCTAAAAGTACCTGGAGATCCAGTTCGAAGGTATGCCTAGTTTTTACATAGTGCAGACATAGTAAATGCTCATTTCATTGTGTGCAAGTGCAAGAGATGCGGCATGTTTCATTATGTGGTGTTGTTTTGTTATAATCTCATCCTTTTGTGTTCACAGACTGGAAAGTATGCATATTTATCTTCCAAGGAGACGAGTAACTAGTTTGTGTCACCTTGCAGAGGGGGTGCAATGAAGATAAAATTGAGGATTTCCAAGTACAAGATGTTAGGAAGGAGACTTGCAAGAGAAGTAGGAGCTGCGCTGAGCCTCTTGAACCTGTTAAGGTAAGTCACTGTATCCAACTCAACAGTTCAATTCCTTGTTTGTTCCAGGCATAGTTAATTTTCTCTTTTCAATTGCTTTATTTGTCCTCAGTTAATGAGATGCCCAAAGAATGATGCCTGATGTTGGGTACTTGTATAACTATTTGTTGACATAATTAAAGGCCTTACCATTTAATTACTCTGCCGAAGTGTGCCTGAAGCTTTGAAGTCTATTAACCAACTATTATTGCATGAGGCTCACAATCTAGTTTATACTAGGCTAATGATTGCATAGTTTTGCTTGTTGTAGTATGTTTGTATGAAACCCTCTGCTATTCATTATGCTCCCTATGACTTTAGTTGAGCTACAAAATGGCCAACTGCTTGCTTACTTATACACAACGTGTTGTCTAATTTGTAACTTGTCTGTGTTTTGGATTGGGCCCCAACATCATGCTCCTCTGGTGAGCTAAGAGAGATTTCTGTATGCAGGCTGCACAGACTACCTTTTTTTTATAATTTTTAAAATATCACCTGCTTATGCTTCATGATGTGTAACATTATTGTTAGTCCTGTTTTGTCATGTACAAAATAGTCTGTCTTGCTCGCTTCACTATTGTAACTATATTTTTGCCCTAGTCATGTGTACTTACAGAAACATTTCAGGATGAAGTTACATCAACATAAAGACCTGCGAGCAGTGCGGCATGGCTGTTACCGAATGATTATGGATTGGAATTGGAATGTGCTGATGTTCTCAAGCATCAAGTAGAGGTGGCAATACAATGTGTACATGATTCTCAACATACAATCAACAAGTTGAGACTGGACATGCTGGTATTAGATGCAGGAGTCAAAAAAATGAAACAAGACACTGAGGTAACCATGAAGGAATTGGAGATTTTGCAGACCGAAATTTGTGCTATCTGAATCCGGCCAATCCTATTTTCTGAAGAGATTATAGTTCAAATGGTAAGTTATGTTGATGCGCGTCCATGATGTATGAGCTGTATTTGCCCAGTGTATGTAATTTGTTGTTTGTGTATGCTTTATATTCACTGGTGCCGAACCATAATGCCAAGTGGGTATAATCGCTGTAATTTCTTTATTGTATAGTGTAGGATTATTCTACGTTTCTATGCCTTAGTGTCTTTATTGTATAGTGTATGTTTTTTAGAGGTGATAGTATAGAGTAGGATAATTCTTTGAATATGTTATATCGTTCAAACGGGGGCCAAGTCGCCCAAATGTTGTAGTGACCATGGCCCTCCACGGGCCGTACGATCCATGGGCCATCTACGGGACGGACGATCCATGGCCTTCTATGGCCGTCAGATTTGTGGGCCTTCTATGGGTTGTCGGATCCATGGGCCTTCTATGGGCCGTCAGATCCATGGGCCTTCTATGGGCCGTTAGATCAATGGGCCTTCTACGTCTCGTAGGATCCATGGGCCTTCTACGGGCCGTCTCATCTATGGGCCTTGTTCGGTCTATATAATGGGTCGTAAACGGGCTAGAGTGGAAATCGTACATTTTATGGGCTGACCATAACGGGCCGTTAATATGCCGTATTTGATGATGCTATGAAAATGGCCCAATAGATTAACGGGCCACAAACGGGCCTATTGTATCCACGGGCTGAATTTGGCCCACAAGCAGAAAAGGCCAGTAACGGGCCGTAAGTAACCGAATGCTGGAAATGAGCCCAAGAATAAATGGGCCCTGAGAAGGCCAAAAGATAACACGGGCTGGAAACGACCCAATGGAATAATGGGCCACTAATGGGTATAAAGTGATACACTGTCATTACGGACAGGTTTCACCACGGGCCGTTAATGGGCCAAGATTTACAAAGGGACTCATATGGGCCGAAAGACGTCATGGGCCATACATGGTCCAGAAGTTACAATAGGCTGGAATCATATTGGACGGCCCAGATGACGCTATTGGGCCTAATTCCGGTAGGCCGTAACGGGCCGTGAGTTAGCGGGCTGTAAATGGGCTAGATGCGAACATGCCGTTAACAGGCTTTCCGTGGGCCGGCCCGCCACCATTTTACCAAGTCAAACGGGACGGCCTTTTCACATGAATGGGCCTCTGTTGGGCTGTGCCACGTGTCGGCGTATCATAGGCGCCTTGGGTCCAATGAGTGGATGACATCTGTCCCAATGGTGAGCCGACACGTGTTTCCTCTAGCCAATGATGATTTTACATGTGGAAAATCCCCATTGGTAGGTGCTGTTAACGGGTTATCGGATCCAAAACCGGACCCGATAGCTTAATGACGTTCCGTTACGATGGATGCCACGTGTCAGTCACCCTTGACGAAAGTACTTCTGTGACGCGCGATTTATCGTCATGGAAGTGGACACTTCCGTGATGATAATTTTGGTAATGTCATGGAACACTTCTACGACAACACATGTATGACTATCTTGATTCTGTCATAAAATCGTCATGGATGTACATGCATGACAAAAAAACGCGACCTACTTGACAAACACGTATTATCATGGAAGTGTATTTTTTGTAGTGTATTTCCCTGTTCTGAACTTCGATTTTGGTTCTGCCTCATTCTCCTTTTTGGTTTCCAGACCCTCTCTAGACGGACCAGTCGAACATCAACGCTATCATTCAGGTGACCGCCAAGGACGCCGAAGCTTAGGCCGCCAAATTCGCTGCCAAGGAAGCCGCCAAGGCTGATGCCGAGGAAATCGTCGGGGCTGCTGCCGAGGAGGCAGCCAAGGGGTCTACTGGGGAGGTCGGTAAGGAAACTGGTGACCATACTGGCGGCAACTTTGCCGCAGGAGCGCCTAGTGCTGCACCTGTCCCGGAGCCCTCAGCTGCCGGGTTGAAGGTGATCGATGACCAACCCTCATCCTCTACAGCTTGCACCTTGAGCAAGTACTTGAAGGTGGACGACGACCTGTTCGTCAAGATCCCAGGGACGGCAAACACCAGAGTGCTAACCAAAGGGGAGGTGTTTGATGACGAGGTCCTCGCCGCTGTCAGGCTCCAACTTGTCGATGAGCCAAGCGCCAGCAGCAGTGGTTCCAAAGAAGACCAGCTCCTCCAGGCTATGAGCGCCAACTTCCAGAAGCTTCAGGCGCTCTACCATGCCCGCAAAGAGAAAGCGGACTCCAGGATGGCGGCCGTGGACAAGGAAGAAGCAGACTTCCAGGAGCGCGTTGCTTAGTGTAGGTCTGGTTCACCGAGGCCCAGCAGCATCTGAAGGCCGGCCAGGGCCAGCTGGGCGAGCGCTGGCAAGAGCTCCTCCTGAAGCAGGCTGACAACGAAATTGTTGTTAAACGACAAAAGGCTTTGGAAAAGATTCAAAATCTGCTAGACAAAAGCGATGACCTGTTGGGTGAGGAATTGGATCGAACTAAGACTCTGACTGATAATCTTCAGAGACTTAAGTCTAGGTTTGACAACCTTCAAAAACATCATAACACTCTCTTAACTGATCATGAGAAGCTTTCTTATGAATTTCTTTAGATAAAGCAAGATCTTGAGAAGTTAAGAGTGAGTTATGAAGATCTTCAGAAGGAAAACAATTCACTACTTGCTCAACAGATCAGTTCCGCTCAGGAAGAATTTATTCCACCATGTCTGAAATGCATTGAGCGTGAATCTGCTAATTCTTCACCTGAATGTTCAAATGCTTCTATTGCTGCAAATTCTTCAACTATCTCTGTGGTCACAAAATCCTCATATGAGGATACCACAAGTATCACTGACGATAATGCAGGGCTGAAGTAATTGTATGTGACAGGCATATAAAAAATCCTTAAAGGGCATCCGACTCTTTGTGATGTGCTCAAAAAGTAGATCTTGAACCGGAATCCTAGGAAAGAGGGTATTGCCTTTGAGAGGAAACTCAATGCTGATGGGACCTATTGGAAACCTGAGCAGTACCCCAAAACCTCATGGGTTACTGCGAAGGGACCTTCCATAGATCCATGCACATTATCTAGCTTTACTTGTGAATCTTCATATTCCTCTCATGAGTCATTTGACTCCAACTATAAACTATTCAAGAATCAGAATGGTGAAGTATTTGCTCGATATGTTGGAACTAACTAAAGGAACAATCCCCCTATGAAGAAAATCTAGGTTCCCAAAAAGGTGCCTTCAAAATCTTCAGGTGAATGTCATCATGACACCACCTATGAAGAATAGGAACCCCAGATCAAATTCTTCATATGGATCAAAATCTTCATATGGATCCAAGTCCTCTTATGGACCAAATTCTTCATCTGGATCAAATTCCTCACGTTGATCAAAATCCTCATATGAACATCATCGTGCTAACACTTCTGTTTCGCAGGGAAAGTCTAAAGGCTATGAATATGTGCATTATTCTTCAAACTATTATGTTCATAAGTCCTCGAGGAATTTCTCTGCTTATTCATATGCTTATCCTAACCCCTCTTCTGTGAAATGAAGTGCACTGGCTTCAATGCCATCTTTTTATTATGGAGCTTGCATAATTATGAACTCTTTGCCACCCCTCGAGATGTGGGTGGTGAAGAAAAAGAACTAATCTCTTATGCAGGGTCAGGTCTCCAGACAAACTTAAACGTCTGAAGAATTTGCTGGAGACCTGAATGTGCTTGAATGGACGCAAGCTAATCATAAAGAAATGAATTACTCATTTCCCACGTCCTCATGTTGCTATGTCTGTTATTGTTGATGAAATTGATATCATATGATTCACTGATGAAGTATATGGGTTCGTAAGTTGCACTAATTCATCTGCAGGATGAACAACCCAAAGCTATTGAGTGGGTCCTCGATAGTGGATGTACAAATCACATGACCGGTGGCAGGAACTTATTGATGGATACTGCTTTAACTCCATCTCATCTGAAGCATATCACCTATGCTGACAAAGGCAAAAGCAAGGTATTGGGTCTAGGTAGGGTTGCGATCTCAAAGGATAGACACATGGACAAAGTCATGCTTGTCGAGTCCTTAGGATTCAACCTCATTTCTATCTCAATGCTTTGTGATCTTGGTATGGTTGTTGTCTTTGGAAAATATTGTTGCATTGTGCTAATGGAATCTGACAATTCCAAAGTCTTCGAAGGCTTTAGGAGAGGAGACTTGTATATTGTTGATTTCTCTGCAGGACCACAGCCTGCCACATGTCTACTTGCAAAAGCTTCAAAAGGCTGGTTATGGAATCGACGACTTGGTCATGCTGGGATGAGGAACTTGCATACACTGGCAAAGAAGAAGCATGTCATTGGCATCGAGGGTGTCAAATTCCTCAAATATCAACTTTGTGGGGCTTGTGAGGCTAGAAAGATCACCAAAGCCAAGCATACCTCGAAGACTATCATGACCACTTCTCGTCCCTTTGAATTACTTCATATGGATCTCTTTGGCCCTACTCATTATGCCATGTTCACTAGTTCTGCATCATTATATGGCTTTGTCATTGTTGATGATTATTTTCGTTATACCTCGGTGCATATCATCACTTACAAAAATGAAGTGCAGGAAGTCTTCAAACGATTTTCCTCAAGAGCATCGACGAACTTCGGTGTGAAGATCAAGCATACCAGGAGTGATAATGGAACCAAGTTCAAGAACACTGTTCTTGATGAATATCTTGATATACTTGGTATTACTCACGAGTTATCTGCTACCTATACACCTCAGCAGAATGGCGTCGTGGAGCGCAAGAACAGAACTCTTGTTGAGATGGCTCGCACTATGCTTGATGAATACAAGACACCGCAGCGTTTTTGGCAAGATGCTATTGATACTGCATGTCACATCATCAACAGAGTATATCTTCACAGATTCTTCCAAAAGACCTCATATGAACTCCTCACTGACAAGAAACCCAATGTAAGTTATTTCAAAGTTTTCGGTGCTAAATGCTGGATTAGAGATCCTCACCATCACTCTAAATTTGCACCGAAAGCACATGAGGATTTTATTCTTGGTTACGGAAAGGACTCGCACACCTACAGAGTCTTCAACACTTATCATCACAAGGTTGTTGAAACTGTAGATGTGTGGTTCGATGAAACTAATGGCTCGCAAAGAGAGCACCTACCTCCTGTGCTAGATGAAGTGTCACTTGAGGAATCCATCAAGTTCAAGGCTACTGAGGATGCCATTCCTACAGAAGAATCTGCTGAAGAAGTCATTCCGGATCGTGAAGACAATCACGCTGGTGCTACTGAAGAAAATGGCCCTGAAGAAATTGCTGGGCCTAAGCAAAGTCGTCAACCTGCTCATCCTCGCGTTGCAAATGAAGTGTAGATTGAGAAAATCATCAGCGACATCAACGCACCAGGTCCTCTCACGCTCAAAAGCTTCACACTTGTCTAACTTTTGTGGGCATTTTGCGTTTGTCTCTATCATAGAGCCTGCCAAAGTTGATGAAGCATTCATGGAATCTGGGTGAACTCAAGCCATGCAAGATGAATTGCAATAATTTGAGCTCAACAATGTGTGCGAGCTTGTCAAGCGACCAGACCCACGCAAGCACAACATCATCGGTACCAAATGGATCTACTGCAACAAACAAGATGAAAATGGCCTTGTGGTGAGGAATAAGGCTCGTCTTGTGGCTCAAGGCTACACACAGGTTGAAGGAATTGATTTCGATGAAACTTTTGCACCTGTTGCTAGACTTGAAGCTATTCGCATAATATCATCTTACATTAAATGGATGTGAAAAGTGCATTCCTCAATGGTAAGCTTGAGGAAGAAGTATATGTTGCTCAACCACCAGGTTTTGAGGATCCAAAATTTCCAGATCACGTCTACAGACTCAACAAGGCCCTCTATGGCCTCAAGCAAGCACCTCGAGCGTGGTATGATACATTGAAGGAATTCCTCATGAAGAAAGGCTTCAAACCCGATTCACTTGACCCAAATCTTTTCACTAAAGCATATGATGATGAATTATTCGTGTGCCAAATATATGTTGATGATATTATCATTGGTTGTACTAACCAACGTTACAGTGACGAATTTGCCTATATGATGCGTGAGGAATATCAAATGTCTATGATGGGAGAGTTGAAATTCTTTTTAGGTCTTCAAATTCGTCAACAACACAATGGCATATTCATATCTCAGGTGAAATACCTCAAGGATGTGTTGAGGAAATTCGGCATGCAAGATTGCAAAGGTGTCAAAATCACTATGCCCCCAAATGGCCATCTATGCACCGATGAAAATGGTAAAGACTTTGATCAAAAGGTATACCGCTCCATGATTTGCTCTTTATTGTATCTACGTGCATCTAGGCCAGATATTATGCTTAGTGTTTGCATGTGTGCCCGATTTCAAGCTATACCTAAGTAATCACACCATAAGGTTGTGAAGCATATTCTTCGATATCTAGCTCACACTCCAACACTTGGATTATGGTATCCCAAGGGCTCTTTGTCGGTGTCAAAACCGGTGGATCTCGGGTAGGGGGTCCCGAACTGTGCGTCTAGGCGGATGGTAACAGGAGACAAGGGACACGATGTTTTTACCCAGGTTCGGTCCCTCTCGATGGAGGTAAAACCCTACTCCTGCTTGATTAATATTGATGATATGGGTACTACAAGAGTAGATCTACCACGAGATCAAGGAGGCTAAACCCTAGAAGCTAGCCTATGGTATGATTGTTGTTCGTCCTACGGACTAAAACCCTCCGGTTTATATAGACACCGGAGAGGGCTAGGGTTACACAGAGTCGGTTACAATGGTAGGAGATCTACATATCTGTATTGCCAGGCTTGCCTTCCACGCCAAGGAAAGACCCATTCGGACACGGGACGAAGTCTTCAATCTTGTATCTTCATAGTCTTGGAGTCCGGCCAATGATGATAGTTCGGCTATCCGGACACCCCCTAGTCCAGGACTTCCTCAGTAGCCCCTGAACCAGGCTTCAATGACGATGAGTCCGGCGCCCATATTGTCTTCGGCATTGCAAGGCGGGTTCCTCCTTCGAATAATTCATAGAAGATTTGGAACACCAGGATAGTGTCCGGCTCTGTAAAATAAATTTCACATTCCACCGTAGAGAGAATAATATTCACACAAGTTCAATCTGCTGACGTATTTCGCGGCATGACGTCACACCACGGCCAAGCCCTTACTCGAATAGTTTTTATTGTTCCGCCTCAGCGCGTTTAGCGAAGCGGTTTCCTTGGCACGTCTTGTCAAAGCAGAGATCGTGTCCCCTTATTCCGGGATCCTCATCAATACGGACGTGGGTAACCCAACCGCGCCCGTTAGCATGCCCCCTCCATCGAAGGCGAGTTCTAAACGGTCACGGGGACGGCTCTTGGTATTCAATCCCTTTATAACGAGACCAAGGCATGTTCCTTTTCTTCAATCTTCAATCGAATCCGCCCCTCGCCCCGAGTTTCAACAGGCAAGGCTCCAGATTCAGGCACTTCGGACCTTCGACAATGTCCGGTTCCGACCTACAGGGCCGGTGGATGCCTTCTTCCATCATGGAAGAAGACGTGCTAAAGCTGAGAGACGCCAGGTATCTAACCGGCGAGATTTCGCATAGGCTGCACGCCCAAGGGAAAGTTATTCCCACTCCCGAGCCTGGTGAGAGTGTGGTGTTCGTGTCTCACTTCCGTCGGGGTTTAGGCTTCCCGATGGATCCTTTCGTGAGGGGGCTCATGTTTTATTATGGGCTAGAATTCCATGACTTGCATCCGGAATCCATCCTCCATATCTCATCATTCATTGTTGTATGTGAAGCCTTCCTCCACACCACTCCTCACTTCGGATTGTGGCTCAAAACCTTCAACGTGGAGCCAAAGATGATCGAGGAGCGGCAGGCAGAGTGCGGAGGGGCAGTTATAAGCAAGAGAGCCAACGCTCCATGGCCCGAGGGCTGTTTTCAAAAGGAGCTCGGTTTGTGGCAACAGGAGTGGTTCTACATCACCGCTCCCAGGGGCACCAGATGGGTGGCGCCACCTGCCTTTCGCTCGGGCCCTCCATGACGGCTGGCGTCATGGGTCAACAAAGGGCTTGACTGGGGGCCGTCCAAGGACGTGCCATTATTGCAGGTCTGTGTTCGAGACCTCCAAGAGAGGGAGATCACTCTGGTTGTAGTGGCGCAGGTCATGCTGATTCGGCGCCTTCTGCCGTGCAAACGTCGCCCCCTCCGCCTGTGGGAATTCAATCCGGAGGGACCGCGAGCTCTCCAACACTTCATGGGTGCGACACCCGTGGAGATGTATAAACTGTTCTTCGGATCACAAGAGATGTGTCCGGACCTGACCAAGGACGCAGGCTTGAGCTGCAATCACCCGGATACTCAAGTAAGTAGTCCTGTGCCCGGACACGCTGCCCATACATTTACCGTAAAGTTGCCCTTTAACCAGCTATCCCTTGAACAGGAGTGGATAGCAAAAGCAAAACTGATACGGTGTCCAGCCCCCCTCCCTGAGACCATCCCGGATCCTGTGTTAGTCAAGATGCTGGAGGCTGCGCCTTCAGAAGAGGGCAAAGGGGAAAACAGGAAAACTACCGCCTCCGCTAAAGAGGCTCTCAAAAAAAGGGGGATCGAGAATCCCTCCCTTCAAGGGGAGAAGAGGACCGCTTCTGAAGATCCAGAGGCCAAGGCCTCAAAGCGGGGGAGGAAATCTTCACCAGAGGGTCCTGCGCCAGGAGAGGCCCCAGCCGCACTATTTCCCCAAGGGAATCAGCCCTCCAGTGAGCCGTAAGTAGAAAGGGGAGTTCTGTAATAAGGGCCATCCCTGTTTTTATTTCTGAGGATAACCGAAGTTTTTGCCTTGTAGTTCGGATCTCAGCCCTTCTCAACAGAGCTCATCTTCGGGGTATATTCGTCTAGAGATGATGGAGAGTGAAACGCCTCCATCTGCCGCACCGTCAGGCGGGGCGGACGACCCTGAGGTGTCGTCGCGGAGGGTCTCCCTGAGTCCGGCGGGGCCGGAGAGTTTGGCAACAACTGGTGTACGGCCGGAGGAGCTGAAGGATCTGCTCGGGCGGGCGTCTATCTCATAAGATCACCGTACGTTGATGAGTACGGTGATTGAAAGGATTTCATCCGCTGAGAGCGGGTTGCATGAGGCCGTCAGAAGTTTACTGATGGGGTTGCAAGTGGATGGCCTCCTCCGTTACGGAGGGGC
This sequence comes from Aegilops speltoides, assembly GCA_021437245.1. Lineage (NCBI taxonomy): Eukaryota > Viridiplantae > Streptophyta > Magnoliopsida > Poales > Poaceae > Aegilops > Aegilops speltoides. Next base: position 139,200,258 of record CM038146.1, on the reverse strand, counting down.
ACATCGAGAAGCTGCGCAGCGCCGGATATCTGTCCAGCGACATCGTGCACCGGCTGCCCGACGAGGGGCAGCTCATCCCCACCCCCAGGCCCCATGAGAGGGTGGTATTCTGTAACGCCCCGGGTTCGATGCGCCAGGTGTCTGCCAGTTATTCGCCGTCCTTGCCTTGTCATTTACTTGCGTGTTGCATTTTATTAGGTCATCATTTGCATTGCATTGCATACGTGTTCGTTTCATGCATCCGAGCATTTCCCCCGTTGTCCGTTTTGCAATCCGGCACTCCTATGTCCTTCGGCGCCCCCTTTTGCCTCTTTTCGTGTGCGGGCGTTAAACTTTCTCGGAATGGCCCGAGGTTTGCCAAGCGGCCTTGGTATACCACCGGTAGACCGCCTGTCAAGTTTCGTCCCATTTGGAGGTCGTTTGATACTCCAATGGTTAACCGGGTAACCGTAAAAGCCCTCTTTTGTTGCAGCCCAACACCCCTTCCAAAGTGGCCCAAAAACCCAGCAAACTCCCCTCCATGCTCTCGGACGTTCGATCACGATCGCGTGGCCGAAAACCGCTCCCCATTTGGACTCTCCTAACTCCCTCTACCTATAAATATGTGCCCCTCCCCGAAATTCGCGGATGAAACCCTAGCCCCGCTCCCTCTTCGCCGCCGGACACGTCCGCCCCCGGCCGGACACATCCGCCGCCACCACGCCCAGCCAATCAGAGGGCTCCACGTGTCCCAGCGCCGTCGTCCTCCGCCGCAGGCCCGCCGGGCCCACGGGGAGCCCGCCGACCGCCTGGCCCGATCCCACGCGCGCGCCTCCGCCAGGCTCGCCATCGCCGCCGCCGCCGCCCTCCGCCGCCTCGCCTCGGCCTCCCGTCTGCCACTCTCCGTCTGCCAGAGCCTCGCCCCACGCCTGCGCCTCCGCCCGGCGACCCATCCCGCCAGCCGCGCCCGCCTCGCCCGCCCGCCCTGGCCTCCTCCGCCGGCCATGCTGCCTCGGCCAGCCACCGCCCAAGCCCGGGCCGCCCGCCCCGCTCCTCCAGCTCGGCCAGATCCGGTCGAGCGGACTGGATCCGTCGTCCCGACCTCCCGGCCACCTCCGCGCCTCCCCGGCGTCTTCCCCGTCCTCTCCGGCATCTACTCCGGCGAACCCCGGCGAATCTCGAAAACCGTGCAGATCTGAGGTTGACCCCGAAATTCCTCCAAGTCCCTGGTTTTTAACATTATATTGCCATTTTCATCGCATCATAACTCTGCGTCCGTAGCTCCGTTTCATGCGTGTAGTATGTCAAATTTTTCATCTCGACGAGCACTTCATTTCATTCCATTGCATCATGTTCATTTGAGTCCATCTTGATGCCTAAATCCTTGTTGCAAGAGTGCTTGTTGATGTTAATCTGCTGGAACTGTTATAACATGTTCATTTGTCATTTTTGTCATGTTTGATGTGTGCATCCTATGAGGTTGATGTCTACATGTGTTTTGAACTATGCCATGCCATCTTTACAGGGGTGCTATCCATGTATTTTTGTGAGTCTTGTACTGAGTGCATCGAGCTTGTTAAGTAGGGTACTTGCTGTTGCTGTTTTGCTAGGCTGATTCTGTTATATTTTGTTGCTATGTTAACCTGATGCTACAAGTCATTCTATGCATAATCTAGAGATGTTCACTAAGGATGATTTGTTATACATGTTATGCACTATCCATCCATGCCCCTGGTTGCATTTATAGCCTGCTGTAACATGTTGTTATCTTGCTCCAAACTTGCTAAATAATGTTGCTGTCAGCCTGTTAACATTAAGTTCAGTTTTGGCCATGTGTTTTGCTAGTGATCCATGCACCCTATGAACTTGCTCTTGCCATGCTTAGCTTCACAAACATGTCTTTTACTGTTGGTTTCCTTGCCATGCCATGTATTGCTCTGTGGTGAGTGGTTCAACCTCACCAACATGCCTACTTATTATTGTTCCTGCCATGCATGAATCTGTCATATAACTTGCCATGTTTACATGGGTGCCATCATATTTTATGTGCCCTTTTGGCTCATGGTCAGTAAGGAACTTTTGTTCTATGAAATTAGTAGATTCATGTCATGCCTTTGTTTGCCATGATATGTTCCTGTAACATGTTGTTTGATAGCTCTAAACATTGCAACCTGATGCTATTTCTGCCAAGTCTGAAACTGTTATTATTTGCAATCTTACCATGTGTGTTTGAGCATGTTCTAGTGATTTCCGGAGATAGCTCTGTGTTCATGTTTTGTTATGCTTTACCTGTACTTCATGCCCATGCCTTTTGTTTTCTCGTTGAGATGATGTAGCTTGTTGTTTTGATGCTTGCAATATGCCTAGTTGCTGTTTTGGACAACTTGTCCTTTAAACTTGTATAGAGTGTATGTCTTGAACCGTTGCTCCGTTTTGAGTGTGCTATATATGAAACTTGCTTGATTTTGCATGTAGCTTCATATTACCATGTTGCATCCTTGTTTTGAGGTGTTTGCTTGATGTTTGTATGCATTTTGCATCAATGCCATGTTTAACTTGTTTTGCTCAAATCTTCTAGGCCGTAGCTCCAAATCTAATGAACTTTATATGTAACTTGACTAGAATCTCGTGTAGATCATCTTGGTGCATCTTAACTTGCTGTTTAACAACTTGAACATAAGGTTTATTCAGATCTGGACCAATTTCGAAATTTGCATATGAGGACTTACCGGAATTGTTATATGTTGTTTCCGGCCTCATTTAAACTTGCTTTGATGTGTTGTTCTTGTTTGCATCATCTTTTGCCATGAGTAGCTTCATGTAGCTTTGCCATGCATCATGCTTGTTGCGCATCATGTCTTGTCCATGTGTGGTGTGTTTACCATGTTGTGTGCTTCTTCTCGATAGTTCCCGTTTCGTTGCGATCGTGAGGATGCGTTCTTCTACGTGTGGTTTGTCTTCGTGGCTTCATCTTATTCTTGGACTCATTCTTCTTCCTTGCGGGATTTCAGGAAAGATGACCGCTACCATGGATCTCACTACTATCATTGCTTTGCTAGTTGCTTCGTTCTATCGCTTTGCTGCGCTACCTATCTTTTGCTCTTCAAGCCTCCCCAAATTGCCATGAACCACTAACCTTTGACTCCCTTCCTAGCAAACCGTTGTTTGGCTATGTTACCGCTTTGCTCAGCCCCTCTTATAGCATTGTTAGTTGCAGGTGAAGTTGAAGATTGCTCCATGGTGGACAGGATTATGTTGGGATATCACAATATCTCTCATATTATTAATGCATCTATATATTTGGTAAAGGGTGGAAGGCTCGGCCTTATTCCTGGTGTTTTGTTCCACTCTTGCCGCCCTAGTTTCTGTCATACCGGTATTATGTTCCCGGATTTTGCGTTCCTTACACGGTCGGGTGATTTATGGGACCCCCTTGACAGTTCACTTTGAATAAAACTCCTCCAGCAAGGCCCAACCTTGGTTTTACCATTTGCCTCACCACCACCTACCTTTCCCTTGGGAGTAATTAACCCAAGGGTCATCTTTATTATAGCCCCCCCGGGCCAATGCTTGTCTAAGTGTTGGTCCAAACCAGAGCCACTTGCAGCGCCACCTCGGGGAAACTTGAGGTCTGGTTTTAGTTGTACGTAGTGTTCATCCGGTGTTGCCCTGAGAACGAGATATGTGCAGCTCCTATCAGGATTGTCGGCGTATAGGGCGGTCTTGCTGGTCTTGTTTTACCATTGTCAAAATGTCTTGTAAACCGGGATTCCGAGACTGATCGGGTCTTCCTGGGAGAAGAAATATCCTTCGTTGATCGCGAGAGCTTATCATGGGCTAAGTTGGGACACCCCTGCAGGGTATAAACTTTCGAGAGCCGTGCCCGCGGTTATGTGGCAGATGGGAATTTGTTAATGTCCGGTTGTAGATAACTTGACACCAGATCCAAATTAAAACGCATCAACCGTGTGTGTAGCCGTGATGGTCTCTTCTCGGCGGAGTCCGGGAAGTGAACACGGTGTCTGGGTTATGTTTGACGTAAGTAGGAGTTCAGGATCACTTCTTGATCATTGCTGGCTTCACGACCGTTCCTTTGTTTCTCTTCTCGCTCTTATTTGCGTATGTTAGCCACCATACTTGCTTAGCCGCTGCTGCAACCTCACCACTTTACCCCTTCCTTACCCATTAAGCTTTGCTAGTCTTGATACCTATGGTAATGGGATTGCTGAGTCCTCGTGGCTCACACATTACTACAACAACAGTTGCAGGTACAAGTTTTGCGATGATCCTGACGCGAGAGCGATGTTTGCTTGTTTTGGAGTTCTTCTTCTGCGTCTTCTTTGATTAGGGGATAGGTTCCAGGTCGGCAGCCTGGGCTAGCAGGGTGGATGTCGTTTGAGTTTCCGTTTGTGTTTCGTCCATAGACGGATGATGCTCTTATGTAAGATGATGTTGTATTCGTGTGGCATTGTATGCCTCTTGTATGTATCCCCATCTATTATGTAATGTTGATGTAATGATACTCACCTTGCAAAAGCGTTTCAATATGCGGGTCTATCCTTGGTGGGACCTTTGAGTTCCTTTTCGATAGGGTCGCATATTGGGCGTGATAAGTTGGTATCAGAGCCTCGACTGACCTTAGGAGCCCCCTTGATTGATCGTGTAGTTTGGCCGTTGTTGAGTCTAGAAGAAAACTGTTTTCTGAGTCTAGTTATATCGGAGAGTAGGAATTCTTTTTACTCCTCAGCCCCTTCGTCCCTCTAGTGAGGAATCTTGACGTAGGTGTTTTGTATTACTCCTCTTCCCATTCAAATTTTTCTTTAGGGTCACGCAGTTGGTTTTCCGATCGTTGGTTCTCAGCTCTTCTCATCCGGTGCATTTCTCGTCAAGTTGACTCGAGCCTCTTCGTTTTTGCAAGTTCGATCCTCAGTTGTTTTATTTTCCCACCCGCCCTCCCCTTTTTCTTCTCGGAACCGGAGTCCGTAATCGAGTATCCTTCCTACTCGTGCGAAGTCTTTGCTTTCTATCCTCATTGTTTTCAACCGGTGTTTTCTCTTCAAGATATTCGTCATTTTTCCCCTTCCGAGTTTCTTTTGTTTTCCCGCCCTCCCACCCTTTTTCTTCCCGGAGTTCTCTCGACCATCTATTTCATTCGTACGGAGCCTCTTCAGTCTTTCGTCAATTGTTTAAACCGGTGAATTCTCTTTTGTTTGACATTCTTCATCCCTTTCTTTTTCCGGTGCACACAATTCAAGTTTTTTTCGTTCTCGATCATATTCTTTCCCTCAGCTCAAATATTTCCCTTTGCTCGTTCGTCTCTCGCCAGTTTATCCTTCCGGAGTGTTCAAGATATCTCAGGAGAGTTGTCTGTGTTTGAATTAATTCGAGGTTGTCACCTCATTCAAATATTTCAATCGTTCCAGTGCATCATCTATCTCTTCAACATCTCTTTCTAATGGTGTTTTTTCTTTTAGTGGGCCCTAACCCACAGGTCTTTTCCCAGGATCTTACCTGACCCTTCTAATTTCCGTGGAGTTATTCTCAATTCTTTTCAAGTGTGACGTAAGATTGAATTCCATCAGTCACAGGCCTTCCCCAAGATCGCTTTCAAATTCTTTTCATGGTTTCCTCAACCTTTTCGTTTTTCATTCTACCGGAGTACCTCAGTTATTTTGGTGGTGTTTCTCGTCGTCATTTGAAGATCGAAGAAGAGTTTTTCTTCTAAATCTTGTCTGTTCTCTCGAAGATTCGTGGTTCTAGCTTCTTGTTACCCTCTCGAATTATTCCATTTGTCAGATATTCTTTTCTTACCCATCCGGAGTATGTCAGAAGTTGTTTTCCATTTCTTTCACCGGAGGCCATCATTCCAGTTATCATTCTCTATTTATCCCGGTGCTCGTTCAAGTGTTCTTTAATCAGCTCATGATCTCTTCGTTCTTTTGCATCTAAATCCCCTCTAGCATTGGTTTCTTCTAATTCTTCCTGGTGATTTATTCTCTTTCATCAAGCATTTTTGAATTCTAACGGTGGTTCATTCAAGATTCTTTTCCTTGTTTATCATATTAATCCATTCATTCTTTTCAATCCTACCGGTGGTTCATGAAGACCTACTCACGTTTGCGATATGTCACTTCTTTATCCCTTTCAAGAAGGATAAGTAATATGCAAAATCCATTGCTTGTCATCAATTAAATTTGATGAAGGATAAGCATACAATAAATCTTATTCTTATTTCCTCGAAGTGAGTAATCCCTTCCTTCAGAGTTTGTTCTTGATGAATAAATTCTAGTTCCAAGCGTTTTCATCTTTTTTTTTCCGGAGTTCAAATTTCCTCGGCCATTTCGTCGGAACCTCCATCTAATTCATCATAAGATTTTATCTTATTTCTTTTTCATCCTTTATTCTATTTCATCATCCCTTTTGTCACCGGAGTTCTTCATGGTGGTTCTTCATGATTTAATTCATTCTTTCAAGTGTTCATCAAGATTCTTGTTCAAGGAGTTCTAGTATCTTTTGTTCTTGCATCTTGAGGTGCAATTAAATCTCCGTATTCTTTTGAAGTGGAGTTTTGCATTTCTTCGTTCCTTCTCAGCTATCCAATCATTTCCATTTGTGGCCGATTATCACCTTTTGATCTTCAGATGTTACCTATAAGACCACAACAAGCTTATTCTTTCATTGTTGATTTTCTCAACAACTCCGTTTAAACCTTCCTTCTAAAGATGCTTTCAATTCCATTCGTGGCACAAGTTGTCATTTTCTTCTCCGTTCTTTTCATTCAACTCTTTCAATTCTTCCGGAGGTTTTGTTGCATGTCTCCATCAAGTATCATTCCATCTTATCTAGTTCATGATTCGATCCTCTCCATGTTCAACCAGAGTGCTGCCTAAATCCTTTCAGTCTTATTCGTTTCTTATCTCGTTCTAACCGGAGTGGTTTCTTAGTCTATCTGATTCCATGAGCTTTTGATTCTCGTCATTCTCGTCGTTCCTCTCTTCTTCTCGAGTGCTCTCGATTCTTTGCTTCTTCTCTTGAGTTTTTGTTTCACCTCATCCCTTTTTCCCTTCCGTCTCGGTCTTAAGATCTCGGGACGAGATCTCTTGTTAGTGGAGGAGTGTTGTAACGCCCCGGGTTCGATGCGCCAGGTGTCCGCCAGTTATTCGCCATCATTGCCTTGTCATTTCCTTGCGTGTTGCATTTTATTAGATCATCATGTGCATTTCATTGCATACGTGTTCGTTTCATGCATCCGAGCATTTCCCCCGTTGTCCGTTTTGCAATCCGGCACTCCTATGTCCTCCGGCGCCCCCTTTTGCCTCTTTTCGTGTGCGGGTGTTAAACTTTCTCGGAATGGCCCGAGGTTTGCCAAGCGGCCATGGCATACCACCGGTAGACCGCCTGTCAAGTTTCGTCCCATTTGGAGGTCGTTTGATACTCCAACGGTTAACCGGGTAACCGTAAAAGCCCTCTTTTTTTGCAGCCCAACACCCCTTCCAAAGTGGCCCAAAAACCCAGCAAACTCCCCTCCATGCTCTCGGTCGTTCGATCACGATCACGTGGCCGAAAACCGCTCCCCATTTGGACTCTCCTAGCTCCCTCTACCTATAAATATGTGCCCCTCCCCGAAATTCGCGGATGAAACCCTAGCCCGCTCCTCTTCGCCACCGACACGCCCACCCCGGCGGACACGTCCGCTGCTGCTGCTACCAATCGAGAGGTGCCGCTTGTCTCAGCGCCGCCGTCCTCCATCGCAGGCCGCTGGCCCACGGGAGCCCGCCGGACCGCCACGGCCCGATCTCAAGGCTTCAAGCGCCTCGCTGTGTGCCGCCGTCGGCGAAGCCGCCGCCAAGACCGCCCTCCGCCGCCTCGCCTCGGCCTTCTGCTGCCACCGTGTCCATCCGCCAGAGCCTCGCCCACTGCGCCTCCCCTGGCTGGCGACCCGTCCCGCCAGCGTGCCGCCTCGCCGCCGCCCGGCCGCGGCCTCCTCCGGCTGGCCCACTGGCTGAAGCCTGCGCCGCCCGGATCCCCGCCGCCCGCTCCTCCCATCTCCGGCCAGCTCCGGTCGGGCCGGACCAGATCCGGTCGTCCCCGACCTTCCCGGCCACCTCCCGCGCCTCCCCGGCGTCTTCCCCGTCCTCTCCGGCATCTACTCCGGCGAACCCCGGCGAACCTCGAAAACCGTGCAGATCTGAGGTTGACCCCGAAATTCCTCCAAGTCCCTGGTTTTTAACATTATATTGCCATGTTCATCGCATCATAACTCTGCGTCCGTAGCTCCGTTTCATGCGTGTAATATGTCAAATTTTTCATCTCGACGAGCACTTCATTTCATTCCATTGCATCATGTTCATTTGAGTCCATCTTGATGCCTGAATCCTCGTTGCAAGAGTGCTTGTTGATGTTAATCTGCAGGAATTGTTATAACATGTTCATTTGTCATTTTTGCCATGTTTGATGTGTGCATCCTATGAGGTTGATGTCTACATGTGTTTTGAACTATGCCATGCCATCTTTACAGGGGTGCTATCCATGTATTTTTATGACTCTTGTACCGAGTGCATCGAGCTTGTTAAGTAGGGTACTTACTGTTGCTGTTTTGCTTGGCTGATTCTGTTATATTTTGTTGCTATGTTAACCTGATGCTACAAGTCATTCTATGCATAATCTGGAGATGTTCTCTAAGGATGATTTGTTATACATGTTATGCACTATCCATCCATGCCCCTGGTTGCATTTATAGCCTACTGTAACATGTTGTTATCTTGCTCCAAACTTGCTAAATAATGTTGCTGTCAGCCTGTTAACATTAAGTTCAGTTTTGGCCATGTGTTTTGCTAGTGATCCATGCACCCTATGAACTTGCTCTTGCCATGCTTAGCTTCACAAACATGTCTTCTTACTGTTGGTTGCCTTGCCATGCCATGTATTGCTCTATGGTGAGTGGTTCAAGCTCACCAACATGCCTACTTATTATTGTTCCTGCCATGCATGAATCTGTCATATAACTTGCCATGTTTACATGGGTGCCATCATATTTTATGTGCCCTTTTGGCTTATGGTCAGTAAGGAACTTTTGTTCTATGCAATTAGTAGATTCATGTCATGCCTTTGTTTGCCATGATATGGTCCTGTAACATGTTGTTTGATAGCTCTAAACATTGCAACCTGATGCTATTTCTGCCAAGTCTGAAACTGTTATTATTTGCAATCTTACCATGTGTGTTTGAGCATGTTCTAGTGATTTTTGGAGATAGCTCAGTGTTCATGTTTTGTTGCTTTACCTGTACTTCATGCCCATGCCTTTTGTTTTCTCGTTGAGATGCTGTAGCTTGTTGTTTTGATGCTTGCAATATGCCTAGTTGCTGTTTTGGACAGCTTGTCCTTTAAACTTGTATAGAGTGTACGTGTTCAACCGTTGCTCCGTTTTGAGTGTGCTATATATGAAACTTGCTTGATTTTGCATGTAGCTTCATATTACCATGTTGCATCCTTGTTTTGAGGTGTTTGCTTGATGTTTGTATGCATTTTGCATCAATGCCATGTTTAACTTGTTTTGCTCAAATCTTCTAGGCCGTAGCTCCAAATCTAATGAACTTTATATGTAACTTGACTAGAATCTCGTGTAGATCATCTTGGTGCATCTTAACTTACTGTTTAACAACTTGAAAATAAGGTTTATTCAGATCTGGACCAATTTCGAAATTTGCATATGAGGACTTACCGGAATTGTTATATGTTGTTTCCGGCCTCATTTAAACTTGCTTTGATGTGTTGTTATTGTTTGCATCATCTTTTGCCATGAGTAGCTTCATGTAGCTTTGCCATGCATCATGCTTGTTGTGCATCACGTTTTGTCCATGTGTGGTGTGTTTACCATGTTGTGTGCTTCTTCTCGATAGTTCCCATTTTGTTGCGATCGTGAGGATGCGTTCGTCTACGTGTGGTACGTCTTCGTGGCTTCATCTACTTCATGGACTCGTTCTTCTTTCTTGCGGTATTTCAGGCAAGATGACCACTACCCTGGATCTCACTACTATCATTGCTATGCTAGTTGCTTCGTTCTATCGCTTTGCCGCGCTACCTATCTTTTGCTCTTCAAGCCTCCCCAAATTGCCATGAACCTCTAACCTTTGACACCCTTCCTAGCAAACCGTTGTTTGGCTACGTTACCGCTTTGCTCAGCCCCTCTTATAGCGTTGTTAGTTGCAGGTGAAGTTGAAGATTGCTCCATGGTGGACAGGATTATGTTGGGATATCACAATATCTCTTATATTATTAATGCATCTATATATTTGGTAAAGGGTGGAAGGCTCGGCCTTATGCCTGGTGTTTTGTTCCACTCTTGCCGCCCTAGTTTCCGTCATACTGGTATTATGTTCCCGAATTTCGCGTCACACGCTGGTCGGGTGATTTATGGGACCCCCTTGACAGTTCGCTTTGAATAAAACTCCTCCAGCAAGGCCCAACCTTGGGTTTACCATTTGCCTCACCACCACCTACCTTTCCCTTGGGAGTAATTAACCCAAGGGTCATCTTTTTTATAGCCCCCCAGGCCAATGCTTGTCTAAGTGTTGGTCTGAACCAGAGCCACTTGCAGCGCCACCTCGGGGAAACTCGAGGTCTGGTTTTAGTTGTACGTAGTGTTCATCCGATGTTGCCCTGAGAACGAGATATGTGCAGCTCCTATCGGGATTGTCGGCGTATCGGGCGGTCTTGCTGGTCTTGTTTTACCATTGTTGAAATGTCTTGTAAACCGGGATTCCGAGACAGATCGGGTCTTCTTAGGAGAAGGAATATCCTTCGTTGATCGCGAGAGCTTATCATGGGCTAAGTTGGGACACCCCTGCAGGGTATAAATTTTCGAGAGCCGTGCCCGCGGTTATGTGGCAGATGGGAATTTGTTAATGTCCGGTTGTAGATAACTTGACACCAGATCCGAATTAAAACGCATCAACCATGTGTGTAGCCGTGATGGTCTCTTCTCGGCAGAGTCCGGGAAGTGAACACGGTTTCTGGGTTATGTTTGACGTAAGTAGGAGTTCAGGATCACTTCTTGATCATTGCTAGCTTCACGACTGTTCCTTTGTTTCTCTTCTCGCTCTTATTTGCGTATGTTAGCCACCATACTTGCTTAGCCGCTGCTGCAACCTCACCACTTTACCCCTTCCTTACCCATTAAGCTTTGCTAGTCTTGATACCCATGGTAATGGGATTGCTGAGTCCTCGTGGCTCACAGATTACTACAACAACAGTTGCAGGTACAAGTTTTGCGATGATCCTGACGCGAGAGCGATGTTTGCTTGGTTTGGAGTTCTTCTTCTGCTTCTTCTTCGATTAGGGGATAGGTTCCAGGTCGGCAGCCTGGGCTAGCAGGGTGGATGTCGTTTGACTTTCCGTTTGTGTTTCGTCCATAGACGGATGATGCTCTTATGTAAGATGATGTTGTATTCGTGTGGCATTGTATGCCTCTTGTATGTATCCCCAACTATTATGTAATTTTGATGTAATGATACCCACCTTGCAAAAGCGTTTTAATATGCGGGTCTATCCTTGGTGGGACCTTCGAGTTCCTTTTGGATAGGGTCGCATATTGGGCGTGATATATTCCTTCCTCATTTCCTCCGTGGACTGGGCTTCCCACTCCACCCCTTTGTCCGGGGGCTCATGTTCTACTACGGCCTGGACTTCCACGATCTGGCCCCAAATTTCATCCTCAATATCTCGGCGTTTATTGTCGTGTGCGAGGCCTTCCTCTCAGATCCAGCCCCACTTCGCTTGTGGCTAAAGACCTTCAATGTCAAGTCAAGGTTGTGAAGGGCAGCCAAGCGGAGTGCGGAGGCGCCATGGTGGGCAAAATGCCCAACGCCACTTGGCTTGAGGGTGCCTTCATGGAATCTATCAAAGGGTGGCAATCGGGTGGTTCTACATCACCGAGCCAGCGGACCCTAAATGGGCAGCGCCCCAATTCAGATCTGCATCCCCATGCAGCTCACCTCCTAGAAAGAGAAGGGCTTGCTATGGGGTAGTTCGAAGAGCTGATCGGACTCATCTGCCTCTAGACCCCGTGAACAAGAAGCTCAAGCTTTTCAATGTGATCCAGTCATGCTCGTCTCACGGGTTCTCCCCGCCAAAGAACGGGACTTCAATTTGTGGGAGTTTGATCCGGCACAGCACCAGACCTTGAGCGGGCTCTTCGACACTACGTACGAAGCTGCCTGGAGGGTGCTGTTCAAGGGCGCTGAAGCTCCCGCATCCGCTACCGAAGATCGCGGATTCAGCACACAGCGTCCGGCTGGCGAGGTAAGCTATGTTATCCTTTATGGGGCACTTGCTTTTCATAGTTTGACTCTATGCGGTGATCTAACTCCCAATACCTTTAACAGGACTGGCAGAAGACGTCCGGACAGGTTAACTGTCCGGCTCCCCTTCCAGAGGACCCAGCGGATGCCCGCTTGACAGAGTTGCTGGTCCCGCACTTTACGAGTGCCGGAGAAGAAGGCTAAAGAAGGCCACGGGAACCCAAGGAGTTCCCGTGTCGTGGTATCGGACACATCGTCCAATGACTCGAGGCGGACTCCTCCCACGAGGACGAGGAGGAGAAGAAAGGGGCCTCTCCCCCAGCGGGGGGAGAGAAGAAGAGGAAGGCCTCCCCAACGAGGGAGGCCGAAGGGTCCAAGAAGGGAAGGACCCTTCCCCGGACTGTTCCGCCGACGTCGGCGATGGCGACGAGGAGTGGCCCTCAAGGGCCAAGCCCCTGGCGAGATCGTAAGTATCCAGACTCCTAGATGTTTTACAATTTTTCTTTTTGTCATGTAGTGTCTTTCTAATGCCGCATACAACCCCGTAGTCTGCCCAAGGACGATCTTCCCGCTTCGTCGAGCGGGTCCTTGGGTACGTCGGATATGGATTCCCTTCCAACCGCCTCCACCCCCCGTGACGCTGACGCCGCCGAGGTGGGATCCCAGAAGGGGACCCACCAGGAGGAGGAGGCTCCGGAGGTGCCGCAGGGCAACCTCCCGGACTTTCCACCAGACTCCGCACCGGAACCTGCAGTGGTTCCGAGTCCGGCGGCGCCCTTCAGTAAGAAGGGCAAGATCAGTGACACCGGCGCCTCCATCCAACCGGGCGCGGATAACTTGGCTGGAGGTGCTCAATGGCACTTCCATCAAGGAAGAACACCGCACTGTCATGAGTGCGGTGATTCAGAAGGTTCAGCTCGCCAAGAGCGGGCTTACCGAAGCCTGCAGTAGCCTTCTAACAGGCTTTGAGGTAAGAATTTTAAAATGTGCAATATAATACCACATTGAAAGTAGCCCCTGATGCTCGGTTCGTTGTTCGGAAAGAAAAGCCGGACTGAGGATCTAAAAAGATATACGCAGGAGTCTAAAAAATATGTCAATATGGGATTGCAGGCTGCGCTGCTGACCTCTGCTGCACTAACCGCGGAGGTCAATGCTTTGAAGCAGAGCCTCGAGCGGTCCGAGAGCGAGCTCGGCCGTGCCAAGAAGCAGCTCGAGGACAAGGAAGGTGAGTAACATTGTATTAAAGTTGTACCTTACAGAAAAGGATTTGGTTGCAAGAGAAATGACAAGTATAACGTGGGTACTCCAGGGGCGACGAACGAGGTGGCGACCCTGAAGGAGGCGATGTCCGCGGCCGAACGCAATGCCGCCGCGGAGCGAGCCAAGCGAGAGAAGCAAGAGGCGCGGGTGGCGGAGGTGCAGCAAGAGCTCCAGGCTCTCGTGGAAAAGCATGAGAGTTTGGAGCGCGACTCAAAGACTCGAGAGTCTGAGCTTGCATCAGCTCTTGAGAGTGCCAAAGCAGCTAAGGCCGAAGCCCACAAGGCCCTCCAGGATATCGAGGCGTTGAAGAAGATAGCGGCGGGTAAGGCATTTTTCATGCAAAGCAAGCATATGAATGTGAATTACCTATTACTTACCCGAATTGAGCTCTCCAGAGCTGCCGCAGATCTGCCCAGCAGCGGTCCGATCTTGCCGCTTTCTACGGGCCGAGGAGGGAGCTTGACGGAGAAGGTCTTCGTATCGAGATGTCGAGGCCGACATCCGTGCCCTTTAGCGACCATCCGGCAGCTGGTCGAGCTCCACAAGGTGGCCGAACAGGCCATGAAGGGCCTCATAGTTCGGTCAGGCCCAAGGAGGCCATGCCCGGAGCTACTTCGCCCTGGTGCGGCGGCTGGTGGATGCGTGTCCTCGGGTTGAAGTCGCCAAGCACTCCTTTGATTGAAGGTGCCTGTTGGCCCTTGCCCGTGCAAAGGTGCACTGGGGCAAGATGGACGCTGAGAAGCTTGTGACGGACGCGCCACCGCCGGGCAAGGAGTATCGCACACCCGAGATGTATTATAAGGGTGTCCTGAAGGGTGCCCGCATGATTGCGGGTGAGTGCTCCAAAGATGTAATATTTGAGTAGACTCGCATTGTGTTATCCTGTGCGCTGAAAACTTTGTTCATATGCGCTAAGCAACGCTTGTTAATTTAAAATATTACCTTCTGTGCGGCCGTTTATCAAATCTGAGAGATGGCAAGTCGTCGGCTTCATCCCCCATGCCACGAGTGCTGGGGTGCTCGGGATAAACTTGAGCGCTCTTGTTCCCATTTTTGGGTCCATCTAGGGAGGCGCTCAACACAACGAACGAGGCAACCGGACTTATAATGCTTGAACACTCTCACTTAGCCATAGAATTCTATAATTTTAAATTTCGGCGAAGCCCCTAGTGTTCGGAAGACCGAGTTCGGGGCGCTATCCACGCCTGGGCCGGACAAAGCCGGTTCCTCGCTCTAAGCGGCATAAGTCTTTAGGGACTCGAAAAAACCTCTCGAACAGCGACCAGCTCTCGCCTTATCATGACGGTCAGTTTTAGCTTTCTCCGAGGCGCCGCCCAGCTCAAGCTGGGCGCAATCGCAGTGGTTCTCCCAAGCTACCTTAGCCGATACAACGGAACGTAAGGTACCAAAACGTGGGAGCCGGGCAAACCCAACTATTGACCCAAGACATGATTCGGAGCCGATGCATATAGCGCTATAAGTTCGGGGTGCCGCACTTGTGAAAGTGTTCGGACTTATCACACCAGAATGTGGGGAACTTAAGCCCCTGGTGTATTTAGCCGTACCGGAGTGTACGGATGCAACATGTCATAAATGAACATATGTATAAGAAAGGAATGCAATTATAAGCAAAAAGCGATGCATTGTTTATTCAAGAAATACTGCCATGAATGCAGAACGATACAAATAGTGCGGTAAGCAAGGGATGGGACTATTAAACATGTCCCCCTCTAGGGGTAGGCTGCGGAATGGTGTATAAAACAGATTTAATGCTCGTAATGGAGACCACCTGGATACTCGTCGTAGCCTTTCTCCTTCCCTGGCTGTTGCATCGTGAGTTCGGCAGGTCTACTGCCGGACAGGGCCTCTCGTGAACGGAGCCCTGTGGGTAAGAAAAAAGAAAAAGGAAATATAATGACACACTTGGGAGCCCCTGGTGTGGTTGAGCCGCACTCTAGACCTGTTGTGGCCGTGCCCCTCCCCCTATGCCCATGGTATCTCCAGAGCGTAATGATGTACGTGAAGGACCAGTCTTGCCATTTTGCAGGGGCTGGGGTTGGGGCCGCACTGCTACGCGTGCTCGGTACGTGCCAGGTGGTCTTGTTGTAGGTTACTCCGGGTGCGTTTAGCCGTGTCCGGTCGCTTAACGGACGGACTCGAAAATTGCCTTAAGAGGCTGCTCTGTACTTCTGCCGCGAGAGCCGCTGTGTGTTCCTCCGTTCGGAGGGAGCGTTCAGAGTTTCCGTTGACCGTGATGACTCCTCGAGGGCCTGGCATCTTGAGCTTGAGGTATGCGTAGTGTGGCACCGCGTTGAACTTTGCAAACGCGGTCTGTCCGAGCAGAGTGTCGGTGTCAAAACCAGCGGATCTCGGGTAGGGGGTCCCGAACTGTGCGTCTAGGCGGATGGTAACAGGAGACGAGGGACACAATGTTTTTACCTGTGTTCAGCCCTCTCGATGGAGGTAATACCCTCGTCCCGCTTGATTAATATTGATGATATGGGTAGTACAAGAGTAGATCTACCACGAGATCAATGAGGCTAAACCCTAGAAGCTAGCCTATGGTATGATTGTTGAGATGTAATGTTGTGTCCTCACGGACTCGGCCCTCCGGTTTATATAGACACCGGAGGGGCTAGGGTTACACAGAGTCGGTTACAATGGTAGGAGATCTACATATCCAGATTGCCAAGCTTGCCTTCCACGCCAAGTAAAGTACCTTCCGGACACGAGCCGAGTCTTCAATCTTCTATCTTCGTGATCCGGGAGTCCGCGGATATCGATAGTCCGCTATCCGGACACCCCTAGTCCAGACTCCTCAAGAGCCCCGAACCAGGCTTCAATGACGATAAGTCCAGCGTGCTTGTAGTCTTCGGCGTTGCAAGGCGGGTTCTCCTTCAATTCCATGTTCCGCCAAACAATGTCCGCTTTACCACGAATCGTGCTTTTGGCTTCTACGCCAAATTATGGCCCTCTTCCATGCGTCGCACGAATGCGAAAAGCCAGGAGCCTTTACATTTCACCCCGGTCGTGCGGGTCACCAGCCTATTAAAGGGACAGGATCCAGATCCAAACCGCACCATCCTCCTCCTCACAGATACCCATCGGCGCCTCGACCAAATCCATTCCACCATGGATCGTCAACGCGCTCTTCCTCACGTGCTCCCAGCCCATCGCCGGGTGATTGGAGGAGGTGCTCTATCTCGCACAACGAGCTAGTAAAGCTCCAAAAAGAGGGATGGCTTCCTCCAGCCTTCATGGTTCCGGTCCGAGCCGGACTGGTTACTTATCGGGGAGGGAGCCAGGCGGAGGACAACCCAAACCCCAACAAGGGGGAGCGGGTGTGCTTTGTCCCTTATCTAATAAGGGGGCTCGCGTTTCCAATACACCCGTTCCTCCGCGGGCTCCTGAAGTTCTATGGACTTCAGCTCCATCACCTCACGCCCGCTTCTGTGTTGCACATCGTGGGCTACGTAGCTCTTTGCGAGCTATTCCTGGGCATCGAGCCCCATTTCGCATTGTGGAAGAGGCTATTCTGCCTGCACCCCATTCTCACCAGGGTCCATATATCAAGTGGGCGGCGCCAAATATGGCGCATCGCTGGGACCGGATACCTATCCGCACCCCCAAGAGGGCGTCCAAGACCGCCCTCGGGTGGTTTTATAGTAGACACTCCATTGCCCGACCCAGTCGGATCGGCCTCCGGAGTTTGATGCCGCCCCTTGAAGAAACGCCACCGGGCGCCCGCGAGCCCCTGCTTGGAGGAAGACAAAAGCGTCCATTACCTGATGGGCCGGATAAGATTAATGGCTCATTCCGGTTTGACCATGTTCGGAGTCATGGCGACGTGCATCAAGCGGGGGGTGCAGCCGCTACAATATAGAGGCCACCCCATGTGGGATTTCAACGGGAAGACGACGCTATTTTAAGACGGCCAGAAGGGTCGGACTCGACCGAGGATCCGTGAAGATCCTATCCGCCTGCATAAGGGGAGAAGGAGGACTTCCTTCGTCCAAACCCCATGAACGGGTTTTCTATGGTCAATCCACGAGGATGGGTAAGTGAATGCCTCAAGAGGGCTTTTACCCGTATTTTCGAAGTTTAAGCTTCTCATGTTATGTCTTCGGCGCAGAGTTTACGCCAGATCGTGGAGGACATGGTGAGTCCCGCCCACAGCCCGAGGACCCGAGGTCCACGGGTCCGCCTCCAAGAGGATCCGGACCTTGGGGTGGAGCTAATCGACGGGTGTATCACCAGCTAAGCATTGATGATGCGCTTAGTCGCCATTACGGCGGACTACCCCGGCTGAGTTCGCATCCTGTGACCAAGACCAAGTCCGGACACCGTTATTTTATCCTTGCCTATTCTGACCTTCGCAAACAATGGTATTTTATAGGAAGCGCCATTACGGCAGGAAGCCGAGCCTGCGGCGGCCGACTTATAGGGGTCGGGCCGAACCAGCAGGAGGAAAAGGAGCACCGTCTTGGCGGAGCGCCGCCACGCAGGTATAGCTCGCTTTTGACCCTTACGAGCAATGTTCCGAGGAAATTTCTAAGTGCTCATGATCTTCATAGGAGAAAAGTGCTCGGCGGACTACGAGCACAGTGAACTTCAATCAACTCCCGCCAGGCTCCAACGCCCGGACTGGAGGGGGAGGCGAGTGCAAGACGCGAACCGGGTCCTACTCCAACGGAAGATACCGACAGACTGTCCGCCACAACGTCGGAGGTGGAGAGCGCTATGAATCATAGATGCCGCGGACAGTTCTTCAAGAGGCGATTTTTCCCGAGGCATTGAATGCCTTTAAAGCAGGGGACGCGCATCTCCGGCTGCCCAAAATGGTTTTACCAGAGCTACAGAGCAAAGATGTTAAAGACATACGGTAAGGGAAATTTAACGGTTGTATACACCAAGAGCCCCGAGACTTAAATTAGTTATGTTAACTGATTTAAGGATCATGTAAACTTTCGTGCTCTTAACGAGAAGAACGCCCGGCTGTCCCGGAGCTGCAAGATTGCAAGGCCCAACTTGAGGTCAAGATTTGCCGCCGCAGAGGAGACGAAAAGACCCTCCCGGTAACACATTTGTATAAATGAATATAAGCGCTGTGCGCGGCGTGCGCGTGAGTCTAATAATGACATCAGAGGTGCTGCCAACAAGATCCGGACAGGCATTAGCTACTACGCCAGCTAAAAGCCGGCGAAAATGTGCTGAACAGAGTTCAGCAGGAAAGGAACAAGCTTCAAGATGCCAATGCCAAGCTCGGAGAAGAGCTGAAGGGCGCACAGGCCGAGCTGTCCGACTCCATTAAGGAGAATCAACGGCTTCGTCGCAGCATCTATAGTAAGTGCTTGAACGAACTTTCGTAGGAAAGAAGAGTTCGGCGAGGAAGCGATTTGACGTGATATGTCTTGTAGGTATACTCACGGGCCGTCCTGCAGAGGAGATGCCCGTATCAATGGGTGATCAACTTCCCGAACTGTTGCGGCTGTGCGAACGAGTTCGACAGGCAATGATTGGCGTCATACGGGCTTTATGGCCATCCCTCGTTCCGCCCGAGAGCCTCGGGGAGCTTGCAGAGAAGCTACAGGGAGTGCGGCAGCGCTTCCATTTGTGGAAGGTTTCGGCCTGCCGTCAAGGTGCCAGGGAGGCTTGGGCCATGGTCAAGACGCGGTACAAGAAGGCGGATCCCAACCATATGGCCGAAGTTGGACCGGTGGGGCCCGACGGGAAGGAGATCCCTGTGAGTTTAGTGTACAGCCGTAGAACTGGCTGCGAAATTCTCCCAACGGGACAGTAAGCTAGACAGCTGTTAGACGGGATTGAGGAGGAATACAATCAATAAACTTGACAATGTATGTTATCCTTAAAATGACATGTGAAATGCCTTCTAGCTGGATTGTAGATCGCTTGCCGTTGCCGACCTTTTCGCTTCACCTCGGGACCCTAGAGTCCGGAGTGTGTCCGAATACCTTTGTGGTTAATAAATAACCGTGGTATGCATGGAGACTAGGCGAGGGGGTCATTAGTGCTTTATCGTGCAAGTGCCCAACTAGTTATGTTATATTACATGGTTAGTAAGAAACATCTTCCGGGAGAATAGTTCCGCTAAGGGTTCCTTTCGCTGGGGTGGCATGCCCTAAAGTGCATGTCCGAACTGCCAATGGAGCAATAAAACATCCGGGGCGATGGAAGAAATAGGTAAAAGTCATCTTTTAAATCACCGACCAATATTCCCTTAAGAACGCTAGCTTTCGCTTCACCCACCGAGGTACACATCCGGTGACCCGACAAGAATAATCGCAGAGGTGCTCCTTTACCACCTAGCCGAACAATCGGGAACGTAGGGGTAAGCACAGGAGCCACGCAACCCAGCTTGGCCAAAACTTAAGTCATATCGATGCATATAATGGCGAGTAAAAGGTACATGTGGAAGCATGACACATGTGTTGGGTATAAACTCAGATAGTTGAGCTTCAGAGAAGAAGCCCCGAGGAATAACGAAAAGGGTGGCACGTCGTATGCATGCAAAAAATGCGAAAATAGTCCTCGAAGGGATTTGTTAATTTTTTTTTAAAAGGATAAAAACAGAGATACAAGACAACCGAAGTATAAAAGATTGGACGGGGTAAGGGGACGAACTCTTAGTCCGGCGCTAAGCATAGAATCGCCGGAGGCGGGCTGCGTTCCATGGGTTCGGCTCGAGTCGGTTGTCCGACGATTTAAGAGCGGTGACGCCTCACGGTCAAGACTTGATCAATGATGAAGGGCCTTCCTTCCGGTTTGAGCTTGTCCTTTTCTTGTCCGCAGCGAGAACTAGTTCACCAACGTTATAGGTCTTGGCCCGCATTTCTCGCTTTGATATCTTCGAGCTGCTGCTGGTAAAATGCGGAACGAGCCTTCGTGACGCCACGTTCTTCCTCCAATGTGTCCAGCTGTCCCGCCGATCAAGCTCGGCTTCTCTTTCCTCGCATATGCGCACTCGAGGTGAGTCATGAATAATGTCGCAGCAAGATCGCCTCATGCCGTATACCATAAAAATGGTGTGAATCCGGTAGTACGGTTAGGCGTTGTCCGCAGCCCCCAAAGTACGGAGTCGAGCTCCTCGACCCATTGAGTGTCTCGATTTAGTGAGTGACCTCACTAGTCCGGGTTTAATGCCGCCATTATTAGACCGCTTGCTCTTTCCACTTGACCGCTGGTTTGAGGGTGATAGATCGACGATAGTCGAGCTTGATGCCCATATTGTTGCACCATGCCTTGACCTCATCGGCTGTGAAGTTCATGCCGCTATCGGTGATGATGCTATGGGGACTCAGTAACGGTGTACCACTTCCGATATAAAGTCTATCACTGGTCCGGACTCGCCGCTTTTACCGGCTTGGCCTCTATCCATTTGGTGAATTTATCCACCATGACCAATGTGTATTTTTTCTTGTGGGTTCCCCCTTAAGGGGTCCTACCATGTCAAGCCCCTGCACCGCGAATGGCCGTAATGGGTATGGTTTTAAGGGCGGTGGGTGGCATATGGCTCGATTAGCGAAGAGCGGCAACCGACGATCGCCGGACTAAGTCTGTGCATCCGCCCGAGCTGTTGGCCAATAAAATCCGGTACGGAACGCCTTTCCTACCAGGGCTCGGGCTGCTACGTGGTGTCCACCTAGTCCGGCATGGATTTCAGCCAGGAGGTTTTGCCCTTCTTCTTTGGAGATACACCTTTGAAGAACTCCGTAGTACTTTTCTTATAAAGTTCTCCTCGTGAACCTTGTAAGCCTTCGATCGCGGACTATGCAATGGGCCTCATTTTGGTCTTCGGGAGCTCCTGCCTAAGTAAGTAGGCCAGAAAGGTTCCGCCCACGCCGCTATTACGCCATTATGTCGTGGGCGGATTGTGCTAGGCTGTCTGCCGAGTCACCAATTGGTGCGGCTTTCTCCGGTTTGTCGCTACCGACTCTCTTCCCATAGTACGGATGGCTTGAAGAGCCTTTCCAGAAGATATTTGGAGGGACAACATCACGCCGCACCGATGCGCGCTGTAATATCAGCCGCTTGGTTGTTATCTCGGCTATGTGATGGAATTCGAGTCCTTCAAACCGAAATGACATTTTCGTGACAACGTTACGGTATGCTGCCATTTTCGGATCCTTGGCGCTGGTCTCCATTTATTTGAGATATTGCGAGGTTTGAATCCTCGCACCTCTCGGCGTTGAATGCCCATGGAGACCGCCATCCGGAGACCATGTAATAGGGCCTCAGATTCGCTGCGTTGTTGGAGTCCGTGTACATTATTTGAAGTACATACTTGATCAGATGCCCGTGGGGACGTCACTACGACGCCAAATTTCATCCGCCAACATTTTGGAGCCGCTGGCGCATAGTGCATTGAGTATGCGCCTGCATCTTTAGGTAGTTCGGCTTTAGTCCATTCAGCGATGAAGTCGCCAAGACTTGCGACTTTATGGCTCGTGGAGGTTTGTAAGTTATGTCAAATGGCAAGAGCTCAATGGCCCATTTCGCAATCCTGCCCGCTATGTCATGGTTATTTATAATGTCATTGAGTGGTACTTGAAGCCACCGTTATCGAACACTCTTGAAAGTAGTGCCGAGCTTCGTGGACGCCATGAACACCGTGATATGCTATCTTTTGATAGTGCGGTAACGGATTTGCAGGGGTTAACACAAGGGATTCGTAATACACTAGTTTTTGAAGGGGAATTTATGCCCTCTCGCTGCTCGTTCGACGACGAGGACAGCGCTCACAACTTGATGTGTTGCAGCGATGTATAATAACATCGGTTCGCCTTGAGTGGGCGCAGCCAGGACCGGATTTGTTGCCAATATGGCCTTTATTTCTTCGAGTCCGCAAAGGCGCATCCGCCCACTGGTGTTTGGCGCGCTTTAGAGGCGGTAAAGGGCAACGCCTTCTCCCTAAACGGAGATAAACGGCTTAAGGCTGCCACGCATCCTGTTAATTTTTGTATTTGCTTGAGGTCCTTCGGGATATCCAACTGTGATAGAGCTCGGATCTTGGCTGGATTTGCTTCGATTCCTCTACCGGATACGATGAAGCCCAGCAGCTTTCCGGCTGGTACGCCAAAACACATTTCTCGGATTCAGCTTAATGTCATATGCTCGAGGTTGTCGAATGTGAGCCTCAAATCGCCTACTAAAGTCTCGACGTGCTTTGTTTTGATGACTACGCCGCTCACGTATGCCTCGAATTGCTTTGCCTATCTAGGTAGCCGACATGTTTGAATCATGCGCCGATATGTTGCGCCGCATTTTTGAGTCCGAAGGGCATTGTGTTGAAGCAGAATGGTCCGTGACGGTGATGAATGCCGCTATGCTTGGTCTACTTCCGCCATCTTGATTTGATGATAGCCGAGTATGCATCCAGAAGCACAACGAATCGTGTCTCGCCGTGGCATCGATAATTTGATCGATGCGGGAGGGGAAAGGGTCCTTGGGCAAGCCTTATTGAGGTCTTTGAAGTCGACCTGAGGCGCCAGATTTGTCCTTCTTGGTACCATTACCAAATTTGCTAGCCATCCGGATGTTTGATATCTCTGATGAATCCGCTTCCAATAACTTGGCTAGCTCTTCTCCCATTGCTTGTCTTTTGGGCTCGGAAAATCGTCAAGAGCCTGTTTGATTGGTTTGAATCCTTTTAGGATGTTTAGGCTGTGTTCGCCAACCCGCGAGGGATTCCGGCATGTCCGGCGGGTGCCAAAGAAGATGTCCCAATTTTCCCAAAGGAATTTGCGCAGAAGGCGCGCCGACTTCGGGTTCAACTGTGCCCTCCTGATGGAGGCCGTCTTTGTTGGGTCCGCGGGTGGACCTGAAATTTGACTATCTCATCTGCTGGTTTGAAGGATGTGGACTTGGATCTTTTATCAAGTATCACGCCGTCCCTGCTTACCGTGAGAGCGAAGGCGCGGTAAGTTCCTCTGCCGCTAAGGCTTCGGATAGTGCCTCGAGGGCTAGTGCGGCCATCTTATTTTTAGCCCGGAGTGCTGTGTCCGGATCACTGACGAGAGTGATTATTCCGCTGGGCCTAGGCATTTTGAGCTTCATGTACCCGTAATGAGGTATTGCTTGAAAATTGTGAAAGCCTCCCGCCCTAATATGGCGGATAGCCGCTGCTGAACGGGGCCACCGAACGTGACTTCTTCGGATCTGAATTGTCCGGAGAGCCAACACCACATCGAGTGTGATTTTTCCGGCAGCACGCTTCCGGCTAGGGATTATTCCTCTGAAGGTTGTGCTGCTTCGCCAATACGGCTCCAATCGATTCCCATTTTCCGCAGGTTTCTCGTAATGAGGTTTAATCATTGCCGCCGCCCATGAGGACCTTTGTCACGAAAGCCGCCCACTATGGGACTAAGTACCGCGGGCCGGGCTCGTAGTTTGAGATGTAGGCTCGCTGCTAGCGCTGAAGGTGATAGCTGTGTCGCCCATGGATTTGCTGTTGCTACTTGGTAGACTTCGCGAAGTTCGCGGATTGTTCGTTGCTGTTATTTGATGCGAAAGTCTCAAGACTGTTGACATCGTGGTTGGTATTGTTGGAGTGGTTTCCGAGCCGTAAGCTCTTCACCACTTTTGGCCACCGCCGTAATATCCAACATGCTCGAAGGCTATGCGCTGGGATAGCTTCCCCAGACAGAAGTTTACAGGTCCGTTGAGCCATCCCTCCAAAGACGGTTCCGCTTCCCTTATCGGGTTTTTGTTTTTGATTTTGGCAATCGGGGCCTGATTGTAAGGCGCTGCTTTTTACCGTAGATCGGGTTTAAATGGATTGTCCTGCAATTGATTTTCAGTTTTCCGAAACTTTCCGTCGACAAGATTTTCGCATTATGGACGCCAGATCAATAAAACGCGTAATCTTGCGACGATCGATGGCGTTCAGATTCCTTGTCCGCGCGCTTATTGCGAATATTGAGATTATGCTTCTCCTCTCGGCAGTCCTTTATCCTATCCATAACCGTATGAACCCGGCCCAAGAATGATGTGCTGTTTCTGAGGGCTCTTGCCGAACTAGAGATAAGTCGCATATGTCGGGGCAGGAGGGTTTAACATAACCCGGATCCCTGCCCATCTTTGGGCTCAACGGCCGAGGGACTTCCGTTTTCGGAAGCTTGATTTGTTGGAAACAGCCCAATGAGTCCGGAGCGACGATGACTTTAGGTTCAATGCTCGATTAGAGTCCATACCTCCGCTGAATCCGGCGGAGGGTTCGGGAGTCCGGACACGATTGTTTTCAACAATGGCAACGAAGTTGCCGAATTGTTCTTCTACCACTTCAATGTGGTAGGTGACCGGGAGAGTTAATCTCTCGATCGGTTTTAAGCCCAATCTGATTGTAGTCCGCTATGCGACTCCTGTATGGCGATGCGATCCAAGAGCTCGCTAATGCATTTAGAGCTCGATCGATCTAACTGCTCGCAGCTTTAGGGCTGACTCAAGATTGCTTTCGACGACTTGAGAAGTCATTGCCGAAGCGACGGCCGGACAGCGGTCATAAGGAAGCCGCCGAACCGATTGTCCGACCGGCGGCTAGGGCCCTCCGGTGAGGACACCGCCTTTGAAGACGGGTGGAGGCATCCGCTTATCGGCGCATTTACACGCGAGGAACTCTCAATGAAAGCACCAATGTCGGTGTCAAACCGCGGATCTCGGTAGGGGTCCCGAATCGTGCGCCTAGGCGGATGGTAACAGGAGACGAGGGACACAATGTTTTTACCTGTGTTCAGTGCCCTCTCGATGGAGGTAATACCCTACGCCCCGCTTGATTAATATTGATGATATGGGTAGTACAAGAGTAGATCTACCACGAGATCAATGAGGCTAAACCCTAGAAGCTAGCCTATGGTATGATTGTTGAGTTGTAATGTTGTGTCCTACGGATCACGGCCCTCCGGTTTATATAGACACCGGAGGGGCTAGGGTTACACAGTAGTCGGTTACAATGGTAGGATATCTACATATCCAGATTGCAAGCTTGCCTTCCACGCCAAGTAAAGTACCTTCCGGACACGAGCCGAGTCTTCAATCTTCTATCTTCGTAGTCCGGGAGTCCGTCGGATATCGATAGTCCGCTATCCGGACACCCCTAGTCCAGACTCCTCACAGAGCATGATAGCCGCCATGAACGGAACTATGTCAAGATTAACTCTCGCTCGAAGTTATCCGGGATCCAAGACCACTTCAAGTGTAATCGAGCTCGCATAATTGGCCTCTACACCTTGTATGACGCCTTTGAAGGTCGCCTTTGTAGGTTTAATCCTTGAGGGTCTAAGCCCATCTTGCGATCAGATCCTCGATAAAGCAGTTCAGTTGCTCTGCCGCCCATCGACTCGTGAGGTGAAATCCATCGACGATTGGGTCTTAAACCATCGCGCGAATCCGCCGTGGCGGATGTTTGGGGTGGTCCTTCGATCAAAGGTGGTCGGGCAGGAGGACCATGGGTTGAACTGGGTGACTGCTCCATCGCATATACGCCCCTCGAGTGCACGCCTGCTCCTTTTGGGTATGTGGGTTGCGATATCATGTTCACCGTCCACACTTGTGGGGGAAACCTTCGCCCTCTATTGTTCGGGCGGCCGGGTCTCTTCCTCGCCATCGCTATGCAGCCCCTTGTCATTGTTTTCGGCAATTAACTTTCCTGCCTACTTGAATACCCAACAATCCCTGTTGGTGTGATTAGCTGGTTTTTCGGGGGTGCCGTGTATCTGGCACGAGCAATCAAGTATTCGGTCCAAATTGGACGGACCCGAGTAGTTCTTTTGAATGGCTTTTTCCGCGACCGGGTTTGGAGCCTCTGAATCCGCGCTGACCGTCAGATCTCGGTGTTATCGCCGCTAACGCTGCATTTGTTTTGTTATGACGCGACCTGCCATTGCGGTCCTTGGTATCCGGACTGCCGAATTTTGCCGAGGTTGTTATCGCGGGATAGCCACTGTCCTCTCCCGCAGAAGCGGGTCATGAGTGATGTGAGGGCTGCCATGGATTTCGCTTTTCCGCCCTAGGTGCCGGGCAAGCCACTCGTCGTGAATGTTATGTTTGAAGGTCATGAGGGCCTCTCGTGATCCGGACAATGACGATTTGATATTTCTTTGTTAAGAACTGTGTACGTAATTGTCCGCCGATTCGTCTGGCTGCTGATTATGTGGCTTAGGTCATCGCTGTCGGTGGTCGCACATATGTGCCCCGGAAGTTGTCAAGGAAATCGGCTTCCGTGTCCTCCCAACACCCAATTGATTCTGCCGCAAGCTGTTAAGCCAATGCCGAGCTGGTCCTTTAAGCTTGAGGGAGATATTTGATGGCGTGAAGGTCGCCACCAAGGGCCATGTGGATATGAAGGAGATAGTCCTCGATCCAAACCGCGGGGTCCGTTGTGCCATCATAGGATTCAATATTCATCGGTTTGAACCCTTCGGGGATTTGATGATCCATTACTTCATTTGTGAAGCATAGTGGGTGTGCGGCGCCTCTATATTGGGCTATATCACGACGTAGCTCAAACGAGCTTTGTCTACTGTGTTCGGCCCGGCCGGACTTGCTGTGTCCGGCGCGATGGTTGTCATCGCGTATCATGGGGTGCCCACGCGATCCGTAGATCGATCTTGATTGTCTTGCCTTATCCTCCAATATCTTGCAAGTCCGGAGCGTTCCCCTATGGCTTTGTGCTTTTCGAGCGATGCCGGGGTACGGTTTTAGTATTGGGCCTAGAGGCCTCTCTGTCGCGGCCACGGGGTGGTCGGTTAGCCGTATTGTGCGCTGGTGATGCAGGTTTATATGCCTCCTCTTCTAATCGGGGGAGTAGCTTGCGTTTGGGGTAACTTTTGGAGGGGCGTTCGAGTTCATGCTCTTCGGCTGAGAGGACTTCAGTCCATCTGTCGGCTAGCAGATCTTGATCAGCTCTAAGCTGTTGCTGCTTTTTCTTGAGGCTGCTTGCCGTGGCCATAAGCCTGCATTTAAAATGCTCTTGTTCGACGGGATCCTTAGGCACGACAAATTTGTCGTCGTCGAGGCTTGCCTCGTCTCCGGAGGGAAGTATGTAATTATCATCCTCTACCTCTTCGTCTGCCGCTCTCTCATGAGGGCTGGCTTCTCCGTCCTCCTGTGCTGAATCTTGCTGGAGGGGTTGTCTTCGCACTATCCGGGTGTTATTATCTCCGTGCCGAATCTCCACTCTTGCCGTGGCGGATTTAGAGCGGCGCCACGACGCCGGGCGCTTAGGCTGTTTCTTGGAGGGTCTTCCTCCGCTGTTTCTCGCCATTCCCATCCTTTGGGATATCCGCCATGTATATGTCATATGACGAGGTGGCCTTCCAGCGCCCCGTAGGCGCTGGTTCTGGTCGCCTCCGCATCGCCGCCCATACCGCCGATGTCTTCGAGTCATAGTCTAGCATGTCGGTTAGATCGCCGACGCTGGCTACAAAGTGGGTGGTGGGTGGGTTTTGAATTTCTTCGCCGCTCGCATCCCAACCGCCCCGACCGTAGTTCGCTAGGGCTCTCCTAATAACGAGATACTTTAGCTAATTCAGGATGTCGCCGAAAGGTGAGTGTTGAAAGATGTCCGCGGCGGTGAACTCCATGATCGGGCGCCCAATCGGATTCGATTGAGGGGCGCGGAGTTTCAGAGTCCGCGAGGAGTCCGACACCTCGAGTCACGAGCCTCGCAAGGGACAAGGTCAGATTCGCCCATCGCCAGAGATGTAGCAGCCCCGAGGCGTGTCTAGCCACCCGCCCTGATCTACGCAGCCGGCCAATTGAGGATCGAACGGACTCGTGCGCCTCTGTGGCACCGTCCGGCAAGAGAGCTAAATCATGCCCATCGTGATAAAGGCGGCGCTCGGCTATGGCTCGAATCCGTCGAAGATCAAGTCTTCGCGGATGTCAGCCGTGAAGTTCAGACTTCCAAATCTGACCTGATGGCCAGGGGTGTAGCTTTCAATCTGCTCCAGATGGCAAAGCGAATTGGCCCGCAGTGCAAAGCCGCCGAATACGAAGATCTGCCCGGGAAGAAAAGTCTCACCCTAGACCGCGTTGTTGTTGTTGATCGAAGGAGCCATCAAGCCTATCGGTGACGACACAGAGGAACTCTTAATGAAAGCACCAATGTCGGTGTCAAACCGCAGATCTCGGTAGGGGTCCCAATCAGTGCGTCTAGGCGGATGGTAACAGAGACAAGGGACACGATGTTTTTACCCAAGTTCGGGCCCTCTCGATGGATGTAAAACCCTACTCCTGCTTGATTGATATTGATGATATGGGTAGTACAAGAGTGGATCTACCACAAGATCAAGGAGGCTAAACCCTAGAAGCTAGCCTATGGTATGATTGTTGTTATTGTTGTTGTGTCCTACGGACTAAAACCCTCCGGTTTATATAGACACCGGAGAGGGCTAGGGTTACACAGAGTCGGTTACAATGGTAGGAGATCTACATATCCAGACGCCAAGCTTGCCTTCCACGCCAAGGAAAGTCCCATCCGGACACGGGACGAAGTCTTCAATCTTGTATCTTCATAGTCTTGGAGTCCGGCCGATGATGATAGTTCGGCTATCCGGACACCCCCTAGTCCAGGACTCCCTCAGTTGGAGTGCTTTCTTGGGGGTGAAAAGGATGAGGGATTGGGCGCTGGAGCTCGAGAATGGGGGAGGCAGAGAGAGAGAAGGCGTGGGTGAAAGGGGTGAATCCTTATCTCTTTATGAAGGCAGTGAATATCAAGCGCCTCCTCACTCGCCTTAAAACTCGCCTATTCCCCAAGAGTCGTGCAAATGGCATAGTTGGGTTACCCATGCCCGTATTTATGAGAATACCGCAATAAGGGGACATGATCTCTGCTTCAACAAGACATGCCAATGAAACCGCATCTCGAAATATTGGGTGGTAGGCTAAAAAACGGTTCGAATAATGGCCGGGCGGCGACGGATGTCACGCTACGAAAAGTTGTCAGCGGATTGGACTCGTGAAATATCATACTCTCTATGGTTGTGTGTGGGATTTGTTTTGCAGAGTCGGACACGTTTTCTATGTTCGAAGACTATTTTGGAGTATTCGGAGAAGGAACCCGCCTTGCAATGCCGAAGACGATCTACACGCCGGACACCTCGTCATTGAAGCCTGGTTCAGGGGCTACTGAGGGAGTCCTGGATTAAGGGGTCCTCGGACGGCCGGACTATTAACATGGGCCGGACTATTGGGCTATGAAGATACAAGACATAATACTTCTTCCCGTGTCCGGATGGGACTCTCCTTGGCATGGAAGGCAAGCTTGGCATTCAGATATGTAGATTCCTTTCTCTATAACCGACTTTGTACAACCCTAGTCCTCTCCGGTGTCTATATAAACCGGAGGGTTTAGTCCATAGGGCAGAATCATAATCATAGGCTAGACTTCTAGGGTTTAGCCATTACGATCTCGTGGTAGATCAACTCTTGTAATACTCATATTCATCAATATCAATCAAGCAGGAAGTAGGGTATTACCTCCATAGAGAGGGCCCAAACCTGGGTAAACATCGTGTCCCCCGCCACCTGTTACCATCGACCTTAGACGCATAGTTCGGGACCCCCTACCCGAGATCCGCCGGTTTTGACACCGAAAGGAGCTCCTCCATCGACATCATGAAGAAATTCTTCAGGGGCGTTAGTCCTCACTTTTTGTCCCTTTTGGTCATTTGATGACAAAGGGGGAGAAATTTGAGTTAGTCTTCAAGCGGGTCTATATATGTGGGCGTTTTTTGCTAAGTTACAACTCTTGTTCTTCTGAGGTGTTTGATTCGCTGAGTTGTAAACTTAAGTCCGATGGTGACATGATACTTTTGCTCTGCTTTTCTGCATGTTGAATTATATTAGTCACCATATTTCATCATGCATTTCAAATTCTTCATTCGATATGTCAAATGTGTGTATGAATCACAAGATATAGGGAGAGATCTCCATGATATTACTCTACAATGTGCATTGCTTTTGAAAGCAAATTCCTCACATATGCACATCCTTAGGGGGAGTTCTTCTATATCTTGCAATCAAATTCCTCAATATTGAGCACTTTCAATTGATATGTTTATCCCCGTTGAAAACTTGACCTATTTGTCACCAATCACCAAAAAGGGGGAGATTGTAAGTGCATATACTGCCCCTTAGTGATTTTGGTGTATTGAAGACTTATAGGTTAAGGGACTAATATGTTTGTGAGTGTACACATGCTCTATAAGTCGATGAGGAGTTTGATATTTACGGTGAAAGTCGACCCCTAAAAGTGTATGTCTTCAGCTAAAGACTTTGGTTCTCCTGAAGATTTTGAAAGTGAAGAAATTGGTGTGACCTTGAAGACTTGGATATTCATGCGAGGATTATGAAGCGTGAAGACTTTTGTTTTCGTAGTTTCATTTTCTCTTTCTTGATTCATAGGAAACACCGTACTGTTAAAGGGGGTCGAGGTAATACTAAGGAAACTGATTTCCAAGTGATGCTCATCTCAAAATCCTACACCTACCCAATCCTTTCGAGTGAAGCCATTGAAATATCATATCGCTCACTAATTTTTCAAAGGATGAGACGAAGATCTTCTAGTCTCTGAGAAATTTGTTCTGACTGAGGAATTAGGAATTCGCCAGTGCGGATTGCCTACACAGTGAGGAACATGATAGCCCTGAGGAATTCGAACCTCATATATCTGACCATTGCTGTGCTATGCGCGAGCTGTCCCAAAATATCTATCCACCTAACGGTCATATCATTGAAGGGCATTTATGTCTTATCATGTCGGGCTGCTCCCTAGGCTATAAATAGCTGCCCCCCTACAACAACTAGCTGGTTGGCTGCCATGCGAGAAACTTACACTTTTCATTGTGAGCATCCCATCCTCCGAGGACTTTGAGCGAAAATCATCAAGTGAGGAAAACCGAAATCCCAAACCCAAACACCTACAAACCCAAGTGATTGAGCAGCACTGAAGATATTGTTCATGTATGGAACCGACGCTTGTTACCTTTGAGGACTGTGTATGCTCCAGACGGTTAGGCGTCATGGTCTGAGCATCCAAGAGGAATTGTGGATCGTCGAGTGACCAAGCCTGTGAAGGTTTGGAAGTCGCCTGTGAAGACTTACCATGAGTGATTGGGTGAGGTTTGTGTGACTTTTGCTCAAGGAGAATACGGTGAGGACTGTGTGTCCTTAAGTTTAAATACTCAGCCGCTCCAACCAAACGGACAACTGTCACAGCAGTTGGAACTGGTCTACCAAATCATTTTTTCACCAAGCCAGCTGGTTCTATTTCCTCAACCCTTTCATTTCCTCATTCATGTGTTGATGAATCTGATCATTACTGTTTGAAGAATTTGACTGAAGACTTTCTCTATTTCCTCAATCCAAATTTCTTCAGTCACATTGTCTTCATCCTGCTTATCCTGTTTTCACGCTATCTGTACTCTGTGCTTGTTTTCATTTCATCATGATGACTATGCTGTTGCTATGTTATGCTTACACCTGAGTACTTATTCCTCTACTAGTGTGTTGTTACTTAGGAATTTCTTCACCTTGAAATTTCTCAGTGACGAATTTGTAAAAATTGCCTATTCACCCCCCTCTAGTTGATATGACGCACTTTCATATGGAGACGCTGGCTCAGAGGGTGGCGAAGAGAGCCAGGGCCCCGACGGGCGATGAGCCCCCGACAAGCACTTCATGTGCGTCGGCGACGATCTTAATCAGCTCGGACGCCAGCCCTCAATGCAGTCCCCCTTCCAGCCCGCAGCGTGAGTCCGTTACTCATTTCCTGTTGGCGGGCATCGGAGCGTGCATCTTCAGCGCTGACTTTGTCGGGTTCGCAGGAGGAGAGCGGCAACAGGAGGAGCCGCTAAGAGCCACCCGTGACATACCGCCCCCGTCAACCACGCTACCTAGAGCGGGGGGGGGGGGGTCCCCGGCAAGGGCGTCCACCAAAGATCCCACACGCATGGAGGAAGGAATGGCGAGCACAGGTGTCGGCAGCTCTCCCCTGGCAATGAGCGTCACCGGGGAGGGAACCACTCCTCCTCACCTTGTCACACGTAAGCCGCCTGCCTCCTGTCTCCTTCTGCCTTCGCCATGCGATTTTCTTTCTATTTCCCTGTTCTGAACTTTGATTTTGGTTCTGCCTCATTCTCCTTTTGGGTTTCTAGACCCTCTCTCGACGGACTAGTCGGATGTCGGCGCTATCATTGAGGAGACCGCCAAGGACGCCGAATCTGAGGCCGCCAAAATCGCTGCCAAGGAAGCCGCCAAGGCTGCTACCGAGGAAACCGTTAGGGCTGCTGCCAAGTAGACTGCCAAGGGGTCTACTGGGGAGGTCGGCAAGGAAACTGGTGACCGTACTGGCGGCAACTTTGCTGCAGGAGCGCCTAGTGCTGCACCGGTCTTGGAGCCCTCAGCTGCCGGGGAGAAGGTGGTCGATGACCAACCCTCATCCTCTACAGCCCCCACCTCGAGCAAGTACTTGAAGGTGGGCGACGACCTGTTCGTTAGCATCCCGGGGACGGCAAACACCAGAGTGCTAACCGAAGGGGAGGTGTTTGACGACGAGGTCCTCGCCGCTGCCGGGCTCCAAGTTGTCGATGAGATGAGCGCCAGCAACAGTGGTTCCAAAGAAGACCAGCTCCTCCAGGCCATGAGGGCCAATTTCCAGAAGCTTCAGGCGCTCTACTGTGCCCGCAAAGATAAAACGGACTCTAGGATGGCGGCCGTGGACAAGGCAGAAGCATACTTTCAGGAGTGCGTTGCTCAGATGTAGGTCTGTTCGCCGAGGCCCAGCAGGATCTGAAGGCCGCCCAGGACCAGCTGGGTGAGCGCTGGCAAGAGCTCCTCCTGAAGCAGGCTGACATCAAGAAGTCCCAAGAGGTGGCGACTGCATAGGCCGCCAAGGATGAAGCTAACCAGAGGCAACGCCGCGTTCTGCTTGATGCCCAAGAACAAGACCTTGTTGCTCGTGAAGAGGCGCTTGCGCCAAGCTCCACGGCAAGGACAAAGAGGTCGAAAAGCTTGTCGCGCATCGGACCCAGGAGCTGAAGCAGGAGCACAAAAGCACACTTGATGCTATGCCGACAAGTTAAAGGAGGCTGTCGACGGCGCTGAGGCCACGGAGGCTGCCAAGAATGAGCTGGCTGGCAACATGGAGAAGCTGGAGCTGGAGCTGGAGGAGCTGAAGAAGGAGATCTTGACGCTGAAGAACAACAGGGACATGACTGTCCGCACCTTGGCGGATTTGCAGGTCACCATCTCCGACAAAACTAAGCTGCTCTCTGAGGCCAACGTTTCCATCGCGGATCTAAAGCTGAAGCTGGACACCTTGGAGGGGACACTTACGGAGACTAGGGCCCATGAAAAGGCCCTAGTCAAGGACCTCGAGGATGAGAAACAGCTAATGCAGAGTGCTGCCGCCACCCACAACGACTTTGTGGACGGCACGAGGCTCTGGACCAACCGCCTTGTTGACATTGCGGAGAGGCTCACCACTCAACTGTATATCATGGGCATGCCAAACTTCAAGTTCTCTCAGGAGGAGAGGGTGAGCTAGAGTGCCAGGCTGACCCTATTCTTTGAGGGCGTCCTCAACGCCGTGGTGCTGCTCTGCTCCAACGGAGAGACTCATCTGGCCAACGAAGCCTGAAAGCTTTGCCGGGGCACCCTTCTCAAGGTGCTCACCAAGATGGTGTACTGGAACCCCAGCGTCGACTTCGCCAACACGCTTGAGAGCTGGCCAGAGGATGTGGACATCAAGGCGCTCGAAGAGCTTGTCGAGCCCATCATCAGCTGCGTTGATGGAGTAAAGAGGTTGGAGGGCCAGCGCCGGGATTAGCCGCTCCATTTCTCATCGCCGCTGCAAATTCGTGCCCAAGACGGTTTCATCTTAAGTTAGAACCGCGACAACCACTGATGTAATATAACTTGATGGGCTTTGAACTAAACACATGTTATCTTCCTGTTTGATCTCTCTTTGTATGTACTACACCCTAAGCTTAATTGGATAGGATTGTCGGTGTGCGGACCCTTGGCTCGAGCGCTTTGAGGAACGGATCCTTAGCAGCCTACTGGGGGTGTCGCTGCCGGTAAGACACCTTGCCATTCTTAGTGCAGCCACCTAAACTGCTGAGCGGACTCGAAATAGAAAAAGGGCGCTACCAATTGCTGCAGGGTTCCTTCGTGTGCAGGTTTTCCAAACAAGAACAGAAACCATTCGAGGAACCTTACAAAAAGGAAATCACTCAAGGTTTGGCGTGACTTAGCTTTTTGTTGTTGCGTGGATCATCGTCAAGGCTGTAGATGACACCGCTTGCCTGGCTGCTGGTACCAGAATGATGTGGATAGTCTTGATCTCCTCCGCCACCAAAGATTCTGCCCGCCACCGCTCGTCTTGGCACGGCGCACCGCTCTGCATAAACCGATCGCCGAGATCTTCTTCTTCTTCTTCAGAGCCATGGCGATGAAGAAACTGACATACTAACTACTAGACCAGATTTGCACAACTTCTGACCCCCTACTTGGCGCGCTAAAGATGTCGGGGAAATGACACCTATGGGATCACGAGGATCCCTTCTACGGTTGGCGGGGAGAGAGTTGCACAAAATGCGGGTCTGGTGATCAGCATGAGGGATTTTTACCCAGGTTCGGGCCGTTGAGGAGCGTAAAACCCTAGTCCTACTTTGGGTGTATATTTAGTGTTCTTGAGTTCTTAGACTAGCTGCTATGCATGCCCAGTCCAAAAAGTCTGAATCCTTTTCCAGTATGCCTCGGGCCTCCTTTTTATATGTCAAAAGGGGTCGCCCCAATGGCACACAGGAGGTGTGAAGTAGCTACAGTGTACAAGCTTATCACTGACGTTTTAGGACAAACGCATTAAATGCGCTGCTTACGTGCCCTCCAACTTTATCGGGGACGGTAACAGAACCCGTCCCGTCCGTCACTGCCTCATCCTACCTTGGCACGTGTCCAGGCTGACAAGGCATGCAACGCCAAGCTGGCTGGCTAGCCGCTATGCTGGCGCAGTGGCAGGGCCTTCACAAAGATCTGCATGCCACCACGCAGGTGCTTCCTTAGTTGGCAGGCTGGTCGCCGTGCTGGAATGGCTGTGAGGCGCGGAAATTTGTTGGGCGCGGGCCCAGCCGTGGCCTCGTAATTGTCCCCAACAAGGGTCTTGTCGAGGCCACGCAGTCGTCCCCGACAAGGACCTTGCCGAGGGTCTTCACCCTCTGGTCTCCACGTGGGCCTACATGCCACCAGTCTTCACAAAGATCTGCATGCTACTATGCTCGCGTCCCTGAGTCCTGGCCTTGATGTTGTCGATGGTGTCAGAGCTCTAAGCTTCAAGGGTGGTGGCCTTGCTAGTGCTTCGCAAGCCACTCTGGCAAGGCTCTCACCGGGGCTACGTAGGCTGCCCCGGCAAGGGTGTTTCCGGTGGAATTCTAGCTTGTCTTTCTACTCTTTATTCATTGGCTTGAATGCTGCCTTGGTAGTCTTATCCCTTACCTTTTATTGCCCCGCCAAGCCTTGCTGCAGGTATGGCTACGACTGCCATGCACAAGTAAGGGGTATAGAAGGGGCCATACTTATGTACACTAGCACTTTTGTTATTTTCTAACTTGCTTCTTTTATTTTTACAAATTATAAAAACCTATATCTACTATTGATACTACACTTGTATCACCATCTCTTCGCCGAACTAGTGCGCCTATACAAATCAAGCTTTGTATTGGGTGTGTTGGGGACAGAAGAGATTTCTTGTATTTGATAGCAGGGTTGTTTAAGAGAGACCATCTTCATCCTACGCCTCCCACAAATTGATAGATCTTAGGTAATCCACTTTAGGGAAATTTGCTGCCGTGCTACAAAACTCTACGCTTGGAGGCCCAATCGAGTCTACAAGAATAAAAGTTGCTTAGTAGATATCAAGCTCTTTTTTGGCGCTGTTGCTGGGGAGGTGAGTGCTTGAAGGTATTGCTACTTGTGAGCTGCGTTGGGATTTCCTCAAAGAGGAGAGGATGATGTAGTACAGTAAAGATAAGTATTTTCCTCAGTTAAGAACCAAGGTTATCAATCCAGTAGGAGAACCACGCAAGACCTCGTGAACAACACCTACACACAAAAGAACAAATACTTGCACCCAACGCAAACAAGGGGTTGTCAATCCCTTGGCAATTAATTGCAAGGATCAAGTCTGGTAATGGTAGATAGATAAACAAAAGCACAAAATAAAAATAATGGTAAATAAATTGCATCAAGATAGTTTTGGATTTTAATGTATGATAAAGATAGACCGGGGGCCATAGTTTTCACTAGAGGCTGTGGGTAAACATTACTATTGGGAAATTGATAGAAAAGGGCATAGTTATGACGATATTCAAGGCAATGATCTTGCATATAGGCATCATGTCTAAGACAAGTAGACTGAGTCCTGCCTGCATGGCTGCATCTACTACTATTACTCACACATCAACCGCTATCCAGTATGCATCTAGAGTATTAAGTTCATAAAGAATGGAGTAACGCCTTAAGCAAGATGACATGATGTACACAAAGTAAGCTCAATTAATAAGAATAAAACCCACCTTTTTATCATTAATGGAAATGATACAAATACGTGTCATGTCCCTTTCTATCACTGGGATTGAGCAATGCAAGATTGAACCCATCACAAAGCATCTCTCCATTGCAAGATAAACCAATCTAGTTGGCCAAACCAAACGGATATATCAGAGAGAAATACAAAGCTATAACAATCATGCATAAAAGAGTTCAGAGAAGACTCAAATAATATTCATGAATAATCTAATCATAAACTCACGATTCATCCCAACAAACACATCTCAAAAGAAGATTACATCGAATGGAACTCCAAGAACATCAAGGAGAACATTGTATTGAAGATCAAAGAGATAGAAGAAGCCATCTATCTACTAGCTATGGACCCATAAGTCTATGGTAAACTACTCATGCATCATCGTAAGGGCAGCAAGGATGATGTAGAAGCCCTCTGTGATCAATTCCCCCTCCGGGAGAGTACTGGAGAAGGCCTCCAGATGGGATCTCGGAAGAAAAGAAACCTGCGGCGGCGGAAAAAGTGTTTCGGGGGGCTCTCTGATGTACTGGGAATATTTGGGAATTTATAGAAGTGGAATTAGGCCAAGAGTTGCCACCAGGGGCCCATAAGCCAGGGGGCGCCCGCTAGGGCACAAATGGCAGGCTTGTCGCTCCCTTGTGACTTTTCAGGTCTTCACCCAAAGCTTCTAGGGTCCCTTCTGGTCCAGAAAAAATCGACAAAAAGTATCATAGCGTTTGGACTCTGTATGGTACCGATTTGCTGAAAAGCCAAAAACATGAGGAAAAAATAGCAACTGGCACTAGGCACTAGGTTAATATGGTAGTCCCAAAAGATATTATATAATTGCATAATAAACATCCAAGATTAATACTATAATAACATGGAACAATAAAAAAATTATAGATACGTTGGATACGTATCAAGTATATCTTTACATCTTGCAACTAAATCTTTTAGTTTCTTGTTTATCCACTAGTTTGGTTTATAAAAGAAAACTACAAAAAAAATGGAAGTGAAGTTGTGCCAAATTGCTTATCTTTAGATTGTAGTTTTTTTAAATGATGGATGGGAAAATTGTGCCAAAGTGTTAGAAGAAGAATTCAACAAAATGTTTGGCATAAAATCTTTGAATGATAAGCATGATTGCAATGATATTAGTATAAACTCTTTGAATATCCATGATGATAATAATATGCAAACTATAAGCTTGGGGATGCTATGTTTGATGAAGATGATCTTTTTAATCCCCCTACTTTTGGTGAACAAATTTATTATGATGATTGCATGCCTCCTATTTATGATGATTACAATGATGAAAGTGGGTTTGGAAGAGTGCCAACTCTAAGTAGTAATGATCCCACTGTTTTGGAGGGTGTTGAATCTTATTATGATAATTATGAAGGTAGATTTGGAGAGGTCATGACTTTATTTAATGATGATTCCACTATTTTGGAAGAGGTTTCAATTGATTATGACAATAAAGGTATGACATAATTCATATCACAAAACAACTGAGAACAGACAAACATGCAATTGTAACGTTGTGTAGACAAGTCCAACACGAAAC
The DNA here is from genome assembly GCA_021437245.1 of Aegilops speltoides. Classification (NCBI taxonomy): domain Eukaryota; kingdom Viridiplantae; phylum Streptophyta; class Magnoliopsida; order Poales; family Poaceae; genus Aegilops; species Aegilops speltoides. The sequence goes on along the minus strand of CM038146.1, from coordinate 139,161,566 downwards.
TAGATTACAGATCAAGATCAAAGGAACATCACTCCTCTCTTTTAAACCTTGTAAGGTGCAATGATATGCTAAGACAATTGTGTATAAAATTGAAAAGAGTAATAGACATTGGCTGCAAACTATGCAGTTCAATGCACAAGTCAGAGTAAGTAGTAGTTAAAAGGCATGAGGATTAAGGACTTACAATAGCGACTTTGACTGGTGTAGTCATGCCCTTCGTCTTGCTAGTGTGACAGTCCATGAAGATTTCCAGAACATTTGGTTTAGGTCCTTTTTCGTCCTTGCAGTCTTTCGTCTGCATTTGGAACAAGTCAATATAGATCTGATAATATGACACAACAAAAAGGGTAAAACAACAGCTAATTACAAGAGCCTTGTAGTGTGCAATATAGCTATGAGATCCTGTCGTCTATTGAAATTTCACTTTCATACGGTTGGCCTTGTTGTTTGAACAGTTCACCTACAAAAAGATAGATTTGTGAGGCACATGCGTAAATAGGAGTTCAACATGTCATATGAAAAGTTCAACTCCTATTTACGCATGTGCCTCACAAATAACATACTTGATACTTAGGATCAGACAAGTGTTTAACGATGCCTCTCCAGCCTTCATCCGATATATTTTCCACTGGAGATGTTTGGGCAAGTTCACTGTTACCCTTTCCTTCAAAGTGATTGTTCCTCAAGCTATACCGATACTGTCGCAGAGCAGACTTGAAAACATGGGTGCATGCTTGTCTGGTTGCATCATCTTGGCTATCCAACTTGAACCTCACCTGTTAAAAATTACAGGAGTCTCCTTACCAGCAACCTAGAAAGTATGGGACAGAGTAGGCCTAGGCATTCGGTATAAACCGAATTTTCGGTTTCTACCGTTCGCTATTTTTGTACATTTGGTTAACAAAGATGAAAACCAAAAAAGACATCAAAAATAAACTAACCGAAAATTTGGTTAACCGAGTTATTCGGTTCAGTGTACGGTTTATACCGTATCTTGCTAAAAGTTGTAAAAGAATTTCTGTAGTGTGGTTTTCTACACATGCATGCTCTCTCTCTCTCTCTCTCTCTCTCTCTATATAGGCGAGCCCTTCATCTGATTTTGTTTGATTGCGCGCGGTGGGACTAAACTAAAGCAACATCGCCTGTGCCCTCGTCTTCTTTCCCGTACGTGCATGTACATGCAAATTGAGCACAATTGGCTCACATCGGGGGAAAAAACCAAGAATAGCTTGGGCCTTGCACGCGGGTGGTTGACTTGGCCCATGCGAAAATCTTCCTCGCTATTGCACGACTACTGGCGGATAGCACGGAAACAACTCACGAGCGCTGGCTGCTCGTGACATATTCTTGGTTTCTTCGGTTAACCGTAGTAAAAACTGTAACCAACCGAATTTAATTTGGTTAGCAGATGTAGAAACCGAAAATTTGTTTGGTAGCTTTAAAACCGAAAATTCGGTTTATTCGGTTTCGGCTTCGGCTCGGTCTTCGGTTCGTTGGTTTTTATGCCCAGGCCTAGGACAGAGCAAGACGATATTACTAATTTCCATACATAACCATACTTACAGATAAATGGTCGAGGAAGGTGTTGAACTGGGTTTCGTCTTTGTCATTCCTGTACTAAATCCATGTTGGGAGGATACATGCATGACACCTAACAACAACTTCTGCCTCTGATACTAACTTGGCTGACTCTGTAGCATCATGTCGCCTTTTTAAACCCGCCTCAAAACGGATCTCCATTCTTCCTCCTCTATATTTAGTTAACCTATCAAGCATTATCCCTGATGTCTATTTCCTCTTGCGTCTAGGTGCTAGTCCAACAACGAACATAGGTAGTGTTACTGTACATCAAATTGTGAGACTACAGATAAAGAAGCGTGCAACTGTAACTTGACTCTAGCAACTACCTTCTTGCTATTGAAGCTCACAAGGTTCATGTGATCTTGCCAACTCGTATTTTGTCAAGAGTGCTTTGGAAGTAGTGTCATGTGGCTAGGGAGCTTGGTAACTTAACGCTAGCTGAGTTGATGAACGAGTAACTCGTGCAGCTGAAGGTGTTGCAACAACTAGGGCTGTCGCTGCTTGTTTGGTGGAAGCTATCAGTTTGTGTTTGGATTGTTTTGCAGCTGGTGTAGCACGGGATACTGTGTTTGTTCAATTTTCAGGTGGACTTTGACCTTCTATTGCACCATCAGTACTAGCAGAATCTGCATAATTCTTCCGCTTCCGTTTCTGTGCGTCTCGAGTAGTAACACACCATCCCTGCCATTCTGTGTTCCTTCTTATTTCTCTATGCCATGTCAAGTCAAGCCGACAAAAAAGGAATAAAAAATTAGTTCTTCTGAACAAATTGATGCGTGATACAGATGACCTGAAGTTTGATGTTAGACAACCGCATGATAGGAGGATGTAATATGTACAAAAAACAGGACGACATGAGATAATCAGAACTATGTTGTGTAAACTAAGCAGAAGGCATTTCAATAATTTAGAAGCAATGCAATGGAAGGTTGACACCATATGGAAGATGCTACAAATATCGCTCTGCCAAGTTAACAGTGTCTTGTCATAATTGGCATTTAAACAAATGTGAAGCAGTACAAGAAATAAATCATATGCAAGATGAAAACAACATCACACTACCAAGTTAAAGGTCTCTCGTCATTAGTGCCATTGCATATTCACATCTATGATGTGTAAACTAAGCAGAAGGCATTTCAACAAATTAGAAGCAATGAAAGCTAGACACATATGTAAGACACAACGAATATCACTCTACCAAGTTAAAACTGTCTCATCATTAGTGCCATTTCAACAAATTAGTAGTACAGGCTAGAAAATAATGTGAGATGTAAACTATTTTAGACTCCCAAGTTAAACGTGTCTTGTGAAAAGTGATTGTGCAGGTTACACAACGGTAGTACTTTGATGTAAGAACATGGTGTGATAGACAGATATTGTATATTCTAGAAATAGGAAAACGTGTCTTATTCACAAGTATAATGTGCAAAGTAAGCAGATGGAATTTAACAAAATTAGAAGAAATACAAGGTAGATATCATACATAACATGCAACCACATATAATAGTGCCAAGTTAGAGGGAGCACCTGTGATGGTCAACTAGGGGAGACGTGATCATCATCAACACAACTACGTTGAGTGTCTATGCATGTGTTGTGTTCCAAATCTTGCTGGGGGGATGGTGAAGTAGAATCTGTAGAGGCCCTCTGTTTCAGTTGTTTGGAAGGAGCACCTTTATCCACTGCCTTGCTAATTTCCTTCTGCTTTATTGATTTTGCATTGTCAAGTAAAACCGACAAGAAAAAGCAATAAAATTCACTCTTCAGAACTCATTCATACATGATACTAACAACCACTACCTTGATGTAAGGCAAACACATGATACGAGGATGGAATATGTACGAAAAACAGGACGACATGGCATATTGACAACTATTTGTGTAAACTAAGCAGAAGTAATTTAATCAAATTACAAGCAATACAAGCTAGACAACGTATGCAACATGAAAGACAACATCACACTACCAAGCTAGAGAAAGCACATGGGATGCCAGTTTCGCCGGAAGAGCGCCATCAGTCCCTGCCTTAATCTTTTCCTTCCTCGTACTTAATTTTATTGCCTTTTCAAGTCAAACCCACAAGAAAAATGAATAAAAATCCGCTTTTCAGAACTCATTGATGCAGGATGCTGACGAGCACTACTTTAATGTAAGGCGACCACATGATAGGACGGTTGAATGTGTAAGAAAAAAGGACAACATTGCATACTCACACCTATGATGTGTAAATTACGCAAAAGGCATTTCAACAAATTAGAAGCAATGAAAGCTAGACACCATATGAAAGATGCAACGCATATCACTCTACCAAGTTAAACTGTCTCTTCATAAGTGCCATTTCAACAAATTAGAAGTAGTACAAGCTAGAAAAGAATGCGAGATGTAACCTATATCACACTCCCAAGTTAAACGTGTCTTATGATAAGTGATTGTTGCAGGTTACACAACAGGAGTACTTTGATGTAAGAACATGGTGTTATAGACAGATATTGTATGTTCTAGAAATAGGAACACGTGTCTTATTCACAAGTATAATGTGTAAAGTAAGAAGATGGAATTCAACAAAATTAGAAGCAATACAAGCTAGACATCATACATAACATGCAACCACATATAACAATGCGAAGTTAGAGGGAGCACCTGTGATGGTAGACTAGGGAGACGTGCTCATCATCAACATAGCTACGTTGAATGTCTATGCTTGTGTTGTCTTGCAAATCTTCTTGGGGGATGCCGGAGTAGAATCTGTAGAGGCCCTCCATTTTAGTTGTTTGGGAGGATCACCTTTATCCACTACCTTGCTAATTTCCTTCCGCTTTATTGATTTTGCATTTTCAAGTAAAATCGATAAGAAAAAGCAATAAAATTCACTCTTCAGAACTCATTCATGCATGATACTGACAATCACGACTTTGATGTAACACAAACACATGATACGAGGATGGAATATCTACAAAAAACAGGACACCATGGCATATTTACAACTATTTGTGTAAACTAAGCAGAAGCCATTTTAAGAAATTAGAAGCAATGCAAGCTAGACACCACATGAAATATGTAACCAATATGACTCTGCCAAGTTAAAACGGTCCCATCATAAATGGCATTTCAACAAATTAGAAGCAGTGCATGCTATAAATCATATGAAAGATGCAACCAATATCACTATGCATATACTAAAGGTGTCTCGTCATAATTGATTGATGCGGGATACAAAAAAAAACAGTAGTTTTATGTAAGGACATGCTTAATAGACAGATGTACTATGTACCAAAAATAGGAAGGCATGTCACATTAACATGTATTATGTATAAACAATGCAGAATAGCACATGCAATTACCAGATTGGAAGAATTACAATCTAGACACTATATGCAACATGCAACCACATGTCACACTGCCAAGTTAGAGAAAGCACATGCGATGGTGGTGTAGGGGAAATGCGGTCATCAACTACATAGCTACATTGACTATCTTCATCTAGCACTGCTGTTTCTTGAGAATCATATGGGGAGGCTGACACTGCATTCTTTAAAAGAGGATCTTTTTTTACAGCAATCTACAAGCCTGACTGTCTCATCATAAGTGATTGATGAGGGATACACAAGAACATTAGTTTGATGTAAGAACATGGTTAATAGAAAGATGTAGTAGTATGTACCAAAAACATGAAGGCATGTCATATTCAAAGGTATAATGTGTAAGCTAAGAAGATGCAATTTAACCAAATTGGAAGCAATACAAGCTAGACACCCGGCTGGAGTGGTGAGCATGATCATTGAGGACCTGAGAGACTGGTGGAAGGCGGGCTGCTTTGCCACCACCGTGGCTTTTTAGTTGGCTTGTAGGTGATGCCTATCTGTGCTGGGCTTGTTGAAAGTGCAACTAATCCCCGGGTGGTTTTGGTAATTCATAACAACATATAGCTCATTGAACTAATATCCTTTCAAGTGAAATATTTCAGAAAGTTCAATGATTGACATGGCATGGACTAGAGATGTGGACCCCTCAAAATCCAAAGGGAAAGATTGGCAAAAGCTCAAGACTCTTCATTTCTATTTTAGTGATCCAGGATCACATTCAGTCCATAGGAAAGCCAATACTATTAAAAGGGGATGAGGTGTTGCTTAATGGTCTACTTGCTCAAAGTGCTTAGTGATATTGCTCCAATACCCTCAACCACTTTCTCATTTCCACATATGTCAAAAACTCCAAGTCAAACTCGGACGCATCGAAATGATCTATTCGGCGCCATCGAGTTTAGTTGACATAGCCACTGCTAGAAACCCTAGACAATTCGGTCACATCGATACGGATCTCGGTTTCACCGAGATGACCCTGCAAACTCCCTATTTCCCTTCATAACATTTTGGTCCCATCAAGATGAGCAATCAGTCCCACCGAGTTTGCTTGACCAACTCTCTGTTTCCTCTTTGCTGAAATCTGTCTCACCAAGTTCAACCAATCGGCTTCACCGAGTTGAAGTTTTCCCTAAGCCCTAGCACACCGGTCCCACCGAGTTGATCTCGTCGGTCCCACCGAGATTCCTAACGTTCACATTTTGAACTAAATCAGTCTCACCGAGTTCTTCTATCAGTCTGACCGAGTTGGGTCAAATGTGCGTAACGGTTGGATTTTGCTTATAGGCTATATATACCCCTCCACCCCTTCTCTATTGGAGAGAAGCCATTAGAACGTGCCTACACTTCACTACATATTTTTAAGAGAGAACCACCTACTCATGTGTTGAGACCAAGATATACCAATCCTACCACAAGAATCTTGATCTCTAGCCTTCCCCAAGTTGCTTTCCACTCAAATCACCTTTCCACCATAGGAAAATCTGTGAGAGAGAGTTGAGTGTTGGGGATACTACCATTTGAAGCACAAGAGCAAGGAGTTCATGATCAACACACCATCTATTACCTTTTGGAGAGTGTTGTCTCATAGATTGGTTAGATGTCGCTTTGGAGCCTCCGACAAGATGTGGAGTTGAAACAAGAAGTTTGCAAGGGCAAGGAGATCTCCTACTTTGTGAAGATCTACCCGAGTGAGGCAAGTCCTTCGTGGGCGATGGCCATGGTGGGATAGACAAGGTTGGTTCTTCTTGGACCCTTCATGGGTGGAGTCCTCCGTGGACTCGCGCAACTGTTACCCTTCGTGGGTTGAAGTGTCCATCAACATGGATGTACGATAGCACCACCTATCGGAACCACGCCAAAAATCTCTGTGTCTACATTGCGTTTGCCTTCTCCAAACCCTTCCCTTTACCTTCATATGCAATGTTTTAGTTTCCGCTGCTACACTCTTAGAATTGCATGTGTAGGTTGATTGCTTGACTTGTGCTAGTTGCTAAAATCTGCCAACACTTAAAATTGGGAAAAGGTTAGATTTTTATTTGGTCAAGTAGTCTAATCACCCCCTCTAGACCTACTCTCGATCCTACAAGTGGTATCAAAGCTTTGGTCTCCATTTACCTTGATTTCCATAGCTTTGGTGATCATAGCCTTGGTTTCACAACCTAGAAGAGTATGGCGTCTAGCAAGGAAAATTACCACCATAGAGATCCTTACTTTAATGGTACTAATTTTGCTAGTTGGAAGCATAAGATGAAAATTCATATTCTTGGTCATAACCCCGCCGCTTGGGCTATTGTGCATATTGGCTTGCAAGGTGAATACTTCAAGGATGGAAGAGAACCGGATCGTGAAGCATCCGCGGAAGAGTTGAAGATGTTGCAATACAATGCTCAAGCTTGCGATATTCTCTTCAGCGGATTGCGCCCCGAAGAATTCAACAAAATCAACTGTCTTGAGAATGCAAAGAAAATTTGGGATATGTTGGTTGATATGCACGAAGGTACTGAGTCCGTCAAGGAATCCAAATTGGATGTGCTCCAAAGTCAACTTGATAAGTTCAAAATGAAGGATGGTGAAGGAGTCGCTGAGATGTACCCTAGGCTTGCTCTCATCACAAATGAGATTGCTGGCTTAGGAAGCAAAGAGATGACCGGCAAATTCATCATCAAGAAGATCCTAAGAGCCTTGGATGGAAAATATGATACAGTGTGCACATTGGTGCAAATGATGCCCAATTACACAGATCTGAAGCCAATGGAAGTCATTGGTAGAATTGTTGCTCATGAGATGTCACTCAAGGATAAGGAAGAGCTTCACAACAAGTCAATTGGTGCTTACAAAGTCTCATGTGATGCTCCTACAACATCAAGTGAGAATTAAGTCTTCAATGAATAATTGATATTAATGGTGAAGAACTTCAACAAATTCTACAACAATAGAAGCTCCAAGTCAGGGTCCTACAATGACAAAAGATCTTATAGTCGTGATCGTAATTGCTACAATTGCAGAAGACCCGAACACTACTCCAATGAGTGTACGGCTCCCTACAAGAGAAGAGAAGATTCACTTAAAAGGAGAAGTAAAAGAGATGAATCACCACCAAGAGAGAGAAGGAGTAGAGATGATTGTTATGAACGAATACCCTCTCGTAGAAGTAAGGATTCAGATAGTAAGTACAAGTCATCAAAGAGCTACACAAGACGAAGACATCAAGCTCATGTTGGTGAATGGGTTTCCGGTTTCGACTCCGACAACTACTCCAAGAGAAGTTATCACTCCGACTCTGAATATACTCAAGATGAAGGTGTTGATGGTCTTGCACTTGTGTCATCCAACTCCTACGACGTATTTGACTCACCAAATGAAGGAATTGGAAGATGCTTCATGGCTAAAGGCCCTAAGGTATCAGACCCGAGTATGTTGATTTCAATAGTGATGAAGATGATTTTCTAAGTGATGATGATTTACTTGTTGACAACATTAGTGATGAAAACTATGATAAATTTTCTGTTAATCATGCTAATCAAGATGAAACAAATGACAATAATAATAAGGAGATCGAGCATCTAACTAAAGAACTAAACACTCTTAAGTTAGCTGATGAAACAACTCTAGAGGATCATCGAGAGCTTTTAAAGACTCATGAGAAGCTACGCTTAGAGAAGATAAATTTGGAACAAGAGCATGGGTTCTTAAAAGCAATCAATGATGATCTTCGAAAGAAAAGTTCTTCTTACATTGCCAAGCGTTTGCTCTTGTCTACTTATATGCTACAGGTAAAATCTAGCAATAAGAACAAGAAAGATTCTTCTTCTAGTAGTAACAATAACAATGTTAAATCCAATATTGTTGGTTCTAGTAGTTCTCTTGATTCCACTAATGATTCTCTTAACCAAGTTACACTTGAGCAAGAAAATAACTTATTGAAGGGGATTATAGAGAAAGGTGTTTACAAGAGCCTTACCGGAAGTAAGCAATTTGAGGAAATTGTGCGCAAACAAGGAAGGCACCGAAAGAATCAAGGTGTTGGTTTTTGAACGAAAGTTCAGTGCCAATGGAGTTGAGTGGGAAGAAGATCAATACCCCAAGACAAAGTTTGTTCCTCAACAAGAGAAGTATGATCCCACTTCTTTCAAAGGGACACAAGCTCAAGTTGATCTTCCACCACAAGACCACAAGCTAAAAGGCAAGGACAAGCTTCAAGAGGAGATTGATTCATTTGAAGAAGCTCCCAATGCCATGGTCAAGTGAGTTCGCAAGACTACATCAAGTTCTACTTCATCAAGTACGACTACAACTCCAAGGATTCCCATCAAGTTGATGTGGATCCCAAAGAAGAAGAACTAGAGTGTTCTTGAGGGTGACTCTGCCAACGTACTTCAGTAACATTCATTTTGGCAAGGACAAGTGCAATCAACTTCCATATCTCGTACTAGTTCATGGAGTCACAAACCCTCTTGTTGGTAAGACAAGGGACAAGGTAACCTAATGTTTTCATGGACATCATCATATGTGTGTTTCACTCTCACTACTAGGAAAAGGCCTACTAATGCGCACCTAATTTGGCCATTAATGGCGCATTAGTGGTGTGCCATTAGTGCCACGCCATTAGTATATTTTACTAATGGCGCACCACTGGTGCGCCATTAGTATCTGGTATACTAATGGCGGACCTCAGATGCGCCATTAGTATATACAGTAGTGCGCCATTAGTATGCCTCCTGGGGCCATGTATACCAGTGCTTTGATACTAATGGCGCACAACAACTTCGATGCGCCATTAGTAACTTCGCATACTAATGGCACACCGCTTAATGATGCGCCATTAGTATCCTTTGGCATACTAATGGCGCACTGTGATGTGATGCGCCATTAGTATGAATATTAGTTTTTTTTTATTTTTTAATTTTCTGTTTTTTGCACAGGTTACAAAATGTATAATTGGACAAAATATAGACATCACACATCAACAACAGATTCATCGAATACAATAGAAGATTAGTCTTTGAATACAATTCATCATATTAGTCTCCGAATACAATTCATCATATTAGTCTCCGAATTGAATAGACCGAACAAAGATAGAACATTATATTACAAGTCTCGAGACCGCGAGTAGCGAGCTTGTCTTCACATTACAAGTCGATATCGATCATCTAAACTACCATCACATAGAAGAGAGCTGCGGTCATCACGATGAGCATCATCACGATGAAACTCGCCTTCATCCGGTTCCTCCAACGCCCTCCCTCTCCCGCTAGATAGCGGCGATCTAGATTCGGCCTCGCCCTAGTGGTGTACCCTTTGTAATCATATCGCTGAATCGGTGAACCTGTCTCCGACACTCCTCCCGCCGTCGAGACTCCGAACCTTACCCTTGTACACGACATACGACGGCATCGCTATGCACTAGCCAAACGTAAACGTTAGTACCAATTCACGCACAATACATAAGCAATATATAAGTATGCAATGTAACGATCGAAGAGAAAAGCAAGACATTAATAGCATCGATTACATGTAAGTTGAACGACTCTCGAAACCAAAGAGACATACTACAAGTTCATTAAAGTTTAATTACAACATGAGCCAATCGATGTTTCGAACTAGACACAAGATCACCGCTTTCGACTCGACTCAATGGACCGGAGCATGGATGAAGCCGCCGCTCATCGTGGAGTCATGAAATAACGGTCATTGTCAGCCTACATTTGTAGCATTGTGTCGATGTCACTGTTGGACGGTTGATTTCTGAGGTAGAACTGCCCCGAGGTACGAAGGACATCTTGATGGACGATTTCCGCAAACTCCGACTGGATGCGAAAGAATTCTTGTCTGATGTCCGCCTCCTGGATTGCCGACACGCTCTTTGCCCAATCTTTGAGTTTACTCGGTAGCAGAAGTTGATGATGGTCCTGTCGTGGAATTGTCACGTCAGATGTCCATAGTGTCAGGACTTAGTCGCGAGGCCAACGCATCTATGTGGTAGCTTGAGAGGGGTTGAGTGGGACGAGAGACGCAGGGCGGATCAACATGCAAGACAAGGGTTTTAGACAGCTTCGGGCCCCGGGAAACATCATCCGGTAAAAACCCTACATGCTGTTTGAGGCTAGGTCTCATTATCATCACGAGGGAGTCGCTGTAAACCGGCTCTCCTCTTTGTGTCTAACCCTAGAGATTATTGCTTGTAGCTTGTAGCTTCTAACTTGTCTCTCTTTGGGGAGCCCCGCCCCTCCTTATATATGTTGAAGGGGCGGTTTACATGTGGAGTCCTATTAGGATTAGGACTAGTCTATCTCTAATACAAACTGGATACAAGTCCAGGTCTTAACTCCTTGTAAGACAAATATTCCTTATGCCTTTCCTCTTAAACCGGCCCACAATGGTTGAACCGGCCTTCATGAACCGCCAGACAGGCCACCGGGTCTTGTTGCTCCTCCGCCCGCCGCCGGATTACCAATGAACTATAAATCGTCTGGTCTGCATGCAGTCACCGATGAATCGCCAAGTCCGCCGGTTTATCCTTCCGCCGGTTTACACCAAGGCATATCCTCGACATTAGCCCCAGCTTTAATTTGGATTTATCCATGTTAAACTGGTCTCAGTAAATAAACACAAGAACAAACTTGATAGGTTGTGCTCCGGGTTAAGAATTCTTGTAAACCGGCACCTGATCATCCTTAAGTCCTTGTCATTTCCTCCTTCTAGAAAATCCAGGTCAATAACCAGCTTCATACTCAAATTGCTGATGTTGGCTTCTTATAGAAAAAATATTGTGAAGAATAATCCACTTGAGTCGGCTTCCAATGACTTAACAAAAATAATGGTCCTTGAAATCCTCATCTGATCTTCAGCCGGTTTAAGAATGTAGAACTTGCCGGTTTATAAGTATTGATGGTATCGGACCATAACTGTTTGTTAACATCAGCTTTTGAAAATATACCTCTTATATGCCTATCAATTGTAGCCCTCAAATCTTACGAAGGTAACGTAGTAACAGCTTAAGATTTGCTTCAATACGAATGTCACAAGCTTGAAGAAATCCAGTTTGTTCATCTCAATCACTAGTCAGAATTGAGTATTCCCCATATGTAGCCCCCAAGTGCCGGGTTGTCATGCTTGCAAAGAATCAGGACTTGTAATTTTCTGATGCTCATAAAAACTTCAACCAGTGTAGCCCCCAAGGGTCGGGTCATTATGCAATAATGAGCAGGGACTTTGTAAATATAATCATGTAAACTTTGAACAGCAACGGTGTAGCCCCCAAGTGCCGGCTCAGTAAGATAATATTGGGCTGGGACTTTGATATATACTTCAATGAAAATGACACCATATGATATAACCCCCATCATGGGGCTTGAATCCACGTCCACAAGGTTAAGAGCCTTGTGCTTTACCAACTGAGCAATGTACCCTTCAATATAATGGATAAAAAGCTTTGTACCTTGAATTGTTGACAGGAGCAATTGGCAGCCCCCAAGAGTCGGGTCTTTCAATAAGATGAACAAAGAATGACTTTGCATTAGCCCCCAAGTGTCATGGTGCATGCTTGCAGCGACATGAGACTTGCATATTTGATGTAATCTCAACTTCAATAATGTAGCCCCCAAGTGCCGGGTTGTAAGCCTGCAGCAACTCGGGACTATTCCTTCAATTGTAGAATAAAAGCCATATCCATTGATAATATAATATCCATTGCGCTGAAGCGACTTTGAAAACCTCAATCATAATATCAATAACCATAATAAAAATCCAGCCATGTTGGCTATTCAAGATAATATAATCCGGTATGAAACATTATTCATCCAATATCATAATGAAAATTCAGCCAAGTTTGGCTATTTGAATAATATAACCCAATCATTCATAAGCGCATGATTCCAATGGCGCAACCCAAATATGTAGTGGCGACTTATAGTCCAAAGCCAGGCTGGGTTAACAAACACCGAATAATTTCTAATCATATACTGGCGACTTATCGTCTTAAAGCCAGGCCGGTTTAATAAACACCGGATAATTTATCATCATGCTTTATTCAACCTGTTTCTGCATACAACAAGATTAAAGTGTCCTGGCGGTTTACCGCCGGACGGGTCATAATGCCCAACATATAACCCAGGTTTATAACCAAGGCTGCACTTAATAATAATCAAATATGAAATATATCATACCTGTGACATTGAATCACATCATTGGTTTACCAACTTTTTGTAGTAGAAGGTAATGACCCAAATTTTGAGTACTGATAACTCCTTCCATATTGTGCCAGTTTATGATAAACCGTACCGGGTTGTGATAAACACCGGATTAACCATATATAACACTGGCGACTTATAGTCGAAACCAGACCGGGTTAATAATCGCCGGATCATAATCAGTCATGTACTGACAACTTGTAATTGAAAGTCAAGCCGGGTTAATGAACACCGGTTTACTCCATAATAAGATCGTAACCGAAAATCAAACCGGGCAGATAGTCTCCGGATTAAAGGGGAATCAAATCCATCGGCTGAACCGGAAAAAAGGTGTTTGTTGACATAAAAGAAATCCAACAAAAACAAAGAATAAACAAGCCATGAAAATAACATGGAAGCAAAGGCAATGATAAAAACCGCTTGCAAAAATATGCTATATCGAGCTCTTGGATGGTATTACCATGGTCGGACAGATCAAGCCCCCAATAGGTGTGACAATGATTCAAGTCAGCCAGTCCCCAAATGACTCGTGGCATATATGCGATCAAGAGGCGTGGCAATGGTTCGGGTTCGACCATGCCCCAAGTGATTTTGTGGCCTTAGGTCACCAAGAGGCGTGGTCGGTTCAGACTTGACCATGTCCCTGTGATCTGGTGGCTGTCGCCTATCAAAAGGTGTCGCGTTGGTTCGGACACGACTAAGGCCCCTAGTGATATATAAAAAGCAAATGTCAAGGGGTAAACCGAAGGCCGCTTTAAAAACAGAACCTCCGTGTAACCACACATGATGTAAAAAAGAACAGAGACCCCACTTTATGAAGCAGAAGCCCCCATGTGATCAATATGTTAGGCCAATAAGGCAGGATATCCATGTTTGAACCGTGCATCATGGCAGCAGGTCCTCTTCGGTAATTTTAACTCTTTTGCAAGAGATAAATTCTTCTTGAACCGGGATCTTGAACCGGATATGGAGAGCTTCAAAGCTTTGTGGGAGACATCTTTCCCTTGAACCGGATTTTAAACCGGAATCTTCATTTTCAGCCGGAAATTTTCGACGGCCTTTAAACTCGAACTTGCGAGAGTTAATTCCTTTTGAACCGGAAATTTTAAACCGGATTTGAGAGCTTCAGTGAGACTGGCTTCCTTGAGCCGGATTTTAAACCGAATCTTTTCTCGATGACCCGAACTTCTTCATTGAGCCGGATTTTGTAATTGTCATATACTTCCTAAGCCGGAAATTTTCTCGACAGCCTTCAAATAACGAGAGCCTCCGGGACCGGGTTATCTTTCCTCCATTGTCCTGGGGTTTTAAATTTGCTGAAACTGGCAAGACTTGTTGCGTCATATCATCGTAGCCCCCGAGTCTTAAGGTGACTCGAAGAGTTGGCTTGAGATTCTCCATATTTGACCGTCATATAAACAGGCATAACTTGTAGATCATTGGTGTTGATAGCATGATGTGAATCCACAGAAGGTTGAGGTGACTACGGCGGGTTATAAATGATCCCGTATGAGCCGTGTCAGAAACTTGGCCAATAGTTCCTTCCAACTGGCGATTTGAATTTAACCAAAACTGCAGTGGCGGTGACTTGTGCACCTGCCCATTAAGCCACCCAAAGTCACATTTATGTTGATAGTATATGATAATTTTCCTCCAATTTGAAAGAAAACTGGGCTACCTAAGCCGTGACTTGCTCATGCGGACTGCATGCGGCCTGGTATGTTGATGTAGACCAGGCCGCGAGAGACGGATGGCAAGGACGACCGCATCATCAGAAGCGGCTTAGATAGATGAACCGGACACGGCGTTGTAAGCCGGCGCGGACGGGAGAGTATGTGAACTTGTGTTTTGGTAACGAACAAAGTCCATTTTTTCACAAATTCTGGCTTGATAGCCCTCGAGGCTTGAGGCGACTCGAGGAGTCATCTTCAAGCTCTTTGTTCCTGAAATAAAACACATGAATGCATTACACCGTTCGTGATATATACAACAAAATTAAATAATAATTTTGATGACTTTGTCAACTTGTGTTCAAGTTGTTAATCATTTGACTCGACTAAGTAGGCTCACGCGTGGACTTTTTTCGTGGAATATGATATGTTCAAGGTCGACAAAGTCTATGATAAGCATCAGAGTCGATTGACAATACCATACCCACTACTTGGTCGGTTACGAGTTGCATCTGACTTAGTAAAGAACGAACATAAAATTATCCCCGACAGGTCCTGTACGATCGCCCGCATGTGATGGATGGTGTAGTAGGCACCCTTCTGACCGCCAGGCGGCTGCTTGACGCAGCAGAACGTTGTATTGTGGGAGAACACGTGCTTGCCGTACTTACGAATAGGCTTGGTGAAGGTGCCTCCAGATTTGGCGAGGCGGGAGAACATCATCAAGAACCTTCTTGACATTTGTGTAGTCTACGTTCAATCGACGGTCCGGTCGAAATACGTGGCCATGGAATATTTGGGGCTTAGGAGGATGAGCGTGCAATGTGTGTCACTGCAGAAAACACGGAATGTTAAAAGAAAAACCATCGAAATCTAAGAATTCATATGTTACGGGCCGGTTGAGGGGAGGACTTACTCGAGAAAGTAAGGCACGAGGAAGTTATCCTTATCTTGGTTTGCCAAAATGACGCCTTCGAGGTAAGAACTTGCGACTTGCCGGTCCCCAGCGCTGCCCAAGATCTTGGCACGCATGTAGAAGGGGTCGACTATCACGATGTCCGGGGTCTTGTCGCGAATGATCCGCATCTCCATACTCAGCGAAAATAGCCGAACGAAGGTGTAGTGCAGCGGATGAAGGTTCAACATAGCGTGGATGTCATCAAACCGCAGGACGATCGTATGCCCGATGGAGTTATCCACAAAGCCCTTGCCCTCTGGCACCTTGGCCGCAAAAACCGGGTATGCCACATCCTTCTCTCTGAGATGCCGCTTCTCCAAAGAAAGAACACTGTCATGCAGACTCCTCAT